>CM032331.1:46357225-46977874 GCA_019022515.1 Quercus aquifolioides | reverse complement strand
TGATGGAGATTTCGGAGTGGGCTTGGTTGCGTGTGTGTGATATGGTCAACATGCATGCAACGTGGCAAAGAAAGAATAGAGCTTTGCATGAGCGGAGTTTGTTTAGTTTAGTCTTAAGTCTTAACCTAAGTTTTAGAGGTATTGGTTAGGATCTCGTGAGATTTGCTGATTCAGTATGTAGAATTAGTTGTTAGCCATGGAGCCATATGCATTTGTTACAAATTAGATCCTAACTTTACGTAGCATCTCTCTCTTTCTATCATTGGGCAAGACTTCCATCTTTACTTTTCCAGTGTAATTGAAGTGCGAAGTTTAAACATTTTTTATTTATTTAAAAAAAAAAACCTTTTTATTTTTATTTTTATTTTAAGAAAAACATTAGGAAATCCCATTTGACCTAAATGCAATTGGCAGCGAAAGCTTATCAAGTTTATTTATTTATTTTTTATTTTTTTTGGGGGGGGGGGGGGGGGGGGGGGGGGGGGTGGTGTTGAGGAAAGCTTATCCAGTTGATCAATATTAGTTTGACCAACTAGCTCGGGTTGGCTCTAAGCTTAGGCCTAAGGCTCGAGAAATTATAGAGTCCTCTGGTAGACCATGTCATTTGTCCACCATTCCACTAAAAAACTTCCACTTGTTTAAAATTGCTGAGTCAGTAATTAATTTCTGTTTAAAAAAAATTTCTAACTAATAATTTTAAACAAGTGACAGTTTTTTAGTGGAATGGTAAACCACATCACTTGTCCACCATGTGTATCTTATCATTTCTCCTAAGGCTCCTATTACAAAAAGTCTCCACCCACTTTATAAATAAATAAATAAAATACTCCTATTAGAGCACTAACATCCAGGGATACGAAAACAACTTATTTTACATCCTCAAGCATCATTTCATCTATTTTATCATCTCATTTTACAATTCATCTTACATTTCAATTTCTATTTTTACAACTCATTAAAATAATTAAAACTATTACATAAAATAATAATATAAATATAAAGAGAGAGAGAGAGAGAGAGAGAGAGAGAGAGAGAGAGAGAGATAAAAATTAAATAAAATATAAAATATAGTATTTTAGTTTACAAACTCATGAACAGTAAGTTTAAAAAAATGACCACATAAGCTTTAACCGTAAGCACAAACTTGTCTAGATATAGATCTTAGAGCCTATAGGATTTATTAGATAATACTCAAGGTGTTGTAAGTCAGAATAAAAGAAAAAGGAAGCTGCGGAAAGAAGAATTCGAAACATGCCTGGTTCGACTAATTGAGACTATGGTTTGATTGATCGAGATGCGAATTCAACAGATTTTAATTTAGGCCCAACAATCCATAAGCCTATTAAGTGATTAGGGTTTCAGATCTATTTCACATCGTATTTAAAGAAAATCCTAAGGCAGGTTTTGTGAAGACTTTGGTAGTGCTCTTGTAAGATCTAAAAGGTTCTGTGTCTTCTTATTTCAAAGTCATCACCAGAAATCATTCTCATACCATTAGAATCGGTATATTTGAAGTTGCTGCAAAAATATCATACACAGCTGATGCTTTAAACCTTCAAGGGTGGTCTTGGAGTCACAAACTGGAGTGTTTGTATTGCTAAACCTTAAAGTGGGATCTCAATATCACAAGCATGGGTGTTTGTATTCAGCAAATCCAAGATAGAAGAGTCCGTGGAGTCGGAGCTGCACGTGGTCATGTTAGTAAGTTCTACTTGAGGTACCTTTAGATTTAAGGTTTAAATCTATTGTAAACTTTCATTCTATCATAGTGGATTTGTTTATCTTGAAGATAGCTAGGTTAAATACTCCTTAGGTTTTTACCTTGAAACTATTAGTTTCATTGGTTCTCCTAAGTAATTATATCGTTGTGTTATTCATTTTTCCGCTGTGCATGATATGATTTATTACTATTTAACGTAGATCTCATAATTAACCTAAATAACTAATTGACTAATTTATTAGGTTAAACAATTTGTTTTTAAGGGGTCTAAACAAACAAACAAATCCCATCAATTAAATGTAAAAATCTATAGTATTTGTGAATTTCCAAATTTTAGAAAAACATGAGTTTATATATCAATTGGTTATTACGTCCAATTAACAAAAATTAGGTATACAATGTTAGGAATATAGAAAACATATAATTATAAGGTGTAGTCTGATCTTTATTTGATTATTTTTGTTAGATAGAGGAATCCTATGTACTTTTCCTTTTTATGTATAGTATCTAATATTTTCCAAGAAGTTGAAACTATGGGTTTTCTAACTTCTATAACTATGTATAATGTAATGTCCTCACTCATTTGGCAGTCTAGCTACGATCAATTAAATTTTAATATGTTATAATGCTTCATCGCTTTCTAGATATATTTCAACATTTGTCATCTTTATGTACACATATTTTTTTTGAGAAATTATGTACACATATTTCAAATGCCCACATGATTTTTAAAATTCTAATTCCTTAAAAAAAATCTCCCCATCATGCAATAGTTAAGTGATAATGATGCAGTAAATAGTGTGCGTTCATGGTCCAGCTTGGACGAAGCTTGAAGTTTAGTCTAGATAACGCTAATTCCATGAATGCAGGCATAATTATAATTAGAAACAAAGCTGCATGCTTCCATAGTTCCATGGTTGACCATACAATTTTTTTTTTTTAATGAGCTGGCCCCCTCAAGGAAATTGATTGCCACCCCCCCCCCCCCCCCCCACGACATGGTCCCACCTGTCCATGTCCCTTTCAAACCACATATTACTTTCCCAAACATGTAGCCGCTAACAAATTAGAGCCCGTTTGGTATGTGTGTTTAAACAACAATTTTCAGTTTTTTTGGAAATATGTGTGGGTGAAAAAGTGTGTAGAAATATGTGTAATGTTGTTTAAAAACTGAAAACATATGTTTAAGTTGATGTACCTGTTGGGTTTTAAGACTTTAGGTTTAAATGTATTAGAAATTCATTTTGTAATGTTGGTAAACCATGATCAAAACGTTTAGTCTTGTTTTAGACTTGCTCAAAGTATATTTGTGTGTAAAGTTGGAATCGAGTGTACTGCAGGATTTATTGTGTAAATCTGTCAGGCTTGATCGATTGAAAATTAGACTCGATCGATCGAACCTCGTGCAAATTGTTTTTTTGCAGAATTTTTCAACTTAGCCCAAGCCCGTTTAATGTGTAGGGTTTTATGTTTTGCCCAAGGTATAAAAGGGAAAACCCTAGCCACGTTTTGTAGTTGTTGCTTATGTTGTGTATGTGAATCTCTTGTGATCGATTCAATTGATGATCGATTCAGTTGCTGCATAAAGAGGTTAAAGAAAACACAAGTGGGAGTACTTGTGGATGCTGTGAATCCAAGAAAGAAGTAGTCCGTGGACTTGGAGCTATCACGTGATCGTGGCAGTAAGTTTCCTACTTGAGGTAGCAATAGGATGTTAGTGGTCTAAGTAGCTATTGTGTAAATTTCAATTCTTTCATAGTGGATCTGTTTTACCTTGAGGATAGCTAGGTTAAATCATCCTCAGGTTTTTTACTGGTTTGGTTTTCCTGAGTTATCATATCGTTGTGTTATTTATTTTTCGCACTGTTTCAATGATATGATTTATTTGTATTAACCTAGATCTGCATAATTTACCTAAGTTAATCATTTGGCTAAATAACTAGGTTAATCTGGTTGTGTTTAAGGGGTCTAAAAACGTACAAGTGGTATCAGAACAGGTTAGCTCTAGTGTTTAGATCCTTTGATCTAAGAGTTGATCCTTGACCCATATTGTCATGGAACACGGTCACTCTCTTGTTATCCCATATCGCTTTGATGTGAATAATTATGTTTATTGAAAAGTAAGGATGAAAGCATTCATGAAATCTATTGATGAGAGAGTTTGGAATTCCGTTGAATACGGATGGGAGAAGCCCATTACTCCTGTTAGTGAGTAGCAAACTTCTTAGAAAGAAGCAGTCGCTTTTAATAGCAAAACTATGAATGCTATTTTTAATGTTGTTTCTATGGAGGAATTCAAGAGAATCTCTAATGTTGAGGTTGTTCACACTGCATGAAATATTCTCCAAACTGTGCATGAAGGCACAAAGGCTGTTAAGATCAATAAGTTGCAGCAGTTAACAACTAGATTTGAAAACACTAGGATGTCTGATGATGAAAGTTTTGATGAATTCTATGCTAAGCTTAATGATATTGTTAATTCTGCTTATAATTTGGGTGAAATCTATGATCAACCTAAAATTGTTAGGAAGATTCTTAGATCTTTGACTTTAGACTCAAAGTGACGGCCATCACTGAAAGCAAGGATGTGGACTCCATCCCTGTTGATGAACTTGTAGGATCTCTTCAGTCCTATGAGTTGGACCTACTTAAGACAAGCAAATCCAAATCAATGGCTTTTAAGTCTGTTGATGATGTTGATGTGAATAAATTTGATGATAAACTCTCTGTTACAGAGATTGCTTATCTTGCCAAGAATTTTAGAAACTTTCTTAGGAACAACAACAGAAAGGCAAGAGGTAAAAACAATGCTGAACCTAGAAATTTTAGGAGGAATGATCCTACTAAGGTGAATAACACTGAAAAATTTAAAGAGAAAGTAGGTCAACCTTCTAATAATTCTATGGGTCAACAATGTTTTGGTTGTCAAGGGTATGGTCATGTGAAATCAGAATGTCCTACATTCTTGAGGTTTAAGGGTAAGTCTATGGCAGTAACTCTTAGTGATGATGAAGTTTCTGACAATGAGTCTAGTAGTGATGAGGATGGAAACTGCATTGCTTTCACAGCTATTGTTGTAGTTGATGAAAGTGTTGCTGTTGAAGAGAACCTTTCTGATGGGGAACTTTCTGAGGATGTAGATTTGCAAAAAGTCTACAATAAGCTTTGTAAAGTTGCTGCAAAGTATGCTATGAGTGTTGATTTAGACTTAAAGAAAATTGCATCTCTTGAACTTGATAAGAAAATTTTGCTTTTGAAACTGTTTGATGCTAATGAATTGTTAAATAATGCGAAGACTGAGAACATGATTTTGCTTGATAAAGTTAAGAATTTGGAACTTGAATTATCTGTTACTAGAGAACAAACAAATAAGTCTTCTAGTTCTAAACTTGATCACATGTTAAGTGTTCAAAAGTCTCCCTCAGACAAAACTGGTTTAGGTTTTGTAGAAAGCATCTTTGTGCCTGAAACTCATTTCACAAACTTTGTTTCTTCTTCTGAGCTTGCCGTGAATGAGATTGTCAAACCGGCAGAAGTTACACCTCCTAGGAAGATTAGGGTTGATCTTCAAGAGTCTAAACCTAAGACTCCTAACTCTCCTAAGGGCAAGTTGCATGATAGACCTGCATAGGTTTGTCATTTTTGTGGAAAGTTTGGACACATTCGTCCAAACTGTTTCAAGTTGCAAGCTGCTAAGCGAGCAAATAAACCAAAAGTACCTATGCCTCAAGCACAAGATCCTATAGTACTTATTGGTGAGTTGGTAAAGGCTTTAAACCTTTATTCCAATCCTAGAGTTGGTCATCATTCTAATCTGAATAATAACTCCAATGCTAGAGTTGCATCTAAAAAGTTTTAGATGCAAAATGCTCAATCTAATTCAGTTCTTTTGACATGGTCCTTGTGCTTCATCGCTCTACTCTTTGTGACCATTCTTCTTTGTTGTTTTTGTTCTCTTTGTTTTTCTAGGATTTGCATTGCATAACATTCATGCATTTCATTCTAGGTTGTTTTTGTTATTTCTTTTCAAAAAAAAAAAAAAGGGAAGCAAAATGTGTTTTGCATTAATTTTTCTTGGATTTGAAATCAAGGTTGGCCATATTATCTTTACATAACATGTGTATGTACCTTGTTTAGCTTGGATGAGCTTATTTATTGCATTTTACTAGTTTAAGCTTTGTAGTGCATATTGTGTGGGAAGATGTTTATAGTTTTTGATCATATGATCTTGATCTTAAAGTCACATGCCTTTGATTGTTAGACTTGAACTTATTGAGAAAGGCATAAATAACCATCTTACCACTGTTTACTAGCCAATCATGAACACCTTAGTGCATATCATAAGATTTTGTGCTCGAGAAAGTGTAGCACATGCACAAAAAGAACATAAGGTGCAGCCTCGGTTTAAATACTAAAATTGGTGTGTACATTATTGGACTATAATTAATTCAATCAAATAAAATTGGTGTGTACATTATCTTGACTATTTTAATAAGTTTCTGATCAAATAAAATTGGTGTGTACATTATGAGGCAAATCAAGAAACTTACATGATTGCAAGCTTGTTTTTTAGGAGATGTGAGAGTTATATGATGTAACTCTTTAGGTGATAGTCTCTTTCAAACTTAAGTGATGAATTTTGTAAAAATTGTGATTGATTACTATCTACTTATCATCTCACATGTATCTCAAGTTTTTGCTAGTTGCACACACTACACAAGTTACTATTTGCTAAACTTTGTATATGTTATTGTGCGTGATCTTGTTTTGGCCATCAAAGATTGAAAATTTCTTGATTTTAATGTAAAATGTGTTTAAGTTTGAGATTTAAGGTAAAATTTATTGAAAATCTTGTTTTTGGGAGATCTGGGTTTAATACAAGTGTTTTTGAAAAGCATTTCATCTTATACTCATACATTCTATTCAAAAAATACTATGCTTTGAGGAGTTTCTGCATAAAATTGCTCTGTTTTTCAAAAATTTGTTTTTTTTCTTCAGATTTTCGATTGATCGAATCTATTTCTCGACCAATCGAAATTGTGATTAAAATTTTGGTTTAAATCTGCCTGGTTCGATCGATGCTTGATCGCTGCTGGATTGACTGAATTTAATTATCGATTAATCAAATTTGTTTTTCGATCAATCAAAAATAGTTCAGAGAGTTTTTTTAAAAACCATAAGCTTTTCACGTGTTAAACACTTTTTCAAATTTTCAAAAGCTTTTCTCTCTCTCTTCGATCTGTCAAGATTCAAAGCAAAGATTTTTGTCGTTTTCCCTCAAAATTTTTCAAGGGTTTTTGTCTTCTAAGGCCGGTAAGACCCTTTTACCCTTCCTTTTATTTATTTATTTTCATTGTTCATGCATTTTGGGGAAAAATTCAAACCTATGAAAATTTGGGTTTTTTGTTGATTTCAATATTTTCTTTCAAAATTGATCATTGTGTTTTTGTTGTGGGATGTTATTAAACTGATCCTTGTTTTTTAATCTGATCAATTTGGTGAATTGGGAAAAATTGAATTTTCTAGGGCTTGAAACTACCCGAATTGGGGATTTTGTTCAATTAAGCATTAATTGATGAAATTGGCTTGTCTGATTGATTGATTTGATCATTATATTCTGTTATCTAACTTATGTAATGATCAATTGGTCAATTTGTTAGGATTTTTGAAAGTGGGTCTTCAAAATTTGGGGTTTTTGATATAAACTCTATACTTAAGCCAATTGTGTGTTTTTTAAAGTGTAATTAAACTATTCTCACTGCATTAGAGCATGCATCATGTGTTGATATTGTTCATGCATCATATAAATTGTTATTTTCTATATTATTTCTGTTCTAACTTGCAGTCTACCCTTGGGTTTTCTTTGTTCTTTTTTTTCTTTTTTTTAGTTCTTTTCTGTCTGTCCTTTTCACCCTTAGCATCATGACTAGGAAGACTAGAGCCAATAGGAAACCTGCCTCTTCTTTTATCCCTACCTTTGATAGCGAGAGATTCCGGTTTGAGAAAAACCAAGAGGCTTATGATAGGCTAAATGTGTTTAGGTCTGTTTGGGCTGAAAGGAAGGTAGTGTTAGATGAGTTAGATGGTGAGATTAGAAGAAACTTTGAGCATAGGGGTTGGCTTCCTTTGATGGACATTTCACATCCCCTTTCGGCTGCCTTGATCAAAAAGTTCTACTCGAACCTCTCGGTCCACTCCAAGGATTCCAACACACAGTATATGATGAGTTGGATAAGGGGTGTAGAGTACACCATTACTCCTTCAGTAGTGGCCTCTGCTCTAGGTGTACCTTTGGTACGACAGCTTGTTTATCCCTACGATGAGACCCTTTCTTTGGATGACATGATGTCATATCTTACTGGGACTTCTATCTAGCGGGGTTCTGATCCTCGGATCACCTCTCACGAGTTGACCGAGATTCATTATCTTTTCTTCCGGATTTCTTGCCATTCCATCTGGCTTATCTCTCACCTGTACACTATTCCTTTGGAGAGATGTACATTTTTGTATGCTCTTGTGACGGACGCTCCTATGAGTTTTCCTCATCTTTTTATTCGATCATTGGTCGTGGTTCATAGGAGTAGTTCTACAGGGCATGGGTTGTTCTTTCCTATTTTCATACATAGGATTTTATTGCATTTGGGATTAGATGAGTTTCCTGCGTTTGAGCTTGTTCATATTATAGCTCCTATAGGTGCCACCTTCCTTAGGTAGAGGGCTATTCAGATGAGAGCAAGCTCTAAACGCCCTAGAGTTGAGTCGTCTTCTGGTGTGGCACTTCCTCCTCCCTCTTCTACAGGTGATCCTACTGCTGAGGCGTACGTAGATCCGACTGCTACTACTGTTCCTCCACCTTCTAATTCGGATGATTCGAGCATTCGTCGTATGTTGGAGACTATCATGACTGTTCAGGCGGCTCATGGTCAGCTTTTGGTGGACATGCTTGCTGAGCTTCAGACCTTGCGAGTGGATTTGGCGAGTTTTAGACGGTCACCTCTGCCACCTCCTTTTGATGATGAGTGATTGCCCTTTGGCAATTCGTCACGAAAAGGGGGAGTACATATGGAGAGGAGATTTTGTTGATAGGGGGAGTTTTTGTTGTTTTGGAGCTGTGGAGTTTTAGATTGTATCTAGGTGCTTCATCTTGTATTTATATTTTTTCTGGCTCATGATGTATTTTGTTTTATTTGTGTTGTCTATGATAGGGGGAGATACTACGATGTATTTATTTCTATTTCTTGTTTCACATTGTGCTACATTGTTTATTGATTTATATTTATGAGGTTATTTATGATATATGTCTTGTAGTTTATGTTATGTGAAATCAAGAATTTATTTTGTTTTACTTGTATTTTCCACACATGCGTTTATGTGTGTTTGTTAAGTGTTACAGGGATATACAGGTTGATTTAGTCATGCTGTTGTTTACACTTGCAACTGATAGATAGGAGTTAGGTTGAATTTGTTGTGTTGGGCAATGTTTTTGTAATGGGTTGATTTTTGTAACTTTGAGCACTTTGTCTAGTTTGTGTTTTGTCACGGATTGCCAAATGGAGAGTTTGTTGGGTTCTAAGACTTTAGGTTTAAATGTATTAGAACTTCATTTTGTAATGTTGGCAAACCATGATCAAAACGTTTAGTCTTGTTTTAGACTTGCTCAAAGTATGTTTGTGTGTAAAGTTGGAATCGAGTGTATTGCAGAATTTATTGTGTAAATCTGTTAGGCTCGATTGATCGAAAATTAAACTATATCGATCGAAGCTCGTGTAGATTGTTTTTCTACAGAATTTTCCAACTTAGCCCAAGCCCGTTTGACGTATAGGGTTTTATGTTTTGCCCTAGGTATAAAAGGGGAAACCCTAGCCACGTTTTGTAGTTGTTGTTTATGCTGTGTATGTGAATATCTTTTGAGATCTCGAGGTGTTTGCCTTCACATATACTTAGGGTTATCAAGAATCAAGATTATGTCAAGAGCTTGATGATCGATTCAGTTGTTGCATAAAGAGCTTAAAGAAAACACAAGTGGGAGTACTTGTGGATGCTGTGAATCTAAGAAAGAAGTAGTCCATGGACTCGGAGCTGTCACGTGATCGTGGCAGTAAGTTTCCTACTCATGGTAGCAATAGGATGTTAGTGGTCTAAGTAGCTATTGTGTAAATTTCAATTCTTTCATAGTGGATCTGTTTTACCTTGAGGATAGCTAGGTTAAATCCTCCCCAGGTTTTTTACTGGCTTGGTTTTCCTGAGTTATCATATCGTTGTGTTATTTATTTTCCGCACTGTTTCAATGATATGATTTATTTGTGTTAACCTAGATCTGCATAATTTACCTAAATTAATCACTTGGCTAAATAACTAAGTTAATCTGGTTGTGTTTAAGGGGTCTAAAAACGTATAGTACCAAACATGCCCTTAACTTCTTCCTTTTTGTTTTTTTATATTTTTTTTTTACTAGCTTCTTTTTCATTTTCTAGTAATTTCCCTTTCCCAGTACTTTACTTCAGCCATGAACCACTCAATTCTAAAAGACTCTTAATTTGGTGTAATTTTTCTAGTCTCACACTTCATTGACTTCCATCCATTTAGTGGTCTCATGGTCACGTTCTTATTCAATTACTTTCTTTTTCTTAATAAGGAGTTTTCTTACTTGAAGTTAAGGGAAAATAGTTTTAAAATCTTGAGAGATTTTCAAAATTTTTCTTGTCTCTATTATTTATATTTCAATTCAATTTCTATTTATTTATCTTGTGGTTTATGATTTTCATTTTTTTTTCTTTTTAATTTATAAAGGCAATTGATTATCGGTTGATGAATACAACTTTCTTGTTATATTGGTATGTTTAGTCATTCGATTCTTAAAAGAGGAGCTAAATTTGATGTCGAGGAGCTAAATTTGATGCCAAATGTTTTACTTTTGTAGCATAATGCCACATTGCCACTTTAAGGTCAAGATGCTGAGTCCCTTTTTTTTTTAAAAAACATTTTTTTATATCTGTGTACTGCAAATTAGAAAATTTTTGTATACTTAAAAGGATTTAGAAAGATATAATGCTCTCATAGTGCTTTGATTTGAATGATGATTCAAAATAATATTTTAGCCTCGGTCCTCCTAAACAAAAATTTCTGATTCTGCCCCTATATATATATATATATATATATAATCTAGTTAGTAGTTACGCGTAATGTACGCATAACTTACGCGTACGTCCGTAGCTTACTTTTAAACTAAAAGTTTAATCTACGTTCAATAGCACTAACATTATATTCGTGGGTAATTCTACGGTACCCCCCCCCCCCCACCCCCCAAAATGGGAGGGTACGGTATCCACTAGTAGGTAACTTGCTATAGCAGGTTACTTTTTTCTCACATTTGTTGGTTCCATTATCATATTGTGCAATTCCAACATCACATGTGATGATTCATTTCTCACATTTGGTAGTTCCCTTACTTTTTTCTCACATTTGACAGTTTCATCCTCACATTGTATAGTTCTAACATCACATGTGATAGTTCTTTTCTCACATTTGGTAGTTCCCTTACTTTTTTCTCACATTTGACGGTTCCATCCTTACATTGTGCAGTTCCAACATAACTTGTGACAGTTCTTTTCTCACATTTGGTGGTTCCCTTACTTTTTTCTCACATTTGACGATTCCATCCTCACATTGTGCAGTTCTAACATCACATGTGACAGTTCTTTTCTCACATTTCTCACATTTGGTGGTTCTCTTACTTTTTTCTCACATTTGACGATTTCATCCTCACATTGTGCAGTTTCAACATTACATGTGATAGTTCTTTTCTCACATTTGGTGGTTTCCTTATTTTTTTCTCACATTTAACGGTTCCATTATCACATTGTGCAGTTTAAATATCACATTGGACAGTTCTTTTGTCACATATAGTGATGCCTTTATTTTATTTTTTTTCCTCAAATTTGATGGTTCTATTGTCATATTTAGGGGTGTCCACGGGTCGGGCCGGGTCGGGTTTGTGCCCAACCCGGACTCGACCCGAACTTCACGGGTGGAAAAGATTTCAACCCGCAACCGACCCGTCAGCCGTTCCAGATCAATCGGGTCGGGTCATATCGGATATCGGGTGTGAATCGGTCAGTTTCGGGTTTTCCGATTTCGCCGAATTTTGGCCGAAATTTGGCCGGATCTCGTCAGATTTGGCCGGATCTAACGAGATTTGGCCGATGTTCCTTCGTATCTATGAAAATATGGACGAGATTTGGCCGAGATCTAACTAGATTTGGCCGAGTTAGAGTCGAACTTACCGGAGTTTGGCTGAGTTTGAGTAGATTTGGGCTAGATTCGCCAGATTTAAGCTTATTGGAGTGAGGATTTGACCGAATCTGACTAAAGGAAGGCCAAACGTGGCCAGATCGGAGCTGAGAAGCCCAAACGTCGCCGGATTTCGGCCTTTTTTTGAGGTTTTGTCGGGCGGGTCGGGTAGATCGGGTTTTTGAGGACGGAAACCGCCACTCGACCCGCCGGGGTCGGGTTCTGAAGATTGGGACCCGTCACCGACCCGTCGGAGGTGTCAATCCGGCCGTGACGGGTCGGTTCCGGCGGGTCATCGGGTACTTTGGACAGCCCTAGTCATATTAAGAAGTACCAACATTGCATCTGCTCTATTTTTGTCACATGTGACAGTTCTTTGTCACTTTGGGTGGTTTCCTTTCTTTTATCTCATATTTGACGGTTTCATTCTCACATTGTACAGTTCCAACATCACATGTGACAGTTCTTTTCTCACATTTGATGGTTCCCTTACTTTTTTCTCACATTTGAAGGTTTCATCATCACATTGTGCAGTTTCAACATCACATTTGACAGTTATTTTGTTACATTTAGTGGTTCCTTTATTTATTTCTCAAATTTGATGGTTTTATTATCATATTATGCAATTCCAATATCAAATTTGACAGTTCTTTTGTCACATATAGTGGTTCCCTTATTTTTTCTCAAATTTGATGGTTCCATGGTCACACTAAGTAGTACCAATATTATATCTGACTCTATTTTTGTCACATTCAGTGGTACCCTATTTTTTAATTCTCAAATTTGACAGTTCCATTATTACATTGGGCAATATCAACATTACTTCCACTTTTATCACATTCGGTGGTACCCTATTTTTTTCCTTACACTTGACAGTTCAATCGTCACAGTAGGCAGTACCAATATCACATCTGACCATAATTTTACATTTGGGCCCATCACTGAAGTCACTTTTTTACTTATTAATAACCGCTCATCACAATAGTTTTTAAAAGTTATTAAAAAATTTAGATCTAAAATAAAAAAAATAAAAAAAAATCAACTGGAATTATCTTGATTTCTTCCACAAATATTTGAATATACCAATTAACTTCCTGAAACCGACAAAATGACCGAAATACCCCTAATTCTCTCTAAAATGACCATGATGCCTTAGCATTATTTTCTATGTAGAAGACAAATTAACAACTATTACAACACAAACAGGAAGAATTCTTATTTTGATAACTTCAAAGCAACTACTATAGCTTGATTTGAAATCCATTAATTTTAAAATTAGTGGCTTTATAAAAAGCCTTGATTTGAAATTAGTTGATTTTTAAATTCCCTAATTGGGTCTTTTTATACAATGAAGGATTTGAAATTCCATTGTTTGGACACCTAAATTTTGATTTGGATTTGGATTTAAGATCAATAAAATGTTTTTTTCAATTTTTATTTTTCTTAAACTTTATACATTTTAATATTAGTAACATTTTTTTATAAATACATGAGGTAATGAAAAAGCTATTGATAATCAATTGACAAGATGATGACTAAAAATTTGTCATCATAGCCAACTAAAAAAATGTCTTGCCAACTATTGACAACTAAAATGTTCTATATCAACAGAAAGAGAGAATCCAAATGCATGAGTCTTTTCACAACATTTAAAATCTCAAATTAAAAAATTGTTCCGAAGTTATTAACGACTACAAGGTTCTATATCAAGAGAGACAATAAAGAATCCAAAATATGTGTCTTTTACACAAAATGCAAAAGAACAAACTAGCACTCAATTTTTTTTTTTCAATAATTTTTTTTTAAAAACATTTTGCATTTTAATTTTAGTAACATTTTTAATACATACATGCAACAAACAAAGAAGTCATTGGTTGACTCCTCATATTTTGCAATATAAGTTTTGGAACCTCAACAAATCTCCACATCACCAATATTATTTATTTAAGTTTTATAAATAAAAACCCGCCTCTCCCCCTCTTTCATTTTTGCATAGCTCAAATGCATGCAGAGCCTTCACCTCCCACCTCTCTCCCTGACGTAAAGGCCTTCACCTCTCACTTTTCTCTTCTTGTCAATTAGCTCAAACCCTTCTCTCTCCATTGTTTTCATAAGCAATAGTTTGTGGAAAAATAATCACAAACAAGATTCACATTGCAAATCCTTCCATTCATAAGCAGATTTGAATTTATTTTCATTAACTTAGCCAAGCAAGGTACAATTTTGAGTACACTTTGTACTTTTGAAAGTACAACCATCACAAAAAGGATTGTTGTCCTTGCTCAATTTGAAAGCTCGAAAATGTGTTGAAGACACAAGAGCTGTTTAGACCCCCCAATTAAAATTACGGCTCGATAGATTTTACACAACTTTAATACAAAGTGCGGAATAGTGTAAAAGCGAGCGGATGAACAAGTAAGCTACTCTAATCCATAAACTAAGCAACACAGCAGTATAATGGAATTAAACAAGAGTAGGGAAGAAGGATGCAAACACAAAAAACACCGAGACGTGTTCTCGAAGAGGAAACCGAAGAACTCGGCGAAAAACCTCTCCGCCGCCCTCCAAGCGGAAATCGATCCACTAAACAATCAGTTGGGATACATGAGTAAGCAAGAGACCCTCCAAGCCTAATCTACCCGATGTACCTAAGCCCTCCAAGCTCCTACTCCAACAAGGCTTCTCGGAACCGTGTCTTGTCTAGCACCCCGGATCCCGCAACAAGCTCCATGTTGCATCTGCCATTCCAGGCTTCTTCCAATGCTTCCCAGCAGCACCAAAACGTCACTCAACACTCTCAAAGGGTGTGGTATGTGTTTGGGCTATCAACCTCTCAATGGTGTGGAAATGGAGAGGGAAGGGTTGAGGAGATACCACAAGCAAGTGTATAGAGAAAGGTGGGGATGACAATCTCTAATTCCCAATGTGTTTGGCTAGGGTTTTCTCTCTGAAGCCTTCCTCAACATTTGTGGGTAATGAGGGTATATATAGGATAGGTGCAAAATGTGTGAGTCAGTCAGTACAGGCTGGTAGAACAGCTTGTCTCGCGGGTGTCTCGCGGGAAGGCCTTACCTGCGAGATACTCGCGAGAGACAGCTGTCTCCACCTGGCCTGACTCTTCGCATTCCAGCACGTGCAGGGCACATGCTTCACTTCGCGGGAAGCTAGGTCGCAACATACCCGCGAGAATCCTTCAGCCTCCAAAAGCTTGAGTCTTCACACACTCTCTATCACACAACCCTTACAACAAATCCCACAACAAATACAGGGTATAAACGATTGATAATAATTACAATCAAATTTGGCACGGAATAAAAGCCAACAAAAACATAGTTGTAAATAACAACTTTACACAATTGATTTGCATTTCTCCCAAGTTGATGCTTAGGCCAGGAAACTTTGGCCATTTGAACATATAACCATCACATGGAGTACATTGGTTGCATTTCTCCCAAGTCTTTACTACCATCATTCTTTACAACTCTAGTTATTTTGGAGAATACAAGTCTTACAATTCCAACTAAATGTCAAGGCTACAACTTGTAACACACATGATCTCATAAATCTGCTTAAAAAAATTAGAACTACAAAGAAAAGTTCATTAGAAATACATACCAATTATGTTCATTAGAAATAAAAAGAGAGAAGTTCATTAGAAATGCTTTTAATATTTGAACCAAAGGGTCTTGAAAATATATCTTTCAACAAAAGTCCGGGATGGCATTTCACCTTGGACCTTACTAGTGATGAGAAAACAGGGCATTCTATTCTATCCTAGGTGTGAGTTACTTTCCCAAGCATATAACAATAATAGAGGAATTGTTGAAAAACAAAAACAAAAACAAATTAGCCTTAATTAAAACACCACAAGTGAATTGCATCACATCAAACCTGTGCAAATAAATGAAATCTAGATTGACAATACACACACTCACACAGCCCAGACTTCAATTAATAGAAAACAAATTGAAATGTCCTACCAATCCCTTAAAAGCAGCCATACATATCACCGACCATAAAAAAATAAAAATAAAACGACATATAGAAAACCCAAATTGTATCATTAAATACCCATATCTTCAAAATATAATACATCAAACATATGCATTTGATTCTTTGAACGATATGCACCTCTTTATTGTGATTAAACTTTAAATCAAATATTTGACATATCTTTTTAAAATCCACTAGAGAGCAATGATATGCTACAACACTGATCATTTGAAATTAGGGTTTTATTTTGATCCTTACTTTCATTTGTAAATCGCAATATGGAAAGAAGATTAACAGGAAAAAAAGAAAAAAGAAAAAAGAAAAAAGATTTAGTGATTCAGCCAAGAACATGAGCAACGAAGAGGCAACCAGAGAGAAAAAACCTATCTGAGATGCAACTTGCGAGAGAGAAAAGAACCGATTTTTTTTTTTTTTTTGGTTTTATATGTTAACCTGATTGACCAGTAACTGATATTCTATTAAAATTAGACAAATGGTTCAGATTAAAAAAAGTAAAATTTAGTGGTTAGGATTTATGTGGGTACCATACCCACCAAAAAAATGAGGGGGTACAGTAAAATGACCCTATATTCGCTAGTGAAATACGTCTGTCACTCTGCTAAATAGTCATCTGAAGGATAATATAATTGTTGGCTAGACGTCAAAGACCAAAAAATTCACAAAGCTAGGAGTCTAGGAGTAGTCAAAAGCTGCCGTTTATTTCTTCAAAAAAAAAAAAAAAAAAAATTGCCAACCATTAAGTGTGCGTTTGGGTTAGGATGAAAAATGAAAATTATTTCACTATTCGGATGAACTACTCTCTTGATCAATTAGCTCAGCTCTCTGTTGATGAGATTGTGAGACTCCATGATGTGCCTACTTCTATTGTTTCAGATAGAGATCCAAGGTTTACTTCTCATTTTTGGGGTGGTGTGCAAAAGGCCTTGGGTACTAGATTTGATTTTAGCATAGCTTTCCACCCTCAGACAGATGGATAGTTTGAAAGGACTATTCGAACTTTAGAAGATATGTTGAGAACATGTGTTTTGGATTTTAAAGGGGGTTGGGCTAGTCACTTACCTTTAGTGGAGTTTGCTTACAATAATAGTTACCATTCAAGTATTAAAGTATTACCTTATGAGGCTTTGTATGGGAGAAAGTGTAAATCCCCAATTTGTTGGGATGAGGTGGGAGAACGAAAAATCTCGAGGCTAGAGATTATTCAGAGGACTTGTGAAAAGGTAAATATGATTTGTAATCAACTACGAGCAGCCCAAAGTAGACAAAAGAGCTATTATGACATTAAAAGGAAGGCTTTGGAACTTGAAATTGGAGATAAAGTTTTCCTACGGGTTGCACCAATGGAAGGAGTAATGAGATTTGGTAAGAAGGGTAAGTTAAGCCCTAGGTTTGTAGGGCCTTTTGAGGTCTTGGAGAGAGTGGGCTAAGTTGCATATATAATTGCCCTACCACCGGCCCTGTCAGGAATTCATAATGTTTTCCATGAGTCTATGTTAAGGAAATACATTCCTAACCCTTCGCATGTTTTGAGATATGAGCCTCTTCAGATTAGAGATGATTTGTCATATGAAGAAGTTCCGATAGAGATTTTGGATCGTAAAGAGCAAGTGTTACGCAATAGAACTGTATCTTGGATAAAGGTGCTTTGGAAGAATCATTTGATGAAAGAGACATCTTGGGAGCATGAGGACGTTATGTTGTCAAGATACCCAAACCTTTTTAGGATCAAGGTACATAAAATTTCGAGGACAAAATTTTTATAAGAGGGGAAGAATGTAATGTCCCAGTAAATCAAAAAAAAAAAAAAAAAAGGAAAAAAAAAGGTGTAAGATCAGATTTTTTTTTTTGGGTTCCCACGTGCCCCACCTAACCCCACTACCCACCACTTATTTCAATCTACCTCACCCTCTCATATCCGGCCATCCCTCTCTTCTTATTTTCTTTTCTTTCTTTTCTTTTCCTCTCATACACTCCTCTCTATCACTTGCTCATCCTCTCCCACCGGTACATCCATACCACCATCTCCACCATCATTTTTCTGACAATGTCACCAGA
This sequence comes from Quercus aquifolioides, assembly GCA_019022515.1. Classification (NCBI taxonomy): domain Eukaryota; kingdom Viridiplantae; phylum Streptophyta; class Magnoliopsida; order Fagales; family Fagaceae; genus Quercus; species Quercus aquifolioides. The sequence goes on along the minus strand of CM032331.1, from coordinate 46,959,795 downwards.
AAATCCTTAGGAACCTCTAAGCATCTTCATCTTTTATTTGAAGTAAAAGTTTCTAATATTTTTGGTGGGTTTAAATGCTTTTGCTTGAGGTTATTTTTATCTAAGCTTTAATAATAATACCCATGTGATTTATGAGCATTGGAAGTGATATTTATGTGTTTGTATGTATGGGTTTTGTATTGGTGGAATTATTTGATGAGTGAGTTTATGGTTTGTACTAATGATGACTACCTAAGGTTTATGTATGGCGGAAAATTTGGGGGTTTTGAGTTATAACATGTGATGGTTGGTAAATCTAATTTTTCCATTGTCATTGGGTTTATTTGGAGTTAGTTGAAGTTCTAAATTTGTTGTCTTGGAGGATATTTTGATTTTGCTTTCATGGGTCTCTTAATGATGTAGCGTAAATTTTATGGAAGTTAGTCCTAATGTTGGAGATGATATTAAATGGGTTAACTTTATAAATTGGAGTTTATGCCTTGTGAATCAATTTGTTGAGAAACTTTGGAAGTGGAATATATTATTATTGATGAGGTTAAATACTAGGCTTGTCTAATTAAGTGCTTATTTGGCAATTCCTAAATTGTAACTAGATGCAATTTTAAGCTTTATGCTTATTGTGTTAGGTTTGCTTGATATTGTTGAGGTTCTAGCTAATCTCCTTTGGAGATTGGAGAATTAGGCTTTTTGCAGGTTGCAAGGTAAGTAGCTTTTTAATGGGATTTTTGGAAAATAACCATGTTTCATAAACGTTGTTTTTTGGTCAAACACATTTTGCAAAATTATATATGGATATATGTTTTCTTAAAAGTGTTGTGTTGTGACCCTATTATATATTATTGTGTATGAAAAGTGCATCATATTTGGTATTGCATTTGGAGAAATGCATGAATTTGTTGATATGGAAAAATAAGCATCTTTTATTTAATCTTTGATATGGAAATCTTGGATTTTATGGTATATTATAAAATTTAAAGATGCTTGTCTTTTTATGTGGGAAATTGATAAAAAATCTTTTGACAAGAATGAAGTTGAAAACTCTACAAACTTTGCAGAAGTTAGATTATTTAAGGTTTTTCTGAAATTACCTGGATATAAACTATGTGTTTCGAAGTAATGTAACCTGTGAGTTTTATGTGGTTTTAACACCATGCCATGTGTGATTTCTCGGTAATCACCCGATTTGGTTTCCGTAGTCTTTGTGACAATGGAATTAAATCCAGGTTAGTGCCCTTTCATTTTGGATGACACTTTCTTCCCTGCTGCCCATGGGGGGAAGAGGTTCCTTGATTGTGTGTGGGTGAGGCTGCTGCCCATGGGGCCAAGAGACCACATGCAAGAGAGGTCCTATTTGACTCGCTCTCTCTGCTGCCCATGGGGGGAGAGAAAAACCTTAAGGGTATGAGTGAGGCTGCTGTCCATGGGGCCAAGAGTCTGCATTCCAAAGAGGACAATATCATGTCAGTTATGAATGGGTGGATCCCCTGACAGGGCTATGTGGTAGTATGGTATATTTGTGATAAATTACAAATATTTGCGTTAGATTTTATGGCTTTGGAAATTATATTGTTAGTGCTTACAGATCATAGTATATAGTTTCAAGGTATTTACTTTGAGAAACTTTGTGTTTCATTATTTAATCATTCTTGTCATATTATTATTATTGAAGATGAAACTTGCATTTCCCACACCCCCATTAATTATGCTACTTACTAGGCGTTAGCTCATCCCACCCTCTAACAGTTTTCCAGATTTACTAGCTATACCTTGGGTATGGAGCTTATTTCTTTGGTGATGATTAGAGTGCTATGTTAAATTTGGAGACTTCTGTTGTAAATGGTTGGTGACTCGATTTTGCTATGTTCAACGAGACCTTAATTAATTCTATTGAAGGTGGGTCGCTTGAGGTTTGTTAGCCTTTGGCGTTGTAGGCCTAGACTCGATGTTAAGGTCCTTATTCTTGATAAGATTGTGACTTTGTGTAATTTAATCAAAGTTTTGTAATATATTCATGTATTATGTGGAGGCACATGATTTTTAGTTATTGTTCGTAAATGTGTTATAGAGCTCTGACTTGTAATGTGGAGATTTTAGTATGGTTGTATATTTTTATCCTTTGGAAAAGAAAGGAAAATAAAGATTTCTTATAGTTTGATTGCCAAAAATGAAAAACCGACAAGTACCCTTGGGATGTTTTTCTCATGTTTTAAACCCTTTTGGGTTTGGGGCGTGACACACTAACACCAAGAAACTACTCAAATAATTGGACAAAGCTAAACCAACATATAAGAAGGACCCACCAATGCTTCTCATGTTTTCTGGGAATTGCTTGTAGTAGAATTCAACTCCAGCAATGACAGTAAATGCTTCAGAAAGTCCTACTAGTGATAGCTGTGGTACCAACCACATACCAGAAAGAGAAGAAATTGCACCTCTTCTTGGGTCTATACCTACTGGTTTAGTGAGAGCCAAAGTTCTTCTCCTTTCTTCAACAAGTGCTGACACAAGCAGGGTGATTATAGCAAGAACCATGCCAACACCCATCTTTTGCAGGACTGTGATGCCACCTTCTTTGCCTGTGAAACTTCTTAGTATTGGGACTATGATACGGTCATAGATCGGTATCCAGATAGTGAGGGCAATCATGTTGAAAACAGTGTAGGAGGCAGCAGGGATGTCGAAATTGGTATTGCCAAGGCGTCTATCAAATTGGAGGGCTTGGAATACTGCGTATGTTTGTTGTTGGACCAGGAAAATATAGTATACACTGGCTGAACAAATTAGTATCTGCACTTGGTAGAACATTAAGTGGAGCACTTTAGTGATAATGATGATTTTCGTTACATGTATCATACATAGTCTAACAATCAATTTTTAAGGTACGAGACTAATAAAAATGGCAAGAGGCATAGAGTTTTAAAGAGCCAAATTTACTTTAGTAGATGAGCAGTTTCTGTTACCTGAACTGGTCAGTGTAAGGAAGCTTGGAGTTGATGGTACTTGTGGGAATATGGTTAAAAAGGGGGAGCCATGGTTGCTCTGGTAGTTTAAATTGCCTCTTCTTTACTGCGCCCACTATAACCTGCACTATGTTTTCCAAAGGACTACCCTCGGGTTTTAGAATCACATAAATTCGTGTACCAACAAAGAAGAGTACACACGATAAGAGCATCAGGAAAGTAGGAATCACCAACCCCCTGCCCAGCTCACATTGGATTGCTCGTACACAATGAATGCTAAAGATACCATCATGGCAAAAGTGAAGGTGAAGTAGTACCAATTGAAGAAGCTGCTGATTCCCCTCTTTCCAGATTCAGTGTTGGGATTGAATTGGTCAGCACCAAAGGCCAAGTTACACGGACTAATGCCACCAGCCCCTACAACAAGTAGTCCCAGGCTACTTCATAGAAAAGCCATTTGCCATGGAGTTGGTCCGGGGCAATTCCCTATCTCTTTTGTTTCACAGTGGGGAGGATGCAGTTTTGCAATTGCTGCTGCTAGACACAGTACAAGAATCCCCTTTTAAGCAAAAAAAAAAAAAAGATTAGAGATGCAAGGTATCAAATGGACAGAGTCCCTGATGAAAAGTTTACGGAGATGGATATTCTCAATTTGAAATGGTTCTTTTTCGTGGTTAAGATTAGATATTATTAATTTAGAAGTGTATTCAGTGTCATGTTGTTTGAAATTTTAAATAATATGATAGTTTGTACACTGTTGGAACATGATACTAAACTTACTTTGGCATCAGTTTTGTTATTGTTGTTTTCAATTTCTTACAGGAACATGCACACATGCTTATCTAAAACTATGTTTAAACTTCACGTGGAAGATTGTAAATAGTAGTGCAATATCAGTACCAAAAAAGAGGAGACTAAGGCATAACCCAATGTGTTGTAACGGCCAAAGTAAGTATCACAGAGGAAAGCTCCAAGTAAGGTAGCAAAGTTGGTGGTACCATTGAAGATGTTGATAAGAAGTGTGGCACTGATGCTCTTCATGTTGAAAACAGTAGTGAAATAGACCAAGAGGTTTGTTGATGTGCCAAGGGTCCCTAGCTTCTCAGAAGTCTCATTTCCTGCATTATTGGTCATCAAATATAAGAAGAAGAAGAAAAAAAAATTAATGTTTTAGGATTATGCTCTTCCTTTCTTTCCCTTTTCTTTTCTTACCTATAACAAATGGCATGGCTTTAACTCCTCTGTAGTTTATCTGAGGCCCATCTGTTGTAATGGCCTTGTCGTTCTTCTCCATATCTCCCTGCGCTTCCCCTTTGCTGGTTTTGCTATATGTTTGTTTGTTGCATAGAAAATGCTTACTATAATGAATATATATATAGCTGAGAGGAAAGACATTGAAGTTTCACAACGCTATTCCACTTGTTTAAGTTCCTCCCTCATTGGAGTCATTTCTTTCACCTTCAGTATTACTTGTCCGAAAATGAGAGTTTTGGATTTATTACTGTATTTCAAAGTCGTCAATCTAGACCACATAACTGTTATTAGTGCGCGCAGTGCAATACAAAATATTTCCACTGTGTTCTAGACCGACTTTTCTTTATAAAAATGAGTGTAGAAAGGGACCGGCTTGTGTCCCGTGAAAGTTTTCACTGGACATGTTAGATCTTGGACATGTGTCCAAATCCTGCTGTGTTCGGTGAAAGTTTTCATTGGACACAAGCCTTGCCCGTGTAGGAAAAAAGAAATAGGTAAGTGAAATTAAGGCCACTCTAATCACTCAACAGCCTCAATGACATCGCAAATCATACTGTTAGTTCACGTGTCTAACATCTGGAATTTATGCTGTTTGATGGAGAATTTCAGCTGTTAATGTTGGCCACTCTTTTTTTTTTTTCTTTTGAGCAAATGTTGGCCACTCTTAATTGAAAACTGAAAGCTCGAAAACGTGTTGAAAACACAAGAGCTGTTTAGACCCATCCAATTAAAATTACGGCTCAATAGATTTTACACAACTTTAATACAAAGTGCGGAATAGTGTAAAAGCGAGCGGATGAACAAGTAAGCTACTCTAATCCATAAGCTAAGCAACACAGCAGTATAATGGAATTAAACAAGAGTAGGGAAGAAGGATGCAAACACAGAAAACACCGAGACGTGTTTTCGAAGAGGAAACCGAAGAACTCGGCGAAAAACCTCTTCGCCGCCCTCCAAGCGGAAATCGATCCACTAGACAATCAGTTGGGATACATGAGTAAGCAAGAGACTCTCCAAGCCTAATCTACCCGATGTACCTAAGCCCTCCAAGCTCCTACTCCAACAAGGCTTCTCGGAACCGTGTCTTGTCTAGCACCCTGGATCCCGCAACAAGCTCCATGTTGCATCTACCATTCCAGGCTTCTTCCAATGCTTCCCAGCAGCACCAAAACGTCACTCAACACTCTCAAAAGGTGTGGTAAGTGTTTGGGCTATCAACCTCTCAATGGTGTGGAAATTGAGAGGGAAGGGTTGAGGAGATACCACAAGCAAGTGTATAGAGAAAGGTGGGGATGACAATCTCTAATTGCAAATGTGTTTGGCTAGGGTTTTCTCTCTGAAGCATTCCTCATCATTTGTGGGTAATGGGGGGTTTATATAGGATAGGTGCAAAATGTGTGAGTTAGTCAGTACAGGCTGGCAGAACAGCATCTCTCACGGGTGTCTCGCGGGAAGGCCTTACCCGCGAGATAATCGCGAGAGACAGCTGTCTCCACCTGTCTTGACTCTTCGCATTCCAGCATGTGCATGATATGGCCACAAATGTCAATCTCCTTATGTGTATAGAGATCATACAGGAATCTTGTTCTCGGAGCAGATAGAGTGGTGAGATTGGTGATTGGATACAGATTGTGAATCATCACATAGCTTAGTGTCCTCATTTCTGGAGAGAACTTGAGAGTGTCCATGGATGTTTTCTTTTGTACACCACCAAGGACTGTAATCATATCAGCAATATTACCCATTCTGTCCTCATAAGCAACTGTGATTTGCTGAGATGGAGGACGAGTCTCCAAAAAGTCTTGGATGCTCTCTCTTGTAATCTTAAACTCCTTGTGTCTTACCCAGCACTCAATACAATCTCCGTTGACAGTGGCATTAGAGAAGAACTCCTTGATAATCTCTGAATATACCACTCCAGTCGGGTTTAGCAGCTTGGTCCACGTTCTATCCTTGAACACTTCAGGGATGCAAGTGCCCTCAAGAGTCTCTAACTGGACTACCCGTTCCATGATGATCGTCTTGTCCTTGTAGCAGTCATTGTACTTCATATCAGCATCTATAGACTTGAAATGTTCAGAATCAGTTCGGGCTCACTTTGAAGTCGATTTCTTCCTAGCTGCATGCTTGGTGGGAGACATCTGCACAATTTCACAAAGCAAAGAAGAAGAAAAAAATGCACAAACACAAACCAGAAGACAAACTTCATTAGATTCAAGTTAGTTCCAAATCAGACTTAAACTAATTGAAAACATAGCATAGTAGACACTAAACATCATGCTAAAAGACTCCAACCTATAAAGCATAACAACAATGCAACAAATTAAGAAACAGTGCAAGAGTGTGTGTCTGTGTGCATGTGCTGATGAGTGTGTGCGGCATGAGATGCATGAGGGTGCCTAAATGTGCCTAGTTGTGTGTCAAGAGTGTGCAACAAGAGCAAAGTGAGTGAAACACACAAACAATGACCAAACCAAGTAAAATAAGGTCAAACAAGTGAAAGTCCATGGATTGAAATCACTTGATTCCAATTTAGCACAAAAATGTCACTCGGACATTTTGACAAACACTTAGCGTGCACAAATGCAAAAATTACATGAATAATGCATGAACATGGGAAAATCTACCCTCAATACATGATAAAATGCCACAAGGGGCCAACACAGATGCAGAAACAACAAATGGGACACAGCCCAATCAAAATATTTGAGAAAAATGCACCCAATTTTGAAAACAAACCCAAAGTTTCGAAAATCCCCAATTATCAAAACCCTAACAAAAATTCTGCATAATCTAAGCAAAAACTTAAAAAGAAATGATTAACAAACATACTTTGAAGAAGAAAATGCAGAAAAAATGCTTGGATTGAAGGGGTTTGAATGGAATAGTGATTTTGGGTTGAAAAAGTTCGAGAGAGGTTGAGCGAGGGAAGTTTTAGAGTTTTGAAAAACTGTCACATCAGCTATATAAAAACTGAAAACACGCGTTTTTCGCGGGTTAGGGAGTGGCGAAACAGTCGCGAGACAGTCGTGAGATGGGCCACTGAAGCACAAAAATTTCGCGAGAAGCATTAGGTCGCGAAACAGTCGCGAGACAGTCGCGGTAACTTCTGTCTGAAATTGGAAAAATCCAATTTTAGCCAAACAGCATTTCGCGAGATGCTGTTGGTCGCGAGACAGTCGCGAAAGTTTCTGTGTGACATGATAAAATAAAAAATTCCCTCAACTCCTTTTCGCGGGAAGCTCTAAGTCGCAAGTTTCTCGCGAAACAACCCCTGAACCAGTTTTTGAAGAAACACAAAAACATGCATTTTAATCAAAAGCAAAAGACATGAAAGTATAAAATCACTTTCAAAAACAAATAAAACACTCAAAAATCTTTTTGGGTTTGATCAACAAAGATTGAGCATGTGAAAACACATTTAATCAAGTACAATCACACAAATGAATATGACATTCATTGAACATAGACTTGTGTGTTGTGTGTGGATATCAAAAATGAGATAGTCCTTAGTCCAATGTGAAGCTTCAATGATTAATTCAAACAAGGCATACACAACTAGCACTAGATTATGTGACCAATCTCAATTATAGAAACATGCATATATGACCTCCCACACGTACTTGATAACAATTCATTGAAGCTTTTCATTTGGCTCCATATTCAACATATCATTTGCAACTTTTGAGCAAAGAGAATCTCATTTAGAGAAAGATGTCTGAAATTTTTGATATTTCAATTGATGAGTTAGCCTTTGGCTTTTTGGGCATCATACGTTTTATTTTGGTCGCTTTCCCTTTTTCCTAGTCGAATACTAGTTTGTGCGACAGGCTTTTGCAGCTCTATATCTCTTTTCATTTGGAGATTTACAATTAGAGAGCTCTTTTAAGCAAAAAATAAATAAAAGTGGGAAGATATATAGGCATGAGTCTATGCATGTCTCAAGATCAACAAAACCATTCACTAATCATTCATGACAAGGTTGAAGATCTATTTACAACAGTCACATAGATTTCAGAATTTCTTCCACAATGATATGAGTGCATGAGGGACAAGCTAAGCTCGTTAAATGCACAAAGCCATAAGTACGAAGGTACAAGGCAAAACATGCTTTGAGACAAAACTCAACAAAGTGATCAAACTTTTTGGATTTTCTATTTTTTATGTGTTTTTGAATTTTTTTTTTTTTTGAACACACCCAAAGCAGAACAAGAAAAGAAAGATCAACAAAAACAGCCGGTACAAGCCAATCGGACAAAATAACAACAGTAAACAAAATGCATGAAAAGATGCAACAGCAAATGTCCCTAAACATTGAAAGAATTTATACGTGGACATGTTATAATGCTTATGCATGAGTACCCCTCTTCACCCACACGTCACGTGCGTTTGGGGTGATATCCTTAACGGATTGGGTACGAGAATTTGGACTGTCAAACCTTCTGGTGAAACTCTCCAAGCAGGTGGTGAAGGCACCAATCATTTTCATCACGTCCATCATGCCAGGATCATGTTTTTGACTTCTCGGTTGTTCACCACCCCAAGACCTCATGTCATTTCTCCTTCCTCGTGACCGAGGTGCGCTTGAATTGTTGTCTGATCTCAGCTTTTGACAGTTGGGTCTGGTATGTCCTTGCATTCCGCAGTAATGACACACATAGTCCGTTCTAGGACCCCGTTGTGATCTTGGGAGAGATCTTCCTCTGGTTTCATGTTTGCCCATAGATTGATTTCGGGGCTTATTCACCATCCGTTGCTCACTCACATTCTTCTTCTCAGCCTTAACATTCTCAGGGATGGTTTCTTCTACAATAGGCTCTATGGCCTTCACAAATTTCACTTCTTTGGTAGCTTTGGCTGATGAGCTACTTCCTCCGGTGTACCCCAACCCGGACTTGTCTGAAGAAGGTTTTTGAGATGAGATAACATCATCTAACTTCTGAGAGGAGACTCTCTCTATCTTGGCATGAGCTTGCACTACCTCTTGCTCAAGAAACCTCACCTTCGTATAGGCTTCAGACAACTCGCCATTTAGTGTCTCAATCTCACACTTAGCCTCTTTATATCTGATCAAGAGACTCCTGTAATCTTCCTCAGCTTTCTTCATTTTCCTTACAGCTGTCTTGGCTATTCTGGTATACTCTCCCGACTTCTCAAGTAGTAAGGAGTAATTTTCTTGAAGATTAGTTGTATTCTCTTCTTCTTCTTCAGCATCTGATTCTTCCACATTCCCAATAGACTCTGAATCAGAATGCTCACCAAGCTCCTTCACAAGTGCACCCAAATCATCCGATGACTCCACATGAGCAATGGTCATGAATGCGGAGTAGTTTCCCTCTCCGTCACAGCTCTCTTCTGAGTCAGAATCAGAAGAGTCTGAATCACTGAGTGTCGTGGCATAAGCCTTGCCTTTTCCCCTCAGAAAATTTGGACACTCCTTCTTTAGATGTCCATGGCCATTGCACTCATAGCATATAATTTCTGAAGAAGGTTGAAACTCCCTCCCTTCTTTCCTTGTAAACTCTTTCCTATCACCTCTTGCAGATGAAAATTTTCCTCTGTTGAATGGTTTCCCACTGTTCTTCATCTTCAGAAATTTGCGGAAGTTTTTCGCAAGAAATGCTACTTCCTTCTCCACCCCATCTTCTTCGGAGGAATCATCCATCCTTTCGGTGATGGTTTTAAGAGCAAGTGATTTACTCATCTTATGGGAAGGCAGTCCCATCTGATATGTTTGGAGAGACCCAACTAATTCTTGAATTTTAATCTCATCCAAATCCTTGCTTTCCTCTATGGCTGTAACTTTTGCTCTAAAACTTTCAGGCAAGGACCTCAATACTTTTCTCACCACCTTAGCATCTTCAATCTTCTCTCCAAGATTGAGTTTAGCAATTACAATTTCATTGAGCTTCCCATAGAATGAATCAAACGGTTCATCATCACCCATCTTGAGCTCTTCAAATTTGGTGGTAAGCATCTGAAGCTTTGTGTCCTTAACTTTCTTTGTACCCTCATAAGTGGTCTCCAAAATCTCCCAATCTTCTTTGGCAACTGTCATATGAGAGATCCTGTGGAATTCATCAGGAGATACAGCACAAAAAATAGCGTTTAAAGCTTTACTATTAGCATTGGCTGCTGCTAGAGCTGCCTTATCCCAATTAGCCTTAGGAGCCTCCGGCTTAGTCCAGCCTAGCTCTACCGCATCCCAAACGGTATCTTCTATAGAGCATAAAAATGCTCTCATTCTGACTTTCCAGAATGCGTAATTGTTCCCATCAAAAAATGGTGGAACATTGAGCGATTGAGACCGGTCCATCTCAAATAGGGTCAAGGATCACACTAAGGTATTTAAACCACAACAAGTGTACCCGCTCTGATACCAATTGAAAGCTCGAAAACGTGTTGAAAACACAAGAGCTGTTTAGACCCACCCAATTAAAATTACGGCTCAATAGATTTTACACAACTTTAATACAAAGTGCGGAATAGTGTAAAAGCGAGCGGATGAACAAGTAAGCTACTCTAATCCATAAGCTGAGTAACACAGCAGTATAATGGAATTAAACAAGAGTAGGGAAGAAGGATGCAAACACAGAAAACACCGAGACGTGTTTTCGAAGAGGAAACCGAAGAACTCGGCGAAAAGCCTCTCCGCCGCCCTCCAAGCGGAAATCGATCCACTAGACAATCAGTTGGGATACATGAGTAAGCAAGAGACCCTCCAAGCCTAATCTACCCGATGTACCTAAGCCCTCCAAGCTCCTACTCCAACAAGGCTTCTCGGAACCGTGTCTTGTCTAGCACCCCGGATCCCGCAACAAGCTCCATGTTGCATCTGCCATTCCAGGCTTCTTCCAATGCTTCCCAGCAGCACCAAAACGTCACTCAACACTCTCAAAAGGTGTGGTAAGTGTTTGGGCTATCAACCTCTCAATGGTGTGGAAATGGAGAGGGAAGGGTTGAGGAGATACCGCAAGCAAGTGTATAGAGAAAGGTGGGGATGACAATCTCTAATTGCAAATGTGTTTGGCTAGGGTTTTCTCCCTGAAGCATTCCTCAACATTTGTGGTTAATGGGGGTTTATATAGGATAGGTGCAAAATGTGTGAGTCAGTCAGTACAGGCTGGCAGAACAGCATCTCTCGCGGGTGTCTCGCGGGAAGGCCTTACCCGCGAGATACTCGCGAGAGACAACTGTCTCCACCTGTCTTGACTCTTCGCATTCCAGCATGTGCAAGGCACATGCTTTACTTCGCGGGAAGCTAAGTCGCGACATACCCGCGAGATTCCTTCAGCTTCCAAATTGCTTGAGTCTTCACACACTCTCTATCACACACCCCTTACATCAATTCCCACAACAAATACAGGGTATAAACAATTGATAGTAATTACAATCAAATTTGGCACGGAATAAAAGCCAACAAAACACATAGTTGTAAATAACAACTTTACAAAAACCATTTCATATGTTGTTGTTAAGTTCACTCAGTAATCATAAATTTTATCAATAGAAGAAAAACAAAATAAAAATTGCGCTCTCATACTCTATTGAAGTCATTTAAGTTTCAAATTCAAGTTCTTTTGAACACCTTGTTGAGATAGCTGAAGTTTTAATACTTACTTCTTACGAGTGTGTAGTTCTAAATAAAAATAGGTTTCAGTCTCTTTTTTTTCAATCTGTAAAATAAGGGTGTAGTTAGTTGGTTAAGTTTGGTCATGTGCATTGCACATGAAAATGACACATTATATATATGAGATGGGTTCAAGTTACACTTGGTGTAACTTCATAAGAGTTACACATTTTATGGACCATTGATTACTATTAGATCTAAGAGTCAAAAAGCAATCATACTAATGTCATTATTACTCCCTAGAAATTAGTGATATAGGCATTAATTCTTATTATTAAAAAAAAAAAAAAAAAACACAGCATTAACTGATAGAGAAAGGCTGAGAGGAGAGAGAGGCTACAGCTCACCGGACTTCGTTGTCGCATTGCTCTGGTCTTTCGCGCTGCTGATATTGCTGTCCTTGGCCGCGATTTGTGGTTTTTTAATAGCAACTGATATATGTAGTGTACACACAAAAACCATACCTACCAAGGCCTAATAAATGGAAATTGTAATTCTAATGTTTTGATCTATGTATAACCAATTGGAAAACACTAAAGTGACTGAACAATAAACACGATCAAATTAAAGGGATGAATGGATCAAATCTAAGTGAAAACAAACAACAAAAAATATATAAATATACAGAGAGATTTTAGTTACTTGTTATGTGTGATTGGTGATCTTTTACAAGAGATAGAGAGGGGTTCAATTTCAAGGCTTAATGAAAAATCTTTAACAACAAGTACATATATGGAGGTCAAGAGCAATTCTAAATGGAGGAGTACAATTTATAACTGATTCCATTCAACGGTCCAGATTGTGCCTATTTATTTATTAGTTATTGTAGGAAACCATGAAACAACGGTGGAAGCCAAGGATGGTGAGATCAACGGCAGGAACAACGAGCAGTTGTGGGAGCACAAAGTCCGGCGAGCCTCAACCTCTCTCTGTATCACTGTTGAATCCAAATTTTTCTCTCTCTCCATTGGTTTGGGCATCTAGCTTTGGCGATCTAGTTGCACATGAGTTTCACGTGAGCTCCATTAGTGAGTTTAAACGACAAAGTAACAAATGTATTGATTTGGAAAAAGAAATACGGAGGAATTAAAGAAGATGATGATATGGAAGAAAAAAAAAATTCATGCTGTAATTTTTTTTTCCCTTTAATAATAAGAGTTAATGCCTAAATCATTAATTTTTAGGGAGTAATAATGACATTATTATGAGTGTTTTTTGACTCTTAGATCTAATAGTAATCAATGGTCCATAAAAGATGTAACTCTTATGAAGTTACACTAGGTGTAACTTGAACCCATCTCAACGGCAGGAACAACGAGCAGTTGTGGGAGCACAAAGTCCGGCGAGCCTCAACCTCTCTCTGTATCACTGTTGAATCCAAATTTTTCTCTCTCTCCATTGGTTTGGGCATCTAGCTTTGGCGATCTAGTTGCACATGAGTTTCATGTGAGCTCCATTAGTGAGTTTAAACGAAAAAGTAACAAATGTATTGATTTGGAAAAAGAAATACGGAGGAATTAAAGAAGATGATGATATGGAAGAAAAAAAAATTCATGCTGTAATTTTTTTTTCCTTTAATAATAAGAGTTAATGCCTAAATCATTAATTTTTAGGGAGTAATAATGACATTATTATGAGTGTTTTTTGACCCTTAGATCTAATAGTAATCAATGGTCCATAAAAGATGTAACTCTTATGAAGTTACACTAGGTGTAACTTGAACCCATCTCTCTCTCTCTCTCTCTCTCTATATATATATATATATATATATATATATATAAAATAAAAAAGGTAAAATTATCAAAAAAGAAAAAAAAAAAAAGAAGAAAAAAAAAGCACTATAAATTGAACTTGATTTGCATGTTTTGGTTGTATCTGATGAAGTAAGTTTGGGAAGAAAAGTTTTACTACGACTTTTTAGCATGAATCCAATAGATAGAATAGGACCACATAATTTTTTAGAATTGTAATTTTGTCATTGAATTAATGAAGCTCTCAACTAAGGTCAACTACCAATTATAGTGCAACAACTTTAGGCTTTCTAGTCCAGATAGACCGAGATGAGTGAAACCCAATGCTCAACTCATAAAATATCAAGACAATGAAAGATCAAGATGAATAACTATCTCATCTAAAATATCAAAAAAAAAAAAAAAAAACTATCTGATCAATATTCTACGTGTTTGCAAAATAGTAAAAGACTAAAAATCAATAACGAACTCATCTATTAAATGTAAAAATATATAGTATTTGTGAATTTCCAAATTTTAGAAAAATATGAGTTTATAAATCAATTGGTTATAACATTTAATTGACAAAAATTAGGTATACGATGTTAGGAATATAGAAAACATATAATAAGGCGTAATTTGATCTTTATTTGATTATTTTTGTTAGCTAGAGGGATCCTATGTACTTTTCCTTTTTATGTAAAGTATTTAACATTTTTCAAGAAGTTAAAACTAGGGGTGTTCTAACCTCTATAACTATTTAATGTCCTCACTCATTTGGCAGTCTAGCTACGATCAATTAAATTTTAATATGTTATAATGCTGCATCGCTTTATATTTCAACATTTGTCATTTTTATGTACACATTTTTTAATTGCCCACATGATTTTTAAAATTCTAATTCCTTAAAAAAATCTCCCCATCTTGCAATAGTTAAGTGATAATGATGCAGTAAATAGCGTGTGTTCATGGTCTAGCTTGGACGAAGATTGAAGTTTAGTCTGGATGACGCTAATTCCATGAATGCAGGCATAATAATTAGAAACAAAGCTGCATGCTTCCATTGTTGACTGTACAATTTTATAGGTCGATGAAGAAGTAAGAAAATTTTACAAAACAGTTTACTATAGGTAAAATCTAGGTAAAAATGTGACTCAATGTCTTTTTTTTATAGCTGCCCCCACCCCACGGCATGGCCCCACCTGTCCATGTCCCTTTCAAGCCTCAAATTGCTCTCCCAAACACGTTGCCACTAGCAAATTAATACTTCTTCCTTTTTGTTTTTATATCATTTTTTTTACTAGCTTCTTTTTCATTTTCTAGTAATTTCCCTTTTCCTGTACTTTACTTCAGCCATGAACCACTCAATTCTAAAAGATTCACAATTTGGTGTTGATGGGACTAACGAAATCAAGTATAGACGAGATCAATTGGACAGACGAGAAGGGCCTTCAAGGACGAGTATCCACTCCACTGACGATGGTAACATCTCATTCAATGCCGCAAATAAACACCCTGGACGGTTACAAAGCCAACTGTACAGACCGTTGTGAGCAAATTAAAGCAACATTATGAGGCCAGAAAACGTTACCCAGGAGGGCATTAAAGCCACCATAACTGCTCCAACGGCTAGAGGCTGCAGCAACATATATATAGCCCCCACATTGCCAAGAAGAAGGTACATGCACACTAAGATTGAGATCGAGAGATTTCTTTGATTCCAGTACATTATATTGCTCAATCTTAGAAAACTTCTGATACTGACTTTGGCATCGGAGGCATTGTGGCAGGCACCACACCGGTGACCACTCTCGAGAATACATTCTTGCAGGCCGGAGTCCACTCTTGTCTGCACACTCTAACTGACGAATTCAAGCTTCATCAGTTTGGCGCCGTCTGTGGGAACGACGTTTTCGTGTTCAATCTCGAAAAAATAGTTTCCAACCAACAATCACTATCAGATGGAATCCAATCAAGATTCCACAGTCTTAGCTCAGCAAGTTCAGGCTCTTGCAGCCACCGTTGAAGAACTAACCAGGCAAAATCAGGAAATGAAGTTACGGCTTCAGCAAGAGGAGAATCGGTCTAGAGGAAACCGGGATGACGAGGGAGATAGCCACAGAAGAAGTGACCATCAAAGGACCGCTACTCCAACCAGGCACAATTCAGATCTTCTCCAAGAGATGAGGAGGGAGATGGACGAACTTAGGAACGCCGTCAAGGAGAAAACGAAGCGGAGTGTAGACCGAATGGTTAGGGCAACAGACTCGCCATTCACCCCAGCAGTCCTTGAATGCCCAGTACTGTCAAAATTTTGGTTACCCCAGCTTGAGCCATTCGATGGGCTAAAGAACCCTCAGGATCATCTTAACACCTTCAGAACGACCCTAGGGCTCCAGCAGCCCCCAGACGAAATACTGTGTCGTTCTTTCCCAACTACTCTCAAAGGAGCTGCAAGGGAATGGTTCAAGAAGTTGCCAACGTCGTCCATTGACAACTTCGAGCAATTGAGCAATGCCTTCCTGCGTCACTTCATTGGAGGACAGCGTCCTAAGAGAACCGCAGACCACTTACTTACCATCAGGCAAGGAGAAAAGGAAACTCTAAGGTCATATGTGAAACGCTTTACTCGCGAAACCCTAGAGGTAGACGAAGCAGACGATAAGGTGCAACTGACGACCTTCAAGGCAGGGTTGAGATCCAGAGAGCTCGTTACGTCACTCGCAAAGAATCCCCCAAAAACGATGGCCGAGATGCTCCTTAAAGCACAGAAGCACATGAACGTTGAAGACGCATTAGCAGCCATCAGGGATGTAGGGAGACCAGGGGACAAAGAAAGGAAAGATGACGATCGTAGAGGGCAAAAGCGGGAGCGCCCAAGTCGTCGGAACAACGACGGGATCAGGAGGAAAGACGATAAGGGACCGCCAACGGTAAAATTTACCCCTCTTATTATGCCAGTTGATAAAATTTTAACGCAGATTAAAGACGAGCACTACCTTAAATGGCCGCGACCATTGCACTCATCTCCTAACGTCCGTGATAAAAATAAGTATTGCCGATTTCACAAGGACCATGGCCATTACACCGAAGATTGTCGAGACCTTAAAGAGCAGATAGAGGAGTTGATACAGAAGGGGAAACTACAGGAGTTTGTGAAGAAAGGGGGATTCAGTAGGTTTCGGGATGGAAACAAGGGCCAGCATGAGTCCTCGTCTGGGGGCAGTGACCGTCAGTTCCAGCCTCCCCAAAATGTGATAGGGGAAATACAGACGATCGCAGGAGGGCCTATCGCAGAAGGATCATTCAAGTCCCTTAAGAAAGCATATCAACGACAGGTGAACAGTGTTCACATGACACCCCCGTTGAAGCACAGACGAACTGATCCGGACATGATTTTCAACGAAAGAGATGTTAGGGGAGTGAAGCAGCCTCACAACGACCCCTTGGTCATAGCGCTTACCATAGAAGGATTTAACACAAAAAGGATCCTCGTGGACAATGGTAGCTCCGCTGATATCATCTATTTCCCTGCGTTTCAACAGTTGAAACTATATCCAAAAAGACTGCGTCCATTTGATTATCCCCTCGTCAGCTTCAGTGGTGACAGGGTATACCCCAAGGGCATAGTGACGTTGACGGTGACAGTGGGAACCTACCCGAAATAGTTGACCTGTCATCTGGACTTCTTGGTGGTAGATTGTCCCTCGTCCTACAATGTAATCATTGGAAGACCAGCACTCAACAAATGGAAATCATCTACGTCAACCTACTGCCTGAAGGTAAAATTCCCAACGGAGAACGGGGTTGGTGAAGTCAAAGGAGATCAAGTTTTGGCTCGGGAGTGCTACCAGGCCGTCGTGGCCGCAAAGGAGAACCATACATGGACGATTGAAGAAAAAGAGAAAGAAAGGGTAGAGGCCCTGGAGACAGTAGAGTTAACCGACAAAGAATCAAATAAGACAACCAGGATAGGGACGACTCTAAGTCCTGAGATGAGGATGAAGCTGGTCCAATTTCGTAAAGAAAACCTAGACGTCTTTGCTTGGAGCCACGATGACATGCCAGACATATCTCCAGAAGTCATTCAGCACAGGTTGAATGTGGACCCAGAAAGGAAGCCTGTCAAATAGAGACGAAGAGTCTTCGCACCCGAAAGAGACCAAGCGATTACTGACGAAGTTAACAAGCTCTTGACTGCAGGCTTCATCCGCGAAGTATATTATCCAGACTGGCTCGCAAACGTCGTCTTGGTGAAGAAAGCGAATGGGAAATGGAGAATGTGTGTAGACTTTACAGACCTGAACAAGGCATGCCCAAAGGACAGCTTCCCTCTGCCAAGAATAGACCAGTTGGTAGACTCCACAGCGGGACACAAGCTGTTGACATTTATGGACGCCTTCTCTGGATACAACCAGATAAACATGGCTGACGAGGATCAGGAGAAAACGGTATTCATCACCAGTCAAGGGCTCTATTGCTATAAGGTAATGCCCTTTGGACTGAAGAATGCAGGTGCCACTTATCAGCGATTGATGAACATAATGTTTAGCAAGCAGATAGGCAAGAATATGGAGGTGTACGTGGATGACATGCTCATCAAGAGTAAAGAGGAACTTACCCATCTGGACGACCTCAGAGAGACATTTGCTACCTTTAAGCAATACCATATGAAGCTGAATCCTAGTAAGTGTGTCTTTGGTGTAGCCTCAGGGAAATTCCTGGGATTCATGGTGTCCCAGAGAGGAATAGAGGCAAATCCAGAGAAGGTACAAGCCATAATCAACATGACATCGCTCAAGACCGTCAAAGAAGTCCAGAAGCTCACAGGACGGGTTGCAGCCCTAAATAGGTTCGTCTCTAGAGCGACGGACAAATGCCTACCCTTCTTCAAGACCTTGAAACAGGCTTTCGCTTGGACTGACGAATGTGAGGCAGCTTTCCAGGAACTCAAACGTTACCTAAGCAATCCACCCCTGCTAAGCCCGTCAAAAGAGGGTGAGAACTTGTATTTGTACTTAGCAGTGTCAGCTACAGCCGTCAGTGCAGCCCTGATCAGGGAAGAAGACAGGAAACAACTTCCAGTTTATTATGTCAGCCAAGCCTTCCAAGGAGCTGAGTCCAGGTACCCAAAGATTGAAAAAATCACGTTCGCGTTGATTGTAGCTTCACGCAAACTTAGATAGTATTTTCAAGCAAATCCAATCTTGGTGATGACGGACCAACCAATCAAGAGGTCCATGGGCAAACCGGAGGCAACGGGGAGAATGGTCCAATGGGCAATCGAACTCAGCCAATTTGATGTTGAATATCATCCTAGAACAGCCATTAAAGCACAGGCTTTGGCAGACTTCATCGCAGAGTTTACCCCCCCAGACGAAGACGACCTCACTGACAAAGGTAGACCATGGACAGTACAGACCGACGGTTCGTCAGCCCAGAAAAGGGGGGGGGGAGTAGGGGTCGTCATAATCACCCCCGAAGGAGAAATACTAAAGTATGGAGTCCAGCTGAAATTTCCTGCCACCAATAATGAGGCTGAATACGAAGGAATCCTGACTGGTTTGAGGCTCGAAAAAGAGCTTGGAGCTAGGAACTTGTTAGTCCAAAATGATTCGAAGCTAGTAATTGGGCAAATCAAGGGGGAATGTGAAGCAAAGGAAGAAAGAATGCAAAAATACCTCGGGCTGACGAAACGTCTAACTCAGGAGTTTGATGAAGTGGAGTTTATGCAGATCCCTAGAAGCCAAAATGCGGCAGCAGACGAAGTCTCAAAGATAGCCTCGTCAGAAAATGGGGAATCGAGCACAGACCTGATGATGGAAGTCCAGAAAAATCCCAGCATTGAAGAAATCCCGACGTTCATGATCCAGAGCACAAACAGCTGGATGACGCCCATACTGTCTTTCCTTCAGGATGGACGGCTCCCTTAGGACGCGGACGAGGTCAGGAAGATCAAAAAGAGGGCAGCCAGATTTGCAATCCTCAATGACACCCTATACAAGAGAGGCTTCTCCATGCCTTACTTGAAGTGTGTTAACGAAGAAGAAGCAAAGTACATCCTAGAGGAGATCCACGAAGGAATTTGTGGGGATCATGCTGGTCCTAGGTCCTTACTAATTTTTGTTTATTTTCTAATCCTTTGTGGTGGACAAAGTACTCTTAATAGTTGTACTAGAAGTACTTTATAATGCCATTTATTTAAAGAAAAGTAAAGGTTAGCCAAACGAAAGAAAAGCAAAGGTTAGCCAAACAAAAATAATCGAATAGGTGACAAATTTTAACTTTTACAATTTTATTTTAATTATTATTATTTTATAACAATGCATGTATAGAAATTTAATTCTTAGATTTTGCTAATAATTGTTTATTTGATAATATGTTTTGGGTGGCCGAAATTATAATTTCTACAAAGAAAATAATCTTAATAGATTATCAAAAACAAAATTTTATCCTAATATTTTTTCAATTAATCATTGTTAAGTTTTATTAATTTTTTTTAGTTTATGTTTTTTTGGTGCTTTGGATTGATCATATATTACATTTATGATTGTTCTTATAATAAATAAGAATATAATTACGAAATACATTACTCATTATTAGATTAGTTTAAATTGTAAATTTTTTTTATTAATAAAACCACCATAAAAATAATTATCACGCGCAACGCGCGGGCTCACGACTAGTAATAATAATAATAAATCAAATCAAAGAAGCTGCTTAAAAAAAATTGCCAACCGTTAAATCTCTTTTACATTCTCCTAATTTAATATTAAAAACATTCTCCCAATTTAATATTAAAAATTGGTTACGTTTACAATATTTTCATAATAGAAAAAGTTTTAGATACTCCTAAAATATGGTGAATGATGCTTCACCTTCTCACATTCATAGGGGAGTCCACTCATTAAATTCATAGTGAGGTTCACCATCAATATGAGAGGAGGGAATACCATTTTACTATACTTCAGGAGTACCTAAGAATTTTCATTCATAACAAATCATAGTTGATAAGCCACTATATTGAGTCTAATTTAAATCCACAACTTAAATGACTTTTTTGTCCACTCGTAACAAGCAATAACAATTTGCCACTTTGAATTTGTTATGAAAATATTTTAGACATAGCATTTCTCTTTAATATATCTTATTTCTTTTACATTTTATCAAAAAAAAAAAAGTAGATTATTTCAATTAAATTGTTGAAAATTTTCTATATATTGAATTATTGCATTTATCTTTTAAAAAGTATATGCTTCATGTTATTTTTATTGTGATATTTTAAAATATAAACGTATTATACTCGTACTATACATGTACCGTGTATTTTCTGTTTCCGTAATTTTTCTGCCGAATTTTTGAAACGTATTTTTTAAAAAGATACCAATCTATACCCGTCTGTATACTTAATGTATTATAAACATACCAGATATTACTAAATATATATATATATATATATATATATAGGGTTTTACTAATGTGTGCCCTAATGGCATACATTAGCAAAATATTTTAGGAAAATTTTTATGAGAAATTGAAAAAGTTGACAAACTTTTTGTTAGCTTTTTCAATTTCCCATTAAACTTTTCTTAAAATGGATGGTTAATGTGTGGCATGAGGGCATCATATAAATATAGTATAAGGTTGGTACTAGTATGTGCACAAATTCAAAACTAAGTAGAACTTGGTTTGCAGGTTCATTTCGTGCGCATACTATTGTGAGAAATAGGGATGGACCCAAGTGGGGGCCCGAGCTCCCCTTGGGTCCAACTTTTTTTAGTTATTATATATTTCATTTTTATAGTTGGGCCCCCTTTCCAAAACCTTAGGCCCCCTTCTCCCTATCAGTCTAACTAGCCTAATCTAAATAGCAACTATCCAACCCAAAAATTTAACAAAAACAATAAAAACATTCACAATGGTGATTGTATTTTAACAAAAAAACTATTTTACCACCAAAAAAAAAAAAAAAAATTATGTGTTATTGGAGGAGTTAGAGCAAAAAATTTTGCAACTACATTAAATTAGTATAAATATTAGTTGACTGAAGCAAGTTGTTAAAAATAAAATACAATATTTTACTAAGATTATATCTTTTCCTTCAATTAAAAAACTCAAATTCTCATTCTTCATTAATTATACTAATGACTTTTTAATATTATTTTAAATAAAGTGATAGAAAAAATAAATAGAACATTTGACATTGGGTGTATTGTAAAGTGAGGTGGTAAAATAGATAAAGTAATTTTTTGAAGTGTTAAAAGCTAAATTTTTAGCACCACTATTGTGAATGTTCTAATTTCAGCCAAATATATATATATATATATATATCCTAGCTAGCCTAGTATTAAAAAAAAAAAATTGCTTTTGTTTTTGTCTTTATTAGTAGAGGATTGCATCTTAATGTATTTAGAAACAATGATTTTGTGTATTTATAATTTTTAATATTATATGGATGCATATTTGGAATTTTTTTCTTCTTCTTTCTTTATACTCGGGCCCCCGTTAGCTTAAAATCCTAAATCTGTCCCGGTGAGAAATCACAACTTAGGCAGGGGATCAAGACAAGTCTCTAGGTGATGACCCTACCAGTAATATCTTACACCTAGATTGAGGTTTTTACATTTTGGAATCGTCAGTTATTTATTTAAGGTTACAAACAAAAAATCTGGAAATGTAAATGAAATAAATAATTATTTTCATTAAGAGATTTAAAATTACATGTATAGAATGAAAAAATAGAAATTACAAGAAATTTTTATTTTATTTAAAATGTAAGAAAAGTTAAATGGATTTGATTCTTAGTTACATTTGAAAATGTAAAATTACATTGGATAATTTTCTAATTTAGAACCGTTTCTCTAATATTGGAGCGTACATTATGAGATATGAAGGTGTTAGGCATTCACTTTGCCCCACTTAAGTCAATCTTTTAGGAGTTAATGGCCATATCATGTTATGTTAATTCAAATATTATTCAATCCTTATTATTTGATCCATGGTTTTAAAAGCCGGATCAAGGCAAAATCAGATCGGGACAAAATCAGATTTGCCTCCAGTTCTTGGTTTTTAATGGTTTTGGCCAGTTTTATCGGATTGGTACTCGATTCTTGGTTGAACCAGTCAAACCGATTGGTCTGGTCTTGATCTTAAAACCATGATTTGATCATCATGTGAACAAACAAAGAGTACATTAGCAAAAATATTTTTAACATCTATAAAGTGAAAATCCCTGTTACTATCGTTAGTATTTTATTTTATGTTTCACCAATCACAAACCACAACTTAACAAATGATTTATTGTAACTAATAGAGTATAAAGTAGAACTTTGAGAAAACATATTATTTTTCTTTTATTCTAGGTGTTTAACTTTTTTTTCGTTGTCGGTGAAATTCTAGGCATTCTTTATTTCCTCGTATATAATGTTTCAAACAAGAGGTTTTTCTTTTTCAGACTGCATTTTCCCAATGTCAACTTCATGAACACTGGTGCCACTTCCTTTGTACTTGTACCACTTTGCACACATTATAAAGTAACCAAAGTTCGCGGCCTCTATTGCAGCAATCAAGTAATAAAAGTAATCCAATCTCCCCTTGTTAAGATCTTGAGGCAACCATTGCCCAGTTGCAGCTCCAGACGTAGTCCTGTGAACCACTGACACCAAGAAACTACTCAAGTAATTGGACACAGCTAAACCAACAAATAAGAAAGACCCACCAATGCTTCTCATGTTTTCTGGGAATTGCTTGTAGTAGAATTCAATTCCAGCAATGACAGTAAATGCTTCAGAAAGTCCTACTAGTGATAGCTGTGGTACCAACCACATACCAGAAAGAGAAGAAATTGCACCTCTTCTTGGGTCAATACCTCCTGGTTTAGTGAGAGCCAAAGTTCTTCTTCTTGCTTCAACAAGTGCTGACACAAGCATGGCGATTATAGCAAGAACCATGCCAACACCCATCTTTTGCAGGACTGTGATGCCACCTTCTTTGCCTGTGAACCTTTTTAGTATTGGGACTATGATACGGTCATAGATCGGTATCCAGATAGTGAGGGCAAGCATGCTGAAAACAGTGTAGGAGGCAGCAGGGATGTCGAAATTGGTATTGCCAAGGCGTCTATCAAATTGTAGGGCTTGGAATACTACGTATGTTTGTTGTTGGACCAGGGCAATATAGTATACACTGGCTGAGGCCCAGATGGGAATCACTCTCATCACGCATTTTGCTTGTTCCACTTGCTGCATACTGCAAAGTCTCCATGGATTGGCTGCCGATCCGTCGGATTTTAGTTGGTCTTCAGGGGTTCTGATTGCAGCTTTATCTAGAAACCTGTGAAAACCATTCCCTTGGTTAGTTATTGCAGATCTCGTGGGCCATGTCAACTAAAGAAAAAAGGGTTAATGTGTAATTGGACTTTGTTGAGTGTGTCCTAAAGGTAGAATAGTCTTAATACACAAAACTTGAAATATGTATAGATGTGTGATGAATAGAAATCCTATCTTTGTCTTTTTTTTCTTTTCTTTTTTTTTTTTTTTTTTTCATATAAATTAATCTAAATTTAAAATGGAATTAAACAAATTAGTATCGGCACTTGGTAGAACATAAAGTGGAGCACTTTAGTGGTAATGAATTTTTGTTACATGTATGATACAGGGTCTCAAAATCAATTGTTAAGGTAGGAGACTAATAAAAATGGCAGGAGGCATAGAGTTCTAAAGAGCCAAAAATACTTTAGTAGATGAGCAGTTTCTGTTACCTGAACTGGTCAGTGTAAGGAAGCTTGGAGTTGATGGTAACTCTGGGAATATGGTTAAAAAGGGAGAGCCATGGTTGCTCTGGTAGTTTCAATTGCCTCTTCTTGACTGCGACCACTATAACCTGGACTATGCTTGCTAAAGGACTACCCTCGGGTTTTAGAATCACATAAATTCGTGTACCAACAAAGAAGAGTACACATGATAAGAGCATCAGGAAAGTAGGAATCGCCAACCCCCAGGCCCAGCTCACATTGGATTGCACGTATACAATGAATGTTAAAGATACCATCATGGCAAAAGTGAAGGTGAAGTAGTACCAATTGAAGAAGCTGCTGATTCCCCTCTTTCCAGATTCAGTGTTGGGATTGAATTGGTCAGCACCAAATGCCAAGTTACACGGTCTAATGCCACCAGCCCCTACAACAAGTAGTCCCAGGCTGCTTAATAGAAAAGCCATTTGCCATGGTGTTGGTCCAGGGCAATTCCCTATCTCTTTTGTTTCACAGTGGGGAGGATGCAGTTTTGCAATTGCTGCTGTTAGACACAGTACAAGCATCCCCTTTTAAGCAAAAAAAAAAAAAAAAAAAAAGAAGAAGAAGAAGAAGAAGATTAGACATGCAAGGTAGCAAATGGACAGAGTCGCAGATGAAAAGTTTACAGAAATGGATATTCTCCATTTGAAATGGTTCCTTTTTATGGTTTAAATTAAATATTATTAAGGCGTAAATATATTTTTAGTCCCTACATTATGATTTTTTTTCATTTTGATCCCTATATTTTATTTTTACTACTTTTAGTCCCTAAACCAATTAACACGTGACATTTAAATCATTTTCAAAATAAAAAAAATAAAATGTATAGACCAAAATAAAATAAAAATTAAAATATAGGGACTAAAAATACATTTATGCCTATTATTAATTTAGAAGTATATCGAGTGTCATGTTATTTGAAATTTTAAATAATATGATAGTCTAACACTATTGGAACATGATGCCAAACTAAGTTTTATTATGGTTGTTTACAATTTCTTACAGGAACATGCACGCATGCTTATCTAAAACTATGTTTAAACTTCACATGAAAGATTGTAAATAGTAGCGCAATAGCAGTACCAAAAAAGAGGCGACTGAGGCAAAACCCAACGTGTTGTAACGGCCAAAGTAAGTATCACAGAGGAAAGCTCCAAGTAAGGTAGCAAAGTTGGTGGTACCATTGAAGATGTTGATAAGAAGTGTGGCACTGATGCTCTTCATGTTGAACACAGTAGTGAAATAGACCAGGAGGTTTGTTGATGTGCCAATGGTCCCTAGCTTCTCAAAAGTCTCATTGCCTGCATTATTGGCCATCAAACACAAGAAGAAGAAAAAAAAAAAACCTTTAGGTTATGCTCTGACTCTCTTTCCCTTTTCTTTTCTTACCTATAACAAATGGCATGGCTTTAACTCCCATGTAGTTTATCTGAGGCTCCTCTGTTGTAACGGCCTTGTCGTTGTTCTCCATATCTCCCTGCGCTTCCCCTTTGCTGGTTTTGCTATATGTTTGTTTGTTGCATAGAAAATGCTTACTATAATGAATATATATATCTGAGGGGAAAGACATTGAAGTTTCACTATGCTATTCACTTGTCTAAGTTCCTCCCTCAATGGAGTCATTTCTTTCACTTTCAGTATTACTTGTTAGAAAATGAGAGTTTTGGATTTATTACTGTATTTCAAAGTTGCCAATCTAGACCACAGAACTGTCATTAATGCAGTGCAATACAAAATATTTCCACTGTGTTTAGGCCGACTTTCTTTTATAAAAATGAGTGTAGGAAAAAAGAAATAGGTAAGTAAAATTAAGGCCACTCTAATCACTCAATAACCTAAATAGGTAAGTATACACTGTGAGTTCACGTGTCAAGCAGCTGAAATTTATGCTGTTTGATGGAGTATTTCACCTTTTAATATTGGCCACTCTAATTGAAAACCATTTCATATGTTGTTGTTAAGTTCAATCAGTAATCATAAATTTTAACAATAAAAAATAAATAAATAAATAAAAATTGCCCTCTCATACTCTATTGAAGTCATTTAAGTTCAAATTCAAGTCTTTTTAAACGCATTGTTGAGATAGCGGAAGTTTTAATACTTACTTCTTACTAGTGTAGTTCTAAATAGAAATAGGTTTCAGCCTCTTTTTTTTAATCTGTAAAATAAGGTTGTAGTTAATTGGGGTTGGTTGGATAAAGTGTGGTTTAGTTTGGTCATGTGCATTGCACATGACAAAGACACATTATAAAAAAAAAAAAAAAAAAAAAAAAGGTCAAATTATCAAAAAAAAAAAAAAATAGCACTATAAATTGAACTTGATTTGCATGTTTTGGTTGTATCTGATGAGAAAATTTGGGAAGAAAAGCTTTACTGCGACTTTTTAGCATGAATCCAACGGATAGAATAGGACTTCATAATTTTTTGGAATTGTAATTTTGTCATTGAATTATAGAAGTCCTCAACTACCAAAGATATTTCTTTTTATAGTGCAACCTTAGTGACCTTCAACTCAGGGGTTCAAGTCCCTGCATAAACAATTACCCAACAAAAAAAAAACTTTAAGCTTTCTGGTCTAGATAGACTGAGACGAGTGAAGCCTATATATCAAGAGGATGAAAGATCAAGATGAATAACTATTTCATCTAAATTATCAACAAAAAAAAAAAAAAAACTATGTTATCTGTATTCTACGTATTTGCAAAATAATAAAAGACTAAAAATCAATAACAATCTCATCTATTAAATGTAAAAATCAATAATATTTGTGAATTTCCAAATTTTAGAAAAACGTGAGTTTATAAATCAATTGGTTATAACATCCAATTGACAAAAACTAGGTATACAATGTTAGGAATATAGAAAACATATAATAAGGTGTAATTTGATCTTTATTTGATTATTTTTGTTAGCCAGAGGAATCCTATGTACTTTTCCTTTTAATGTATAGTATTTAACATTTTCCAAGAAGTTAAAACTAGGGGTGTTCTAACCTCTACAACTATGTAATGTCCTCACTCATTTGGCAGCCTAGCTACGATCAATTAAATTTTATTATGTTATAATGCTGCATCGCTTTCTAGATATATTTCAAAATTTGTCATCTTTATGTACACATATTTCCAATGCCCACATGATTTTTAAAATTCTATTTCCTTAAAAAATCTCGCGCGTTCATGGGCCAGCTTGGACGAAGCTTGAAGTTTAGTCTGGATAACACTAATGCCATGAATGCAGGCATAATAACTAGAAACAAAGCTGCAAGCTTCCGTTGTTGACCATACAATTTTATAGGTCGATTGAGAAGTAGGAAAATCTTGTTACATATTTGCTATTGTACACTCTTAGTACACATATTCTTTGAAATCTTGCTTGTTTGTTTGTTTGTTTTTTTTTTTTGTTTGTTTGTTTTTTTTTTTTTTTTAAGTTTAAATTATGAAATCATATTTTTAAAATATGATTCACAATTTTAACTATGTTTTCAAAACACTATTTTAAATGAAGTGTATATAGAATGTGCAGTAGTGCATTAATTATTACTTTTTTTTTTTTTTTTTTTAAGACTAAGATATCAATCAGTTTTTAGTGTATGTAGAAATTAAACCTCAGATCTCTAATTCAACCATTAGATATTTTACCAATTGAGTTTAACTGGATCCCAAATGCATTAATTATTACTCTAAAAAGTGTGTTCTCACAGAAGTCTTGTTTGCATCAATATCTTAAAGAATTATCTTGGGACTATATAGATCGAAAGGAATGGGATTTTACTAATTGGCACATGATGGTATTATGTAGGGACATCTGAGGAAAACAGCAGTGGTCCTAAAGGTTTGGAAATCAGCAAGGATGAAGCATCAATAATTAGAGAGAAGTATTTGGAATCTAGAATATCCAAAAGATTACGTTCCTTGATTAAAGATGATTTACCAATCAAGCGCGAGTTCAATAGAAGAGCATTGATGTTGATATTTCAGTACGTCGTAATTCTCATAGAAGTCTAGCATTGATGTTGATATTTCAGTACGTCGTAATTCTCACAATTCATTTTGATGTGTCTTTCTACGGTAGCTGCGGGGCAAGTGTACCTTGCCAAACCTCAATGATATTATTATGATACTCAGGCAAATGTTGTTATTGTTGTTGTCGTTGTTGTTGTTGTTTTATCTTAGACTTTTAAGTAGAAAAATAGGAAATGTGTATTTAGCATCCACAAAAGCTATATGCTAGACATAATAACTAAGTTGAAATAGTTGGAATTTAGGATTAGTGAAAGCCGACCACACTCCACACCAACAAGGTATTAAAATATCTATAGAAGATACCAAAAAAAAAAAAAAAATTACAATGTTTAGTAGTCCACACTCTACCGTCCACACCAATAAGATATTAAAATACTTATATAAGATACCATATTTAATATGATTTGACTAACTTCTAGCATGTTTGAAAGTTTATAGAGGGAGGAGAGCAGTGGGGAGGAGAGTAGAGGAGAATGGTTCCCCTCCATCTTGTTTGGATGTTTTTAAAATTAGTAAGGGGGAATGGAGTAATTAGCCCTTCCCCTTGTTTGGATGTTTTAAAAATTAGGATGGAGAGTAGAGGAAATGATTAAAATAAACAAATTTATCCCTATTTGAAAATGGACTTGCAACATTAGTATATGATTAATTTGTTAGAAAGGGTAAATTAGAGAATTTACTTGAATAATAATTTATCTACTCTACTCTCCCTCCAAATCTCTCCAATTTGGGAGAATTAAAAATGAGGCGTTAGAGGGAGTTGAAACCCCTTCAAACCCTTCCCAACCCCTCCCCCTCATTCCTTAAAAAAATTTCTAAACAAAGTAATTGGATTACTCTCCCTCCCTTTACTCTACTCCCCCTCCTTTTTTAAACATCCAAACATGCCATTCATGTTTACATCCATGGATAATGCCAACACAACCATCAACCATATAGATTCCAATCCACACTCAACCAAAAATCTTTCTTGCACCCAACCTCAAACAAACTAAAAACACATAACAAAAAAAAAAAGCCTAAATCCCATCACAGTCAAAACAAAATCTCAATCGAGACTGAATTAATACCAAAATCCTACTACACCGTATGACACTCTTTCCCTTAAATAATAGATAAACTCTCAATTCAAACCACTTTTTGAAAAAAAAAAATATATATTATATATTCTTCTAATGTGGCGTTTGGTATGGGATAATATTTTAGGATCTCCATAAATGTTTAAAGATTCTCATATTTGGTTGCAAATCACACCAGGGAATCAGATATCAGGAGTATCTGAATTCCCCCTCAACTCCCTTTTTGTAGGAATGTGGATTCCCTCTAAAACAGATGGGTGTGTTTGTTTAGAGGTAAAATAAGGTGAATTGAAAACTTTGAAGAGAAAATAAGAAGAAAAACTTTTTGGAGTATGTTTGGTTGGGCGGGAATGAAGGAAAATATATGGTGGGACCCAAGTATTTTCTCCTCGGACCCACCAAAAAGTTTTCTCTCCAAAATGGAGAGAAAACTAAAGAGAAAAATTAGACATCATTTTTAGACAAAAATGCTCATGTGCATTTGCACATGGGCTTGTCCACATTGCTGCTTTTTTTTTTTTTTAATTATTATCTCTCCTCTAGACATTGCCTTTTCTTCCCTTTCTTTCATTTTTTTTCCCCCTTTTGCTTTCTTGTCTTTTTTTTTTTTTTTTAGATGTGATTTTTTTTTTCTAGATATGATTTTTTTTTTATAATAAATTTAGGTGATTGATTCTTTTTTTTTTTTTTTTGGTTGTTTATCCCCTTTCTAGTTTTAATTGAACATCATTTTTAAACAAGGGTATAGGCGTAAATTTATACAAACTCACTTTTTCCATCCTTCCACTTTTCCACTCCCAACCAAACAAAAATGAGGGAAATTAAAATATTTTCTATCCTACCACAATTTTCTATCATTCCACTTTTCCATCCTTCCAACCAAATGACCCCTAAAGGAAATTATATATTTTTTTATAAATTGACAATTTTAACATTTTTTCCTTATTATTTAAGTAATGGAGATAAAATATAAAACAAATCATCAATATCTTATAGATCTAAACGTTGGCAAATTGTTTTATTATGGATTAAGTTTTTTTTTTTTTTTAATTATCATTAAGAATTAATTTTTCCCCTTTTTATATCTCCTATTTGGGATTGGTTAGACGCTAAAGTAAAATAAATTATTTATTTTTATTACAAGATTTTTTTTATAAAGAATAAGAATTTAAATAATTATTTACGTGTTGTACTTGTCATTTTGAAATGTTCGACTATAGTTTTAATAAATTTGTCATAATTTATAATTTACATTTTTTTTGTCAATATTTATTTGGAGGAAGATTAAAAAAAAAGACTCGATATTGGATTTACAAATCTAAGAAAAGTATGAGAAAAATAAATAATTTATTTAAGATTCTTAAAAATAAACCAAACATTATAATCTTATATTCTTAATAATCTTATTAAATTCCTAGTTAAACCAAACATAGGAATTGTTACATTTTTAAGCATTTAGATTACAAGACATCATATTTTCAATAATCTAGATACCAAATATAACGTGGATTCTCTCACACCAAACGCCACCTAAGAATTTTCTCCTTTGCCAAGGAATATTGAGCCAAAACTATCAAATCATTAGCAATACAGCTTATATATGGGGCTTTAATATCTTTTCCTTGTTGAGTTAAGAATACATTTTATAGTGAACAAAAAAAATACCAGTTGACTCTTTTAATAGGTAATATACTTTCTTCCCTGATCTAGAAAACCCAAACCAAATTAAAATATAAAAAGTAGTAGAAGCTCAATATATGACATTAGACATTTTCTAAACTGCTTTATACAATAGGCAAGGAGTATAATATGTAGAACACAGAATTTGAGAAGAGAACAAAGAAAATGTTTAAATCCAACTAAAAAACACAACCGTACAATGTTGTTCACCTAGTGAATAAAAGTCTACAGAGGAATTGCGGAGTTATGTTTCGGGTTAGTGATTGTTATGCATCTCTAAGCCCTTTTCTTCTTCTTCATTTGTTTCACAGTCAGACAGAGTTCTTGGGTGGCAGGCTATCGAGTTTTCTAATTGTCTCTTCTCACAACCAGCACTGCTGCTTAAGACAAAATGGCTAGCAAAGAAATTGAAGTAAACAAAATTCAGAACTTCCAGGGCAGCAACGATGTAATAGTAGTAATCAAGCCTATTCTTGTTGAGGTCATTACCTCCCAACCATGACAATTGGTCTGTTTTTGTGGTTGCTTTATGGATGATATTGACAATAAGAGCGCCTATATAGCTCGCAATGGATAAGCTAAGAAAGAAGACTGCTCCAGCAGTAGTTCTCATGCTCTCTGGCATTTGCTTGGTAAGGAACTCCATTATAGCAACTGCAGCGAAAGCTTCTGTCATACCTGATAAAACATACTGGGGCAATAGCAATGCAAAACTTGTGGGTGAAGTGAATGAACCATGTTTCAAAGCTGAGTCACGGCGCTTCTTTTCAACAATCCCAGCGACCAACATGCACAGAATCGACATCAAAATGCCAGTGCTTATTCTTTGTTGCATGGTCAATCTCGTATCCCTTCTTGTAATTTTCCTTGCTTGAGGGATGTAAACTTGTTCATAAATGAAAATCCATATAGAAAGTGCAATCATGGATGTGATGTTCATCCAACCTGGGGGGATCATGAAATGGGATCCGATGGTTCTGTCCATTTGCATTGCTTGAAGTATCCCAAATGTGCTCTGTTGGTCCATGGCTATAAAACAACCTATTCCTGATACCCATACTGGCAGAACTGCTACTAAGCATTTCAATTGTTCCACTTGTTGCAAGCTACAAATTCTCCAACCATTCTTGGCAATGCCTTGATTGTCAAGTTCACTTGGATCAGCAACCATAGCAGCCTTGTCAAGGAACATGAACCTATCAGTATGAGTAAGCATTGTTAATGTTGGTGACTCCGAACCTGTTATAGATGGATCATAAAAGGAGTGCTCAGAGGCTGGTCCAACAGTTAAATGATGTTTCCTACAGGCAGCTGTGATCACCTTGGCTATGTCTATGAAGATGCTACCTCGAGGGTTTTTGTAAAAATAAGTGTGGCAGCCAAGCAAGAAAATAGTGATGGAAACAGCAAGGCAGGCAGTAGGAATAGCAAAGCCTAAAACCCAACTGAAATTAGTCTGAATGTAGACAACAGCAGTGAGTGCCACAACTAGAGCAATGGTGAAGGAGAAATACCACCAATTGAAGAAGCTTTCTAATTGTGACCTTCCCTTCTTTGTGTTGATGTCAAATTGATCAGCTCCAAAGGCGATGTTGCAAGGCCTAATGCCGCCTGCACCTAACGAAAGAAACGCAAGAGCTATGAAGAGAAAGGCTAGCTGCCAGCTTTTGGGATGTGGGCAGTGGGATTGATGTCGACCATCGCAGATTGGGGGTCTTAACTGATGTATAGCTGCAGTCAGGGTCATAGTCCCCATACCCTGTAAAATGCAATCATATATAGTCCAAATCTTGGCGTTAATAGTTGGATTTCCATGATTATAAGTAGGCGTCTTAGAACCTTATAAAATGCATGCATTTCACAATTAATATTAAGTTCCTAATTGTTAAGAGATGATTTCACCACCTATCCAAGTTCACTAGGATAAAGATTTTTTTGGTTGGCATCAAAGATCAGTTCATATTAGGTTACAAAAGAGATAAGAAAGAGAAAACATATGTGTACTGGATTACTCTTTATCATTAGACTAAAACATTAAATATCGGTTTTGGCAAAGACAATTTCTCAAAAAAATAGTTTATTAATTGAACTAATTTGAACTTATATGATGCATGGTATTTGAGAAAGTATATGCAGGAAAACAAAATGAATATTTTAGTTGCAAATTCTGTTTGGCATTGATACATACATATATATATATATATAAACTAAGATTCCGTATAGTATCCCCATTGCATTTTACACCCTTCATCATCCTAGTAAATGAAACTGTGTGATTTTATACCCGTTCCTATTAGAAAAGACGAGGTCACTTTACCAGAAGAGACGCTATGGAGCCAAAGAGGAGGGTACGGAACCTGCCTAGATAAGCATCAGCAACAAAAGCACCTGCTAGTGATGTAATGTTGGAGGAACCATTCCATATGTTAACCACATTAACCACAAATATACCACTCAAGTTGTATTTTGTTGTCAAGTACACTGTTATATTGGATATCAAGCTCATCGATGCCAACTTCTCAAACGATTCATTCCCTAAAAAACATTAAAACATAATCAAAACACACACAAAAAAAATCCATTTTAAATCTCTTTAAGAACATACAGAAATGATAGTAGTTAATACATGTGAATGCTAGGTTTGGTACGTTACCAATGATGTATTTGATAGCTTTCCATCCTCCTGCTTTTCTAGTAGAAGCTTTAGGAGGAGGAGCAGGATGAGTTGGAGGGTCTTGCTGTAATGAAGCAGAATGGATCATAATTTCCATTCCAATCTCTCTCTCTCTCTCTCTCTCTCTCTCTCTCTCTGAGCATATATATATATATATATATATATATTTTCTCTTCTTCTATTCTTAAGTTTTCATTTTTGGTAACGATTTTTGGCTGATTGCCCGGACTACTAGCCAAAATCGCTCAGAAATATATAATTGCGTGCATTGAAGTAACTAGTAACTGAGTAATAAATTACAAGATCTTAATCACAGAGATTCATCAAATTGCTGTGTTTTGTTTGATGGAGATTTCGGAGTGGGCTTGGTTGCGTGTGTGTGATATGGTCAACATGCATGCAACGTGGCAAAGAAAGAATAGAGCTTGCATGAGCGGAGTTTGTTTAGTTTAGTCTTAAGTCTTAACCTAAGTTTTAGAGGTATTGGTTAGGATCTCGTGAGATTTGCTGATTCAGTATGTAGAATTTGTTGTTAGCCATGGAGCCATATGCATTTGTTACAAATTAGATCCTAACTTTACGTAGCATCTCTCTCTTTCTATCATTGGGCAAGACCTCCATCTTTACTTTTCCAGTGTAAGTGAACAGCGAACTTTAAATATATATATATATATATATATATATTTTTACAAAATATATATATATATTTTTTAATGAAAACATTAGGAAATCCCATTTGGCCTAAAGGCCATTGGCAGCGAAAGCTTATCAAAGTTTTTTTTTTTTTTTTGGGGGGGTAGGGGGTTGGGGTGTTGTGTTGAGGAAAGCGTATCCAGTTGATCAATATTAGTTGGACCAACTAGATAGGGTAGGCTCTAAGCTTAGGCGTAAGGCTCCTGTTACAAAAAGTCTCCACCCACTTTATTAAAAAAAAAAAAAAAAAAAGAAGAAGAAGAAGAAGAAGAAGAAGAAGAAGAAGAAGAAGAAGAAAAAGAAGAAGGCATACTCCTATTAGAGCACTAACACTTGGAGATATGAAAACAACTTATTTTAAGTTTTCAAAAATATCACTTTATTTATTTATCATCTCATTTTACAATTCATTTAACATCTTATGGCCTGTTTAGAAATTTAAAGGGATTGGAGAATAGAGAAGAGTAGAGGGGAGTAGAGTAGTAGAGAGGAGAGTAGAGGGGAATAGTTATCCTCCAATTTTTTTGGATTTTTTAAAATTAGTAAGGGAGAAGGGAGTAATTAGTCATTTCTCTTATTTAGATGTTTTAAAAATTAGGAGGAGAAGGGAAAGAAATTATTTAAATAGACAAATTTACTCATATTTGAAAATAAACTGGCAACATTTTGAAACTTACCACCAATTTTGACCGTCAAAAAAAGCTTCAATCAATATCCGACGGTTCACATAAATCTTATCCAAACCCAAAACCCTCAGATTCACTCCACGTGTCCCTCTCTCACACTCGCTATCAAAAATGTTGGCGACGCACGCGCCACCCTCACTCATAAACCCACTCCAGCTCTTTCGCTCTCACTCTCTATTCTCTCGCGCCATTTCGCCATTTTCAGCCACAAGATCTCTCTTCGTCCAAACGGTGGCTTCAATGGCCGGAGTGAACTCCTCGCCGGACCACGTCATTGGAACCTGGTACTCGGTGCCGGAGCTCTGGCTCCGAAACCATCGATTCGTTGTCTCTTTCGATTACTCCCTCGAACCTCGCTCTTCTACTAAGATCTCTGTTTTCGCTTGCGAAGTCGTTGCCGGTACTGGAAAACTTTATTCATTTCATTAAAACAAAGCCTAAATTCTTGTTATCTTTGTCATTTTGTGGCTTTAATTTCTGTTTGGGTGCTCTGAAAATGGAAGAAAAGGGAAAGGAATTGAAATTTGAGTATTGTGTATTTTGTTTGTCGTTTTGTTTGTTAGAAAATAAAACTATAGTTACACTTTTTGAAAGAGAAAAGTTTTTGTTTTTGGTGGCTTTTCCGGTTCTGAATTTCTAAAAATTTAGCATTAAATTATTTATTTTCTCAGAAAACAAACAAAGTTTATTTATATAATCATATTGTAATTTTGTTAATTTAGAAAGGGTAAATTAGAGAATTATTTGGTCAATAATTTATCTATTCTACTCTCTCTCCAAATCTCTCCAATTTGAAGAAATTAAAAATGAGGGGATAGAGGTAATCCCTCCAAACCGGCAAACCCCTCTCCCTCATTCCTTAAAAAACTTCTAAATAAGGTGATTGAATTACTCTCCCTCCCTCTACTCTACTCTTTCTCATTTTTTAAACATCCAAACAGACCATTAGTTTCTATTTTTACATACAACTCATTAAAAGAATATAAACTATCACATCAAATAATAATATAAATATAAGGTAAGAGAGAAAGAGATAAATTAAATTAAATTAAATTAAATTAAATTAAATTAAATATAGTATTTTAGTTTACAAACTCATGAACAATAAGTTCTAAATATAAAGACTTATTGTTCATAGATCGTAAAAAAATTTAATTATACAACCTTGGATGAGCTCTTTTTTAGATGGTCGGTGGGTATTTTAGCAACTCGGTAGTTTACACCCCCAATACTCTTATAAAGCCATTAAAATTTTATGGTAATAATTGATTTTTTTTAAAAGGGTGGGTTCCATGCTATCATCATGAAAAAAGGGTGGGTTCCTCTAGACTTTCTAAAAAATAAACCAAACATGTGAATTTCACATACGGAGAAATCTACATTTACATTTTTGGACATTCAAGTTCTCAAGCATCACATTTGAACTGTTTTTTTCTTAATATATATATATATATATATATATATATATATTAAAATATTTGGCAAAATAGCATCATTTAAAACTTATTCAGGAAAATAGCTTCTCTTGGAACTCATCTTTTCAAGAGGTGAGTCTCATGTTTTAAGTCACACTCATCTAATTGAGAGACGAGGTCCTTAATTGTTTTAAGTAAAACCTTGTTTTATGCATTGACTCCGGATCCAAAGTTTTACAATGCCGATTAAGCCATTCAACTTTCCAATTAATCTCCCATCAAAAAAAAAAAATTCCAATTAATCCATATATAGGTTGAATCTCTCAACTTCCCAATTGCATTCCAAAGAGCCAATTAGTTTCCATATTTGTTGAGAGCCACGTGGACCAAATTTTTAAAAAATGACAACATAAGCTTTAACCATATCAGCACGAAGTTTAAGGAACAAGAACCCAAAAGGGCTGTTCCCCAAAGTAGTTTTGTAATATAGTGCTACTATTTTGTCAAATAATTTTATTTTTTACAAAGTACCAAGCAAAATTGGCCATCCCATTTTGTGTGAATCTAGATACAGAGAGATTTAATGATTTATATTAGATTCCCCAACCAAACACTACTGTAATAGAAAAGGGCACTTCGGTTTTTATTCTAACTCATGGGCTTCAATGACACTGGGGTCTGGTTTGTCAATTATGTTTCGTTCTAGCCGTAACAGTCAGAAAATTCCATTTCAGTTAGTTAATTGGGCCAAATCATCCCCTATTCCACTAGGCCTAAATATTGATCTATTCTTATCCATTTCATCCGTTTCGGTCCCGTCCACTAAATTCCTGCCAATATGATTGGAATGTGAACAAATTTTTTTTTTTCCCTTTTTTTCCTAAATACATTTTCATTTTCATTTTTTGATTGGAATGTTTCTTTTAATTTTTAATTTTTTTTCATTTACTTTTCTCACATATGATATGCTTTTTTTTTTCCTTCATTAAGAATGTGTTTTTTAATTTACTTTATCATATTTGACATGTTACATAATGATGATATTAAGAATGTACTTATTTGATTTTGAATTGATAATTGATATGATAGATGAAGAATTAGGTCTATTTATTTTGTTTAATATTATATTTAAATTAGTGGTAATCTCAAAATGATGTGTCGTACGGGATAGTCTAATATCGCAGTATATTGTTAGAATGGAGAAATCAGAACAAACACTATAATGGAATTGACAATATTGGGCTGCAGTAGGCTCCAATAGTTTAAGCCCAAAACCATAACATAGAATCTGAAAAAAAAAAAAAAAAAAAACAAAACAAAACAAAAAAAACAAAAAAACAAAACAAAACAAAACAACAACAACAACAACAACAACCATGGCATAAAAAATTATTTGGATGCTACCTAGTTAATGTTTTCCACTTATATATAAGCAAACACGACAAAAATGGCTGGAGAATTTTCTCTAAGGAAATGTCCAAATGGCGTGGGTTCAATTAAGTATATCCTTAAGAATGATTTTTCTTAGCAAAAAAAGAAATAATGGGTGGATGGTCCATTAAATAAATGAAATTAAATTTAATAAGGACGGGGTGTAAACCTTTTGATTTATACCAGCCAATAAGGACATGTCACATTAGACTTTTACTTATACTCATTGTAAAATCAATACATCTTAATGCACCTAATAACATCTCAACAAATCAAAAGAAAACCTATTTCACGTTTTCCCTAAAATGTCACTCCTTTCTCAACTCCTGCCTCTCTAGCCACAATCCTCACTAGGCCTCCGTTTGCGGTCGCACTACCTTGCCGGGCCTACTTCCACCGCCGCACTACCTAACAATTAATGGATAAAACTCAATTGGGCATATATACTGTAGAACACTTTTTTTATCCTATACGAATTCTTAAGTCAATTGGGCATATATATCCCAAAAAAAAGAAAAAAAAAAAAAAAAAGAGCATAAATAGGCAAATAGTCACCTCCCAGTTTTGAGGTAGAATGGACAATCAGCTTCACCATGTAAGAAGCAACAATGTGTATGAGTAATGGAAAACCAGATTTTACTACATCATAGAAACAATGAAACAAATAAAATAAGGAAAAATTAAGAGGGTTGTGGTTGGCGGAAGTAGGTCCCATCAATATTAAGAACAAGAACAAATCACCTAGGTCCGGCGAGATAGTGCGGCGGTAAACGGAGGCCCAATGAGGATTGTGGCTGGAGAGGTAGGAGATGAGGAGGGAGTGAGATTTTAGGGAAAACGTGAAATAGGTTTTCTTTTGATTTGTTGAGATGTTATTAGATGCATTATGATGTATTGATTTTACAATGAATTTAAATAAAAGTCTGATGTGGCATGTCCTTATTGGTTGGTGTAAACCAAAGAGTTTACACCCCATCCTTATTGAATTTAATCTCTAAATAAATATATTGTTAATAATGGTTAACTACATCGTTGTCAAAAACCTTATAGCCTAACTAGTATTTTCAGGCATTTCAAATGAAGACATTGAATTCAAAAACTTCTCCCTCATTGTAACTATTGAATCATAAAAAAAAAAGTATATTGTTAAGAATGATTAAGTATTTCTTAGCCAAATAGGTTCAATTAAGTGTAGTTAAGAATGCTTAAACATAGGAAAATGTTTAGCTCCAACTCCACTATGTGCTTTCTTCTAAAAAAAAACTCAATTATGTGCTGCTTAAAGAAACCATTCATGTGTAATTTTAGATACATGAATTTTTTAATGAATTATGTGACTTGTTTAAATAATAAATATGTAGTCTTATAAATCACTATGTTGCAAGTTGGTGAGATAACTTCAAACTAGTTTAGAACTAAATTTTGTCATAAGTTGGATGAGTTAATTATTTTGATAAAGACTACATGGTTAGTTACTTCCAACATATATATTAATAGAAATGCCAGACGCAACCTGACCAATTTCGGGTGGGTAGTCTGCCGACCCTAGCTGACGGAGCATCCCATGGAGCGGACAAGAGTACAATCAAGTTAGCCTTATTAGTATATATTATGATTATTAATATTATACATGTAAAAGAATCTTAAAAGAATTGAGTAACAAATTGTAAACATAGTTCATCAAAACAAATTATCAAAAAATTTATCATAGTTGTCATGAGATATGAGGATCTTGTTGATGCATTCGCCACTACCATTGCAAATCACAAATCCTCCAACCATACAAATGAAAGGATTTGATGTCCGGGAGTATTCATCAACCTGAAGAGAACAAAGAGAAAAATTTTATTTAAATCATCACATACAACATTCAAAGAAGAACTAAAAGGTAAAGAAAATGTTGGAATAAAGAAAAGTGGACATGAAAATTTCTATTCTTTTAATATATAGAGATTTCGTTCTTCCTAAAAAATAACAATAACAAAATAAAAACAGAAGATTTCATAAATCAATATCAATATATATTTTATATAAGGGAAATGCTAACGAATGTCCTTAGGGTATTGGTTAATAATTCATTTAAAGAAAGTTTTTATAGGAAAAGATATAAAAATAATAATAATAATTAATATTTTGACATCTTTTCTATTTCCCATAAAAGTGATGTTAAAACTTTCCTAAAATAGATTGTTAAGAGCATTCGCAGCAGTAGATGTATAATTTTAGCTATTTGGCACCAATAAAAGTTATTTTATCTATTTTACCTACACACGAGCTGTAGCAGTGGTTCTATTTTAACTTTCAACACAATAAAATAATATAAACATCAAAATAAAATATTATAAACCACAACAATAAAATAATATATCTCAATACCAAAAAAAAAACTCACAGCACCAACCACACCCACCTCTACCATCAGCCACAGCCACAGCCACAACCACCACCACCACCACCAGTCTACAGCAGGGGAAAGAAAAAAAAAAACCCAAATCTCCAATCTTTTTCCTCAGCCACAACCACCACCACCACCAGTCCATAGCAGCAAAAAAAAAAAAAAAAAACCAAAAGCTTGGATCGACGGAAAAATCCACGACGAGGAAGGCAGCGGCGGCTTCGACGATGAAACCTAGAGCTTGGATCGACAATCGATGATGAAACCCAGCGGCGGCTTGGGGCTTGGGTCAGCTGGTGGGTCTGAGGTGATCGGCGGTTGGGACAGCGGTGGGTCGAGCTTCGGCTGGGACGGCGTCGGTCTGAGAGCTTAAGCTTGAGAGATGGTGAGTTTCAGGTGAGATGGTGAGAGTGAGCTTGAGAGTTTCAGAGAGGTGAGAGCTTATGAGAGATGAGAGCTTGAGAGAACTGATGTTGAAAGTGACGATGAGAGAGAGCACGGTGAGATAGAATAAAAGAAATGAAAAAAATAAAGCAAGTTGTGTTATTTTAATCTGAAGCTGAATAAAAAATTAATTTTTTTTTAGATGTCTGCTACAGTGCACATCTATAGATAGATGTGCACTGTAGCTAGCAAATCAGCTAAAAATTATAAGGATGCCTCCACTGCTGCATGGCTAGTTTTGGTATTTTTGTGGAGCTAAAATAGCATTATAGTTATTTAGCTCCACTACTGCGAATGCTCTAACCAATGCCCTAAGGGGACTCGTTAGCATGACCCTTTATGTAATAACAAACCAATATTAAGGGCACGTTTGGTAGACTGTAATAGACAGTATAATGTAATAGATATTCCTATGGCATAACTATTCGGTTGTTTGATTATATTTTTATTACAATGAATAGTTATTCCTTATGAATAGCTATTCTTCAAAATGAGGAATAACTATTCATTATCAAAAGTACTGAATATATATTCCTTCACCTTATGTAATAACTTTTAAAGAAGTTTCCTAAAAAGCCATTAGTTGCCACATCTTCAAAAGGAAAGAAAATAAATTTTCCTTGTTAATTATTAGCTTTATTTTGAACACCCTTAAAATAAGTGTATTTTAGAAAATTTGACTTAAAAATGATTTAATTACTCATTCTTTTTACACTCTACTAAATTGTGGATGCATATTCAGAATTCTATTCCTAAATGATCACCAAACTAATGAATAGTAATACTTATTACATTCTAACTTGATATATTCCTTGTAATACTTATTCCTATTCTCATGTAATAATCATTACAGTATACCAAACGTGCCAATATTTAAGCATAATCTTTTTTTTTTTTTCCTTTATTTGAGGAAACAACATTGGACTTCATTTATTAAACATCACGTTGTACAAAGTACAATGGAAAAGAGAAAAAGGCTTGTTTAAGGTAATTTATCTTATAATTAAATTGTGTTTTTGCTTTTTAACTCGTATG
Organism: Quercus aquifolioides; assembly: GCA_019022515.1. Taxonomy (NCBI): domain Eukaryota; kingdom Viridiplantae; phylum Streptophyta; class Magnoliopsida; order Fagales; family Fagaceae; genus Quercus; species Quercus aquifolioides. Next base: position 46,917,875 of record CM032331.1, on the reverse strand, counting down.
TCATCAATCTCACTTATTTTAAATAATAATAATAATAATAATATATTTATTGTTACGCTCTTATTGAGCCACATCAGTAGCCATGTCATTACCATTCTTTTTCCTAAATTTTTCCAATAATTTTAAAATACTTTCCTAAAATTTAAAATACTACTAAAAAGAAAATACTTACGTTAATGCTGTCCACCAAAAAGCCCAAACACAATCCGAATAGTCTTTACTCTTTAACGTCAACCCTTTATGTCTCCCCTCTTTTTCCTCTACCTATGTTTCACAGTTTCAAAACTTCAACCCTTCAACTTGTTAACGCCAACCTCTCTTTCTTCCAAAGATAGTTTTAAAACTTCGGACATTTGGCTTTCTAATCTAATTAGTGATAAATAAATATATATGTCAAAAAATTACAATAATTAGACATTCAAAATTTTGAGATGCATAGCTTTTTTAACAATTATCTAAAAAATAAAAAGGAAAAAAAAAAATCTAATTTCATCCTAACACTTTTAGGGCTTACTTGCCCCACAGCCAAGGCCGGCTCAACAACTTTTGGAGCCTTAGGTGAAAATTTTAAATGGGGCCTTTTTATAATTAAATATTAATCAAATAATATATATATATTGAATTTTTTTTATTTAAAATCTTACAAATTTATCCATAGATCCTTTTTGAGATTCAATTTGTTTTTCAATTTTTCTCTTTTTTAGAAGTTTATCATATCCGGATAAATATTTTCTAGTAGACATTTATAATAAGAAAATATTTATAGATAAATAAATAAAAAATTTATAATTAAAAATGATAATTTAACTAAAAATAAAATTTAAAGTATAGAACAATAGAACTTGGTTATTGCAATTTTTCTAAAGTCGTGACCACTTTAAAGTTTAAACCTGTACAAATAAAAATTAATTTAATACATGATTTAATAAATTAGTGTCACTATAATACAAATGAGTTGATATGATACACATCAAATTATTAATTGGTATAATAATTTATACAGTACGTTCACGTTGGTATAATAATTTATAATAATAGATAAAATGTCACTGTATCATATTAAAAAAAAAAATGTGAGTAACCGGCCAGCCTGTACTGCACTACTTCTATCATCCTATGGCTAAGTTTTAAAGAAAAAACGTGTCCTATCATTCAATCAATTATCATGGCAAAGAAGGGTCCAAATAGGGGCTCAAGGCAGAAAAGCTATCACAGCAAAAAATTGAAAAATGTGTCCCATCCCATCAAACAATTGTGCAGTGCAGTGAAAGTGTGAAACAAACTAAATAAATAGAAGACAAGAGTCTTTGTTTTCGGAAAGACAAAGAGAAAGAGGGGAAGAAGAAGAATACCTCTGATGACTGTCGAATGGTAGATCGGTATGCTGGAATCAACGAAGAAAAATTTCAAGCCAGACTGATTAACTGAGTTTATGGAAAAAGATCAAGAAACAAGATGAAGATGAAGAAAAGAAAGGTGAGACCGTAAGAATATAGATGGAGAGGCAGGGAGATAGAGAGATGAGAGGTTTTTCTTTTGTTTTTGACTTTTATAATCTCTATTTTAGCATATTTCAAGACAATTACGTTGTATTATTAATGAATTTGTCTGCTATTAATTTTGATTTTAGCATATTTCAAGAATGGATTAATAAATTTGCCTCCTAAAATTTAATTTTGTTAGCTAAAGTTCGACTATTTTTATTTTTTCCGTTTTAATTTTTTGCATTTTAGGATATAATGGGGTCTTTTTAATGCATTTCATTGACCAATAAAAGTGCTTAAATTTTTTTTTTATTTAAAATATATAAATAAATATATTATATATATAATTTTTTTTACAAGTGGAGCCTTCTTTTATTTGGGGGCCTTAGGCGATTGCATCAATTGCATCACCTATTGAGCCGGCCTTGCCACAGCAGCAGTAAGATTGAAGGTTGGAGGTGCCGCATCACCACACAGTTGCAGACATTTTTCTACATAGGTAACTCTCTCTCCCTCTCTCACTCTCCCTATCTCTCTTTTGCTTTCTTGTCTGACTGCTTCTATCTCTGGCATGGCAACTCAGCTCTCATTCGCTCAACAACTCAACTCTACCTTCTTCTTTTTCTTTCTTTTTCTATTTTTCTTTCCTCTATGTTCCGTCATTTACAATGTAAAGTGTAAGAGCATTCACAATGTGATTGCTAAAATGACTAAATAGTCATTTTAGCAACCCAAACACTAAAACACACTCTACAACAAAGTTGTTATTTAAACTCACTGTTATAATATTTTGTTTCATTTTTACAATGGGTTACTAGAGATAGCAGCCCACTATAGCTGAGAGTTATTTGTAAAGTGATACATGTATGGTTTGTTGAGCACACATGATACATGGTTTGTATCATGGTTTGTAAAGTGATAGCATGGTTTAGTTGAGCGCACATGCATGGTAGTTGAAGAAACAAAATTAATAAATAATTTTCATGGTAGTTGAAGGAAAAAATAAAAATAAAAAATATGATTGTTCAATAAAAAATAAATAAATAAATTCTTATGAGAAAAAGTTGAGTTTTAAAAAATGTGCTCGCTTCATTCAAATGATCGATTGAAAATACCTTTGGAAACAAAGAACAAAACATAAAGAAAGAATAAAAAAGAATATTTAGATGAAAAGCTAAAAATTTTAGATGCTTTAATGTTGGGTGTATTGTAAAGTGAGTTGTTAAAATTGATAAAGTAGCTTTTTTGAGTTGCTAAAAGCTATAATTTTTAGCAACTTTACTATGAGTACTCTAACAAAGCTTTTGTTCTTTGTGAACAGTGAATACATATAGCAGCAAACTAGAGACAACCACCCCAGTATATGGTTAAATTTTTTTCTACAACTGCAATTGTGTTTGCTGTACCTGTGTAGGCCCTTTGATTGTGAAGCACATTCAAGCATTCCCACTTTCTCAGGTACAAAGGTACTCTTCTTTTCTTTTCTCTTTTTCATTCTTTTATTATCATATATTTATTTGTTATTAAAATAATCAATATATCATATAAAATTATAATTTATAAATATACCTAATTAAAATATACTACCATTTATCATTTAATTTAATTTATAGATAAAAATAATATAACATGTATTTGGTTGTACTTGTATTTTATTAGATGTTTTTTATTTATTGAAGTTTGAATGATTGTTTTTAAATTATTAGTTATGGGTGCCCGAGGACGAAGGATGGATCCGAAGAGTTATAGTATAACTGTGGGAATGTCATAGTCCATGGGCCCGAGGAGGAAAGCCGCTCGAGGAAAGGAGGAGATGAGTCAAAGTACTCTAAGGCATTCCAAGTGGGAGCAAGAATCTAAAGAGAGAGAGAGAGTCAATGGTTATAGGGGAAGTTTCTGATTTGGAGTAGCTTGTCGCCTCCACATTAAATGGTGGACAACAGCTTTATCAATACATTGATGAGGAAGTGGCTTGAACAGTGCAAGTCACAGCTAAGCAAGCTCCTTCCACCATCTTCTTCAGATGTAGAAAGAGACAAGTGTCATGAGCGGAAGCTAGTTAGGTAGGGATCAATGGTTGAGATATAAAGAAAGGGGAAGTATATAAGAAAGGGGGTTTACAGAAAAAAGGGATCTAAACACAAGTATCAAAAGAGAAGTGCCAAAAAGAAACAAGAAGAGCATTGAGAGAAAATAGTGAACAGTGTAACTTTTTGTACAGTCTTAGCCTCCTCAGGCAAGCTTGTGGAGGGATATATGCTCTTCTATTCTATAAAATTAACCTTTTTCTTCTCTATCTTCATCCTCGGGCAGAGCCCTCTCTTGTTGTTCGTTTCCCTCTCTTACAAATTTTATTGATTTGAGCCAAGGTTGAACTGTACAACTCACTGTTCTAAGTGGGTTTGAGCTGCAAGATCTTTTGGTCCTTACATTAGTATTCATTGAAGTTTGAATGATTGAATTACAATTTACCTACCTATGGTTTGGCCAAAATTTAAGTTGCCTACCTGTGGTTTAAAATTTGGTATTTTACCTACCTGAGTTTAGCTCAGTTAGGGTTCTATTACCCACCTCTGTTATAAATTGGGTTAAATATGTATTTTTACTCTCTTTTATGTCTATCTCCTCTTAAAACATAAAAACCAAAAAGAATAAGCGAAAACAAGTTCAAAATGTGAGAATTTTGTAAAAATTATGAACAAACATTGCCACCACTATAGTAGCTTCTATCAAGAATCATCTTTGGCAAAAACAAATTCCTTCATCCATTTCTAAGCAACCAACAAAACCATAGCATCTAAAGCTTAAATCAAACCCAAACAATACCCATAAAAGAAATTCAAACTTCAAATTTGTTTCAACTCCATAGCTGATTTGAGAAGAAGGTTGGGCTTGTTCCCAGAGAGATAATTTTTGACGTAGTCCATGAAAAAAAAAAAAGGTAACAACATCATCACCATCATCATGAATTAAAAAGTCATAACAAAAATACGCGACATTGAGACATTTTCCCTACACCCATCCAAATATGTCAATGCACTACTTTTTTGGTCTCTACAAAACAAATTAGCTGGGTCAAAATCTAATAACAGCAATCAAACGTTTACAAATACATGTCTAAAAAGACATAAAATAGGGGAAAATGATTATTTTCACTTTCCATTAAACCACCAGTCTTTGAACTTTCATATCCCAAAACAACCAAACTTGATATAAAGCTGTAGTAGCTGAGTAATTTAGTAATACAAAAATGGTAAAGTGGGGACGCAGGTACTTCAAATTCAATCATAGAAAATAAAAGGCACATATCTTTTGAATCCTAAATTTTCAGCTAAGGTAGACAAGTTCACACTGTATCTATAGAATTTCAAAGAGAATGTAGAGCAACATCCAACTTTCTTCACAGCTGATACATCATCCTTGATTCCAACATTGATTGTTTCTCCTTTGGGTACAGCTGCTTTGTCATCCCCAACTTCTGTTGGGTTAGATCCCCGTCTATGTGTGAATTAAATTAAATATAACCCAAGTAATAAAGAAAATATAAATTTACGGAAGGGAAAAAATAAAATAAAAAATAAAATAAAATCAACCAACAAGAACACCAAAAAATTACGTGGAAAACCCTCCAGTGTAAAGGGAAAAACCACGGGGCAAATATGATCAATCTACTATAATAAAATAGAGATTACAACACTCAGGTTATATCCAAAACCTGAGTTCACAATAAATTGGGAAAATACAATAATATCTCTAAGAACAAATACAACCTCACCACAAAACCCGGTAGCAAGATCTTCCACTTCGAATACTTCAACTCTCTGTGGTTGTAGTACCCAAATAATCGTCCTAGAAAAAAACCCCAATTTATCTTCCTTGTGTGTCTTGAGCAAAAGAAAAATCATATTTTCTTTTTTCCCTCGGTGCCGCATAAAGCACTAATCTTTTTCCTCCAGTTGGCTTCAAAATTGTGTTTCACTCTTCAATCTCTTTGAATCTCTCTCTCCATCATGAAGCCACACACACCAAGCTTTTTATATAAAAGCTTCTGCTGCTGCTTGACACTCCTAGTATAATTAGGAATAGGAGTTTTATTCATGCAAGCCAACTATTCCTTTTTTCTATTACAATTAGGAGTCTTCAATGCTTGCATTCCCAATTGGGCTGGACTCTTGGTGTAGCCGTGCACCCCAACAACCTCAAGGGCTTTCTTGCTTACAATATGATAAATTTGGGTTAGCACTTCTGTGAAGGCAAACCCAAAAAATACCCAATTTTTTATGATCCCAAAAAGAAGCTTCCATGTTGGTGATAATGTTTGTTCTTAATTTTTATAAAACTTTTACTTTTTGATCTCTTTTTTTATTATTCTTTTTTTTTTTTTAATGTTTTGAGAGGAGAGAGACATAAAAGAGAATAAAAATACATATTTAGCCTCATTTTTAATAGATGTGGATAACAGAACCCTAACTGAGTTAACCATAGGTAGGTAAAATGCCAAATATTAAACCACGAGTAAGCAACTTAAATTTTGGTCAAACCACAGGTAAGTAAGTTGTAATTAGCCCATAAATAAATAAAAACAAAAATCCAACTAACTTCAAGTAAGAGGAATATGAAGATCTCTGGAAACTAAGGGGTTCATTTGGTTAGGCGTTGAGAGCCTAAAAAAGCTTTTTTAAAACCTAAATCTCTATTTTCAACAGCAACTCTTTATAGTTTTTATTTATTTATTTTTTTTATAAACGTTTATTTTAAACTCAAAATACAATTTTGTAATAGCCTATACAAACGCACCCTAACCCACATAGGAAACAGAATGCCATTACATAAGACCACTTGATAATCTTGATAATATATTCTTCTAGAAAGAAATAAGGATACCTTTTTCATTTCATCATACATTTTTATTGTCATGACCTATGACCTATCAACTATATGCAAATTGTGGGTACTTTCCTTTATCTATAAAAAAGAAAAAGTGTTGCTACTTTCTTCTTGGACTAAAATTTTCAGAGAGAGAGAGAAAGATCCTTTATGCAATCTTAGTATATTGAGTGATACACAAATGAACAACGCCCAAACTTCCCCTTTTTTAACACTAATATGACGTTATTAAATATTCTTTTCTTATTTAATTTCCTCCTAGATCTAAAAGCACAACCAAATTGACACAGCAAGCAACTCAAACAAAGTATTCTAATGTCTTCTAAAAGTATCTCCAATCTCGTATGTATATAAACATTCAACTATCAGGTTTATCCACTTCATGATCCATCATTTTCCATGAACCATCAGCTTGTTGAACCATACCCTTGTTCTGCACACATCGCCATGACGCTGGAACAAGACACTCTTCCTTCAAACCATCCATTGTCTTGTTTACAAGTACAATGTTGAATAAATATATACTTTACTAGATGTCATATAGACACATACCTTTGGTGGAACAAATCACCAAATTGTCGGATCTTGTTCTTTTCTTGCTTTACGAACTCCTCACGATCTCCTTTGTGGAACACCTCCAAGTCGCAAGAAAGGCTACTAGAGTCTCTCCTAATTTCCACGCTCCAAATTCTAGGGAACAGTAGATGATGTCCCAGAGAGATGGCTTATTTTGAGAGAGCACTCAAAACTATACGTATGTTCACTCACTGTGTCTAACCTCTATCTGACTAATGTAGGAGTATTTAAATACTAGTAGAGATTCACTTACTATTAGATATATGTGATCCCTAAAAGATCTCATCTTTTTAAGTTTCAAATTACTCCGCCACTGATATTGATAACCCATATCAATATCTATTAAGTTTAAATTACCCCACTATTGATATTGATAACCCATACCAATATTAGTTAGTTTAAATTTAAACTTACTTATTAGATAACTCATGTGGACAATCCATGGGCCATGGTTTATGGGTTGGATCAAAACCAGCCCAATTTCTAACATCTCCCACTTGTCCACACTGTGTACTACAATCAAAACTGGCTCCTCTCAATCTCTTGTCCAATCCTCTCTTTATACAGAAAAATGGAGTGTGCGACCTGACGAGAAGGTGTAGGGTAGGAGTACTATATTAAGTCACCATCTAAACTAACATAGTACATCACTCATAGTATCTCGTCTATGCCCCAGATTATTTGATCAAACCTAATCAAGTTTCTTTAATCCCTCATGAGTTCAAAACTCAAAGCAAAACTTGATCCAATACCATATAATATGCTCATGATTATGTTGAAAAAAAAAAATTCCTCATAATCGCTCGGGCTATGAGCCATAAAATAAATGGTGCGTTCTAAATAATCTTCCCCAGACACTCATGTCAATTCATTTACACTTGACCGCTTTCCTAGACATGCTCCACGAGACCGTATATATCATGACCTTGAGATGACATGCTAAAGTAGCGACATCAAACATTCACTTCATGACATAGTTCTAGGTCGAAAAAGGGCACAAAATGGACCATATAATGGTCGACTAGGGCTCACATAGTGACAGAGTAGGGATCTATCCAATCACTCCCTTAATTGGTCGGCTATAGCACATACAATATAATTTGTATGCTACGGTGGAGCTCCCACTCAACTGGGCTTGTCACACTCAAACACCATACAAATCTTAGTCCAATTGCCACAAAAGCAACCAACCTGAGTTTCTTAGCACAGTTACACATCAAGTTCCTGTCCAAGATCTCACATTTGGCTTTATTCAAGCTTCATGAAGTTGTGGATACACTTCAAGTGCGACTCTCATAAGTCTCATCTTAGCCTAGCTAAGGCAACATTCATTACATTATCTTGCACGCCTCCCTAAGCGTCAAGATGATCACTTACTTGATTTATAGAAAAACAAAGTGATCACTATGTCTCATCCTACTCGCTACTCAAGCGCTAGGATGATCGTCTATGTGAGTAGACCGATCTAAGCCTGGTGACATATTCTCAAATAATGTGTGCTCAGTATGCAATATCAATCACATCACAAGATGAATCAAAATGAATAACATCATTATTGCATAAAGCATGAATAAAGATAAATCTCCATAAGGTATCCAAAAAACATATCAAATCCTACAAAGTCCCAAACTCCTAACATGAGCATGAAAGGCATCTCTAGCAATGACTTTAGTAAGTGGATCAGCCACCATTCTACTAGTGGAGATATGTTGAAGGATCACCTTTCCTTATGTAATAGCAAGTTGAATGTAGTTATAACGAGTCTGTATGTGTTTGCTTTTGCTATGATACTTAGGATCTTTAGCATGAGACAAGGCTGCCATATTATCACAATACATCTTTACAGCTTCATCTACAAGAGATGTCACCCTTAGGCTTTGGAAAAATCTCTTTAACCAAACAGCTTCTTGTGCTGCGGCTGAACAAGCAACATACTCAGACTCTATTATGGACAAAGCAATGCAAGACTGTTTCTTACTGCACCAAGAGATAGCTGCACCACTAAATAGAAATGCATAACCTGTAGTGGACTTACGCTCATCTCTATCATTGGCCCAGTCAGCATTAGAATAACCTCTTAATCTCAAATCTCCACTCTGATAGCAAAGAATGAGATCCGATGTCCGATGAAGGTATCGAAAAATCCTCTTAACTGCTTGCAAATGAACAGGTCCAAGATTACTTTGATAACGACTAACCATACCAATTGCAAAACAGATGTCTGGTCGAGTACACAACATAGCATACATCAGACTTCCAACTGCACTTGCATAGGGAACTCTTGCCATTTCTCTCTTTTCCTTTTCTGATTTAGGGCAATCTTCAAGGCTTAATGTATGTCCCTTCTCAACTGGAGTGTCTATGGGTTTGGAATTATGAATACGAAATCGCTCTAAGATCGTCTTATGTAAGTTTCTTGAGACAAACCAAGAAGCTTCTTTGAGCGATCCCTGAAGATCTTAACTCCAAGCACATAATTAGCCTCTCCCATGTCCTTCATTTCAAAAATAGAGGACAACCACCTTTTGGTGGTGACAATCATCTCCATATCATTTCCAGCCAACAAAATTTCGTCCACATGCAAAGACAGGATAAGTAAACTCTTTCCTAATCGTTTGACATACACACAATGGTCTTCTTCCATCATTTCTAAACCAATCGAAATAATAGCCTTATGAAATTTGAAATACCACTTTCTAGATGCTTGCTTTAGGCCATAAATGGAACGCTTAAGGCGGCACACTTTGCGCCCTTGTTCCTTGACCTTAAAGCCAATAGGTTGATCCATATAGATCTCCTTGTCTAGTTCTCTATTGAGAAATGCAGTCTTTACATCCATTTGGAAGAGTTCCAAATCCAAATGTGCAACAATAGCTAGAATAAGGCGAATAGAGACAAATCTCATCATTGGGGAGAAAGTCTCATCATAGTCTATCCCTTCTCTTTGGGTATAGCCTTTCGCCACGAGACGAGCCTTATATTTGTCAATTGATCCATCTATCTTGTGCTTTATTTTTAAAACCCACTTGTTTCCAATGGTTTTGCGCCCAGGCGGAAGGTCAACCAACTCCCAAACTTGATTCTTTGCCATAGAATCCATCTCATCCCTCATAGCAATTATCCATTCATGTGAAGCAGGTGAAGCTAATGCTTCCTCAGGAAGCAGGCTTATCCAGGTCCAGTGAATCACATATAAAAGATTCCCCCTCAATCTCAAAATGACGACGGGGAATAGTTCCACGTTCACTTCTACGTACCTTGGATCCTTGTGTGTCACTATCTAGTGGTTTGCTCCCACTAGGAGCAAAATCACTCCCACTATCTTTGGCGATTTCAAGATGAAGTTCTGATTCTCCACCCTCACCCAAAGATGGTATGACACTTTCAAGTTCTTGTAGCTCATAAAGCTGAAGATCTTGTTTTGCTTCACTGATGCTTGGAAAATCATCTTCAATGAAGTTGACATCATGAGACTCTATCTCAGTCATTCCACCATCAAAATGTTCACCATACATTACATACCCCTTTGAGCTTTCTGAATATCTTATAAAGATTTTCTTACTTGCTCTATAGCCCAATTTCCCATATTTATGGAAAATACTGTGAACAAAACCTGCACAACCCCAAGGCCGCAAGTTCTCCAAATTGGGTTTTGCACTAGTCCATAACTCATATGGTGTTGTGGGAATTGACTTAGAAGGCACATGGTTAAGGATGTAGGCAGCAGTTAACAATGCATCCCCCCAAAACGAAATTGGTAAGTTAGCTTGCGCCATCATCGATCTAACCATCTCTAATAGAGTACGATTCCTTCTCTCTGCAACACCAATTTGTTACGGAGTACCAGAAATCGTCAATTGCCTGCGTATCCCTTTTTCCTCACACAGTTCTTAAAACTGTTTAGACAAATATTCACAACCCCTATCAGTTCGAAAAACCTTTAGGTTCCTTTCTTTCTGATTCTCAACCTCTGCCACAAAGCACTTAAAGCAATCTAATGCTTCAAAGCGATGGGAGATCAAATAGACATAACTGAAACGTGAATAATCATCTATAAATGTGAGAAAATAAGAGGTGCCATGGTGTGCCTTAACATTCATAGGTCCACATATGTCCGAATGGACTAATTCCAAAGGATGAGTTGCCCTTGGAGCCTTACCAAAAGGCTTCCTACAGGCCTTTCCAGCTAGACAAGGTTCACACATAGGTAGGCTTACATTAGTGATAGACCCCAATAGGCCTTCTCTAGCTAGTCTAGCCAATCTATCTTTTCCTATGTGTCGAAGTCTAGCATGCCACATTACAGAATCAGAAATATCATCATTATGAGTAATAAAAGAAAAAGTGGAATGATCTAAATCCAACATAAAGAAATTATTAGATAAATAACCATGTCCATACAAGGTTTTATTTAAATAAAAATCCAACTGAGGACCCTCAAAACGGAAACTAAATCCAAGTCTAAGCATAGTAAGTACTGAAAATAGATTACATTGGACACCAAGTGCATGAAGCACATCATGAAGAAGTAACGTACGTCCCAGATGCAATTTGAGTTGGTAGGTTCCAACTCCTATGACTTCTTCTTGAGCTCCGTTACCCAAAATAATGTACTGCATGCCTGTTGGTATCTTTTTGTAATCCACACACCTAACTCTATCTCTGGCTATATGTTTGGTTGCTTGCTCCTGAATCTACAATCCACCCAGGAATAGTATGAGCAACAAAAACATGTGTACAAACATAAGTAATAGCAGAGTTATTAAGAATGGATACCTTCTTCGGCTCAGTGCACTCACGAGCGAAGTAACCATTCTTACCACAATTGTAGCACTTGATCTTTGCCTTGTCCTTCTTAGCACGCTTGCCCTTTTGGCGCTTTGCTATCTTGCCTTCTTTAGGCCCAAGGTTACCAACTCCTTTGGCATTCCTCCCTTGTCCTTTGCGTTTAGGCCTGAATGCCTTCCGCTACCCAGATTAAGCGATAAGGAGGGTGTTTGGGTGCGCCCCCATGCGCTCTGCCTCAAGCTCGAGATGATGAGAAATATCAGCAAAAGTCTTGATATTCTCACTATGTGTCAAAACAAGCTTCATTTGCCCCCAAGTAGGTTCAGGCAGTGAACGTATCACCGCTGTGACCTGTTGTTCATCAGAGAGATTATTGCCAACAGCCTTTAGGTCACGGATCAATGCAGACATTGTCCTTAGATGTTCAGCTATGCTATGCTTTGAATCCATAACATATTGTTCAAACTTCAAAGTAAGAGCTCGCAACCTAGTTGCTGAAGTCCCTCCATAGGCAATCTTAAGCTGGTTCCACATCTCTTGGGCATTTGGGTAGTTCTCAAACTCCCCAATAAGATCATTGTGCATGCTACTCAGCATAGTGAAGCGTGCACAACAATCTTTCTTAACCCAAGACTCATAGATCTCTAAGTCATGGCGATGTTGGGCAATATTCCCATTTTCAGGTTGCATCATCACATTGGTTAGGGTTTCAAGGACCTTTTGTTCATTAAACGGATATTGAATTTTTCTATGCCACATATCATAGTTGGTTCCATCTAGTTTCTCTCCCTTAGTTAGATCAGCAACTACATTCTTAGTGGCCATGTTCACTACATTCATTACACAAGTTGACATTAGCACATACATTTTTAAATTTTATTTCCAAAAAATCCAACTGGACCATGATATTCCTTTCTACATAGTAAGATCAAAAATTTCGCTAAGCTCATAATCATCTCTCACTATGTAAATTGGAATAACACATCTAATTGATTTTTAAATAAAATTTTGTGAAGAATAAAACATCACACTATCCACATATTAAATCATACATATAACATGTGTCCATACATCTTTGTGCACAACGCATTGTGCATAGGCTCCACTATAAGCCCTATTGGTAATTTCATACAACATGCTAAGACAAAATTTGAAAATTATAGGTAACCGTAAAACACATCCCCTTACATGGCTTCCAAAATTAAATTACATAGCCTTAAATTACATTGCCAAAAACAATGGCCCAAAAAATTACATATTCAAGTATCCTACTACAAAGATTCTATTTGTAATTAAAAAATTTGGGGATACTACGTTACCAAATAATTTCAAAAATTGTCTTATCCATCCACAATAACAATAAATAAAAAATATACATGTTGCATAAATTACCAATATAATCTCTAACTATAGAGATGAGCCAAAGAGTCTCATAAACCCTTTAGATACATATTCATCACATAATGCATTCATATAATATCAATTCAATCATATCACAATATGTTAAAAAGACATCATAAATTAATTCAAAAATTGAAACCATGCATAATTATACAGAAAATTAGAAAACTAATTTCACAATTTTCTCATATTATCACAATTCTAGTTTAACATCACAGTTAAAAAAAAAATTGCCACTACAATTACATATAATATATATATATATATATATGTCACACTAGAAAAATTCACTGTGCAAGTAGAAAAATTATATTATGTTTCGGGTGTATATGTCATTTCTCTCACAATAACTGGGTTCTATAGCGGTGTGAGACTCAACTGTTAGGAAAGAAATGACATATATATTCGAAATATAATATACTTTCCCGTGCATGCGAGGTTGGCATCAACGTGGTAAAGTGGGGCTCTACACAATATCCTTATCAAAAGTGTGACTAATACACTAACGTGGGGCCCTTTTATTTGTGTGTAACTGAAACATGGAGTGTTCAAGTGTAACTAATACACTAACATCAACGTCAACGTGGGGCTCTAGTATTTTATTATTATTATATTAGATAACCACTCAAACAATTAGTGGTGGAGCCCGCACGGTACACCATTACAAAACAATTTTTCTTTTATTGTTCATCATCTTCCACGTTAGACATCAATTTTTCAGATTTTATCAAATACAACCATAATCTTTAAAAGACCATAACTTTCTCATTTAAAGTCTAAATTAAGCATGTAAACTGTCGTTTTAAAGCTTATGAAATGAACTTTCAAACCATTAAAAAATATTTTACATTAAATAAGATTTAATGGGTCAAAATAAGCCTGTAAATTTCGGATTACATGTAAACAATCAAAAATTACAGTTTTTTATTTCTCTCTCTACATGCCATAACATGCCTAAAAAATTACAGATCTGAAAATTTAAAAAATTACTTAAACTTTTAATTTTAGCATGTATATAGGATTATATATTTCAGATATCATGGCATCATTCAAGAGTGAAAACAAGCAAAAACGGCTCTGATACCAATGTTGAATAAATATATACTTTACTAGATGTCATATAGACACATATCTTTGGTGGAACAAATCACCAAATTGTCGGATCTTGTTTTTTGCTTGCTTTATGAACTCCTCACGATCTCCTTTTTGGAACACCTCCAAGTCGCAGGAAAGACTACTAGAGTCTCTCCTAATTTCCACGCTCCAAATTCTAGGAAACAGTAGATAATGTCCTAGAGAGATGACTTATTTTGAGAGAGCACTCAAAACTATATGTATGCTCACTCATTGTGTCTAACCTCTATCTGACTGATGTAGGAGTATTTAAATATTAGTAGAGATTCACTTACTATCAGATATATGTGATCCCTAAAAGATCTCATCTTTTTAAGTTTCAAATTACTCCACAACTGGTATTGATATTGATAAGCCATATCAATATCTATTAAGTTTAAATTACCCCACTACCGATATTGATAACCCATACCAATATCAGTTAGTTTAAATTTAAACTTGCTTATCAGATAACTCATGTGGACGATCCATGGGTCATGGTTTATGGGTTGGATCAAAACCAGCCCAATTTCTAACATACAATATCTTGATGAACCTCCAACCTGAACCCTCCTAAAGTCCCATGCGCTCTGGCAACTCCATGCAGGTAACCCTCCAAGTTATGCCAAGTTGACAAATTTCCAGGACTCTTCAAGTAATGCGATTTGCGATTATCTATTGTCAACTCATTTCCAACATCAAAGTAACCTACGAAAGGATAGTCAGGAACAAGATCTGGAGTATTACGAATACGTAAGGCTCGAAGATCTCTATGTTTTGAGAAAACTTTCTTGAAGTTAGAATCCCCCACACGAGGGCTGGCAAATATTATTGCTGTTACTGGACAAGCTTTGTTTGGCTGGTCTTTTAGCTCGTTAATTCTATTGGCAACTATGTCAACTGCAAAGACTACATGGTTAATTACTTCCATTATATATATTAATAGAAATGCCAAGCGCAGCCTGACCAATTTCGGGTGGGTAGTCCGCCAAGTCGCGGACCCTACCTGACGGAGCATCCCTTGGAGCGGACAAAGTACAAGTATTCTTTTACTTAAAGCTGTATGTTGGAAAAAAGTTCCACATACCTGAAGGCCTTTGATTCGTTGTGGATAAAGAATGATTTGAATTAAGTAGCTTTCAATCTTGGAAGCTTAAACCGTAACGTGGAGAATTATTCAAATGCTATCCTATATTCCTTTCTCTAGCTGCTAGTTCTAAACAAACCTGAAATTAATGGCTGGAGAATACTCTCATCAGAAATGGCCAAATGGGCTCAAGTTTATCTTCAACGGCATGTTTAGAGGGAGGAGAAGGATGTTGAGATTTGTCGCTGTGGAAGTTTTCTCAAAATAATAGAAGATGAAAGTATCAAATAGTTTGTAATAAATCTCACTACATTCAAGTAGAATACACAAAGGTTTATCAATAATTTAAAATACTTATAATATTACATAGTTTACTATTTCACTCTTTACTTTTTTATTTCCCTACACTTTATCCTTGCTATACTTATTCCACACACTTCGTGCCTACTGATATATTCTGTGGGAATTATTATATATAAATTGCTTTGGTGTCAACTTCTGATTAAATTTTAACCCTTACATATAAGATCACCATAAGAACTTGCTGGAGAAAAAAGTTTTTAAGTTCACTTCTCACAAGATAACATTTAAGGATATTGTGGATTTGAGCGTATATTTGAGTGTATCTAGACTCTCTCATATAGAAGACCAGCACTACACTACATAGACAACTAAGGAGACAACGCATTTATAGCCATGCTAAAAAGTTGCAAATGTTGAATTTCAAGGAAGAACGATCACAACAAAAGCATCTCATCTTCCTTTGGAAGTCCAACTCCACATTATTATTGTTCTTTCACAATGTGAAAACTGAAAAGCAACCCACCAAATGCAAAGCACATGCAAATGTTTGAAGACAATCACCATCCAATTGAGTTTATGATGATTCTTACAAAGAAGAGGGAAGCATAGAATGATTTTTCCTTTAAAAATAAGAAAAGTGATGTATTTGTACAAGACCAATTGGAACTTGGATGACATATTGACATCTAACTTATTGATAAGACAGACCAAAAGGCCAGAAAGGGGGGTAGGCTTCGCCAAGTTGATAAGATAAACAAACACTAATGACAAATTTGGGGTGGCGAATGTACTTTTTTTTTTGGTAAAAGGGAAATGCATCAAAGAAACTGAGGAACAACAGGTTCAAGACAAAGCCTGTTATAGTATAAACCACTACTGGTTGAGCTCATAAGCTCCATACTGTCCACAAACGAACCATCATACAATATAAAGTCCCTATCCTGATATGTCCCCTTGTGAGATAGATATATATATATATATATATATATATATATATATATATATATATATATATATTATACACCAATTTGGCTTGAATACAATAAAACCCGGCCCTCTCTAAAACTTAATTAATTTGATGTTATATTGTGGGGTGAACTTCAAGAAACGGGACCCAAGCAGTCTTGTAGCTTTCGGTGGGGTTGCGTTATGTAACTGTTATTTGCTTTAAGTACTGTACCAATTGGGTTGTATAGCTAACCCAGTGGGGTTGGTCGAGTAGTTGGGCACTTGGTCTCAAAATAGCTGTCTTGAGTTTGACTAGGAGCTCCTAGTTCAAGTTTGGGCACCAGCACTTTGAAAAAACTCTCTGGGCCAGCGATTTACCCCGCTATGGGCCCACCCGTCGCGAATAGTGATTAGTCTCTGATTGAAAGTTTTGAAAAAACACTATGAGAAACCAAAAAAAACTGGGTTGTATAGCTTGTCTATTAGCACATTTTGGGAAAGATGAATAATGCTCTTGGAATCAACCTCAACCATATTTTGTTTCGTATATATAGTTTACATATAGCTTGCAATTGTGAAACACGAGTGTGGCATTAAAAAAAGAGGGGCTTAGAATATCAGCATGGAAATTATCATAGGGGTGTGGTAAGGTGGTCGATACCGTATTGGTACTAGCCGTATCGGCCGGTATGTACCATACCGGTACATGTACTGGTGTCAAAAAGTTAACATTTTGTACTGGTCATGTACCAGGCGTACTGGCCAATTTTGGGTGTACTGGTCGGTACCAGGCATACCGGCTAGTACAAAAAAAAAAAAAAAAAAAAAACCTTTTTTTTTTTTTTTTTTAGTTTTGTAATTTTTGAATTTTTGTAAGGGCAAAATGGAAACTTATTTACATTAATTTATTAGTATTATTTGTTTTCTTAATATGCAATGAACAATTAAGCTCTCTATTTTTTATATTGTGTTTTTTTTTTTTTTTTTTTCTTTTTGTTGATGTTAAAGTCTAAAACCATGAATAATTTATTCTGAATTAAGGTAATGTTTTATGATAAAATTTTATATTTATTAATATATATATATAGCGGTAAACCCAAAACGGTACACCGGTATTGACCGGTACCGAAATATATCGTTTCACTTGTCAAACCAGTACAGTCTCCGGTACAAGATTGACTCCCTTGGTGTGGTTGGTGATGATGCAAAAATCGGCAGTACTGTAGGTTCGTCCAGATAGAGTGGAATCCTCGTAATTGTACTTGCAAATATGGTACAAGGCTTTCTTCAGGTAGTCACCGATGTGGTGCCTGCCACAACTCCTCCGAATGGTAAAGTTAGTATACAAAGCTTTTGAGAAAAATAAGAAAGCTTAGAATATCAAAATTACCTCTATTAGAGTATTTTGGGTGTGTGTGTGTGTCTGGTCCGGTTTCGTTGAGTGTGTATATATAGTTTCATAGTTTCTAACTGTTGGGGCCTTAATTATGGCTTTAGTGCTCCTTCCGTAACGCCTCTGGACTTATTAATGCAGGATTTGAAGAGCTACCAACGATTTGACAGCTAATTGGTAACAGTCCAAGGCATTGAAGCTTCTCATTAATGGTTTGCTTTTCCTCGTCCATGTCGTGGCTAGGTAGACGGAGGTATTTGATGAGGTCATCTGGGCAAGATAGTTCGTTGGTCCCATCAGTTGGCTTTATTTTTGGGTAGTTTGCCATTGTTGTGGTGGTGGAATGAGCTTTGGTATGTTACTCCTTTCAAAGTTCGACGATCAACGACTGGTTCCACCCTTCCAGCAGGGTACATGGGCTTGCCTTTCTTTGGAGAAATGCTCTACTTTCTCTGGTATTTCAAAATTCTTCGCCGTCCTGACGATTTCATCAATGCTAAGGGACGCAAGTAAGATCAATTTTCTTTATAATAATTAAGCCCGCTTTAAAGTTACACTTGCAAAAATCTTGAAAGTTGTAATGCTAGAACTTCATATTCTTTATGATTTCTTAAGAGGAAGTAAAGTAATGTATGATATGCAAATTATGCATGTCCACAAGTCATGGAAAAAGCATCATGCTCGCACAGTCGTACGTGGTAAAATAATCATGAATAAGTTTAGTCACACGACCCGACCCATGACAATGACTATAATATATACGTTTCAATTTCGATGGACTTTATCAATTTTTTTGAAGACTTTAAAAGTAAAGCCAAAATGAGCCTTTGTCCATTTTGCCAAAACTTTCTAACAAAATGCTCATATTCTGAAACTATCTAGCAAAATACCCATGTTTTAAACTCGATTTTCTAAAAATCAAGTTTCAATAAAAAAAAAACTCGATTTTAAAAAAAATTGAGTTATGTGAAATCAAACTTATAAAAAAAAAAAATTTAAAAAAATACATGGAACTCGAGTTCTATGAACTCTAATTCCATATAAAATTTCTCACATTACTTGATTTTCATCAAATCAAAGTTTTCATTGAAACTCGATTTTTTAAAAATTGAGTTTCAAAACATGGACATTTTGTTAAATAGTTTCAGAACAGGGCATTTTGCTACATCTTTTGGGCAAAATGAGCAAATGCCCATTTTGGCTTAAAAGTAATATATAGGTTCTAAAACATGATCACATATTCCACTAATTAGGCTCAGAATGACATAGACTGGTAGTAAAATCTAAAAGAAACTACTTTATGTTGCCAACGCAAGTGTATGATACTCATTTAGAAAATATTTGTGCACTGAGTCATGCATGTTGGGGATAGATAGAAAAACCATTCAGACTATCGATCAAAGATTATATCATATATTCTTGCATCGATCGAACATATTGAGACTTTAATTATATTCGGTAACCAAAAGTGATTCCCACTAAGCCAATCATAAAACCATTGTAGAATACTTATAATCACGGCGGGCTTGATACTAATCATAAACCTAAATAATGCATTTTTTTTTAAAACTTATTGTTTTTCTAAGAAATTTAATCCCGCATGACATGAGTTCTTCTACTTTTGTCTTCTTTAGTGAGATTTTTTTTTTTTTTTTTTTTTTTCTATATCCACGAATGTTCATATATAGTAGGGGTGTCATTCTTAATTAATAGGTTTAAAAGCATTTGACAATCCACAAAATTAGGTCAACTATGAATAATTTATTTAACAAACTTTAATCCTTTACGTTTAGGAAAATGATAAAGTTAAAAATTATTTTACAAATTTTTTTATAAACTACTGATACAGTGAGTGATTACTGAGGAAGTCAAAAAAATGGTATCAGTAATGGGCCCAAATAAAAACTAATAAGAATTTTCTACAACAATCATTTGTAAAAATGTAGTAAAAAAAAAGTTGTGTTTATAGCATTACTCTTATGTTTATCAATTAAAGCTATTTCAACTTCCAAAATTAGTATTACATTTTCCAAAAAAATAATAATAATAATAATTAATTATGAATGGTTTTAACAAACTAGGTAGAAATCAAAACTTGAACGGTTTTAGACCCCTTAAACCAACCAGATTAACCTAGTTAATTAGCCAAGTGATTAACTTAGTCAATTTAAGCAATTCTAGGTTATCACAAACATACAATCATATCAAAAGTATAAAGCAGCGGAATAATAAATAACACAAGATATGATCACCCAGGAAACCACACGGTAAAAACCTGGGGAGGATTTGACCTAGCTATCCTCAAGGTAAACCTGAATCCACTATGAAAGAATCGAAGTTCATACAAAAGGACTTACAAGCTCCCCGCTTGACTTCCTAATGCTACCCACTAGTAGAACTTACTGACACGACCACGTGCAAGCTCCGAATCCACGGACTCCTTCTTTCTTGGATTCTCCAATCAGCTACAAGCACCCACGCTTGTTATTCTTTAAGCTTCAATGGTAGCAACCGAGTTGATCATCAAGATGTTGATACTATCTCTACCTTGAAAACCCTAAGCTTTGTGTAAAGGAAAGCTCCTCTAGATCTCACAAGAGATTTACACAAAACAGAAAAGTATGAGCAACAATACAACTGGAGCAACTCTAAAAACGTGGCTAGGGTTTTTCTTTATATACCTAGGGTAAAAACAGAAAACCCAAAACGTTTAATGAGTTAGGGCTGAGCTGGAATATTTTGCAGAAAAGCATTTTGCCCGAGATTCGATCGATTGAGTCTTTTCTTCGACTAATCGAGCCAGGCCGAAATGCACCAATGCATCTGCAGCCTTTCGATTCCAACTTTACATGAAAGACCCAACTTTGAGCAAGCCTAAACAAGACTAAACAACCTATTTTGATCATGGTTTGCCAACATTACACATTAGAGTTCTAAATACATAAATTCCTAAATCTTTAGAACCTAACAAACTCCCCCTTTGGCAATCCGTGACAAAACACAAACACAAAACTCAAAGTTTACAAGTAAAAGCCCTTTACAAAAATAATGCTCATAAAGACTAAAATTCAATCCTAACTACTATCCATCAGTTGCAAGTGTAGATAGCAGCTCAATTGAATCAACCTGTATATTCTTGAAATACTCAACAAACGCATAAACGCACGTGTGACAGAAAATAGTAAATAAACAGGTATAACATTCTTGTATGATTCACACAACACATAATAAAGACATATATCAATGAGTAACTCATAAACATAAATCAATAAACAGTGAATCCAAAGAAACAAGAATCAAAATAGAAATCATGTATATCAATCAATGTTACTCCCCCTAACATAAATATCCCAAAAAAAAATGATATACAAGGTGAAGCGCCTAAATACAATCTAACAACTCCACTAGCTCCTCAAAACAAAAAAAAAAATCTCTCCCTAACTACAAAACTCCTCTACAAACTCTACTCCCCCTTTTTGTGACGGAATGCCAAAGGGCAATCACAATCCATCATCAAAAGGAGGTGGTGAGGGTGAACGAAGACGGGCCAGATCAGCTCGCAACGCACGGATCTCGTCAAATAGGTCCACCAAAAACTGACCATGAGCCGCCTGAACGGTCATGACAGTCTCCAAAGTACGACAGATATCAAAGTCATCCGATAGAGGTGGAGGACCAGCAGCAGCAGCAACAGCAGCATCAGGATCAGGAACATCCTCACTAGTAGGACCTGTAGAAGAAGAGGGAGGAGGTGCGGACCCAGAAGGCTCAGACCTAGGGTGTTTAGAGCCAACTCGAAGGTGAGCAGCCCTCTGTCTAAGAAAAGACGCACCTATAGGACCAATGACATGCACAGGCTCCGAGGAAGGGAAATCATCTAAACCTAGATAAAGAAGAATCCTTTGGATAAAAATAGGATGAACAAGGGCATGAGAAGAAGATGAACTCCTATACACTTCGTTCAAAGAACGAAGGAACAAATGGGGAAAACTGATAGGAGCATCAGTAACTAGAGCGTACAAAAATACACACCTCTCGAGAGGAATGGTGTGAAGATGAGAAATGGGCCAAAAACAATGACACGCTATCCTAAAGAAAAGATAGTGCAGCTTAGAAAGCTCAGCAGTGGTGATCCTAGGATCAGAACCCCACTGGATAGAAGACCCAGTAATGTAAGACATGACATCACTCAAAACAGGAGACTCATCATAAGGGTAGACAGGGTGCTAGACCAAGGGTACCCCTAGAGCATCAGCCACTACCTTAGGAGTAATGGTGTACTCTACGCCTCGTATCCAACTCTTTACTAAAGTGTTGGAATCATAGACGCGGATCGAGATGTTCGAGAAGAACTCTCGAATCAAGGTAACAGGTGGAGGAGGATCAGAAATATCCACCAAGGGTAACCAGCCCCTACGCTTTAAGTTTTCCCTAATGGTAGGATCTAACTCATCTAAAATGACAGACCGCTCAGACCATATCTTACGCCTAAGATTCAGCTTCTCAAAGATTTCCTTATTTTTCTCACTAGGAAATTTTTCTCGGTCAAAAGATGGAGGGGAAGGAGTAGGTGAAGGGACAGACCTACGAGCCCTAGTCTTCCTAGGCATAATGCTAAGGAAAGGACAGAGACACAAGAGAAAACCAAAAGAGAAAAAAATAAAAACCAAGGGCAGACTACAAGTTAGCACAAAAAAAATATAGAGCAAAAATCTATATGATGCATGAACAGTTACAATGTCATGATGCATGTACTAATGCAGTAAACAAAGTTCAATTTTAAGTTCAATTGCACAAAATTGGCTTGAGCATAGAGTTTCTAACAAAAACCCCAAAAATTTGAAAACCACTTGAAAAATTTTGAAGCAAATTGATGAATTAAGCATTACAGAACACAACACACAGATTATAATGCCTAATTTCATCAAAACAACAAGCCAATTTCATCAATTTCAACCTAATTGAACAAAATCCCCAATTCGGAATTAATACAAACCCTAGAAATTGCAATTTTTCACAAAACCCAAAATTGATCAAATTAAACTATCAAGATCATGTTTATAGCATGTCCCCACAAAAACCCATTGATCAATTGCACAAAATTGGGCTTGAAACAACAAAAATTCCAAAAAGAAAAAGGTCCAAAAATTTGAGGAAAAATGCATGAAAAATGTAGATAAACTCAAAAAGGAAGGGCAAAGGGACTTACCGGCTTGAGGAAAGAGATTCTTTGCAAAAAATCCGGAGGAAAACGACAAAAAATGGACTGTGGAGCCTTGCCTAGTCGGAGAGAGAAGAAAAGTTTGAAAAACTTTTTGAAAAAGTGTTTGAATCAGTCAAGAACAGTGTTTTTAAAATAAAAAAAAAACTTGATTCGCGACTTTCGATTGATCGAAAATCACATTCGATCGATCGAAACAGGCAGCAGCTCACAGTATTTTGAGAAAAAATTACAGTTTTGAAAAACTCAAACCAATTTTTGAAAAATAACTCCTCAAAGCATTGAAATCAATGAAACAAAATGCATGAGTATGAGATGAAATGGAATGCTTTTTCAAAAACCCAAATTTTAATCCCAGTTTCTCCAAAGAAAGTTTCAGCCAATTCTCCCTTTTAATTCTCAAGCAAAAAAAATGTTTTGCATAATACTCAAGGTATTTTCAAACTTGGTTGGTCAGACCAAAAACACACACAATAACATGTACAGTGTTTAGCAAAGAGTAACTTGTGTAGTGTGTGCAAACTAGCAAGAGCTTGAGATACATGTGAGGTGATATGTGAATAGAAATCAATCACAAAGTCTACAAAATTCATCACACAGAATTTAAAAGAGACTATCACCTAAAGAGTTACATCATATAACTCCCACATCTCCTAGAACATAAGCTTGCAATCATGTAAGTTTCTTGAATTTAGCCTCTTAATTATGTGAATTGGCATCAAGCCTAATAGTACACACCAATTTTAAGCATTAAGCAATTAAACTGAGGCTACACCTTATGTTCTTTTTGTGCATGTGCTACACTTTCTTGAGCACAAAATCTTATGATATGCACTAAGGTGTTCATGATTGGCTAGTGAACAGTGGTGAGATGGTTATTTATGCCTTTCTCAAAAGGATCAAGTCCGACAGTCAAAGACATATGACTTCAAGATTTAGACAAAATGATCAAAAACTATAAACATCTTTCCCACACAACATGCACTACAAAGCTTCAACTAGTAAAGTGCAATAAATAAGCTCATCAAAGCTAAACAAGGTACACAAGACATGTTCTGTGTAAATAAATTGACCAACCTTGTTTTCAAAAACCAAGAAAAATAATGTCAAACATATTTTTGCTTTCTCCTTTTCTCCTTTTTTTTTTTTTTATTAATAAAGAGAAAACAAATAAATCCTAGAATGAAATGCATGAATGTAATGCAATGCAAGTCCTAGAAAAAAAACACAAAAACACAAACACCAAAGAACAATGGTCACAGAGGAATGAGCAATGAAGCACAAGGACCAAGAAAGCCAAAAGAGACTAGGGACACCGAAGCACACCAATCACTTGACGAAGTGTCTCAAACTTACTTCCATCAAGCGGTTTGGTAAAGATGTCAGCGTTTTGACGATCAGTAGGGATATACTCAAGAACAACAATTTTCTTTTCAACCAAATCCCTAATGAAGTGATACCTAAGTTCAATGTGTTTGGTCTTAGAGTGCTGAACAGGATTCTTAGATATATCTATAGCACTAGAATTATCACAATAGACAACCATGGTGTCTTGAGGAATCCCATAATCACTCAAAAGCTTTTTCATCCAAAGGAGCTGAGAACAGCAACTCCCAGCAGCAATATATTCTGCCTCAGCAGTGGATAAAGAAACAAAATTTTGCTTCTTACTCATCCAAGCCACAAGATTGGCTCCTACATAAAAACACCCCCCAGTGGTGCTTTTTCTGTCATCAGCATTCCCAGCCCAATCAGAATCAGAAAAACCAGCAAGAGACAAATTAGACTCCTTGCTATAAAATAATCCATAATCACAGGTTCCACTCACATATTTTATAATTCTCTTAACATCATTTAAATGAGAAACCTTAGGATTAGACTGAAATCTAGAGCAAACACCAACACTAAAAGAGAGATCAGGCCAACTAGCAGTCAAATACAAAAGACATCCAATCATGCTTCTATACAAAGTAATATCAACAGACTCACCTGATGGATCAATTGTTAATTTTGTATTAGCAGCCATCGGTGTTCTAGCATGAGCAGCCTTGTCCAGTCCAAATCTTTTAACTAGATTTCTTGCATATTTAGCTTGATTGATGTAGATTCCTGACTCCGTTTGCTTTACCTGCAATCCCAAAAAGTAAGTCAATTCACCAACCATGCTCATTTCAAACATTGCCTTCATTTCATCTGCAAAAGAATGAGCAAGAGAATCATTAGTAGCACCAAAAACAATGTCATCAACATAAATTTGAGCTACAACAAAACCAGTCTTATCATTTCTTATGAAGAGAGTTGTCTCTGCATATCCCTTTTTGAATCCATGCTCAGTGAGATATGCAGTCAATCTGTCATACCAAGCCCTAGGAGCTTGTTTCAACCCATAGAGGGCTTTCTTCAATTTGTAGACATCATCCGCTCTGTGAGGATCAACAAAACCTTTAGGTTGTTCAGCATATACTTCTTCTTGTAGCATCCCATTCAAGAAAGCACTCTTGACATCCATTTGATACAACTTGAAGTTTAGGTGACTTGCTATGGCCAATAGTATTCGGATGGATTCTAACCTTGCTACTGGTGCAAAAGTCTCATCAAAATCAATTCCTTCCACTTGTGTGTACCCTTGTGCAACAAGTCTTGATTTGTTTCTGATCACAGTGCCATGTTCATCTGACTTGTTCTTAAAGATCCACTTAGTTCCAATCACATTTACACTCTTCGGTCTAGGAACTAGTTCCCACACATCATTCTGAACGAATTGATGAAGTTCTTTATGCATGGAATTTACCCAATCAGCATCTTGAAGTGCTTCATCCACCTTCTTCGGTTCAAATTGGGACAGATAGCATGAGTGAGTAATCACATTTAAGGCTTTTGATCTCAATCTCATGTTATCATTCAGACTACCCAATATATTTGTGGAGGGATGATTCAGTCTCACTTTAGAGGATGGACCTTTAACTAAGGATGTGGAGGTACCTTTCTGTTCTGATGAAGGACTGAGCTCACTTTGTACCTGTTGAGTTTCACGAACCGGAGTGGATGGTTCTGAATTTGATGGTACTGAAACTGTATCATTCAACACCAACATCTCTTCCTCACTATGTTTCCCAACATACTCAGTAGGAAGTGAATCATCAACTTCTAAAGACTTATCATGAGCAAGAGCAGTGCTTTCTAAAAGTGCTTCTGAACACACTTCATCATTTATCACAACATTTGAAGATTTCATGACTATTTTGGTTCTCAGATTGTACACTCTATACGCTCTACTAGTGGAAGAGTACCCTAGAAAATATCATTTGTCACTTTTTGCATCAAACTTTTCTAGGTTCTCTCTATAACGTAAAATGTAACAGTCACTGCCAAATATCCTGAAATATTTGACAACAGGCTTCTTCCCTCTCCAAAGTTCATAGGGAGTTTTCTTGGAGTAAGGTCTGAAATACACACGGTTGAGGGTATGACAAGCAGTGTTGACAGCTTCTCCCCAGAAGGATTTTGGCAACTTTTTGTTGTGTAACATAACCCGTGCCATCTCCTGTACAACCCTATTTTTCCTTTCCACAATCCCATTTTGTTGAGGTGTCTTGGGCGAAGAGAACTCTTGATGAGTGCCTTGATCATTGTAGAAAGTAGCCATCTTGGTATTCTCAAATTCTCTTCCATGATCACTTCTTATTCTAGCTATCACAGTATCTTTCTCGACCTGCAATTTCTTGCACAGATGTATCATCTTCTCAGGAGCCTCAGAGCTTTATCTTTCAAAAGCACAACCCAAGTATATCTAGTAAAGTCATCCACAACAACTAGAATATACTTCTTTCCACCCAAACTCTGAACTCTCACAGGACCCATGAGATCAATGTGCAGTAACTCTAAAGGTCTTGAAGTTTGAACACTAGTCACAGACGGATGCTTGGATTTCACTTGTTTACCTATCTGACATGGTCCACAAATGCACTTATCTATCTTCTCAAACTTAGGTAAACCAATAACTACCTCACATTTGGAAATCTTCTCTAACTGCTTATGACTGGCATGTCCCAATCGTTGATGCCACAAATCAACTTGATCAATTTTTGCACTAAAGCACTTGTTGTTCACACTTGGTGTTATACCATAACAGTTGTCAACTGTCCTTACACCAACACACATACAGTCACCTCCTCCATCAAGTATCTCACATTCATACTTGGTGAAAAGAACATTTAATCCGTTGTCGCAAATCTGGCTTATGCTGAGTAAATTTGCCTTCAGTCCATCAACATACCAAACATCTTCAAACACTGGCAATCCTAGAATATCCACAGTTCCAATGCCTCTGATCACAGATTTGCTTCCATCTCCAAAAGTGACTGTCCCAATCTTTCCTTCAAAGAGAGTTTTGAATAAACTTTTGTTTCCTGTCATATGCCTGGAACAACCACTATCCAAATACCAAAGACAAGAATCACGTGCCTTTAAGGCGGTTAAAGCAGTATAGCATAAATAATTCTTATCACATGTGATTATGCCAAGATACTCAAGGAAAGATTTAACAAAAACAACAAGAGGCAAAGACAACAAGTAGACAAGTTGATATATAAGCAAAATGATTTTCCAAAAATCCATGACAACAGGGGTCAAGGATCAGCTCAGAGATCAAATAATCTCAAACAACAGAGCTACCTACTCTGATACCACTTGAACGGTTTTAGACCCCTTAAACCAACCGGATTAACCTAGTTAATTAGCCAAGTGATTAACTTAGTCAATTTAAGCAAATCTAGGTTATCACAAACAAACAATCATATCAAAAGTATAAAGCAGCGGAATAATAAATAACACAAGATATGATCACCTAGGAAACCACATGGTAAAAACCTGAGGAGGATTTGACCTAAACCTGAATCCACTATGAAAGAATCGAAGTTCATACAAAAGGACTTACAAGCTCCCCGCTTGACTTCCTAATGCTACCCACCAGTAGAACTTACTGACACGACCACGTGCAAGCTCCGAATCCACAGACTCCTTTCTTGGATTCTCCAATCAACCACAAGCACCCACGCTTGTTATTCTTTAAGCTTCAATGGTAGCAACCGAGTTGATCATCAAGATGTTGATACTATCTCTACCTTGAAAACCCTAAGCTTTGTGTAAAGGAAAGCTCCTCTAGATCTCACAAGAGATTTACACAAAACAGAAAAGTATAAGCAACAATACAACTGGAGCAACTCTAAAAACATGGCTAGGGTTTTTCTTTATATACCTAGGGTAAAAATAGAAAACCCAAAACGTTTAATGAGTTAGGGCTGAGCTGGAAAATTCTGCAGAAAAGCATTCTGCCCGAGATTCGATCAATCGAGTCTTTCATTCGATCGATCGAGCCAGGCCAAAATGCACCAATGCATCTGCAGCCTCTCGATTCCAACTTTACATGAAAGACCCAACTTTGAGCAAGTCTAAACAAGACTAAACAAGCTGTTTTGATCATGGTTTGCCAACAATACACATTAGAGTTCTAAATACATAAATTCCTAAATCTTTAGAATCTAACAAAACTAATTCAAAGTTATAGTAGCTTTTATCTTATGATTGATTTAAAACTAAAATAAAACAATTTTGTGATTCGTAAAAGACATCTTTCAACTGTCAAATAAGGTTGTAAATGAGCCAAATCAAACCAATTACTAAAAGTGTTTAAAATTGTTTATTTTATTTTATTTTGAACACAAGTCGAGCTCGAAATCATCACCAAACAAAATTGCATAACAAGCTTAATTCAAAGTATTATATCGTGAACTTGTTGTAGTTTGTGGCCTACCTTTATTGTTAAGGACTGGGTAGGGCCTCCGTCCATTTGCTTAATTAAACTTCTAAGAGTAACATCTCTTCCACGAAAGTTGTCATTTAAGAACAAGGTAGGGCCTCCATCCATTTGCTTAATTAAACTTCTAAGAGTAACATCTCTTACACAAAAGTTGTCATCCATGTCATGTTTGGTTGTTTTAATGGAAGATTATTAAACTTTCGTTCTCTTTTTTTGTTTTGTTTTTCATTTTTTCTGTTTCTAACTTTACCTTTTTCTACTCCTCAATAAAACTTAGCTTACCTCCAATGCTCTAATGCACTGGAGCTGACTCAATACATACATGTCTCCAATTTTTGCCATGTGTTCGAATTGTGTCGATTCCAGTATATTAGAGGCAAGCCTTTACTCCCTCAATGTTTTCTTTTACATGCAACACTATGACCAGGTATGGTGATGGAGTAGGACTGTACAAAACCCACCTGTTCGGTTCACCTTCCATCATAGCATGCTTCCCATCAGTGAACAAGTTTATATTTCAATCAGATGAAAACTTTATCTTGCAATGGCCAAATTTGGATATTGTAGGCCCTAATTCTCTAGTATCAGTTCATGGAAAGTCCCATTCCAGGCTTAGAAGCTTTGCATCAAATAGTATCAACCAGCCTGATGCTCTCTGGTGCATCGCTTTTCATGTCCAACCCCACATGGTAGCTGCACTCCAATCCTGGGTTCAGAAGGGTAAAATCAACACATATAATGAAACCAAGAAGGTTAAATATTTAAAACATATGATGATATGATTAATTATTTTGTAACTTTTTTTTTCCACATGGTTAATTTTTTTAAAGATAAATTATATATACTCATGTGCGATGTGTCATGATTCTTTTAACGCTTTTCATAATTGGATTATAATTACTCTTAATTTCGGTCAATATATATAAGTATGATGAAGGTTTATTGTGGTTTCTCTCATGCAGTCATGCATATATTGGTGTAATAATTCGTTACAAATCAATTCCATGTCTCACGCTTGCAGTTGACGTTCGAGAACATTGGAAAATTATTTGTAAGTTTTGAACCAGGGCCTCATCTAGACAACACGGATAAGTTGTTTGCAGGGTTGGTTCATGGATTTACGGCATATTCACTCAACTTTCCTGGAACTGCTCATCACCATGCTCTTCAGGTTGTATCACTGTTTTGATATAATTATATAGCATTTATATATTCATTGTTAGGACATATGTGAATTATGTTAGGAACATATGTCAATATTTTATGTAATTGGTTAATCCTTTGACAAAACGCATTTTACTTGTAATTAGATAGATCTAGGATGTGTTTAATGCTTCAAGAAACAAGGTTTCAAATTCAAGTGTTAAAGTCATACAAGTCTGTCCAAGAATCAAGTGAGAAAGTGTAGGATTTTAAAACTCGACAGCTAGCATCTATCGAGATTTAAAAGCTGCTGAAGCCCGTGGCTCGACAGCTAGCTTGATAGATGGCTATCTATTGAGGTTTATAAAATTCAGTTTTTCAGAGCTGATTTCAATCCAATCTGTGAGTATATGTTTGGGCTTTCTTTTCTCACAACCCTATACATATATAATGATTATTTTAAGAGCTGTAAGATGTTACACAAATTGCACAAGTGCACAATTCCACAAGTGTGAAGAAGAGTGTGACTGAAAACCTAGTTTGCCCTAGTTTGCCTTAGTTCTTCTTTCTTTTCAAGAAGTTGTTGTGTTTGTACACTGTAGGGTTTTGTGACCAAGCAACTTCATGATCTTCATCGTCTGGATGAACTGAAGAACTTTACAGCCAACTCCCTTCTCAAATTGGTGATCAAGTCACGTACTGAGATCTGCGCAATTGGTTAGTTATGTACTAGGAGCCGTGCATTGAAAATGAGAGATTGTCACTACAGAACAAGTCCAATTGGGTATTGGGGTAAAGGTTCAACTGTAGGTTGGTATAAGGTACTGAGATTCCTTTACTTGTAACCGTTTGTTTTTATAATAGTGAATTCTCGAGAGTGGTGACCTTAAAATCACCCAGTAGGGTTTTTGCCGTGTAAGTTTTCCCCATTCGTAAATAAATCACCATGTCAATTTATTTTCCGCTGCATACTTTAGTTAATTGGTGATTTGTTTATGCTACCACGTGCTTTGCATGTTAATTTAATTAATTAATAAAGTTGACTAGCTTATCAATTTATATATTACAAGGGATCAATACATTCTTGGCCTATCAAGTGGTATTAGAGCAGGCACACTCTAATTAGGGTTAATTTTTTCAGTGTGATCCATTAACCCTTGTTTGTCATGGATAGATGACAGTCTCTTATTATACCTCATTTATTTGATGACACTAACTATGTATACTAGAAAGTACACATGAGAGCTTTCTTGCAGTCTTTAGATGAGAAAGTGTGGCAAGCTGTGGAGATAGGTTGGACTAAGCCTACAGAAGCGTTAGCCGACTAGGATGATGCTAAGATCAAGGCAGCAAACTTCAACAGCAAGGCATTGAATGCTCTATTCAATGTAGTCACGAATGAAGAGTTCAAAGAGATATCCTCCACTGAAACTACAAAGGAAGCATGGACCATCCTCTAGACAACCTATGAAGGAACCAAGGCTGTCAAGGATTCAAAGCTTCAGAGGCTCACTACCAGCTTTGAAAAGATAAAGATGAAGGAAGATGAGTCATTTGATGAGTTCTATGACAAGTTAAAGGACATAGTAAACTCAGCATTTAATATTAGGAAAACCATTCCTGAACCCAAGATTGTGAGAAAGGTGCTCAGATCTCTGCCCGAAACATTCCATGCCAAGATCACCATGATTGAGGAATCAAAGGATATTGACAAAATTCCTTTAAAAGAGTTGGTTGGCAATCTGCAGACCTATGAGTTGGGTTTGACAAGGATCGGGAAATTGAGCAAGAGCAAGAGCATGGCATTGAAGGCCAAAAGTAGTGATACTGATGAGTTTTCAGATGATGAAGATTCTAAAATGAAGTCCTACATTACAAGGCAATTCAAGAAGTTCATGAAGAATGCCAATGGGAAGGGCTTCGACAAGGACCGTAGGCAATCCAAATCCTCACAGTTCAAGAGCCAAGATAAAGGGAAGAAGGATGCTAGGGATGGCGGTCAGTACACTATACCCTCAGGACCAAAGTACTCTGGGTGTCAAGGTTTCAGTCATATGAAATAAGGGTGCCCTACTTATCTCAAGACCATCGGAAAAACCAAGGCACTTGCTGCTACCATGAGTGACACTAAGCCTGAGAATGACTCCGATTATTAGGATGATGGAATCTTAAATGCCTTCACTGCCACCGTAAATCCTATTAAGGGGATTGTTGAAAATATGGATGAAGAAGATGAATTAGTGGAGTCTAAGTTTGAGAAGATGGATGAACAAGATGACATCTACACAGCCTATGCAAAATTATACAAGGTCTCAGAAAAGCATGAGAAGTTGCATAGGTTGGCCACCAAGAAGCTTAGTGATGTGGAGCTTGAGCGGGAAGAAATCTATACAAAGTTTGATGAAGCAAATCATACTATTGGAGCGCTGAAATTTGAGAATAATTTCTTGGCTAAGAAGACCAAGAAGCTTGAGCAGAATTGTTCCAAGTTAGAGCTCAGCTAGAAAGGATTTCAAGCGCTAAGCTCGATGAGATGCTCAGTCTTCAGAAATCTGCTTCTGATCAAACCGGTTTAGGGTATGATTTCTCTTCTCCTAGTATTGCTTCTACTAGTGCTACTGTTTTTGTTCCTCCTGCTAATAATATTGAAACTAAGAACAATGATGTTAAAAATGAATTAGCTAGTGAGAACATAGATAAGAGTAAATCTATCATAAGAGCACCCCCTAAGCTTGATAAGAAAGAGATTAAAAACCCTAGGGCTAAGAAGGGAAACTCTCAAAAGCCTAAGCAAAAAAAGCAACATTTCTGTCACAACTGTGGTGCAGCTAGACATACCCGACCTAATTGCTACAAGTGGTTAACCACTCAAAAGAGCAACAGCATGATCGCGTCGGGAAACCATAATCAGTTTCCATCCTCTTTTGCTCCTCTTGGAGATCTTCTCAAAGCCCTCATGTTCCTTTCAAACTTGAACGGTTTTAACTCTTCCCCCTCACCACCGGATCAAGGGTTCTCTAAACAAAAAGGTTCTTCCAATGTGTGAAAGGAAAAGGGCTCAAAGTGATTCTATCACTTTCTATCTCTCTCCCCCCTTCGTGTTTTTGTTTTGCATTACTTGAGTGTTTTGCTTTCTAGTTTTGAGTCAGTCTAGTTTTATGTATTGCTTTGCTTTGTTTAACATGTTTTTGTTTGTTTATTTTTCAGTTTTGCTTTATTTTGTTTTTCTTTTAAAAAAAATTGAAAAATCAGAAAAATAGAAAAACAGTGTGTGTTTGTGTACATTGGTGCTTATGTACCTTGGATGGCTATTGAAACAAAGTTTTCTAAACTTTGTATCTTTTGTAGCTTAGATGAGCATCTCTATACACAACTAAGCAAGTGAGCTTTGTGGCTCATATTTGTGATGAGTAAGGTTAAGTGATCTCTTATACTTAACGCTCGTATCACTCTTTTTGACGGGAAGGACTAGAAAATCCTAAGAGAAATGCATAAATAACCATCTCACCACTGTTGTCCGCCAATCATGAAATGACTTTTGTATGCTTCGGCATAGTAAAAGTGGAATGTCAAATACTTAACATAATTGGATATTTCTTTTCTATCTCTTATGTGCCCATGCATG
Organism: Quercus aquifolioides; assembly: GCA_019022515.1. Classification (NCBI taxonomy): domain Eukaryota; kingdom Viridiplantae; phylum Streptophyta; class Magnoliopsida; order Fagales; family Fagaceae; genus Quercus; species Quercus aquifolioides. The sequence continues at coordinate 46,884,088 of CM032331.1, read as the reverse complement.
GTTTGCTTAAAAGAAAAAAATTATGCAAAGAAAAATAAAAGCAAAAAGAATCAAAATTTTTTTTATATAATTGCAAGCGTGTATTCTAGGAGATGTGGGAGTTATATGATGTACCTCAAAGGTAATAGTCTCCATCAAACAGTTATGATTATGTGTGAGTTAAAGTGATTTTCTCATATCTCAAATCGTCATAACATGTAGACACTTATACAATCTTGCAATGTGTTTCACACACGACACACAATATTCTTTGCTACTTTTGATACATGTGCAGGTACAATGTGATTTGGCCATTACAAGGAATTCTTGTGTTAATGTATGCTCACTAAATTGTCTTAACTTGTTTTTGAAATATAAAATTGGTTAGAGTTGTTTAGTGTGTGTGTGTGTGTGTGTGTGTGTGTGTGTGTGTTTTGGGATCTATGTGCTTAACATTTTCTTGTTAAGAGATGATTTTAAAGGATTAAAATGTTGTTTGGATCCTTGGCTGAGTTGCATGTTTGATTGCATTCATATCTGTGTTTTTCTCTTCTTCAAAAACTGTTTTTAAAGCAACCTTGACAGCTCCTCGACACCTCTCGACACCTGGCTTATCTATCGAGCTCTTCAGCTTATTTTTATCGCAATCTCAATAGCTTCTCAATAGCTCCTCGATCCATCGAGAAAGTCTCTGTCTCCTCGACAGATGCTTGATAGCTCCTCGATCCATCGAGCTTGTTTTTGCTGTGGACATCTCTAGACAGCTACTCGATAGTTATATCTCTTCAGGCCTTTAAAGCTCGACACCTCTTAACACCTCTCAATTTGTCGAGAATTATGAGAGTCTATATATCAGGTCCGCGTGATTTAGATCTCACTTCTCTTGATCTTTCTCGATAATTCTGTGTCTTCTCACCTCTTAAACACATTTTTCTCACTCTCTACTTCATTCCCAAGAGATTTTCGGCCTCAAGATCATCTTCTTTCCTCTGGTATGATCTTTTTCACTCGTTTTATCATGCATTTCATGTTTTCTAACCTAACTTTAGGGATTTTTTATAAACTTTGGGGTTTTTCAAAATTAATGGAGTTTTTATGAAATTTTTGGGTTGAGCTTTGTGAAAATGACTTTCAATCATCATGCATTGCATTACATGTGCATTATAACACTGCTTCATGCATTTTAGATGTGTGTTTACATTGTTAAAGTGATTGTGTCCTGGTAGGATTGGATTGGGCTGAGCCCATGATGTTTTTACTATTGCATATCACATGCTCATGCATTTTCATGCATACGTACCTTCAATTCTTTATATTTTGCTATATTGATTGTGTTGGTACTTTTCTGCTTGTCTCTCTTTCTCCCTCTCTCCTTCTTTCGGTTAGTTGTGTCATGGCACCTAAATGAAAATCTGTTTTGTTCCAGAACCCTCTTCGTTCCGGGACATCTGCTTCTTCCTCTGACCCCACTCCTTCTGTTCGATTCCATGATGAGAAGGCCCATAAGGACTTCTCGGAGAACTTTTCTAGACGAGGTGTTCATTCGGAACACCAAGTTATTTTTTCAGACTTCTCTGACACTGACCTACCCACTGTCATTCACAGTAGGGGTTGGGAGTCGCTGTGTGACATCCCGATCACTTGTCCATCTGTGCTTATACAGGAGTTCTACTCCAACATGCATGGATTTGATTATTCAGTACCTCTCTTTGTTACTCACGTTCGAGGTACACGCATTGTGCTCACACCGGATATTGTATTCGACATGCTTCGCATCCCGATGGTAGCACATCCTGACTATCCCAATTGTGAGCGTCTGAGGACTGTGTCTAAAGACGAGCTTATGTCAGCTTTTTGTGAGCGTCCCTTTGATTGGGGTGATCGTCAATTCACTCCTTGTTCAGCTTTTGCTAAAGGTCCTCGTTTTCTTAATATGGTAATGACTTTTGTTTTGCATCCTTTATCTCATTATAACTCTATTACCGAGCCTCGTGCTCGATTTTTACTTTCTCTTTTAGAGCATCTCACTATAGATTTTCCCTCTCATTTTATTCTTTCCATAATAGACGTATATAGGGGTTCAGCGACCCGTGATAAGCTCATCTTCCCTTTGGCTATCACGAGGATTTTACGCCATTTTTTTGTTCCCTTTCCCATTTCTGACCACTTCCATATTATGTGTGCCATTGACGCCGCTATCGTTAAACAGAGCGAGGCTCAGCTACGTTCGAGACGGTCCGGGACAACAGCTCCTCCCACTTCTTCAACTCCATCCACCTCCGCTCCTTCTTCTTCTGCGGGTGGTGTGACTCTTGATGCGATCATGGCGCAGCTTTAGCACATGGATGCTCACCTTGACACTCTCACTGATGAGTTGTGTCAGGTGAACACCCGTGTCGGCCGTATTGCCAAACGACAGGCTCGCCTTGGTGGCTTCGTAGAGTCTCCCTCTCCTCCTCCCGCGGCATCCAACGATGACGACTCTTGCGATGATGATGATGAGGATGAGGATGCTAGCTCACCCAGCGATGATGAGATGTCTACTTGATACTCTTACCCTTTGTCACTCGTGACAAAAAGGGGGAGTAGTTTTGGATATGAGAGTAGTCTTTCTCATAGGGGGAGGGTTAGCATAGGAGATTTTTGTTAGGGGGAATGTGTATATTGAGGGATGTAGTGAGGATTTTATGTATTTTTTCTTTTCTTTCTATTTTAGATACATTGTTCATGTACATTAGATCTTGTGATCATATTGTGATAGCATACCTTGTACTTGTTGATATATATACATTTGAGGTTGTTATTACAGTTCTTTCATCTATCTTTTCATGTGTTGTTTCTTTTCTCTCTTTATGCATATGCTTCTTATATAGTATATGCAATCTATTATTTCTGTTTCACACTAAGATGCCTTGATGAGTTTTGTTTAAAGTGTTTTAGAAATACAAGTTGTCAAAGTCTACTTGCCGTAAACTCTCTTCTTACAAAGTTTTTCAAGAGTGTGTATTAGGATAGATTTTATTGTATTCAACAAGTGAATTATGATTTCTCTCATATCTCATTTGTTTGTTGTGGTTTTGTCACAGATTGCCAAAGAGGGAGATTGCTAGGACATATGTGAATCATGTTAGGAACATATGTCAATATTTTATGTAATTGGCTAATCCTTTGACAAAATGCACTTTACTTGTAATTGGGTAAATCTAGGATGTGTTTAATGCTTCAAGAAATAAGGTTTCAAGTTCAAGTGTTAAAACTATGCAAGTCTGTCCAAGAATTAAGTGAGAAAGTGCAGGATTTTAAAGCTCGACGGCTAGCATCTATCGAGATTTAAAAGCTGCTAAAGCCCATGACTCGATAGCTAGCTCGATAGATGGCTATCTATCGAGATTTATGAAATTCAAATTTTCAAAATTGATTTCAATCTGATCCATGGGTATATGTTTGGGCTTTATTTTTTCACAACCCTAAACATATAGAAGGATTATTTTAAGGGCTGTAAGAGGTTACACAAGTTGCACAAGAACACAATTCCACAAGTGTGAAGAAGAGTGTGACCGGAAACCTAGTTTGCCCTAGTTCTTCTTTCTTTTCAAGAAGCTGCCGTGTTTGTACACCGTAGGGTTTTATGACCAAGCAACTTCATGATCTTCATCGTCTTGATGAACGGAAGAACTTTGCAGCCAACATCCTTCTCAAGTTGGTGATCAACTCACGTGCTAGGATCTACGTAATTGGTTAGTCATGTACTGGGAGCTGTGCATTGAAAATAAGAGATTGTCACTTCAGAACATGTCAAGTTGGGTATTGGGGTAAGGGTTCAACTGTAGATTGGTATAAGGTACTGGGATTCCTTTACTTGTAACTGCTTGTTTTGATAATAGTGGATTCTCAGGAGTGGTGACCTTAAAATCACCTGGTGGGGTTTTTGCCGTGTAAGTTTTCCCCATTCATAAACAAATCACCGTGTCAATTTATTTTCTGCTGCATACTTTAGTTAATTAGTGATTTGTTTGTGCTACCACACGCTTTGCATGTTAATTTGATTAATAAATAAACTTGGCTAATTAATCAATTTATATATCACAAGGGATCAATACATTCTTGGCCTATCATTCACATGTACTATTATGTTCTTCATTTGTAGTTTTTCTAAAGTTTCACTCTTTCCAAGAATAAGATCATACTCATATTTGGGATAGGTATATATGCGTTAAGAATAATATCCATTTTGGGAGTATTTTTCTAGTAACTGGTTCTTAAACTTGTTAGCAAATTTGAGTTGCATATCTTTATAAAAACATATAAGTTTCTATTCTAAAACATATGGTATGGCACTTAAAAATTACAATTTTGTAATTTTACAGTGTAGGAAGAAGCTTGTGGCAATATTTTTGGGATAACTAAGGAAGAAGAAGAAGAAGCAAAATGGAGTTGAAATGAATGATCTCATGGATGGGCTTATGCGGATTCGAGATGAAGAAGATAACAAATTTGAAAAGGCTCAGATTTGTGTTAAAACACAAGAGTTTGTTCAAACCCCCAATTAAAAAATACAGCTAGATTGCATTTACTCTTACTTAATCAAAGTGCAGAACAAGAGTAAATGTGCACAATCAACTGAAAACTACTCTAGTGCAAACATGAACAATAAACAATAAAAGCAAAGCACAAGAGTAAGGGAAGAGAGGTGCAAATATAAGATAAAACTAAGAAGTGTTATCGAAGAGGAAACCAAAAAACTCGGAAAAAAACCTCTCCACAACCCTCCAAGTCGAAATCGATCCACTAGAGAATAAAGTTGGAGTACACGAATAACAAAAGACCCTCCAAGCCTAGTCTACCCCATGTACCTGAGCTCTCTAAGCTCCTACTACCAATGGACTTCTTGGAGTTATGTCTTCTCTAACTTTCTGGATCCTGCAATATGCTCAATTGCATCCGCCAAGCCTCACCGGCTTCTTTTCTCAAATCCTCAAAGCTTCCCAAGCTTCAAAACACTCTCTACACTCTAAATATGTGTGGGTTGTGTTTGGGTACAAATCTCCTTTCAATGTATAGGAATGGGAGTGGGAAGGAGAAGAGGCTACAATGATTTCTCACTAAGGATAATTAGCTCTCTCTCTAAAAGATGGGTGTGTTGTGTTGTAGAAAGCCTATCTAGGGTTTTTCTCTCTGAGTGGCCTCTCATACTTTTGTGGGTAATAAGGGTATATATAATATGGGTGAAGAGTAAGAAAGTCACACTTAAAATCCTCCAAGCAGAACGTTTCGCGAGTATTTCATGAAAAGGCCTTACCCGCAAGACAGTTACGAAATTGACAGCCTGGCATGACTCTTCAGCTTTCAGTATGTGCTTCTAATGTGCCCTTTTCGCGAGAACCCTTCTCACGAGCTACTCGTGAGCCAATTGCGAAACTGCGCTGATTCTTCATTTTATGCTTGATTTTTCACCAACTTAATACTAAACTCAATACAATAAAATTTCACAAAATACAAAGAACAAAATTAAAGCAAATACAACACTTTTTGTCATGGAATAAAGCCAACATAAAACATAATTGTAAATCACAACTTTACAAAATTAAGTGACCAAGAGGTGCTAGACAACGTTGTCAGCCTCGTCATTGCTGGATATGAATCTACTAGCCTTGCAAAGCTACGGGTATGACCATCCAATATCTTAGTTTAACATTAAGAGAGAGAGAGAGAGAGAGAGGAAAGCAAAATTTTCTTCCTTGCATCTGAACTTTGTCCTAAATTGCAGGAGGAGAACATCGCTGTAAGCAAGAATAAGAGTGGTGATTTCATCACAAGCGAAGATGTCTTTAAAATGAAATACACAAACAAGGTTTCGATGCATTGCTTATCATATGTTTTGAGATGAGGCATAGATAAGTGGAGAATAGAAGAGAAGGTAGACGGAATATATTAAAATGAGAAAGAAACTATAATATACTATTTTACATCTGGACATTGATTTGTATACAAATAATGACAAGGAAAACTTTTTGGACTAACGATTTTGGATATAGGTGGTAGAAGAAACAATAAGAATGGCTAACATTGCAGCAATGGTATTCCGATTGGCTATCAAAGAGGTCGAGTATAAAGGTACAGAACTAAACCATAATTTTCAAAATTCATGGCAAATCACTAGACTATTGAGAGAGGCGCGGGTGCATTTGCTACTATGTAAAATTCTGAAACCCTCTCTCTAAATAGAACCTCTAGTATTATTGATTGAGAAAGTTGGAGTACAAAAGAAGGAATCAAATGTAATACATAACTACACCTATATATATATACATTCAGTACCAAAACAGAGGAAGAAAACTAATTCCCGAAAAATAAGGGAAAGCAGTTACAATCAATCCTAATCTACTCTTCCACGTGTACATTGATCATCATCTGATAACTGCTTCTATCCACGTGGCATATCTTCATCAATGGCATGGATGAAATACTCATGGTAAGGGATTGCTTCTATCATGTCAAGTAACTATGCACTAGCCCAATCCCCTTTACTCTTGTCTATTTGATTTGCTTGATCAGTGTTCATCCCTTTAGTTTTGTAGACATAGTTAGTTTGATCCTGAGTGTATTTCTTCTTGTTTTCAACACTCCCCCTCAAGAGCAAAGCTCTTGCTTCTTGATGTTGTGACAAGGACTCAGGAAAGTGAATGTTTTGAGCAAAAATATTAATGATCCCCAATCTCTTTAGTAACCTTAAGAAGCTCTCCAACCCAAGTGCTTTTGTAAATATATCTGCCAATTGGTTTCTAGAAGACACATGAAAGGTTTTGATGGTTCCATCCAAAACTCTATTCCTTACAATATGACAATCTGCCTCAATATGTTTGGATCGTTTATGAAAAACTGGATTGGCTGAGATGTGAAGAGTAGTCTGGTTATCACAGTACATGAGCACTAGTTTGTCATGTGAAACATGAAGATCCTTCAATAAGTACAGCAACCAAGTCACCTCACATGTTGTTGAAGCCATGGACCTGTACTCAGCTTCTGCAGATGATCTAGACACCACACTTTGTTTCTTTGATCTCCAAGAAACTAAGGCATTCCCTAAGAAAACACAATAACCAGTAAGGGACTTTCTTGTGTCAGGGCAGCCTACCCAATCCGCATCACAGAAGGCTTTTAGTTGCAAGTCTGAATCCACAGGAAAAAACACTCCTTGTCCAGGTGTCCCTTTGATATACTGCAAGATCCTTGTAGCTGCCCTCATGTGTGGAACTCTAGGTTGAGACAAAAATTGACTAAGTCTATGGACGGAATAGGTGATATCAGGTCTACTAAGGGTAAGATACATCAACTTCCCTATCAACCTTCTAAACTGGCTTGCATCCTCAAGCAATTCACCGTCACTCTTAGACAATTTGAGTTGCTGTTCCATAGGTGTTTTGGCAGGTTTGCAACCTGTCATACCTGCCTCTTTTAGCACCTCAAGGGCATATTTCCTTTGGTTTAAGCTAATACCCTTATCACTTCTAGCTATTTCTAGACCAAGGAAATATTTAAGGCAGCCAAGATCCTTAATACCAAAATTCTGATCTAAGACAGATTTGACTAGAGTAACACAACTTGGATTGTTGCCTGTAATAACCATGTCATCTACATACACCAGTAATGCAGTGAACAAGTCACCATCTGAATGAACAAATAGAGAGTGATCAGCTTGTGACTGTGTGAATCCAAGATCTAAAATTGTAGAAGACAACTTGGCATTCCATTGCCGTGAAGCCTGCTTCAGTCCATAGAGGGACTTAACAAGCTTGCAAACCAAAGGCTTAGCTGACTCAGAAGCTGCTGACTGAGCTGAAGACTCCCCCTTACTGTGAAAACCAGGTGGTAAGGTCATGTAAACCTCCTCAACAAGGTCTCTGTGGAGGAAAGCATTGTTGATATCAAGCTGGTGGAGGGGCCAACGTTTAGCAGAAGCAAGGGCAAGCAACATTCGAACAGAAACTGTTTTGGCAACAGGGGAGAAGGTCTCCAAGAAGTCAAGGCCTTCCCTTTGAGTATATCCCTAAGCCACAAGTCTGGCTTTATACCTCTCAACACTGCCATCAGAATTCAACTTCACCTTGTATACCCACTTACAACCAATGGGTCGTTTACCATCAGGGAGAGATGTAAGAATCCAAGTACCAGTCTTCTCTAAAGCATGTATTTCTTTATCCATAGCCTCTCTCCATAGAGGGTTTTGGACTGCTTGAGAAAAAGAAGTTGGTTCTTGAGGGCAAGCACTCACGGACATCAGATAAGATTGATATTGAGGGAGCAAATGAGAATATGTCAAGTAATCTGACAAGGCATATGGGGAACCTGGAGTAGGAGCAGATGCAGCTGAATTGCAAGCATAGTCTTGCAGATAGGCGGGTGTTTTGTGAACCCTGGTGGATTTCCTGGTGAGTGGTAAAGCAGGACTAGAAACAGGCAAAGAAGGTGAGGTGGTTCTAGAAGGATTAAGTGAAGTAAAGGGTGATGTATTAACATCATGAGACACAAGATTAGACAAGTCAGTACTTAATTCATGGGAATGTAAAACATGAGGAAAGAAGATTGGACTTTGGGAATCAGGTGAATGTGTGTGAGAATCTGGAATACTGATAGGAGTAACAAATGTGTCTTCATTGCTGTTACCAGGAGAATAAGCATCAACCTCAGAAACAAGACTAAAAGGATCATTAAAATCAGATGCATCTTTAACATAAGGAAAGGTATGTTCATGAAAAACAACATCTCTAGAATTAAAAACAGCATTTGTGGACAAATCAAGTACTTTATACCCTTTAACCCCAAAAGGATATCCAAGGAAGACACACTTCTTTGCTCTTGGATCAAATTTAGTTCTATGATGAGAAAGGGTAGAGGCATAACAAAGGCACCCAAAAACCCTTAAATGAGAATAAGAAGGTAGATGGCCAAAAAGAACTTCATAAGGAGTTTTATGATTCAAAACTGAACTAGGGATTCTGTTAATCAAGTAAACAGCAGTAAGTACACAATAACCCCAGAGATGCAAGGGCAAATTAGATTGAAACTTGAGTGCCCTTGCAACATTTAGGATGTGTTGGTGTTTTCTTTCCACAACAGCATTCTGTTGTGGAGTTTCAACACAACTTAACTGATGTAAAATGCCCTTTTGTTCAAAAAAACCTTTTATGATGAACTCAGTACCATTATCAGTCCTAATGCACTTGACTTTCCTTGCAAATTGAGTTTCAACCATTGCACAAAATTGTTCTAAGTAGAATTGTGTCTGGGGCTTGTGTTTTAGCAAATATACCCATGTACACCTTGAACAATCATCTACAATAGTTAAGAAAAACTTGCATCCATCAATGGTAGGAACAGAAAATGGTCCCCATAAGTCACAATGAATCAAATCAAAACATTCATTGGAGATATGTGAACTTGGATTAAAAGGCAACCTTTTCTGTTTTGCAAGAGGACAGATATCACAATGAAAAGTTTCATTAGTATTGACAAAAGATACATTGTTCTTATTCAGCAAAGCTAATTTTGCATCAGACAAATGCCGTAATCTAGCATGCCATATGTGAGGCTTAGTATGACTAACAGAAGCTGAAACAGTCTTATTGGCAGAAGCTAAAACAAAAGCAGACAAACAATTTGAGGTTGAAGTTGATTCTCCCTTTTGCAACAAGTAGAGTCCATTAATCTCCTTACCCAGACCAATCGTGCTCCAATGAGCAAGGTCTTGGATGAAGCATAAGTTTCCAAAGAAAATGAGACAGCAAATGATGGACTTTGCCAATTGACTGACAAAAATAAGGTTGAAAGTGAATGAGGGCACACATAGAACATCATGGAGTACAAGACTATCTGAAATCCTAACAATGCCTATGTGTGTGACAAGAGCAACTTCACCATTAGGAAGATTAACATGTGTATTGAGTGTGGTAGTAATTGAAGTGAAATAGGAAACAGAATATACCATATGGTCTGTAGCTCCTATATCAATGACCCAATCTGATTTACTAAAAGCATTCTTATTGACAATTTTGGTAGAAAACATAGAATGTGATAGGTTTGGAGTATAAGGTATGTTACGAGTGATACCTGACATGACATTGGAACAAGATGTAAGGTTGTTTTGTGGTTGTGAGATATTCATCTCAAGAGCACCACCAGGATTTCCATCAACACCAACCACACTGGAAGCCCTCACAACAGCTGCATGATGTACATCTCCTCCTCTAGAACTCGCAGTAAGATATGCCAATAGCTGTTCACATTGTGCCTTAGAGATAGGACACAGATTGCTTCCAGTTGAGGAATTGTTTGCTCCACTGCTCAGATTCAAAGAAACCTGATTTGCAGTAGCATTCCCCTTTCCTTTAGGCTTGTACCCTGGTGGATATCCATGTAGCTTATAACATTTCTCAATTGTATGTCCAGGGATGTTGTAATGTGTGCAAAAAGGCCTTTCTTTCTTGCCATTCCCTTTGTTCCAAGTAGTGTTACCAGAATTGCTCTTTGAATTAGCATACATTGCTACCACATCATTCTGACTTGCATTGGAACCTCCATGACCAAGATTTTTATGTGATTCTTCTTGAAGAACCAGTGAGTACACCTTGCTCATTTAAGGAAAAGGATCATATGTGAGAATTTGACTGCGTAAAGTCTCAAAATTCTCATTTAGTCCCATAAGAAATCTCATGACATAGGCCTTGTTGTGTGAATCAGTCAACAGCTTCATAGCACCACAAGAACATTGTGGAAGTGGTTCATAGTTGAGTAATTAATCCCAAAGCCTCTTGAATTTGGTGTAGTACTCTGTCACTGTCATCTGATTCTGAGTAATATAAGAAATCTCTCTCTGGAGATTGTAAATTTTGGGACCATTGCCTTGTGAGAAGACATTCTGCAATTTGATCCACATCTCCCTAGCTGTTTCACAGTACATAATGCTACTGGACACATCCACATGCATGGAATTGATCATCCAAGAAAGCACCATGGTATTACAGCTCTCCCAATCTTCATATAAAGGTGAATCCAAATCTGGTTTTGTGATCTTACCATTAACAAAACCGATCTTCTTCTTCGCAGTGAGAGCAAGGATCATTGCTCTGGACCATGACTGATAGTTCTTCATCCCAAGGAGTGGTTGTGTAACCAAGATGTTCCCTGGATTTTCACTTGAACTAAGGAAATAAGGATTGGGAGGAGAAGGAGTAACTGAATCATTGCTGGAATTCAAAACAGAGTGCGAAGGTTGAACATGAACTGGATCAGATGGATTGCTTGACTCAGTGGACGCCATTGTTGTGCTTCTCTGAGCTCTGATACCATGTAAAATTCTGAAACCCTCTCTCTAAATAGAACCTCTGGTATTATTGATTGAGAAAGTTGGAGTACAAAAGAAGGAATCAAATGTAATACATAACTACACCTATATATATACATTCAGTACCAAAACAGAGGAAGAAAACTAATTCCGAAAAAATAAGGGAAAGCAATTACAATCAATCCTAATCTACTCGTCCACGTGTACACTGATCATCATCTGATAACCGCTTCTATCCACGTGGCATATCTTCATCAATGGCATGGATGAAATACTCATGGTAAGGGACTGCTTCTATCATGTCAAGTAACTCTGCACTAGCCCAGTCCCCTTGACTCTTGTCTATTTGATTTGCTTGATCAGTGTTCATCCCTTTAGTTCTGTAGGCATAGTTAGTTTGATCCTGAGTGTATTTCTTCTTGTTTTCAACATACTATTTCAAGTTGAATGGTCATTTTAATTTCAAGTTGAATGATCATTATAGTTTTGACGTAATTACAGTAAACAGACGTCATCAATATATAATTGATTAGAAAGTATCCAATGTATCGGGTTTATGTATCCGAATTCTCACGGCGTGGGAAAACCTCTCATGGTGTGGGAAAATTGAAAAGAAATCATCCCATTTGGCAATTACCATTTTCACCATGAACCAATATTAGCTATGATACCACTTTGTTTAAAGTTAGTGGACTTTCACGTGCATACACACTTAAACACTCTCACACAAAGCACTCAAAGGGAGAGTAGAGAGTAAATAGAAAGAGAACTCTTCACGTCTTTATTTCTCCTTTCATTCTTGCATAGAAATGACGGATGCAGGGGTGTATATATATATATATATATATATATATATATACACACACCATATGCATGGAACCATATGGGATGAGTGGGAGGTGTCTCTCCCCGATGTGGGATTGAGCAAAACCTTGAGGATTAAGGCTCAACGCCATTTTCGAAGAGGACAATTCCTTCTTGGGGTCTGAGACTAATGTCCCTCCCACAAAAAGGCGCCTTTTGGGGTTTAAGGGGAAACCCCACCTCCCCCACCTAAGGATGAGTGTACCACCACTACATGTGTAGTAGTGGTACACTCATCCTTAGGCCAAAGGCTTATAAGGCATGAGTGGGAGGCGTCTCTCCCCGATGTGGGATTGAGCAAAACCTTGAGGATTAAGGCTCAACGCCATTTCCGAAGAGGACAATTCCTTCTTGGGGTCTGAGACTAATGTCCCTCCCACAGTTACATAACATTAAAAATCCCCACATGCAATCATTTCGTAAGCTCCCCTCATTTATTTCATAAGTATGTTTAAATCCTATACTAAATCATCTCATAAATAAACGTTATTAAAGAAATTAGGTTAATTTCTGATACTGGATTTGTAAAGGGGAAAACCAAATTTATTAGAAATGATAAATGATGGTATAGTGGATGTATATATTTTTATATTTTCTGGTTATATGGAATGAGAAAAAGCACTCAAGAATTAAAATGATAGATAAACTCACCACTAAAGCAAACTTAAAAAGGATATAGATATCACTACCCAAAAAAATTTAACTAAGAATATAGAACTAGATTGACTCACAACTCAATAGAATATTGAATATTACCACCCAAAGAGATATAGAAACCGAAACTCGCCACACAAAGGAATCCACCCCAGGGATAAAAGTTAATTTAGAAGAAATTCATCTTCTGAAAAGCACAAAGGCTAATTTTGAAAACACATTTTAATCTGATTTTATTCAATTTAGCCAAATGACTTATATAATACCTAGAACAACCCTCTAAGCGTGGGAGAACAAAATTAACAATTAAAACATTACATATTCAAGGCCTTGATTCATAGGAATTATAAACAAAATAAATGATTGGTCTGCCTAGGTGAACTAAAACATAAAAGCTAAATATTCCCTAGAAAAAGCCTTATTAAATGATAATGAGTCTAGAAAAACCATTAAGGTAGTCCATTAATATGGACAACTTTACATCATTAGCAAACCAAAAGATGTAACCGCTCAAGCACATTCAACACATTAATGGCGACCATTACTCATCAGTCTTAAACGCCCATCAATACGATAACCGTTACATATGGGTAATAATCACCTCCAATTATGTACAACAGTTATCCAAATCACCTATAAAAGGGACAGACTATCTCACTTGTGAAAGTACGTCAAAAAGACTACAAAAATGCTATCTATAATGAAAATATATGAGCGGATACTGACTCAAGCATCAGAGGCTCCTCCCCCGGGGCTCACCCCGGTGGTCTCTTCAACTAATTTTATTTCTCTTACAGATCTCAGAAGTCTGTCAAAAGCTCTAGATTGGACGAGTGACCCAACTGACGATTTTTGGTTTCATCAGTTTGGTGCTGTTTGTGGGGATCAATTTGCCATTAAACTCTTCCTACGAAAAAGGGTCATTTAGTTCAAACTCATAGACAACGATGTAAGGGTTTATATCCAAGGTCTAAAGAGCTTTGATCTCCAACTTAACAGAGAGATCACCAAGATGTCGTTGACGATGAAATCAAAGCTAAGTGTGACTTGTGGCCGCAAGACCCTCCTAGGTCAGTCAATGGCGTAAGGGCCTCATGATCCAATCCATTACCTTCAAGGTATGAGACATAGGATCACTTGAGGGTCTACATCACGTACTGACACATAGAAACAAATCATGTAATTGGATTTGCAGTGAAGGGGTAATCAAAAGGCTTAGCCTTCTTTAATTCAAGATCCAATAAAGAAGATCCATTTGTCAATTTGGTTTTCAAAGACCAGCACCACAGAATTTCCACACAAAATCACCCAAAGGTGGTTCGCTATAAGGCACAGACTGAACATAAGATAGTCACAGACTTTGAAAGACCACGACAGACCCTAATGGTATGGCCCAGCTCCTAGGTCTGAAGGTAAGATGAGTTGCCTCTCATCTTGTTGAATGGTTATCCACTTTTACCTTTCATATATCTGCAAAAGTGCTCTAGCGTCTATTCATTTCAGCATGAGATTTATTTTGTTATTGTAAAAAATAAATAAATAAACAGGTCTAGAAGACTAGAAGACTAAAAGTCTAGTACATGATAGTCTAGTCGAGAGCTTAGATAAAGCTAACTATTGGAACAAACAAAGGAGTTACTTTATTAAGTCTTCCTTTGATGGGTGAGATTTTTGAAAGTGATTGTATGTGACCATATAAGCTTTGGCCAACTAAATGAAAAGCTTTGATGAAATTACCATTATAGTAAATTCATAGGCATTTATAAACCTTCCTTCCTTAGTTGCCTTGAATCCCCGTTGTTCAAATTTGCATAAAATATATATTACCTTACCAAAAATATAATTTTGGGCATTCATGATGGTAAAGTCAAATTTAATTGCTTTGCCAAAGATCAAAATCTCGATCTGGACATTTAATAGCATGGAACCAAATTTTATTAGGATTGAAATCCATCTAACAAGAGATTCTTACTCCCTTTAAATTTGAGTGTGACATGCCTAAATTATTTCTTTGAATTTTAGCATATGCACATGCACAGCTAAATTAGTTACATGTGTGAGAAGTTATTTTCTATTTTATCAACAATATCACATATGTTATACACTATTGGATGCAAGTAGTGGAACTATGGAAGGAATAGTTCTCAACAGAATTGTTTTAAGGAGAAATCTTATAAGTGCATAAATGATTACCAAATTCACGCCTAATGATCATGAGCATATACATGCTACTTTGACTTTGAGAGTGAACATGTTTCGAATTGTCATCATACAATCTACTCTAAAAATAGTATCAGATTATATTCTTCAAATGAAAAAGATATCAATAGTAGGAGACAGCATTGTTCACATAGCTCATAATATAACATGTTGTACCAAAATCTTTGGCTACGTATGTGTTTGGGATTTTGAGTTTTCCTCCTGTATACTTGTCCAACACGCTTTTAGAATTGATGCATAAATCCTACCACACACGGTTTCATGAAAACTTTAGTGGTCTCTATATGTTTTGTTAGGACATATATATGTGATTCAATGTTAGGAATATATGTCACTATTTTATGTAATTGGCTAATCCTTTGACAAAATGCATTTTACTTGTAATTGGGTAGATCTAGGATGTGTTTAATGCTTCAAGGAACAAGGTTTCAAATTCAAGCGTTAAAGCCATGCAAGTTTGTCCAAGAATCAAGTAATGAACTGCTGGATTTTAAAGCTCGATAGCTAGCATCTATCGAGGTTTAAAAGCTGTTGTAGCCTGTGGCTCGACAGCTAGCTCAATAGATGGCTATCTATCGAGATTTATGAAACTCAGTTTTTCAGAGCTATTTTTCATCCAATCCATGGGTGTATGTTTAGGCTTTCTTTTCTCACAACCCTAAACATATATAAAGATTATTTTGAGGGCCATAAAAGGTTGCACAGCTACACAAGAGCACAATTCCACAAGTGTGAAGAGAGTGTGACCGGAAACCTAGTTTGTCCTAGTTCATCTTTCTCTTGAAGAAGCTGCTGTAGTTGTACACTGTAGGGTTTTGTGACCAAGGAGCGTCTTCATTTTCATCATGTGATGAACTGAAGAACTTTGCAGCTAACATCCTTCTCAAGTTATTGATTAAGTCGCGTACTAGAATCCGCGCATCTATTGGTTAGTCATGTACCAGGAGTTGTGCATTGAAAGGAGATATTGTCACTACAGAACAAGTCCAATTGGTTATTGGGGTAAGGGTTCAACTGTAGGTTGGTATAAGGTACTGTGATTCCTTTACTTGTAACCGCTTGTTTTGATAATAGTGGATTCTCGGGAGTGGTAACCTTAAAATCACCCAGTGGGGTTTTGCCTTGATAGTTTTCCCCATTCGTAAACAAATCACCTGTGTCAAATTTATTTTCCACTGCATTTAACTTAGTTTGTGATTTGTTTGTGCTACCACGCTTATTGCATGCTAAATGAATTAATTAATTAACTTGGCTAATTAATTGGTTAATTCGTCACAAGGGATCAATACATTCTTGACCTATCATGTTTGAGTATCATGCTTTGATAAATTGAACCATTATTTCAGTGCTCGATATGAATTATACACATGGAATGTAAATTACATTTCCTTTATATTATACACATATAAATAATTGTGTGACGTAAAAATGCTAAGGGATACTATGCTAAATACTGTCATGGACACATCAACATATACCGCCCATAAGCCACAACAAATTTTATACATTTGTTGTTAATATTATTTGTGAATTTCTTGCTTGACAATGCTGCTCTAAGTCTAACACTTTGCACAATAAAAGTATTAGACTATTTACCGTACCTACATTCTTAAGTTCATAAGCTTTAGAATGAGAACTTGTTACAAAGAAACAGCCAAAAAAGAGATCAAAAACTCTTAAGTGGAAAAGGGGAATACAACCAAAGATTGTGAAAATTCCTTTGATATCACAAATGGTGAATCAAGCCCTAGTAACTTTGAAGCCAATATCAACCCAACAAATAAGAGCTCGTTGAAAAGGAAACAACTTAAAAGGATGCCAAAAGTCCCACACACACATCCAAGTCACTTGTCATGTGCGCAAAGTGTTTCCAAGCCAAGCATGCATGTTCTAACATCCTTGCAAAGGTGGGCTTGGATATTCAATTTCTAAAAAAGTCTTGAAGGTCTACAGGTAATTAAAACCTTACTCTTTCTCCTATTAACTGTCTAAGACTTAATTGTCAAGTGTAACATATATAGTTTACATTTAAGGCATTGCATAAATTACCAATTAAATACAAAATTAATATTTGGCATCATCACTCTAAATACCATAATAATATTTGGATGTTAAGAAGGAGAAGCCAAATCCTAAGATGACTATTGGTTGTGCTCAAAAGTGGAAAGTGATGGATTGCGTTATTTAATAATTCATCTCTTTTTACCTTTTAAATATTTGCAATGCTCGTGTTATTTTGAAAGTTAACTACCCATTGAGCAAGGTCAAAAAGGAGTATATTTATCTACCCTCATATAGATTCAAACAGAACGTGCATGATGGGTTCAGCCAATTGGTTGAATTACCCGAAACACTGGTGGACTACCAAGTTTAATAGTAATCTTATGACAAAGGTCAACTACACGGAAAATAGCCTTATTAAGATTGCCAAATATGAGTCTACCAAAGGAAAAATTTGTAACAAAGAGAAACCTGTCGAGAATAGGAGTATCCAAAATAATCGACGGTCTCTACTTTAGTCTCGACACTTTAAAGAAGCATATAGTCAATAGCTTCATTCTTTACACATCATATAATACTTCTCTATGATTTATATAGAGTACACTTTGTCGAATGACGTCAATTATTGTGCAACATGCAATTGCCTATTTGTGTATTGTCATCCTAACAAAATGCAGCTAGCTCTATCGAAGTGAGTCATCTTAAATGACCATGGTCAAAGCACTCCCATTAAAAGTAAGATTAAGCCCAAAGAAAGAAAAATACAAGTTCAAACCATGATAGGCGATTACTCTAGTCAACGTCAGATAAGAATTGCACCTTTCATGTCTAAACAGGGGGCAACAATATGCTCTAGTTTTTACGTCTTCAAAAGATTGATGCAAAAGAGACCTAGGCCTTAGACATTAAATATCATGTTAAGCTTAAAAAGTCTTAAAAGACAAAATCTTGTCATGAAGATCTCAACAATGAAAAGATCGAGGTATATGGCAACATAATGTCGTCATCTAAGGTAACTCATTTATTTATTTATTTTTTAATATTTTTGAGCATCTAATTAGCGATGCGAGTGATTATCTTATTAAAAATGAGTACATATCAAGCTTGCATAAATAATTAATAAAAAAAACGTATATAGTTTTTGGGATTGCAAAATTCAGGAAATTTTCAAAAAACCCATCAAATGCACAAAGCACAACAAATTGTGATGAATGTCATACCACAATATTTAAGATTATCAATATTCTTGAAATAATGACAATTAAAATTAATTGTCAAAAATTCCAGTTTTGAATGAATTAAATGGGAGGGAACAAGAGGAAACATATTACACTAAGTTAATTATTCTCTTGATAATATTTATGCACTATGATTAGTGTGCGCACCCAAAACTGAAACCCGTTGGGCTGGGCCTCACTTGGGCTCACAACTTACTTGTATAGTGGGTTTGGATTTCCTACACTGGGTCGTTCTGAACGCTAAGACTCAATGGGATCACTTTTCTCTCCTCGGGGGTCTGAACCACCTTCTCACTATGCTCCCTCTCTGTTTACACTCTTCTTACAGTCAATTTTTCAACCCTTGTCTTCTCAAAACTTCTTGTATTTATAATCCATAGTTAGTGGAGAGGTTATGATTACTTGCCAGTAAGTGCAACCGGCGGTCCAGTATTATCGATTGTAAGTGGGTGGTTAGGTGGGAGTGGGAAGCGGTGAGGATGGCGTTGGAACTTGGTTCCCACTCCCACGATAGTTCTCGGCAGCGGTGCCTCTCCGAGGCACAGCCGAGTAGGTATAGGACAGGGTGTTCCGAGAGTCGAATATTTATCACTGCTCGGGAAAGTATTGCCGAGAAATGATGAAGAGGCAAAGTCTAGGCCTGCATCACGTGTGGCTCTGGGGTGGGCCGCTAGCTAGAGGGAGACTGGCCTTATGGGCCATGCACTCAGGCCAGGGTCCAAGGCCCAAAATGGGCCCCGGTGCGGGGGTCGTACAATAGCCCCCCCTTGATTCGCTCCCCATTCCCGGGGTTGAATCAAGGATCACAAGGGGTAATTACCCGTCTGGGAAGTCGAAGGGTCAGTGCTCGGCCGTTAATGGGCGCATTAATGCGTGCCTCTAAAGACGCGTTTGGAATTGATTGACGGCCTATCCGTCATCACTGTCTGACGGTTCGTGAACCGATGCGTTACGCGCGTGGCAGTTGAAGCGGCAGTCAGCGTGGATTTCTTGCCAGTGGGTTATTTAATGTTACTCATTTCACTCCCTACGCCTATAAATAGTCGCTCTTATCACTGACCCTCACTTTTGCATTCCTCACTTTTCAATATCTTACTCTGCCGAGCATTCCTCCTTCGTGGTTCATCTTCTGGCCCAGAACACACTTCCTCCTTAGAGCCCACAGTAAGTTCCTTTCCCTCTTCTTCCTTTTTCTGTTTGGCCATTTCATTCTATTCTTTGATAATCATAGCATTTCTTTCCTTTTTTAAAAACACTCGCTTTGAAAAATGAGTTACTCTTACCTCCTTTCTTCCGCAAACGCTTTGGCTAGATTTAGGGATGCCTATAATGTTCCTAGGGACGTAGACATTGCCTACTGTAATATGGGCGATATTGACATCCAGAGGCACTGTGGTGAAAACACGGTGTTCTTTCCCTTGATGGCCATTCTAGAGGGTGGGCTCAGGTTTCCGGTTGACCCTCTAATTCTTAGTACCCTTAGATTTTACGGCCTTTGCCCCGACCAACTCCCGACCAACTTTTACCGGGTAGTGAGTTGCGTGAGTAGGTTGAACCAGTTGTACGGGTTACAACTAAATCATTATGACATTAATCAGATGTATAGTCTGTGTGGCAATATCGAGTCGGATTATTATATAAAGACTAGGGATGTAAGGGTATGGCTCATTTCATGCCTACCAGATTCAAACTGAAATTTGGCTAAAGATTTCGTTCGGGTGAGCGGCAATTGGTTTGCCGAGGAGATCCCCTGTGCATTTTCGCCGCGCGACGTTGGTCGGTGACTAACCTTTATCTACTTTGGTCTCTTTTGATTTTGGTCCGGGTATGTAATCACTAACCCTTATTTCCTCTGTGCAGAGAGCAAAAGATTCAAGCCGGACTTCAGAGTGGTGCACGTTCGGGACCTGAATTTCGTGCTCAGGTCGAAAATCTTCGTACACTCGGACGGACAACTCCGAGCGTCTCACCTTATCCTCGGTGTCAATCCCGTCTACTCAACTTGGCAGGCGTTCAGCTAAGCTTTGTTAGTTGACAGCCCTCTCCTCTCATATATCGACGTCCGGCACGCAAACTTCTTCCCACCAAAGCTAACTGTAGGCGAGGCACGTGATCTCGGCCCCTGGTTCATTTGTTCCGACGAGCGACAGCCCATACGTGACGAATCTGCCGAGCGCGTATCTGCCGAGCGTAAGAAATGTGCCCACGAGCAAATCCAGCAAGAAGTTCCTGCTCAGCCCGAGAAACCTGTAGAGTCCGAGGTTACTGTTCGGGTGACAAAAGGAGCGGCCGCGGGATCCGTTAGTTCTTTCGAGATAGAGTCCGACCAAGGCGACGCCATGGTGGCCAAGAGGAAAATGACGATCGAACGCTTTGTCCCGAGTGCCCAGTTGGCCGCGCAGCAGCAACGAACCCTCGGCCAGGATGCATCGCCCCTAGCTGCCCCAGCAACACGTGTCCGAAAAAGGCCGCGAACGGTCGAACAGACACAGACGAGCTCGGGCGACGCGCCCCGCAAGCCGTCGACGGGTATCGTTATTCGGGAGCCAGTTATACAGACCGGGGTAAATTTGGCGTCCACTTCCCTGGCTCCGGTGGAGTGGCGACCCTCCTTCCAACTCGATGGCAAGCCTCTTCCAGCGACGGCTAGTGCGCGAGTATGGGACAAAGGCCATGGGGGCCGTGTCGCGTAGAGTCTGGCGCGCGGCCTGCTTTTGCCCGAGGACTTGCATGCTTTTACGGAGTCGACGGACGAGTCTTTGGGGAGGCGATTGCAGTGGCACGCCATAGCGGTAACTGTTTCGTGTTTCTTTCCCATTCTCGGTTTCCCATTTGCTCATCTACATGTACTTTCCATTTTACCTTATAAATTGAATTTTGTGTGGTCAAGTTGCACAAATGTCATACATTGTGGACGGCAGGATGAAGGATTTAGCCGAGGACGTTGAGCGGGAGAAGGCCCTGAAGGACGTCGTCGAGGCCACGATGAAGGAGAAGTCGAAAATTGCCAAAGAGGCAGAGAGTAAAATTGCTACGGCCGCGAAGGCCCTGGCTCTTGCCGAAATGAAGTCTGAGGAACTGGAACTGCAACTGGGAGGCACCGAGCTTAAATTGGCGGAGGCTCAGAGCTTAAACACCATGTTGGAAGGACAATTGGCCGATTCGAAGGCGGCGCTGGAGGCTTGTGAAAACAAGTGGTACAACGAGGGGTTTGTAGATGCCGAGAATTCGGCGGAGCCGGTCATTCGCCAGGCCCATAAGCTCGGATATGAGGAGGGTTGGTTCGCCGCTCTTCAAGCCTTGGAGATTCCCGAGGATTCTCCATTGAGGGATCGCAGCAAGATCCCTTTCCCGAGTATCCCCCACACCGAGCAGCCTGCACCCCTTGTTATTGACGAAGAAGAGACCTCCAGCATGAGGGAACTGGTGAACGCCATTGACTCTCACGCGGTGCCGACTGATATGGAGGGGACCAGTAACCCCCATGTTGGGGACCGAACCGGGGAGGACGTCCAGTTGCCAACTCCTTAAGCCGACCAACGCCCTCAAGAGGATGCATCCTCCGCTCATGCGGCGGATATCTAAGTTTGAAAGCCCACCCTGCTTTATTTTTCCTTCTTTTTGAGAATTTAAATGAACGGAATTGCCTATGTCACCGGGTTGTGGTGACGGGATAATTTATTTATGCTGTACTTTCTTTATTTTGAGTTGCCGGGTTTTGGCAACAAAATGTTAGTTTGAGTTTTATGTCTTCATATGAATGCTTTATCGTGTTGTGTTTTTGCATTGACCGAGTAATGAATTCTCGTTGGTTGCCTCTTTATTGTGATGTGTCTGGCTATGGTAAGGTTTCCACCTGCTCGGCGACGGGACCGAACTGATGAACAAGCTTTCGTCCTAAGGATAGGCAAGGTTTCCACCTGCTCGATGTGATGGATCAACCCGAGGACCAGGCTTCCGTCCTTAGAGTGAATCGTTCAGGTTTCCACCTGCTCGGCGATAGGATCGAACCGAGGGTCAGGCTTCTGTCCTTAGAGTGAATCGTTCAGGTTTCCACATGCTCGGTGATAGGGATCGAACCAAGGGTCAGGCTTCTGTCCTTGAACCCTTAAGGTTTCCACCTGCTCGGTGATAGGGATCGAACCGAGGGTCAGGCTTCTGTCCTTGAACCCTTAAGGTTTCCACCTGCTCGGTGATAGGGATCGAACCGAGGGTCAGGCTTCCGTCCTTAGAACAAAAAGGCTAAGGTTTCCACCTGCTCGGTGATAGGGATCGAACCGAGGATCAAACTTCTGTCCTTAGGTCGAATAGTTAAGGTTTCCACCTACCCGGTGATCGAAATCGAACCGGGGATCAGGCTTCTGTCCTTAGAACAAAAAGGTTAAGGTTTCCACCTGCTCGGTGATAGGGATCGAACCAAGGATCAGGCTTCTATCCTTCGGTCGAATAGTTAAGATTTCCACCTGCCCGGTGATCGAAATCGAACTGGGGATCAGGCTTCTGTCCTTAGAACAAATCGGCTAAGAATGAACCATGCTCGGTGATTGGGATCGAATCGAGGATTAGGGTTAGAACGGTGCAGAACTGCATGAGACACATCATTAGTAAAACTAACAAAACATATACAATAGGTTGCGGTTAACGTTATGCTCGGCGTATTGCCCATCAATGATAATACTTCTTGAGATTATGGACGTTCCATGGTCGGGGCAGCTGTCTCTCGTCTAGGTCTTCCAAGAAGTAAGCCCCGGTGCTAGCTACGGCTGTGACCCTGTAGGGTCCCTCCCATGTCTGCGCCAACTTCCCGGCGCTAGTGTCCCGCATGTGGCCCACGGCTTTTCTGAGAACCAAATCCCCGGCGATAAACTCCCTCCTCGTTCTTACGCCTCGGTTGTATCTCTGGGCGAGCTTCTGCTGATATTCCGCAAGCCGTATTGTCACCATTTCGCGGTATTCTTCCATCTTGTCTAGATATCCTACCATCATTTCGTCGTTTTGGGCGTTATCGAACCCTGCTACTCGCGCACTACATAGATTCACCTCGGTAGGGATCACGGCTTCCGCTCCGTACGTGAGAGAGAAAGGGGTCTCCCCGGTGGACCGTCTAGGAGTGGTGCGGTATGCCCACAAGACTTTGGGAAGTTCCTCGGCCCAGTTTCCCTTCGCGCCCTCCAGCCTTTTCTTCAGCCCACTCACAATCACCTTATTCACGGCCTCGGCCTGACCGTTGCCCTGTGGATAAGCGGGAGTTGAGTACCTGTTTTTGATACCGAGACCACCGCAAAACTCTCGGAACGCCCGGCTGTCAAACTGTAGCCCGTTGTCCGATATGATAGTGTTCGGCACCCCGAACCTGGTGATGATATTCTTCCATACGAATTTCTTTACTTCCACATCTCGTATGTTGGCCAAAGCTTCCGCCTCCGCCCACTTGGTAAAATAGTCGACGGCCACCAAAACGAACTTTCGGCCGCCCGTCGCCCGAGGGAATGGGCCGATGATGTCCAGCCCCCATTGTGCAAAAGGCCAAGGACTGCTGATCGGGTTCAGGTGGCCCGCGGGCTGATGGATCAGAGGGGCGTGCTTCTGACACTGTTCACACTTAAGCACATACTCGGCGGCGTCTTTCTGCATCTGAGGCCACCAAAACCCCTGAGTCATCGCTCGGTGTGCCAATGAACGTCCCCCGACATGGCCGCCGCACACCCCTGAGTGGAGCTCGGCCAATAGCTCGCCCACCTTCTCCGGGCGTAAGCACAAGAGGTACGGCCCTCCGAAGGACCTTCGATACAAAGTCCGGTCTTCCGCCAACCAATACCGAGGAGCCATCCTACGGATCCTGATGCCCTCCTTCTCGTCACTCGGTAGACAGTCGTCAGCCAGAAAGTTGATAATGGGGTCGATCCAGCACGGGGTAGGGGCTGCGATGGCCGTGACATTGAACCCTGTAGTTCTCGAGTCGCTCATTACCCTGACGCTCGGCTCTAAAATAAGCTCGACTTTGATTTGCCGCGGTATCTCTTCGATCACTGACGATGCCAGCGTGGCGAGGGAGTCGGCGTGTCTGTTTTGCGTTCGGGCTACTTGAAAAACCTTCACCGTGTTGAAGCCGGCCATAACTAGTTTCGCCTGTTCTAGGTACGCTTTCATCCGGGGATCTCGGGCTTCAAAACTGCCCAGCACCTGATTAACCACCAGACGCGAATCTGAATATAGTTCAACCTCCCAGGCCCCCAAGCTCGAAGCTGTCCTTAGTCCAGCCAAAAAAGCCTCGTATTCTGCCTCGTTGTTGGATGCCCTGAAACCCAATCTAAACGAGTGCTCCAGCCGTATTCCTTCTGGGGTGATTATAACGACCCCTGAGCCGGCACCCGTGGAGCTCGACGCGCTGTCTACGAATACCTTCCACAAGCGAGCCTCCAGTCGGCAAACCATCTCCCCCTTCTCTTTGGGTGAAAACTCGGCGATAAAATCCGCAAGGACCTGGCCCTTCACCGAGCTTCGGGGTCGATACCGTATGTCGAAGGAATCAAGTCAAGTTCCCTATTTGGCTACTCGGCCCGTAAAGTCCGACCTCTTTAATAACGACTGTAATGGGTACTCGGTCAGGACGTATACTGTGTGTGCTTGAAAGTAGTGCGGCAACTTCCTGGTGGCGTGTATTAGGGCTAACACGAGCTTCTCCAAGGGCAAGTATCTCGTCTCGGCGTCGACTAGAGTTTTGCTGATGTAGTACACGGGTTGCTGGATTCCTTTGTCCCTCAGCAGCACAGCACTCACGGCGTGCTCGGATACCGCCAGATACATGAACAAATCCTCACCTGGCTCTGGCGCCGTAAGCATGGGCGCCCGCGCCAAATAATTCTTCAGATCCACAAAGGCTTCGTCACACTCTTCACTCCACCGAAATCCAGTCCATTTCTTCAGCAGTTGGTAGAATGGTCGGCAGCGATCTGCGAATTTTGAGATGAACCGATTAAGGGCTGCTAGCATCCCGGTTAATATTTGCACTTCCTTCGGGTTGCTCGGTGGCTTCAGTCTTCTCACAGCTTCTATCTGGTCGGGGTTGACCTCAATTCCCCGCATACTGATCAGGTACCCCAGGAACTTCCCGGCCCCAACGCCAAATGTGCACTTCTCCGCATTAAGGTGCAACTTGTGCCGTCGGAGAACCTCGAAAACCGCCTGGAGGTCCCCCATATGCAGGGCTTCCTGTTTGCTCTTCACCACCATGTCGTCGATGTACACCTCGACCGTGCGCCCTATCTTGTCTCGGAACATTCTTGTTATCATTCGTTGGTAGGTGGCCCCGGCGTTCTTCAGTCCGAAGGGCATCCTCGTGTAGTGATAATTGGCTTCCGGGGAGATGAACGCCGTTTTTTCTTGATCCTCGGGCGCCAGGGCGATTTGGTGATACCCTTGGAAAGCGTCCAGAAAGCTCATCCTCGGGTGCCCACACGTGGCGTCCACCAGCTGATCAATCTTTGGCACGGGAAAAGGGTCTTTCGGGCAGGCTCTGTTCAGATCGGTGAAGTCGACGCAAACCCTCCACTTGCCGTTCTTCTTCTTCACTACCACGGTGTTCGCCAACCAATCCGAGAAGAAGATTTCCCGAATCACCCCAGCCTCCTTCAATCTTTGAACTTCCACCTTTACTGCCTCGGAATGCTCCCAGGCTGATCTCCTCGGCCTCTGCTTTTTAGGGGTGAATGAGGGGTCAACTCCAAGTCTATGCACGATGAATTCGGGATCTATCCCGGGCACCTCGTTTGGACTCCATGCAAATACGTCCACATTCCGTATTAGGAGTAGCAACATCTCTACTTTTTCTCGGTCCTCCATGCTCTCCCCTATTTGGAAGTACTTGTCTATATCCGGCAACACCTTTACCTTGAGCATATTCTCGGCGCACGCGACCCCCTTCTCCTCTGGCGGGTTCTGTAATTGCTACAAAATCGTCCCCGACGACGAACATTTGGGGTCGGCCTGATCCTTCTGGTCGGTCTGCTCCTTCTTCCAATCGACCATGGCGATCAAACATTGCCTGGCCGCCCGCTGACTTCCTCGTATCACCGTGACACCATAATCAGTATGAAACTTGACCTTCATGTGCAGAGTGGACGGGACAGCCCCCATTGCATGTATCCATGGTCTCCCTAGAATCGCCGTGTAGGGGGAGTATGAGTCAACTATGATGAAGCTTACCATTACCTCCTTGCCCCCCATGTTCACGGGCAGAGAGATTTGCCCCTCGGGAGCCACCATTTTCCCGTCGAACCCAACCAGGGGAGTGCTGTACTTCGACAGATCCTTACTCCTCAACCCGAGCCCCCTGAATAGGTCCGGGTACATAACATCCGTCCCACTTCCCTGGTCTATCATTATTCTCTTCACAACGAAGCCACCAATCCTTGCCGTGACTATCAATGCGTCGTCGTGCGGCTGAATGGTTCCTTCCAAATCACCGTCGTCGAAAGCGATCGGCTCTCGGGCAGGTCTGATCTTCTTCGCGGGAGGCGGCACGCCCGTACTTCCCTCCACCGATATTACCGTCAACACCTCCTTCCCCTTTGCCGTTGAAATGCCCCTCGGGGCGACGTGAATAACATCAATTATTCCAAGAAGGGGCGGAAGGGGATTCCCTCTGTGTGGAGCGCCATGCCCTGTTCCTCGATCCCCGGCATCCGTCACAAATTCCTTGAGGTGCCCTGCCTTAGCCAGCTGCCCGAGATGGTCCCTCAATACTCGGCATTGCTCGGTAGTATGTCCCCGGTCTTTATGGTAGGTGCAGTATAGGTTCTGATTCCTCCTAGAGGGGTCGCCAGCCATCCGGTTCGGCCATCTGAAATACGGTTCATGTTTAATCTTATCCACAATTTTATGCACGGGCTCTTTGAACGTCACGTTCACCTCCCCTACCGGTGCTACTGGTTCTTGAATCCTCAAATTTCCCCGTGCCCTCTGTTGAAAACCGCTCTGCCGAGGACGATCTGTCACCTGTGCCTTGCCTTTGCTCTGTATTCTGTCGTCTTCCAGTCGCTTGTACTCCTCAATGCGCCTCATCAGCTGCCTCATATCCTCGGGAAGTTTCTTAGTTAATGATTCCCTCAACCCCGACTCCTCAGGCAATCCCATTCTAAAAGTGCTTGCTGCAATCTTCTCGTTCCCTCCGCCAATCTCGTTGTAGAGCTCCCAGTATCGGCTAGCATAATCACGAAGGGTTTCCCCTGCCCTCATCTTCATAGACAACAACGCATCCACCGGCTGTTGCTCCCGGCTGCACGTCACGAAACGGGAACCGAACTCCTGTATCAGCTCGGCGAAACTATGAATGGAGCCCTTGCGCAACCCGTTGAACCACCTCAAAGCCGTGGGATCAAGGCTGGAGGGAAAAACCTTGCACATCAGAGCGTCATTGCGGGTATGTAGAGACATCATCTGGATATAGTGGCTGACGTGCTCCACGGGGTCCGTTTACCCACCATATGAATTGAACGGCGGGCGCGTAAATCTGTCCGGCATCGGTGCTCGCTCAATATCTGCTGAGAATGGGGACCGAGCCGCCCTGCGCAGTGCACGGCTCATCGCATCCATGGCCGCATTCCTTGGCCGTCCCTCTGGAGAATCTGAGCCCCGATTCCTGTATTCCCGCGACCGAGAGCGATTTCGTCGTCGGCGAGATTCTGCCGAATGGGAGCGGTCTCGGCGGCGATGGGACTCCCTCGAGTGCGAACGCTCCCTGTGGTGGTGGGATCCCGATTGATTCGATCCCATCCCGCGTCTCTCTTCCTCGGCGTCAGGCTTTCTCCCTCGGTCGTCTTGACCCACTCGGCGGTGCTCGTTTCTTGCTTCCAACTCCAAGTCCTGTACTAACTTCTGCAGCTGCTCAAGCTCTTCATCCCTGGCGTCGGGCTGCCTGTGCCGGGAAGCATGGGATACCGTTCTCCCCATTTGATACGACCCTTCTCCAAGGCCGGACCGCTCTTCCAGTTGCTCGTAAGCCGGATCCTCGCGTCTCTTCTGCCTCTGTTCCTGCCAGGTGGATCCTCGGGAAGACCCTGCCGAGCCACTCTCGGCGTTACCCCCAGACATCTTCCTGCACACGAGTCTCGACGGAACCACTGCTTAGTAGGATGTTCCCACGGACGGCGCCAATTGTGCGCACCCGAAACTGAAACCTGTTGGGCTGGGCCTCACTTGGGCTCACAACTTACTTGTATAGTGGGTTTGGATTTCCTACACTGGGTCGTTCTTAACGCTAAGACTCAATGGGATCACTTTTCTCTCCTCGGGGGTCTGAACCACCTTCTCACTCTGCTCCCCCTCTGTTTACACTCCTCTTACAGTCAATTCTCCAACCTTTGTCTTCTCAAAACTTCTTGTATTTATAGTCCATGGTTAGTGGAGAGGTCATGATTACTTGCCAGTAAGTGCAACCGGCGGTCCAGTATTATCGATCGTAAATGGGTGGTTAGGTGGGAGTGGGAAGTGGTGGGGATGGCGTTGGAACTTGGTTCCCACTTCTACGATAGTTCTTGGCAGCGGTGCCTCTCCGAGGCTAGGCCGAGTAGGTATAGGGCGGGGTGTTCCGAGAGTCGAATATATATCACTGATCGGGAAAGTATTGCTGAGAAATGATGAAGAGGCAAAGTCTGGGCCCGCATCACGTGTGGCTCTGGGGTGGGCTGCTAGGTAGAGGGAGACTGGCCTTATGGGCCATGCACTCAGGCCAGGGTCCAAGGCCCAAAACGGGCCCCGGTGCGGGGGCCGTACAATTAGCATTTGTGTAACTCTTACCCCCTAGCATTTTACAACTAACTACTCACATGAAATATTATAGTCACAAAGCTTATTTTTGTAAATGCTATAAGGTTTCATGTAAAACTGTATTTACTACTAGATGAATTACAAAAGAGGTAAAGCTATAGGATTACAAGAGAATATTTGGTCCAATCAAAATATTAGCACAATAAGAAAAATGCCCAACTAGGCCATTGGTAGCTCATTATTCATGTATGAATTGTTTTGAAATTCTTGTTTAAACAAATTTTGGCAAGCGCATGTGCTACTTACTGTAGACAACAGCATGACCTCAAGAAGGTCCAAAGCGGCATGATCTCAAGGAGGCCTAAAGCTACAAAATTTCCAAAGAAGCTACAAGACCGATCCACGTGATCGTCAGTCTACTCAAGAAGTAACCGTCCCAAAAATTCAACTATAAATTCTTCGTACAAGAGTAAAATCGTCCAACGGTAAATTCTTTGTGCAAGAATTAAATCGTCCAAAGTAATAATGATAAAATTCTTCATATAAGAATAAAATTGTTCAATGATAAATTCTTCATACAAGAGTAAAATAATCCAACGGTAAATTCTTTGTGCAAGAATTAAATCGTCCAAAGTAACAACGATAAAATTTTTCATATAAGAATAAAATCGTTCAACGATAAATTATTCATGCAAGAGTAAAATCGTTCAATGGTAAATTCTTTGTGCAAGAATTAAATCGTCCAAAGTAACAACAATAAAATTCTTCATATAAGAATATAATAGTTCAACTATAAATTCTTCATATAAGAGTAAAATCGTCCAACGGTAAATTCTTTGTGCAAGAATTAAATCGTCCAAAGTAATAATGATAAAATTCTTCATATAAGAATAAAATCATTTAATAATAAATTTTTCATGCAAGAGTAAAATCGTCCAATGGTAAATTCTTTGTGTAAGAATTAAATCATCCAAAGTAACAATGATAAAATTCTTCATATAAAAATAAAATCATTTAACGATAAACTCTTCATGCAAGAGTAAAATCGTTCAACGATAAATTCTTCATGCAAGAGTAAAATCGTTAACTGGTAAATTCTTTGTGCAAGAATTAAATCGTCTAAAGTAATAATGATAAAATTCTTCATATAAGAATAAAATCATTTAACAATAAACTCTTCTTGCAAGAGTAAAATCATTCAACGATAAATTCTTCGTGCAAGAGTAAAATCGTTCAACGGTAAATTCTTTGTGCAAGAATTAAATCGTCCAAAGTAATAATGATAAAATTCTTCATATAAGAATAAATCATTTAACAATAAAGTCTTCATGCAAGAGTAAAATCGTTCAACGATAAATTCTTCATGCAAGAGTAAAAGTGTTCAACGGTAAATTTTTTGTGCAAGAATTAAATTGTCCAAAGCAATAAGGATAAAATTCTTTATATAAAAATAAATTTTGATGGCAAGAGATCGTCCAAGGAAATAATCGATCCAAATGATCGTCATCTTCAGTAGAGGGCATCCAGAATGGTCGTCCAAAGAAATCTCCTTGCTCTTCAACAGTGATAAAAAACGGTTGTTCAAAGAAATTAGCTTGCTCTTTAGCAATGATCTAAAAATGGTCATCCAAAGAAATCACCTTGCTCTTCGGGAGTGATAAAAAATTGTCGTCCAAAAAAATTAGCTTACTCTTCAGTGGTGATCAAAAATGGTCGTCCAAAGAAATCATCTTGCTCTTCAGTAGTGATCTAAATGGTCATTCAAAAAAATTAGCTTACTCACAAGATCAAGCAATGATCTTTCAAAAAAGGACCTTCAAAAGGCAGACACTAAGAAGTTGTCATAGATAAACCACCATCCTCGAAGAAGAAGTTAAGTGAAAGACAAAGAGGTCCAAATCTAAACAAGTCAAGGAAATTCCCTAAGCCTAACCAACACAAAATCAGACTTGGGAATAGGGGGCAAATGATGAGTCCAGAAAAATCATTAAGGTCGTCCATTAATATGGACGGCCTTACATCATTAGTAGACCATCATGGAAAAAGGTGTAACTACTCAAGCACATTCAACACATTAATGACGACCGTTACTCCTCGACCTTAAACTCCCATTAAGTCGGAGACCGTTACACACAAGGAAATAATTACCTGCAATTATGTACATAAAGACATTTATGAGTACAACAGCTACCCAAGCTACCTATAAAAGGGACAATCTGTCTATTGGCTAAGGTACGTCAAAAAGACTACAAAAATGCAATCTATATACAAAATATATGGGCAGTTGCTGACTCAAGTATTGGAAGCTCCCCCACCGAGGCTCACCCCAGTAGTCTCTTCAACCATCTTTATTTCTCTTGTAGATCTCAGAAGCCCGTCAAAAACTCTAAGATTGGACGAGTGACCCAATTGACAATTTTTGGTTTCATCAGTATTGATGGTTGTAGTTGTTGTTTATTGTGTTAGATATATTATTTTATTGTGTTATTTATATTATTTTGATGTGTTGAATGTTAATATAAAACCTTTGATGTAGAGTGTATTGTAAAATGGGTTGTTAAAATAGATAAAGTAGTGTTTTGAGTTGTTAAAAACTAAATTTTTTAGATGCTTTATTGTGAATGCTGTCATCGGAAATGGGCAAATGGGTTCAAGTTCATCTTCTACGGCTTGCTTAGAGGGAGGAGAAGGATGTTGAGATTTGTCACTGCAGAAGTTTTCTCAAAATAATGAAGATATTTGTAATAAATCTCACTACATTTAGAGTAATTTTTAGGTATTCCCGGAGTACAGAGAATGGTGCTCCCTCCTCTCATATTCATGGTGGAGTCCATTCATTAAATTCATGGTGGGGTCCACCATGAATGTGAGAGGAGGGAGCATCATTTCTTCGTACTCTGGGAGTACCTAAGAATTTTCCCTACATTCCAATAGAACACACAAAAGTTTATCAACAATTAAAAATTCTTATAATATTACACAGTTTACTATTTCACTCTTTACTTTTTTTATTTCCTTACACTTGATTCTTGCTATAATTATTCTACACACTTTTTAGATGCCTAATGGTATATTCCGTGGGAATTACTATATATAAATATGTTTTGGTGTTAACTTGTGATTAAATTTCAACCCTTACATATAAGATCACCATAAGAACTTGCTGGGAAAAAAAAAGTTTTTAAGTTCACTTCTCACAATATAACATTTAAGGATATTGTGGGTTTGAGCGTATATTTGAGTGTATCTAGACTTTATCATATAAAAGACCAGCACTACACTACATAGACAACTAAGGAGACAATGCATTTTTTTTTTTTTTTTTTTTTTGGGTTTTCCACAGTGTTTCCTTAAAACTTTCAACCAAAAACTAATCACTGTTTGCGATGGGTGGGCCCATAGTGGGATAAATTGCTGGCCCAAAGAGTTTTTTCAAAGTGCTGGTGCCCAAACTTGAACTAGGAAGCTCCCAGTCAAACCCAAAACAGCCACTTTAAGACTAAGTGCCCAACCACTCGGCCAACCCATTGGGTTTTGGAGACAATGCATTTATAGACAATGCAAGGCATGTCGGACTCGCTAAAAAAAAAAAAAAACTAAGGCCATTAAACCTTGTGGGAAGTTGAAGCAAACAGAGAGCCATTTTGTGTGAGTTCCAAAGTGAGCAAGAAACACAAAAAAGAGAGAGCTTCAACTTGAGAGGTGTAGTCCGAAGAGATAGAGAAAAACATAGTGAGAGTGTGAGAGAGTGAAAAAGAAAAATGAGACATTTTTCTTCGCTTAAGTTACACACAAGGAAGATAAATTGGTGGAGTTCTCATGGAGTTTTTGAGTGCTACAACCATGGAGAGTTGTGTATTTACTTCTTGAGATTTAATTTGTTGTGTATCCAATTTATTGTAGACTCAAGTTTAGTACAAACTTGGTAATTGTAATCTCTATTTTATAGTAGATATTTTTCGGAGCTGCCCTGTGGTTTTTCCCTCTACACCAGAGGGTTTTCCACGTAAGATTTGTTGTTCTTTTGTGGATGTGTTTATGTGGTGCTTGCTTGAATTTTTTTTGTTTCCATAACATTGCTATAGCTTGGTAGTTATACATTTTAATTCACACAGACATAGAGGGGATTTAGGACTTTTCCCCAACAAGTGGTATTAAAGCTGTTGGTTGTTTGGGTTTGATTGTCTTTTGTTGGATTAAATGGAGAACATGACTATGAATACTATTGTTAAACTCTCGGCATCGAATTATTCGATATGGAAGTCGATGATGGAGAATGTCCTTTATTGCAAGGATTTACATGAACCAATTGAGGATGATAGTGCCAAGCCTAGTGATATGTTTGATAGAGACTGGGAGAAATTAAATAGATAAACTATTGGGTGTATTAGACAATGCATCGACGTTAATGTTTTTCACCATGTGTCTCAGGAAACAAATGCAGAGGCTCTTTGGAAAAAATTAAGGAGTCTTTATGAAAGACATACAGCTCAAAATAAAGCTTTTATTGCTAGAAAGCTTGTGAATTTGAAGCTTAATGGGGGTAATTCCATTGCTGAGCACTTTTGTGAGTTCTAAGACTTGGTTAATCAGATGGTTACAATGAAGCTAGTAATAGATGATGAGTTGCAAGCTTTATTGCTTCTGAGTTCCTTACCTGATAGTTGGGAGACTTTGGTAGTGTCACTTAGTAATTCTGCTCTGAATGATGTGTTACAACTTGCCATGGTTAAAGATAGTTTGCTTAATGAAGAAACTAAAAGAAAGGATATGGGCAACGATAATGCACAGGCTCGTCACAGAGAACAAGGGGAGAAGTAAGAGTAGAAGTTCTAAAGGGCGAGGTAAATCCAGAAGTCAGCCAGAATCAAAAGAAAAATTCAAGTGCTTTTACTATGATAAAGAAGGTCACATAAAAAGGAATTGCAAGTCTTGGAAGAACAAAGAGAAAGAGTATAAAAAAGAAAAAGAAAAAAGTAGATGATGAGAACACTGCTGCTGTTATAATGTTGGAAGATGAGGTCTTAGCCATAGGACAAGATGATTGTTGTATAGTTTCAGATCCTTATCTTGAATGGGTGATTGATTCAGCTACTTCCTGCCATGTCACTCAAAGAAAGGAGTTGTTCACTTAGCAGGAAACTTTGGGAGAGTGAAGATGGGCAATGATAGTTATGTGGACATTGTGCGAATTGTGATATCTAATCTAATACTATATATAATAGCAGAAGCTTTTACCAGGTGTTGACACGTTAGCAAAAATGGTCACTTAAAATGCTGACACGTATACATTTTTACTTTAAAATTTCACTCGGTGCGTTGGAGAGGCTCAGTTTCAGAAACCAAGTTAAAAAGCGATAAGTTATATTATTTCCCAACATTAACCCACCGTGTGATACCCTCTCACTCTCTCATATATAAAGAAAAATAACCGGTCAAAATATAAAAGGCTTGCAATACTCAAAAAAAAAAAAAAAAACGCTAGATACAGAGAGAGAAGGAGAGACTTCTCCGTTCCCTCCCCAGACATAGAGCACCGCTGCAAGCACATAGACAAAGAAAAATCTATGGGCATCAACACCGTTAGGCTACATATCTGCTACCAGATCGTTGGAACCGGCTCCAGTACGTTTTCCTTCATTTTTTTAGATTTGGGTATGAAATATTACTTTTTATTGAGTTTTTTGGCAAAATTTGCTATTTAGACTGATTTTAGAAATTTTTTTGGTGAATAGTATGCGCGTCAAACTAATTAGTTAGTTGGACTGATTTTGGAACTCGAGTTTGGCAAACTCGAGTTCCAGCCCAAAAATCCCAACATAAATCTGACGTGGAACTAAAAAAAAAAAAACACATGGAACTCGAGCTTAGCAAACTCGAGTTCCATGTATTTTTGGGCTAGAACTCGAGTTTAGCAAACTCGAGTTCCAAAATCAGTCCAACTAACTAATTAGTTTGACACGCATACTATTCATCAAAAAAATTTCTAAAATCAGTCTAAATAGCAATTTTTTCTGAGTTTTTTTGTTGGATAGGTTTAGATTTGATTTTGGTTTTGATTCCTTTCTGTTTCGGGCTTTTGGGTTCTCCATGAAAATGTTTGTTTTCTCAAATTTTCGATTTTTTTTCCTATTTTGGATTACAGAAATCACTAAGCCCTTTCCCTGTTTTCTAATATCTGCGTTCATAGTTTTTTTTTTCCCTGGGGTTTTGATTTGGGAAACCGGTTTTGCTTTTGATTCATCATCAATCTTCTCTACAACAATAGACAATTCAGAAGGTAGGCATGGTTTTTTTTTCCCCTTTTTTTCCTATTCAATTACCATTTCTAGGGTTCTTCTTTCCCCCCCCCCCCCCCCCCCACCCCCTTTTTTCCTATTCAATTACCGTTTCTAGGGTTCTTCTTCTTTTTCCCCCTTTTTTTTCCTATTCAATTACCGTTTCTAGGGTTCTTCTTTTATCCCTATTGAAAAATATATGGGTTTAGTTTTGTTTGGCAGATTTTTGTTAGGTTTGCACTTTTTTTTCATTTGCCTAAATGTTTTGTCAATTACTGTAGGGTAGAAGTGAAATTATGGTTTTCCTGAAATAATTTACTGCATTTTTTTAATAGAAACAAACAAATAGATAACAAAGATTTTGTTAAATACTGTTTTGCCGCACTGCTCAATAAAGTTTAAGGTTTGGCTACCTTTTTTCCTAATTTCCCATTTATTTTTACAATTTCTTCAGTTCTGTTTTGTTCGATTGTTGTATTGATTAAATTTTGTTTTTATTCGGCAGATTTTTGTTAGGTTTGTGCTTTTTTTGGTTTGCCCCTAAAATTTGAATTGATTAATGCTTTGTGCAGATCTATGTTTTGTTGAATTGTTCTCAAAAGAAAAAAAAAAAAGTTGAACTGTTAATTACCTTTCAAATAGAAACAACTCTTGATTTTAATAGTCATATTTGTAACATGGATGGTTTAAAATCTGAATGTTTGGAGAGTACAATCGCCTTTGTTGTTTTACATTTTGATATTTAATTTTATTATTACTTTTCTATTGATATATGTCTCTTTTGATATATATATTTTCATTGTTTTGCACCTTCTGGCTTAATTTATGTTGTATCATTTTATTTTTATAGATTAGTCAGTAAAATTGTTAGAAATTAGGAATTGCTTTAAATTTTTTTTGCCCTATTTCCAGCAGCCTTATAGAAGGTTGGAATTCTCCTCAAATTTTTGTTCACTATGCTTTCTAATCAATTTGACTTATTTGTGTTTGTGAGGTTTTACTATTCAGACTAGCTCAGTGACGACATTTTGTTGGTTTTTGAGAGATTTTAGTTTGTAATAGTGAGGGTTGTATAATTGCTAATTTCAATTTCAAGCCAGTTTTGTATATTTAGTTTGTGGTCTCTAGCATAAAGTGTTTCATGTACAGTAGCTGTTGATTTTTATAATTCATAAAATTTATCATATGTGCGTGCACCCACCCTTTGGTGTTAGTTCTTGAGTTTTTATTGAAAATTTTGCTTCGCAACCCAATGAACTGCTCAAATGTATTTTTTGATTGAGATCCATGGAGGAGTGTACCAACTGTAGGTTTCACAATAGTAACTTTTTGTAATACAGTTTCTAGAATTTCGAAGGCCACTATTTTATCGACATAAACCTTCTTACAAGATGAAATCTTACCTAAATTTTAATGGTTGGTTATCTTTTAAACTTAATAATTTCATTATAATTTTTGGGTTTTTGTTTTCCCTCTTACCTGTTCTGTTATTTGTAACGGGGAGTGAAATTGTGGGATTTTGAATATTTGCTCAAGGTTGTTTTTTTGTTTTCCATGAAGAGTTTGCTAATGACCATATTTATGAAACAAATTCTTTAAGTGACATGCATGGTTTATGTGAAGGGAGCATTTTCCTGCAATTGCATTCTTCATATCTGTTTGGCTCTTTAACCTGCTTCTTCAACTGTTTATATATATATATATATATATATATATATTTAGGGATTCTAATTGTAGTGTACTTCTGACAGTTGTTTCATTGTTATAAACTTTAGTACGTGTGTAACTAACTTGATTCTATTTTTTGGTTCCTACGTTATTTGGTCTCATTTTTATTTTCTTTTTAAAAATTTAAATATGCAAGGTAGCCCCTGTCCAACTTCTTTACATTTATTTTCCTCAACTTTCTGTTTCAAAATTCTATAATCAAATATTTTCTTTTATCCCCTTCTGAGTCTAAATGGCCTTTTGTACTAAAAAGAAGGCAGCTTCCAGTGTCTGTTTGCTTTTTTGAATCTATAGGTTTTTGATGTCTCTGTTTCTCCATTACTTTCTTTGGGGCTTGATTTAATTTTTATTTGATTCAAAGTTTGGTTGAGTGGGCTGTTAGGATATGAGTTGCATTACAACATAATGCTTACCAATTTAAACTTTGCTCTTGCAATATGCCTTAATGGCTCTTTTTTTTTTTAGTAGAATTTCTTCATGCTTCCTGAATCTCATACAAAGTAATTTATTGACTAATTGATATTACTTGAAATTGATTTACGTAATATTAGATTTCTTCCTTTTAAAATTTGTATGAGCTTTATTTTAGACTTGCTTGAATTAGTGTAGGATATTTGTGGTTGTCAATACATGAGGTGAGATTAGCAAAATAGGCAGTTTGCTTAGCTACAGGTTATTTGATTAGTATGGGCTTTAGGAAAATTGGAATCATCACTGTAATGGATGGGCAAATTCATGAAATGCACCCACTTTAATTTTTATTTATTTATTCATTTTATTGATGTAAGTTGTGTAAGTTTTTTGTTGAAAAATTAGTAATTCCTTTAGCGTTTTCATATATTCTTATGTTTCAATGCTTTGATTGGGGAGTTTTTGTACTTTGAAGCATATTGAAAATGATTATACATGGGGGAATATTACTATAAAACTGGTAGAAGCATATGGTAGATTAGTGTTATGCTTTATATCAGTCTTTCTTTTTTACTTTTTTTCCCATAAACTACCCTTTAAAATACCATTTAGAGGAAAGAAAAACAGAGTTCTTCCATTAGAGAGCGAGAGGAAGATTGAAGAAGTTTTATTTTTTTAATTTGATTTTGATTGTCAATTTGTCACTGCTACAATTATTGTTCGTTTATGTCTTATTGTTATTTCCTTTAATGCATGTTTTGATCTCATGTTGGGTTAAAATTATAGGAAAATATAATTGTGTTACCTGTGTTCTTAAAATTTTTTTATTGTATATGACTAATTGTTAACAATGTTCTATTTAATTTTTATCTATCTTCGATTAGTTCTATCACATTTTGTATGTTGTTTCTGAAATGATTTTAAATTGCAGAGTGAATATGTGTGGTGTAATTTCAAAATTATTTTCTAGGATGTTTGAATTCTCATTGTGATTCTGTTTTTGAGAAATAATTTCCTCAAACGAATTTTCAAACAAAAAAAAACTGCAAACATCATCTTTTAAAATTATCTCTTACAGTTTTTTGAACTATTTAACTGCACCTTCTTTAAAGAACAGGATAATAAAAAAAATACTGCATTTACGTTTCCTATAAGAGAAATCCAAAGATGAGCATGTGAATGAAGAAAAAAAAAAATTTGTTATAAATTTTATTCCTTGAAACCTTTTTGTATAATTGATACCTGCATTTGTAATTAGTGTTTTGCAAAAACAGTCCTACGCTTCTTTTGTAATAAAGGCCTTCTCTTTGTTGGTGTAAAAGTAAAGCCTTTTTGGTTGCTGTGCTGATCCAAAAGTAAGCATTTATAGTCTTCAATTGCTATTAAAAGAGTGAGGAAAATTATTAAAATATAAGAAAATGCTAACTTTTGTTTTCAGCAGTGGAGAACTGCAAAGTTTTTCATCTGTTCTGGTGCTGTTTTTGCAATTGTATTTGCTAGAATATGCTGCCTTATTTCTTGGACAAATTTTCTGCCCAATTTGTCTGAAGGAATCTCCACCAATCAATTACATTACATAGTGATTTAGATGACCACCTACATCTATTAAATCGTATTATTCATTAAATCATCTACACAAGGCACATGATTACTAAACATGTCATGATTAAATACATGTGAATAGCTGTTTTTTATCACTTCTTTTCTTGCTTAGTGGTTATATTATTATTTACTTGAATGTTTTCAGATAAATGCCTTTGCATATTTATGTTTAATATTCAATTGCAGAAGAAAGTCATATAATAACATTATTGCAGTAGAATATGCTATTGATGAATTTTGATTAAAATGCTGATTAGTTCTTTTAAATATACAAATTTCGGAGATCTTAATTTGTATTTTTATTTGAATTAGTAGTTAAATTTTGTTATGGACAGATGTTTAACATCAGCCAATGTTGCTCCATAATATTTTCTGTTCATTGCTACCACCTTGATCACTTGGATCACCATTTTCAAGGAATATTATTTGTAAGTCATCTAGACTTGGTATGTCAGTTGTATCTAAATGTGCTAGTTTGGCATTTCATGACGTTTAAGAATGTTATGATGTACATTTTTTTTTTTTTTTTTTGAGTATCAGAGTTTAGAATGTTAAGAACTTTCACTTTGTGAAAATTGCAGTATATACTTTCTATTAGGAGGTTGCAGGTCTGAGGAGAAGGTGGTTGTAAGAACAGTTTTTAGAAGTCTTTTTAAAACCTGAGGAGGAGATGGTTGTAAAGTCAAATAGTTGAGGATAAAAAGAATTCTTGTGATGAATGAAATAGATGTAGAGTAGTAATGGTATATTCACCTTGAGCACTGATGAACAGACAAAATTCCTATATGTGCATAGTAACTTTTCGAGATATGATACGACAGAGATATATTAATTGTTGATACATAGATTTTTTTTTTTTTAATTTAAAAAAAAGTGTGCTAATATCGAATTTTTGAAGTTATAAATAACAAAACAACACATAAGAACATAACTCATAATCCATGTTTGACATTTACAAAGATTTGGAATATTGAAGTTCTTCTAAGCCACAAGATCCCATCTTTTACATTTTAACCTCCCTTTTCACAGCAGTAAGAATTTTATGAAAAAGATAATAAGTGCATGGGTGTGTGCAATGTGTCCTAATTAACATATAATTAAGTCCCTTTTTTTGGGTAAGAATTCAATTTATTACTCACAAACATATACTTGCTATAGTCATGTCATAACTATGCCATGTCACACTATGTTTGTGTTATATCATACCATATTTATGCTGTATCCATGAAATAAAAGAATAATTAAGATTTTTCTATAGATATAGGCCAAAAATAAACTAGAAGCTGGACATCATTATGAAAAACTATATATAGGTCAAAAATAAACTAGAAGCTGGACATCATTATGAAAAATTTAGCAGTCATATAAAGGATTTTTTCGGATTAAAAAATGGAAAAAAAAAAAGTGTGAAAATAGATTTCATGAGAAGAAGTATTGATATGTTTGACTAAAGTTGACCTTTCAAATAATTTTCTCTTTTCTCTTTTTTCTTTTTCTTTTTTCACTACAGTCTGTATACCCAACCAAACATTTTAATATCTTACAAGATTTAGGATGTTTTTGCTTTAATTATATGTTTAAATTTGATGCTATATTTTATGAAAATCAATAAAGTGTTGTACTTTTCATGTTTAATTTGTGGGTATCTGTTGTATACACCGTGTGTACATTAGTGTCTTCTGTCCTGTTTTGTGGAGAATGGCTTTGATTGTACACTTCTTTCTTACTTTTGTTGTTGGTATCTTAAGTGAATTTTAATTTCAATGTTTTTAACGTGAGATGCACCTTCCTCAAAATTAACATCCAGAACTTAGTTTCTCTTATGATGATAAAATTGAAATTGTCTTGCAAGTTTTAGTTTGGTGTGATTCATTGGGGTTCTTAGGAATAGCAGATTTGCTATTTGAAATTGTAATTTAAGTTTTAATTGCTTAAAGTCATATATATATATATATATATATATATATATATATATTTTGTCTCTCATAGCAGGGAAGTACACACAAAAAGTGATTTGAATATATGTAGTAGAAGTATGATAACTAAGTTTATTATAGATGCAAAGTTCATTAATATGTAAAACAACCCCGCGCATTGCGCGGGTTAAACACTAGTATGTGCTATGACTAACACCGGATACACCCTAATTTTGATGGATGTGAGCCATATTCCGGATATTCGCCTAAATTTGATTTACACTCATATTCTTGATAAAGAAGGTTATGACAATTATTTTTGTGATGGAAAATGAAGGCTTAGCAAAGGATCATTGGTGTTTGCTAGAGGGAAAATTTGTTGTACACTTTACAAGACACAAGTAAAGTTGTGCAAGGATGTTGTTAGTGCAGCTCAAGAGGATTCTTCGCCTAACTTGTGGCATAGGTGGCTGGCTCACATGAGTGAAAAAAGGTTGCAGGTTTTGGCAAAGAAGTCTCTCATTCTCTTTGTCAAAGGTACGTTACTAAATCCTTGTGACTTTTGTTTAGTTGGTAAACAACATAGAGTTTCATTTAATATACCCTCTACTAGAAAACCCAACGTATTAGATCTTGTTTATTTTGATGTATGTGGTCCCATTAATGTTGAGACTTTTAGATGGCAATAAATATTTTGTTACATTTATTGATGATGCTTCATGAAATGCGTCGGTTTATGTTTTGAAAACAAAAGACTAGGTATTTGAGCACTTCAAGAAATTCCATGCCATGTTGGAAAGAGAGAAATGGAAGCCTTTGAAGTGTCTCCGTAGTGATAACGGAGGTAAATGCACATCTAATGAATTTAAAAGTTAATGCTCCGAGAGAGGCATTAGACATGGGAAGACAGTTCCCGGTACCCCACAGCAAAATGGTGTGGCCAAAAGGATGAACCGCACTATTGTTGAGAAGATCATATGTATGTTAAGAATGGCTAATCTGCCTAAGTCATTCTGGGGTGAAGCTGTTGTGACTGCATGCTACTTAATTGATAGATCTCCATTAGTTCCTTTGGATTTTGATATTCTAGAAAGAGTATGGACAGGGAAAGATGTATCTTACTCTCACTTGAAGGTATTCGGGTGCAAGGCATTTGTTCATGTGCCTAAGGAACAAAGATCAAAGCTTGATAGCAAATCCACTCCTTGTATATTTGTTGGAGATGGAGATACAGAATTTGGCCACAAGCTATGGGATCCAAAAGAAAAGAAGATGATTAGAAGTTGAGATATAGTTTTTCATGAGAATGAAAACTAAGAAGCCTAAAGCTACAGTTGAAGGTGTTCCTAATCTTACACCTACCTCTTCTTCCTTAGATAATACCACAAATAGGGAAGAGGTACAAGATGAGAATTATGGTGATGAACCAACTGAATTTGATGCTGATGAGCTAGTAGGTGTTAATGGTGATAATGTGACAGATACAGATGGTGTTGAGCAGGGGGAGCAGCCTCCTCCACTAGAGATGGTAGAACCTTAGGTGAGAAGGTCTACTAGAGAGCGTCGTCCATCGACTAAATACCCCACTTTTTAGTATACTATGAATACTGAAGAGGGGAAGCCAGAAAGTTTTTAGGAAGTACAGTCTCATAAGGATAAGCAAAGCTAGTTAAAGGCTATGCATGAAGAAATGAATTCTTTGAACAAGAATAAGACTTATGACTTGGTGGAACTTCCTAAAGACAAGAAGGTATTGAAAAACAAATGGGTGTTTAAGCTAAAAAAAGATGGTGACAAGTTAGCAAAGTATAAAGCTCGATTGGTGGTCAAGGGTTTCAGTCAAAAACAAGGGATTAACTTTGACGAGATATTCTCTCTAGTAGTCAAGATGAGTTCCATTTAGGTAGTTCTAGGATTAGTAGCTAGTTTGGATCTTGAGCTTGAGCAACTTGATGTGAAGACAGCTTTTCTTCATGGTGATTTAAAAGAAGAAATCCACATGGATTAGCTAGAGGGATTCAAAGTGAAAGGGAAAGAACACATGGTTTGCAAGTTAAAAAAGAATTTGTATGGCTTGACGCAAACTCCAAGACAGTGGTACAAGAAGTTTGACTCATTCATGGTGGGTCATGGGTATATAAGGACAAATGCAGATCATTGTGTGTATGTTAGAAAATTTCCCAATGGTAAATTTGTTATTCTTCTGCTATATGTAGATGATATGTTGATAGAGGACAAGATGCAGGTGTGATTGGAAATTTGAAGAAGGACTTGTTCAAGTCATTTGATATGAAAGACTTGGGTCCAGCAAGACAAATTTTGGGTATGCAGATTTTATGTGACAGGAAAGCTAAGAAGCTATGGTTATCACAAAAGAAATATATTGAGCGAGCTCTTGAAAGGTTCAATATAAAGCATGCCAAGCCAGTCAGCACACCTCTTGGTTCTCATTTCAAGTTAAGAAAGAGATCTTGTTCTTCATCAAAGAAAGAGAAGGGAGACATAGCATCAACTATTTATTCCTTAGCAGTTGGGAGTTTGATATATGCTATGGTTTGCACACG
Organism: Quercus aquifolioides; assembly: GCA_019022515.1. NCBI lineage: Eukaryota > Viridiplantae > Streptophyta > Magnoliopsida > Fagales > Fagaceae > Quercus > Quercus aquifolioides. The sequence goes on along the minus strand of CM032331.1, from coordinate 46,840,525 downwards.
ACCAGATATTGCTCAATGCAGTTGGTGTTGTCAGTAGGTTCATAGTAAATCCTGGCAAAGATTATTGAGAAGCAATGAAGTGGATCTTTAGATATTTGAGAGGTAGCTCTAAATTGTGCTTAACTTTTGGTGATTCTAAACCAATTTTAAAGGGTTATATAGATGCAAATTGGGCAGGTGACCTTGATGGTAGGAAATCTACATGAGGATTTTTTTTTTACTTTTGCAGGGGGAGCTGTATCATGGCAGTCAAGATTGTAGAAGTGTGTTGCCTTATCTACGACTGAAGCTAAGTATATTGCAACTAATGAAACAGGTAAAGAGGTGCTTTGGTTGAAACGGTTTCTCCAAGAATTGGGTTTGAAGCGAGATGGGTATGTAGTTAATTATGATAGTTAGAGTGCTATAGACTTGAGCAAGAATTCTATGTACCATTCATGCTCGAAGCACATTGAGGTGAGATACCATTGGTTGAGACTAGTTGTTGAACAACAGTCATTTGAATTAGAGAAGATTCACACAGATGAAAATCCAACTGACATGTTAACCCAGGTTGTGTCTAGAGAAAAGCTAAAGCTTTGTGTCGGGTTGGCCGGCATGAATTCTGATTAAAGACTTGGGTTGAAGATCTCCTTCCTTAGTGTGCTGGAGGGAGAGATTGTTGGGTGCACGTGACACCCTTGGATTCTAGCACACACCTTTGTCAAAGCTCATTTATGAGCTTGTTCCAAAAGTCTTCAAAGCTAGCTCTTTCATTTATTGAGAAATGACCAAAGCATGGGAGAGGTTTGACTTTTTTTAATGAGAAGTGATGCAAGGTGTGTGGGACACACTGAAGAGAGAGAGAGAGAGAGAGAGAGAGAGAGAAAAAAAAAAAAAAAAAAAAAAAAAAAAAAAAAAAAAAAAAACTAAGGAAATTTGGCCTTGTGGGAAGCTGAAGCAAATAGAGAGCCATTTTGGCCATTTTGTGTGAGTTCCAAAGTGAGCAAGAAACACAGAAAAAAGAGAGCTTCAACTTGAGAGGTGCAATCCGAAGAGATAGAGAGAAACATAGTGAGAGTGTGAGAGAGTGAAAAAGAAAAATGAGACATTTTTCTTCGCTCAAGTTACACACAAGGAAGATAAATTGGTGGAGTTCTCATAGAGTTTTTGAGTGCTATAACCATGGAGAGTTGGAGTATTCACTGGCTTTGTGGTGAGATTGTATTTACTCCTTGAGATTTAATCTATTATGTATCCAATTTATTGTGGACTCAAGTTTAGCACAAATTTGGTAGTTGTAATCTCTATTTCATAGTGGATATTTTTCAAAACTGCCTTGTGGTTTTTCCCTCTACACCAGAGGGTTTTCCACGTAAGATTTGTTGTTCTTTTGTGGATTTGTTTATGTGGTGTTCGCTGGAATTTTTTTTGTTTCCATAACATTACTATAGCTTGGCAGTTATACATTTTAATTCACACATAGACATAGAGGGGATTTAGGATTTTTCCCCCAACAAACTCCACGTTATTATTGTTCTTTCACAATGTGAAAAGCAACCCACCAAATGCAAAGCACATGCAAATGTTTCAAGACAATCACCATCCAATTGAGTTTGTGATGATTCTTACAAAGAAGAGGGAAGCATAGGGTTAAATTAAAGAATGATTTTGCCTTTAGAAATAAGAAAAGTGATGTATTTGTCCAAGACCAATTGGAATTTGGATGACATATTGACATCTATCTTATTGATAAGACAGACCAAAAGGCCAGAAAGGGTGGGTAAGCTTCGCCAAGTTGATAAGATAAACCAAACATTAATGACCAATTAGAACTTCACCATAACCTTATAGGTCATATTATTTCCAATTAAAACTTCACCTTTATTAATTGACGAAAAGTTAGAAAACCAATCACTTCTAAGAAACATATGGTAGGAGCAAGTCCAATCAAGAACCCAAGCATTACTAGAACAATTAGTAAATGTTGATAGAACAATTTCGCTACCATTAGAATTATCCTCCTTAACAATAACAATATCACTAATATGAGGAGTCTTTTCTTTCTCCCTTTTTGCTTTGAGTAATTTGATTTCATTTTTCTAGTGCCTTTCTATTTTGCAATAATTTTTTTAAAAAATTTTTATGATTTAAAATATAATCTAGATTTAGCTCTATTATTATTAGACCAATTTTTTTCAAATTTACCTCTTGCAATTAGACCTTCACATGATTTTAATCCCAAATTTCTAAAACCTTCTTCTTTAACTTCTTAGAGTTCAAAGCATGTATTACATCATCAATAAAGATAGTATCTCTTCTAGATTTGTACAATATTTTATCAACGAAATTCTCAAAAGGAATGATTTTGTACATCAAACTTAATGAATTACAATATGACATCCATCAGCTACTTGATTTGATTTGGATGCTCTTCAAATTGAATCAATTTTATTAGGTGTTTTTTTTTAACTCATGAATGGGGTCGGGTAGAGCTTGTCTATGTAGTTTACATAGCTTGCAAGTGTGAAAGCTAAGGGTCGTATAGGAATTAACCTTAACTATATATATTTTGTTTGGATAAATTGGATTATGTAGTTTACGTATATAGCTTGCAAGTGTGAAAGACTAGACAAAGAGGGGCTTAGCATTTCAGGATGGAAATTATGATAGGAGTGTTGTTGGCTTTATTCTTGGGTGGTTTGCCGCTGTTGGATATTTTTATAAAAAATATTATATTTATTTTAATACTCATTTATGTTGAAGCTTTAGCATGTTTGAAGGCGGTCCAGTTTGCTTTGGAACTGGGAATCTCTAGAGTGGTGTTTGAAGGTGACTCAGCAGTTGTTATTAATGCCCTTCTACAGGGTGCGGGTGCGTTTGCTAGCTTCGGTAACATTTTGGATGATATTCGCATGCTCTCCGCTGTTTTTCAGTTTGTAGACTTTGTGTTTGTTAATTGTCGTTGTAATACAGTAGCTGATGCTCTAGCTAAAAAAGCTAAGCTAATTGTCGGGGTTCAGGTTTGGCTGCATGAAGTGCCAGCAGACATTGCCCCTTTAGTTCTCCTTGACGTTCATTGAGTTTTTAGTTTGCTTTTAATAAATGGCCCAGGTCCTTGATCTGGCTTCTCAAAAAAAAAAAAAAAAATTATCCCTTATTGTAAGATACATTGATTGCTAAATTTTGAAATTCAAATATAATTCAAAATTTGAATAGCTTTTGTCAATGGTTTTAATCAGGAAATTTATGAACATTAACGTGATATTAATACCATAATTGCCAGCATATTTGGTTTTATTACAAATATATACTTTCCATTCTAAATGTTTTGTATTCAAACGTTCTTATTTGAATATGACATAATAACATCATATATGGAAGATTTTCAGCACTTAAATGTATAGCTGTGGTTGAATTATTTTATGTTATCATATATACACAAGTGTTTACTATTTGGTTTAAGAAAAGTCAAAACAAATGGCAATATTTATGTATATTTTGAAATTGTATTAAATGGATTGGCATTTAATCTTCAGCCACTTTATGGGACATTTAATTTCATAGCATCATGCTCCTTTCTTTTTGTTCTCAACGTACAAAAGTTTGGCAAAGACAACCTCTCGAGTCTTGATATCCGGTCTATATTATATTATATTATATTATATATATATATAAATATAAAGAAAGCTTGATTATATATATTAATTTCAATAACTTTATGACCATTTAATTGATATCAAACCCTTTTGGTTCTTTGGCTAAGGACAAGTTATAGGTCCAGCTATATATATATATATATATATATATATATATATATGGAAAGAAAAAAAGAAAAAAAACAAAAAACACACTTTTTTTTTTTTTTTTTGAATTACAAAGCTACAAACTTTTCAAAAACAATTTTTTTTTGTCCTAAACACTTATCATCTATTGCTTCTTACTACTCACAAAAATATTTTATCTTTTACAAAATTTTCTGGGAAAAATAGTACCATGGAGAGCTTATATCCAACGAGCAGTGTAGGCTCACAAGGATAATCAGCAAAGGTTGCTAGGCTGTTATATCCTGAGGACAACGTGCAGAAACTATTTGTCTAACTACATCGGATATACCGTAGACGGCACAATTTGCCTCAAGACAGTGACTTCGTCCACGCCTCATCTTTGCTACCTCTTTTTGGTAAAATCAAATTGTGTAATTTTTAAGGAAAATTCAGGTATTATCTCTCCTTTATTTCCAATAGCCACTACTGTTGTGGTGGTGGAATGAGCTTTGGAATGTTGCTCCTCCCAAAGTTCAGTGCTTGGCAACTGGGACTAGGCTTCCACCGGGGCACATGGGCTTACCTTTCTTTGGAGAAATGCTTAACTTTCTTTGGTACTTCAAAATTCTTCGCCGTCCAGATGATTTCATCAATTCTAGGCGAAGCAAGTAAGACCACTCTTCCTTTACATTTTTCCTTTCATAATACTCAAAGTTGCACTTGCAATCTTTATAATTTCTAAAAGCAAGTAATATATGTTATGGAATTATTCATGGCCACACAGTCAGTGAAAATGATGACACACAATGTCTAGGGTAGGGAAGAAAGCGGCCCGAAACTGAAAGTGCAGCCCTAGTTTAAGTGTGAGTTTGGATTCATGTTTGAGTTTTGCGTTTGCATTTTTCTGCTCTTTTTTTTTTTCTTTTTTTCTTTTTTTTCTTGCTGCATGCGTTTTAGAGGGGACAAAATTCGTTGTTCACGTACTGTTTAACACTGTTCACGCACTGTTCCAGTACTATTCACGCACTGTTCATGGGACCCACAGTCACTTTATTCATAAACAAAATATTAAAAATGGGTCACACGATACTATTCACATATTTAAAAATTATTTTGCTACAGTGTTTTCAGTTTTCAGTTTCAGCAAAAATAAGTTGTATTCAAACGGACCCTAACTTTGTTGTTCTAAACTCTAATAAAAAAATAAAAAAAAATATAAATAAATATAAATAAATAAATAAATAAAAAACTCTATCTATAACCACAGCAAACAACATGTTTGCCTCCCATCACTGAGGTCCTATAACTTTGAATTCTTCTTTAGAGATTCCTCCACAAACAAACTCATCCGCAACAACCAGAACTGTGGTACTCCAAAGAACTCTCTAGAGGGATAAACTAGCGAACTCATTGGTAATGGTTAACAACTTTTGTAATTTGAATAAGAAACTCACTAAAGAAAAACTCTGGTAGGAAATCACAAGGAAAACACTCAAGGGAGGTTTTTTTTTTAAAAAAATGTTTAGACTCAAGAAGGTTTGCTTTCACAATAATCTTGATATGGTGGCCTCTATTCTCTCAATTTGTGTAACAAGGGTGGGTTTTATAAAGGAAATCATTATGTGATGCCGCTAGGCCTTCAAAGTCAGTTTACTAATTAATCGCCATAATTTTAGTCAAGCAAGGGTTGAGCGAACTATAAGTTACAGTAAAATTATATCAACTTCAAATAACAGATTTCACTTATTCTTGCATCGGTAATCAAAGTCACGTAATAAGTTACAGCAAAATTGTGTCAACTTCAAATGACATATTTCACTTAGGGTTTGTTTGAGATCTGTTTATTTTACTGAAACTGAAAATATTTTGCTAAAAGTAATGTAAATAAGGGTAAAAATTAGCTGAAATAGTACAATAGGACCTATAAATAGTATCAAAAAATGCATTAAGGTTCATGAATAATAGCAAAAATAAGCTGAATAATAAAATAAGCTAGTGTGGGGCCAGAATAAGTCAAGTAACCCCGGCCCACTTCAGACTAGGCCCAGAGGCCCACGCCGAGGACGCGTCCTAGGTCCGAGGACGAAAGTGTAGAGCCAGGGGCCCAAGGAGCATTGCCGAGGATGGTTACATCCTCGGGAGACCGAGGTCAGAAAGTGGGCAAACAGCATGCCCTTAAGGGGAACCTCCCTGAGCATCCAAGGAGCAAACAGCACGAACCAAGCACCGGACATTGAAGCATGGTAGAGGAGCAAGTCCCTGGTGAACTGTCACCTCCACATTAAATGCCCTCAACTAACGCCCTGGCCGCATTAATGAGGATAGGACCTCTGAACAGTGCCGTCTTGGGCGTTGCAACCCACAGGAGGGATGGGAATGCGGCTGATAGGACAGGCTCTCAAGTGGAAGCCGGGTTGATCAACAAATGTAGGGCTAGGATCAACTGAGTGGGAAGTATATAATGTAAAAAGTCCCTCTTGAGAGGGGGACGGACGGACGGAAAACCAGAGAAAAGGAAATACTATAGCAATGTATTCTCTCTCAACCATTGTAACCTTACTTGAAAGAAATAAAAACAACTTCAACCTCTATAAGACCCGTCCGAGGAGCCTTATTATGCATTCCGACCCATGTTTTACTTATCACAATCCACCAACAACCATGCATGGCCGTTGCATTCTTTACTAGGGCCTAGCTCTTGAACCCATACTCTATAATTTTATTGGAGGGTTAGCTGGACTTGGGTCCACTCTCTCAATCTGCGGAGAGCGCTCGAAACCGGTCCCTACAGCTAGTTTTCTAGTTTGGAGTCAAAAACATATTTATTCTTGCATCAGCTAATAAGAGTTACATAATAAGTTACAGCAAAATTGTGTCAACATTTTTCTTTGTGAAAAATGATTGCCCCTCAAAATTTATGTACGGCCCAAGTAAATTTCATTTCCCAAACTTGCTTGTTTGTTATTGAACTCTGTTTTGTGATTTTCTTTTTGTTTTCGAATTGTTTGTCGGATTTTGTTGGACTGCGAGTGTTTAAAGAAAGTGCCCGTTTACGAAAGTTTCATTCTCTAGCTTTCTTGTTTTAACTTTTTCCGTCTCTAACTTTTTTTTTTCTTTTTTCTTTTTTGTTTCCCTGAAAGTTTTTAATTTAATTAAATTTTTAAATAAACTTTTAACGTTTTTTTTTTTTTATACAATTAATTTTATGATCAGATATGGTGATGGAGAAGGAATGTTTAGAAGCCACTTATTCGGATCACCGTCCATCATTGTGTGCTTCCTATCAAACATCAAGTTTATATTACAATCAGATGAAAACTTTATGCAAGAATGCCCACAGGTCCATCTCCTCGGCCTTACTTCTCTAGTGCCGTTCATGGAAAGTCCCATGCCAGGCTTCGATACTATGTATTAAAATCCATCAACGTTCAACGGACCTGATGCTCTCCAGCGTATCGCTCTTCAAGTGCAACCCCGCATGGTAGCCGCACTCCAAGCTTGGGCTCAGAAGGGTAAAATCAAAGCACACGATGAAACCAAAAAGGTAAAAATATTTTTAAAAAGAGTCTAGAATTTTGTAACTCATATATAGTTGGAACCTCTTGGTGTTTCCAAGACATACATCTAAGGTTTAAATTCTTCATTCTCCCTTGTAACTATCGAATATTTAAATACACATATGTATATATATATATATATATATTCAAAAAATAATAATGATAATAATTTCTCTTGTTTTTGAACTGTGGTAACGCTAGCATTTTATATGCAAATTAACAATAACAGATCATATATAAGAGGTGTAATGTAATGCTGTTGTATGCAAATCAGATTATTTTATGTAACCTAATTAAAACAGATATTATGTTATCATGGAAGGATATAAACCTGTTTTCTGATGGGTTGTTTGAATGGATTAGGTCCAACAATAATCAACTCTTTTTTTTTTTTTTAAAGAGTTTTAACCTATGACGTCTACTCTTGGTGATAGCTCTTTATCATCAGACCAAGACATCAATCAGTTTTTGGTGTAGGCAGGAATCGAACCCTAGATCTCTTATACAACCATCTCCATCAGTAATCAACTTGATTAATTATTATTAGTAATATTCAATGGAAAATGTTAAAGCTATTGTTAATTTTATTACAAAAACTTTATAAATTGACATGATATATGATGAATGTAATTTTAAATATTTTAACTTGATAAATAACGATCGTTGTAAATTTTTTAATTACTTTTTTTACGTTTTGTTTAAAATTGTATATACCAATTTGTAAAATCCGTGCAAAAAAATTCGTAATATTCCTAAGACCTAGAAGACCTTTTCTTTTTGAGAAAACATTAGGTCCAGAGCTGGTGTAAAACCAGTGTTTTACACCAGCTAATCAGACCACGCCGCGTTAGAAAAAACACAACCAGCTTAAATCCCTCTCCAAACAGCCAAAACCTCTCACGCCAGAAAACAAAAAAAACCCCAAAAGCTCTCACACCATTCTTCTGATCGTCGGAGCCTGCCAGAGTAGAACGAAGAAAGAAAACCAGCTCTCACCCCATTCCTCTGCTTCCTTCATGCCTTCACCTCTGCTTCCTTCATGCCTCCACAACCGCCACTAAACAGTATAGCTCGCTTAAACCCTAAATCAGAACCAGAACGAGTTAGGCAAAAAATTTTGGTTTCCTCTGCTTCCTCCCTCTTCCACCCTCTACTTCCTCTTGCCCAAATCTCCACCACACCACACACCGAAGCATACCACCACACAAGTCACCGGATTCATTGCTAGAGCTTGTAAACATGCCGGAGCCACCGTGAGCATGGTGTTGCGATGCCAAGGTTTGTTTGGTTTCAGTGTGTTTGATTTGAGGAAAATCTTCTGTGTCCAGAAAATTTGAATGTGAGCTCTCTCAATTAAGTGAATTTGCATGATTGCTGCTATTAGTTAATCTAAGCTTTGATGATTTGGTTTCAAACCGGAAAATTTGAATGTGAGCTCTCTCATATCTTGTGTTGTTCTAATGAAAGATGCTGTGTTGGGTTTTGATATGATCTGGGGTTTGTTTGGTTTTTGAATTATTTTGGTTTTTCTGTTTTTTGATTGCTTTTTGATTGCTGTACGTATAGAGTACTGCAAAAACTTCAGTTGAAGGTTTATTTGCTGCTGGAGATGTACAGGTAATCCTCTTCAGAGTTAGCTTTTTTATTTCTTCAGTTTTCAATTGGTCCTGGACCTGTCAAGACTCTGGTCCAAATGTTGCAACAGTTCAACTAGTGGTCATCTTATTGGTTCAGAAATTGTATTGGTTATATATGTTGTGTCTATTAATTATTGTGTGTTGGATTTATGAAGAATTGGGATACATTCAAGGAAATTTTGAGGACTAGTTGGGGGAAATCTTGTATGAATGGAAGTGATGCATGTTACAATCTTTGTCTTCTAATCAGTTTCTTGGGATGTCCCATTTAAAGAGGAAAGAGATAGTGCAAGAAATTAGGTTGTAGCCTTCTATTACATTTGTATTTTCTTTTTTTTTAATTGTTTTTTGTTAAGTTAAAAAAAACTTTCTAATATGTTAACACATCTTATTCTTTCTATGAATTCCTTAAACTGGTTTAAGGTCTCTGTGTGTGTGGTGAGGGGTCAAAATTGAAACTCCAAATTGATAACTTTAGAGGACATACGTTGATAAGGAAGAGTCAGTTGGATTGTGAATTTAGAAGTTAATGTACTCATATTTCAGACTGTCCACTAAAAAGATTAGGACATTAAGCATATATGTGGGCTAGTAGCATTCTTCAAGTGGCTCAGGAGAGATGGTATCACAGTTTCTTTAATTTTTTTTAAATTTATCTTGGTAATGAAAAAACTGAGTAATATAATTAAAAGTAAATATAAAGTGCATGAGAGCCACTATATATATGCCTACTAACCTTGCTAGGATAGTATAAGTTACACCTATAGACCTATTGTATAAAAGTACAAGGCAGTGTGGTACTCAATAGCATGGGCCTACTCGATATATTCCAACAATCAACTTGAACTGAAGATGGGTTAAGAGATACCGAGTTTGGATGTATAATTGCGAAAGCAGCCTAGTGGAAGTGATTTAGTAAAATATTGGTGAGCTGATTAAGAGAAGCAATTGAGTGAATCTGTAGTGTCCTAAAGGATATGATGATGATAGAAAAAATGATTGGTGAGCTGATTAGGGAACTATAATAGCGGTACAAAGACTCTCTCAATAAACTTGACGCTTAGATACAGTCAAAGATCTTTCTTACACATAACTAGAGAAACACTATTTTGTGCCATGACACAGCACTCTTTCACACAAAACAAACATGACAAGTGGATTGATTTATGTCGTGACTTTCACACACACTTCTTAGAACAATGAGAGGTTGAATATAATATGGACTGCTATTGCAAGTTGAATTTAATCGCAATTTGACTAACTTGACTGCTTCACTATATGAAGGGCAAAGTCGAGTTTGTTACTTATTGTATGATAGGATTGCTGAATTGTTTCCTATATATATTTCTTTCAATTTTTCAATTTTTGTTTCCCTTTTTTTTTTTTTAAAGCCTTGACTTAAAACCTTGACTAAATTGTTTCTTTTCTTTTCTTTTTTTCTTGGATTTGTATTTCTTTCAATTTTGCTTCTTACAAGTGCCGTTCCGTCAAGTTTACTTATTGTGGTTATTGAATTCTCCGCTGTCAACTTTAGCCTCGGGGACACAGCTGGATTCCGTCGTCAATGTAATGAAGACAAAGAAAGAACAGGTCCAGAGCATGCAGAAACAAGAGTGGGATGCAAAGCAATGATAGGTTTAAAGAAAGTTGATAATAAACAAGTTTTGTGTCCATTACAACAATTCCATTACAACAAGTTTTGTTGTACATTCTTTTATGTAGGATCCATTACAACAATTCCAAGAAAGTTGATGTACAAACAAGTTTTGTGTCCAAGAGAATGGATTGGGAAGCAAATATTTTTTGGTTATATAATGTTTAAATTGTGGTGGATAGACATAGAACCATCTTCTTTTTTATATTCCCAACGTAGGGTCATCTTTTTTGTATATTGAACTATGACAAGTTTTATTCTAGATGAATGTATTCTCAATTAGAAATTTCCCAAAAGAATTGTGACAAATTTTATTTCAAGATGTATGGTCAATCATATGATCTTTTATGAATTGAATTGTGACAGGTTTTATTTCAAGTGAATGTATTCTCAATTAGAAACTTTTATAAAAAAAAAAAAAAAAAAAAAAATTATGACAGGTTTTATTTCAGGTGAACTATTATAGAAAAAATTGTGACAGGTATTATTTCAAGTGAATGTATTCTCAATTAGAAACTTTTATAGAAAAAATTGTGACAGGTTTTATTTTAGGTGAATGTATTCTCTATGTTTGGAAGTTTAGACACGGGAAACATAAACATTTTCTCATCTTTCCAATGTTTGACAAACTTATAACTTGATTCACTGTGTTGTACATGTATAAGCACCAAAGAAGAAATAACTACAGAAATGAGAAGTATTAACAATATATAATTGTAACTTGATGTATTCACTTGTATAGACTCCAGCACAGATATTGTGGAAAACAAAGCTGTGAGTACAAATTTCAGATGGGATCAATGCTCCATCTTCAATGACAAATCATTACTTTTTGATTTTCTAGCTAATTCTTTGATGCCTACTAACCCCTACCCTACAAGCCCCAAAGAAAAAAAAAAAAAAACAAATAGGCAGCCATTCTCCTTCCAGACACTCCAAAAACAATCCTGAGTAGCAAAACTATGCCTCTTTTTCGACTGCCTTCCGATAATGCCAGATTCAAACAAAGGAAAGAAGAGGAAAATGCTCTTGAGCTAGTCCTTGAAGATGATGTAAGACTTTGGCTTCTTCTCCCATGCTTTGCTTGTTTCTTGGTGTGATAGCAGCCCAGTTACATCCTTTCCAATATTCACCATTTCTTGCTTCACCACCCTGCCACCAAAGTTACCAAAAACTGAATATGTAATTGATTCTCATGGCTATGTAGCACTGGAATCCTCCATACTGAGGTGATTCTTATTCTCAATGTTAGAACACGCGGGGCTGTAAAAAGATTTGAAAAACCAACTAGTGTTTGATGAATTTCAAAAGATAAAAATATAAACACACACATCGAGCCACAATTTCACAATCATCAGTCAAATAACTCAAACTGTGTCTAATTGTCAAAACATGGTCATTTCAATTACACTAAGCCAGTGTTTTTATTTACATAACCGTAAACTCAGCAGGGAATCGCCGTCCCATATCTGACTATAACTTCTCAGTAATGTATATGGCTAGTGGAAATTTTGTATCTCAGACTAGGGTGTCGATTAAATATACAAGTAGCCGAGGCCAGGACAACTATTTAGAGTCAGTTTGGTTAGGCAATTTGGAAGCCTAAAAATGCAAACAAGAAGAGTGGACTCTGCACAATTAATACATACACAAAATTAGTGAGAGAAGGAATTTGTAACCCAATACTTACATGTACTAGTCGTATACAAAAACCAAAACACACAGACCTAATGGTAAGGTGGAGGGATTTTTGTGCTCCAAGTGCAGAAGGTCTTTGCTTGTGTGCCCCATCTCTCTTTAGAACAGGGTTTTTTTACAGTTTCTCTCAGAGGCCTCACCTACTGCAAAGTTCATATATAGAAGACAAAGCTAATTTGTTTGCTTCCAAAATAGCAAGCTAGCAAGACTTCCCAAGTAGCATCAAGCAAAGATGAACAAACACTAAACAAAATTTTGTTGTGGATACCAATGACCAATAAGTGCCCTTAATCTCCAACAAACAAATACAAAAGCTCCAGCAACCCAACATACACATATCAATTTGCACCAAATAAAACCCACATACACATATGAATATACATACAAAAAAATACTCCAGCAACCCAACATAAACTTCAAAAACCAAAATTTACCCAGTTCAAACCACAACAAAAAAAAAAAAAAAAAAAAAAAAACACAATATCAATCTTATAAGCATAATACAGCTATAGCAACCCAACAAAAACCCACTTGTGAAAAAGTAAAACAAATTTTGAAACTTTCAACACAATTGTCAAATTCTTCACAGCAAGTTCCATTTCAGTATTCAATTATCATTTCCAAACTCAATCCCATCACATTGTACATCTAAAGCCAATTTATCTAACAGTCAATCTAACTTAATCAAATCAATCAAACATCCCTAATTCAAAAACCAAACAAACCCCAGATCATATCAAAACCCAACACAGCATCTTTCATTAGAACAATACAAGATATGAACAAACACTCACCCTCCGATCTCATCAAAAAGGAAATGCTCAAAATTTGAAACTTTCCGATGAAGCAAACAAAAAATCCGAACACCCAATTCGAAATCCAAATTGGGAAAAAGGGAAAATCATGAAAACAAACCTTTGGATCATGGCTCACGGCGGCTCCGGTTTGATTCCAAGCTTCGGCGAACTCTTCTTCTTCGAAATCGTTCTGCTCCGGCGATCTGTGTGGCGGTGGTGGAGGTTCGGCGTGAAGGAAGAGAGGAAGCAGAGCAAATGGCGTGAACCAGCAATCTGTGTGGCGGTGGTGGAGGTTTGGCGTGAAGGAAGCTGTGAGCGTGCGAGCAGGTTGTTTTTTTTTAGGTCTATTGTCTTTAAGCTTAGGCTCTGGCGATCAGGCTATGGCAGTGGTGGAGGTTCGGCGTGAAGGAAGCAGAGGAATGGTGTGAGAGCTTTTGGGGTTTTTCTGTTTTCTAGCGTGAGAGGTTTTGGCTGTTTGGAGAGAGATTATTGCTGGGAGCTTTTTTTTTTCTGACATAGCGTGGTCTGATTGGCTGGCGTAAAACACTGGTTTTACGCTAGCTCTGGACCTAATGTTTTCTCTTTCTTTTTCAGGTAGAATGGTAAATTACCTTTAAGGCCTTTTCTTTTTGAGGGAATATTAATCTTCAAATTGACTGGTTGCTCTTTAATTCTTGTCGATTTTAGTAGAGTTGTTATGGGAAACAGAACCAACATGGTGGATTAAATATAATACTCTCCTTCTTCGTTTTCATGTTGATATTACTTGAACGTCTACTCTAGAAAACTTTTTTACTTAAAAATCGTGGTTTATTTTTTGAATATTTTGTTAATTATATTCTAGGCAATTAATATATATATATATATATATATATATAATAGAATTCTCTCTCTCTCATGCATTTATGTGTGATAATGAGTTACAATCTAAGTAATCCATGTCTTATGCATGCTTACAGTTGATGTTCGAAAACATTGGAAAATTATTTGTAAGCTTGGAACCGGGGCCTCTTCTATGCGACATTGATAAGTTGTTTACTGGATTGGTTAAAGGAGTTAGAGCGAATCCAATCAACTTTCCTGGAACTGCTTATCATCATGCTCTTCAGGTTTTATCACAGTAGCATCTTCATTTATATATTTAGACACATATATTATCAATATATTTTTGGAGAAGATATGCTAATGTCAATTATTGAATTTTCCCAATTGGAATATAGTTTGGAAGCATGTTTTATAATTGATTGGGAAAGAATAATCTTTTTTTTTTCTTTTTTTCTTTTTTGTGTGGAAAAGAATACCCTAGATCTCAATCTGTTTCTTTGAAGACATATATATATATATATATATATATATATATAAAGCAGAGAGTTGTACAAAACATATGGTATGGTGCATGCATTAAATGTATAATTAGAGAAGAAGAACAACAACAACAACAACAAAAATGGAGTTGAAACGATTGATGTAATGGATGGGTTAATGCAGATTAGAGATGAAGAAGGTAATAAATTAAGTGACCAAGAGGTACTAGACAACATCGTCAGCCTTGTTGTTGGTGGATACGAATCTACTACCCTCGCATCAATGTGGGCAATATATTATCTTGCCAAGTTTCCAAATGTTCTCGAAAAATTACGGGTATGACTATGAATGACCATCCAATATGGAATAGGATCTTTTCCATTTCACTCGATGTTATTTTTTAGAAAAATGTCAATTTTATTATTTTATGATTAAGATTTTATTTATGCTTAATATAAAGTATGCTATCTTTTTCGGGTATCATCTTTATCATGAATTGCAGGAGGAAATCATGGCTATTAGAAAGAACACGAAAGGCAATTTCATCACAAGCGATGATGTGTCAAAACTGAAATACACAGTGAAGGCATGCAGTAATATATCTCGTTATTGCTTCAGGAAAATTATTGAATACTTTAGGAATACTATAAATGCGTATTCTCCCCTCTTATATGAATTGTGGGTTTCACCATAAATTTAATTAGTAGAACTCACAGTTATGTGAGAAGGGAGAGTACACATTAATGGTACTCCGAGAGCACTCAATAATTACCCATTGCTTCGTTGAAGGCCAAAGTTTTAGTTACTAATGCAAAAGTCATGCAAACATTTTGGACTAATTAATTATTTTGCATATATATATATATATATATATATAGGTGGTGGAAGAAGCAATAAGATTGGCCAACATTGCAGCATTTGTTTTCAAATTGGTCGCTAAGGAAGTCAAGTATAAAGGTGGGAAAGTAATGATTCTCAACAATATCTATTACACACACATTTGCATATATGGTACTAGGAGTGGCAATTCATGTTCATGTGTCGGGTTCATGTCGCATCAACTCATAAATCCGACTATATGGGTCAACATTGATAGGTCAAAAACGTATTGACCCCTTATGATGAATTAATTGATTAATTAACTAAGTTTATTAATTAATCAAATTAACATGCAAATGCGTGGTAGCACAAACAAATCACCAATAACTAAGTATACAGTGGAGAATAAATTGACATGGTGATTTGTTTACGAATGGAGAAAACCTACACGGTAAAAACCCCACCAGGTAATTTTAAGATTACCACTCCCGAGAATCCACTATTATCACAACAAGCGGTTACAAGTAAAGGAATCTCAATACCTTATACCAACCTATAGTTGAACCCTTACCCCAATACCCAATTGGACTTGTTCAATAGTGACAATCTCTCCTTTTATTGCACGGCTCCCAGTGCGTGACTAACCAATCTAATACGCGGATCCCAGTACGCGGCTTACTCCTTTGCACGAATCCAAGTACATGACTAACTCCACAACAACCCTTTGATTGTTGTAGTTAATTCGCAACAGCTTCATATAGAAATACCAATAAGATCTTCAATGTTGGTGCAAGAGACTTTACTTGGTTACAGAACCCAAAGGCATACAAAAAACGCAGTAAGAACTCTTTCTTCTGTAGGAGGAGGCTAGGGTTTCAAAAAGAAAACCTTATGAAGCTCTCTAGGGTTAGGGTTTTTCTTTTTCCACCTCCTTTAAATAGGAGCTTAATGGACTCTCCTATTCCAAATAGATTTACACAAACCTTGGGCCTTCCTAGTCCAATAAGGATTATACAAACCCATAAACAAATAGCCTTTTAAAATAAAAACGTTGCTAGTTATAATCTGAATCACGTAAGCTCGATAGATCGAGACATCTGTCGAGTTTTAATGAACAGCACTTTCCACACTTGAATCTTAGACAGACTTGCATGGCTTTAACACTTGAACTTGAAACAAGGTTTTTTGAAGTATTAAACACATCCTAGATCTATTCAAATACAAGTAAAATGTGTTTTGTCAAAGAATTAGCCAATTACATAAAATAGTGACATATGCTCCTAACATGTGAAATACATATGTCTTAACAAACACTAACATGACATGTTTATTAAATGGGTCAAGATTCCTCAACCCTAATACGACACATTTGTTAAACGGGTCATTTGTGTCGATTTGTTTATCAGATTTTATCAAAATGAAAAAAAAATATATGAAAAAACAAACAAACAAATATTTTTAATATAAAATTTAGAACTAACAAGTAACTGCATCATCAATAATCATTTAAAACTAAAGCATATCTCAATACTACAAATAATAAATCACATTGTGTCAAAGAAAGTAAACCACAACAACTAATAAGTTTATATATCTAGGGTATGAAGGGTATATTAGTAAAATGTCATTTAATTAAACAGGTCAAACATGTTCTATAGGTTGAATACTAACCTAACCTATTTATTAAACCTGTTAGTTGTGTCAACCCAAATATGACACGAACCTATTAAGGTTCAACCCATAAATTACTAATTTCATGTCGTGTTGTGTCAGGTTCGTGAGTCGTGTCCAATTTTGCCGCCCGTACACACAATCTCCAAAAATAAGAGAAATTGTAACTTCAAGTCACAATACTTGAAGCCACAATTTTTCTTGTTTTTAGAGAATGTATACTTAGCGTGCATTAAAAAATGTTTACTAGACATTTTCTTTCAAAAAATTTGATTGGTTTCGGAATATTGTTTTGAAAAAAGGAAAAAATTAGTGCACATGTCACGTGAATTTGCACAAAGCGTATGCAATAAATATTTACCTTAAAAAAATAAAAAAATAAAAAACTATCAAACATTGCTAGTGTGAGTGTAATTTATGAGTGCATTTGCTATGACTAAATCATAGCATTTTATGTTATGGTCACTACATTCTCAAAAAGAAAAAAGAACAAGTTATGGTCACTAGAGTGTTTGACATTGTTATATAGATAATATTAAGGGTAAATTATATTTTAAATTCTTTATTTTGATGATAATATTAAATTACATCCTATAATTTTTACTGTCAAAATTTTAGAATTTAATTTGAAAGTTTTAAAATGAGAGGGACAACTAAACATTGAACCTAACCCTTACCCTAATTTCAATATACTTTTAGGATTTTTTTTTTTTTTTGTTTTTTTTTTGTTTTTTTTTTGAGGGTCATGATTGTAAGTTCAATTGTGTGATATATTAGTTATTGATCGTGAGAATTTTTTTTTTTTTTTTTTTTAATTCTTTTTCCGGTGCAGGTTACAAAATACCAAAGGACTGGAAAATTATAGTTTGGCTTCGGTACCTGCACACAAATCCTGAAAACTTTGAGGATCCCATGCGCTTTAATCCAGACAGATGGAATGTGAGCCAATATATGCCTAACATGATTAGATATAAAATATAATTTTTTTAGCTTATCAGTGTTTTTTTCACTTTCAGGAACCACCAAGGCCTGGAGCATTCCAAGCTTTTGGAAGCGGATTAAGTGCCCGTTTGGTTGGGCGTTTTGAGCCCACTTTTATCAAATATGCGCATTTGCAAAATGCTGAGAAGTTATTTGCGTTTGGCTCAACCCAAAACGCAACTTTTTGAAAAAAGTTGCGTTTTAGGCCAAGGCAAAAAATGGTCCGGGAACGCGCAACAAATATGCAGCAGCAGAGGTCCATAAACAAAAGGAAATGCGCATTTTTAGCTGTTAGCTCTTGCTGTTTACCAAATTACCCTTGCAGATGTATACCTCAGTTCTTACGCTTTCCCTTTTATTTCTCTCTTCTCTTCTCTGCTCTGCCGTCAAGCATTGAGCTCTCTCACTCTCACGCTCATCTCTTCTCTGCCCTCTCCGTGGTAAGTCATCCGTGAACCCGGTCTACCACCACAATCAACAAAACCCATTTCAAACCCAACTCAAAATCAAACCCAAAATCCACAGAAAATCAACTCAAAATTAAACTATTAATTGAAAACCCATAACCCAAACCCAAAATCAAAATCAAATAAAAATACAAACCCAATGTTTCAATCATCTTCATCTTCATCATCATCATCATCATCATCTTCTCTGGAGGAAGTGAAAGAGCGGCTTTCGAATTGTCAAAAAAAAAAAAAACAAAGAGCTCAGCGGTGGAACAACGTTCTGGAGGAAAAGAGAAAGGGAAAAAGGAGAAAAGAAAAAGGGATGAAGAAAAGAGTGAAAAGTGGAATGTTCTGGAGGCTAGGGAGTGGTAGGGAAAAAGGGAAAAGAAGGAAAAAGAAAAAGAAAAAGAAAAAAGAGAAGGGTACGTGGGTGGAGGAGAAAAAAAAAAAAAAGAGGAGAAAAAGAAGAAAGAAGAAATGTTATCACATGTATAATATTTTCACAATAAATTTTAAAAGATAGGTTATTATTAGCTAATATTAGTGAGAAAAAAATAATTTTTTTAGAAAGAGAAAAAAATAATTTTAATAGTACGTTAAAATTAAAATCTGTATTAATTTTTATCACAATATTTTTACAATAAATCTTAAATGGTAGGTTATTATTAGCTAATATTGGTGAGAAAAAAATAATTTTTTTAGAAAGAGAAAAAAATAATTTTAATAGTACGTTAAAATTAAAATCAGTATCAATTATCACAATAATTTTACAATATTTTCACAATAAATCTTAAGTGATAGGTTATTATTAGCTAATATTGATGAGAAAAAATTAATTTTTTTAGAAAGAGAAAAATTGATTTAAGTATATGAAGTAGTTGATTTAAGTATGAAATAAACTCACATAAAAAAAAAAAAGAGTATGAAATAAACTCCCTTATATATACATTGTCCTTTTTGGTAATTTATCCCTTAAACTGCCACTTTTATAAGGGTTAGTCAAACTCTCAGCTTTTTCAAAAAGCACTTTTTAACAGCTTTTACCAAACACTCAGCTTTTTGAAAATGCACATTTTCATTATACACTTTTACAAAAAGTTGAACCAAACTCACCCTAAGAACCTGTGCAGGAAACATGCTCTCAAGGACACAACTTGCACTTTTTCTCCAGCATTTGTTTATTGGCTATAAGTAAGGACAAAGGAAAACCAATCCCTGTGATTGGTGTATATAGGTCCATTGGACTCTAAGCCCACTTTTATTGCACTTCACATGTACTTGCATTGTACTCATATGTCTTTTATATATATATATATAAAAAAAATTTATGTTACATAGCTTACATCGTGAAATACAATATAATTATTCTGTATTTCAAACACGTGTCATTGAAGACATCGCTAAACATATATTTAAATGATATCTCAGGTGGGAATTGCTCAATCCGAATGCAAAGATGGTTTATCTTCCACAACCAAAACCAGTTGACAAGGTTGAGGTTATGTTCAGCAAAATTTAGGAAACCCTTATTGGTTCCTGTTTTATAGTTTTGAATCTTTTGATTGAATAAATGTCATAATGAACATGGTAAGAATTATTGCTTACTTTATAGTTGCTTGGGTTTGTAATTTTCTGTTCTTTCTACTTCATCTTCATGGGATGATAATGAAGATTCTTATTCCATTGGTTTAGAGAAATTTATGATTATCCCAATTTCACTGGAATTGGAGAGAATCCATTTTATAGTTTAAATTTTAATTTTTGGTTTTAATAGTGTATAGAGTACAACGTCATTTAAAATTTAAATGATATGACACTCTATACACTTTTAAATTTATAATATGAAAGCTTTGCCAAAAAACAGACGTAATTACTGCCATTACAAACATGTTTATAGCCTCAAAGGGAAGGCAGGTGATTTCTAGAGTTACGTACAGCATGAGTTGTATAATATTAGGACATATGTGAATCATGTTAGAAACATATGTCAATATAGAATTGGCTAATCCTTTGACAAAACGCATTTTACTTGTAATTGGGTAAATCTAGGATGAGTTTAATACTTCAAAGAACAAGGTTTCAAGTCCAAGTGTTAAAGCCATGCAAATCTGTCCAAGAATCAAGTGAAGAAGTGCAGGATTTTAAAGCTCGATAGCTAGCTCAATAGATAACATCTATCGAGGTTTAAAAGATAGCTTTTGCCCGATGCTCGACAGCTGCTCGATAGATGCCCTATCTATCGAGACTTAAGAAAATCAGATTTTCAGATCTGATTTCACACCAATCTGTGTATACATGTTTAGGCTTTCTTTTCTTACAACCCTAAACATATATAAGGATTATTTTAAGGGTTGTCACAACTGATACAAGTGAGTGCAACTTGATGCAAAAGTTTTTCACAAGCATATTGTGACCTGAGACAATTTGCCTTCGTTCATTTTTCTCTTCAAGAAGTTGTTGTGTTTATACGCCGTAGGGTTTTGTAACCAACAAGTTTCGTGATCTTCATCATGTTGACGAACTGAAGAACTTTGCAACCAACATCCTTCTCAAGTTGGTGGTTAGTCACGTATTGGAAGTCGTGCATTAAAATGAAAGATTGTCACTACAGAATAAGTCCAATTGGGTATTGGGGTAAGGGTTATGTTGACGAACTGAAGAACTTTGCAACCAACATCCTTCTCAAGTTGGTGGTTAGTCACGTATTGGAAGTCGTGCATTAAAATGAAAGATTGTCACTACAGAATAAGTCCAATTGGGTATTGGGGTAAGGGTTCAACTGTAGATTGGTATAAAGTACTGAGATTCCTTTACTTGTAACCGCTTGTTGTGATAATAGTGGATTCTCAGGAGTGGTGGCCTTAAAATCACCCAGTAGGATTTTTGCCTTGGAGGTTCTCCCCATTCGTAAACAAATCACTGTGTCAACTTTATTTTCCGCTACATATTAACTTAGTTGGTGATTTGTTTGTGCTATCACGCGTATTGCATGTGAATTAACTTAATTAATTTACTTGGCTAATTAATTGGTTAATTTATCACAAAGGGTCAATACATTCTTGGCCTATCATATAAGTACATCATGAGTTACGTACAGCATGAGCACTAGTAACAAGATGCCAAAAAAATTATATTTTACACCCTAAAAACCTACTTTATTTATTTTACCATCTCATTTTACAACTTACCTAACATCTCAGTTTCTATTTTTACATACAACTTATTAAATAGTAACAAGATGCCAAAAAAATTATATTTTACACCCTAAAAACCTACTTTATTTATTTTACCATATCATTTTACAACTTACCTAACATCTCAGTTTCTATTTTTACATACAACTTATTAAAATAGTATAAACTACAACATTAAATAATATAAACAATTCACACACACACACACACACTCTCTCTCTCTCTCTCTCTCTCTCTCTCTCTCTCTCTCTCTCTCTCTCTCTCTCTCTCTCTCTCCAGTAAAGCCACACAACCACCTTCCACCAAAACTCAGTCACAAACACCAATTCTTCACCACCAAAATTACCCAAAAAAAAATATTTGCCACCACCACCATAATCAATACCCATTCCAAAATCAAACCCCATAGCAAGAGAGAGAAAAAAAAAAAAAAAAAAAAACCACAGTAACCACCATCCCCTCAAGTCACAAATCACCACCACCATTAACAACCACCAAAATCACAGAGAACGAGAGAAATAAATGAGACAAAGAGAAAAGTCAGCAACCATTGCTGCCAAATCCACCACTGTTGCCAAACCCAGCCACCACCGAAACCCCCCACCAAACCAACCATCACTGAAACCCACTCAAACAACCATCACCCCACCACCACCACACTGCCGCAGCCACCAAAAAAAAAAAAAACTCAGCAACCCCATGGTCCCCACCACCACCTCCAATACACAAAACCCACAAAACCCATTAAACCCACACCACCGTCAACACAACTAAAGCCACCACCATCAACCCATTACCACCAATCACCAAACTCATCTAAAAAAAAAAACCCACCGATGAGCAAACCCACAACCACCACCAATCTACCCACCTCACGCTTAACCACCGCCCGATCTATACTTGTCTGAGGGAGAGAATAGGGTTTAAGAGAGAGCAAGGTCAAACGAAGGGAGAGAGAGGGAACGGTTGGCAAGAGAGAGAGAGAGAGATGAGTAGAAAATAAGGAAAGAGAATGTATTTTTTTTAAATTTATTTGAAGAGAGAGTGAGAATAAAATATTATTTTCGGTTTTACATCCATAACTACAGTAGGTTCTATATTGGGAAAAATACCAAGACACCCCTTGAACTTTGAACTAGTGGCCAATACACCCCTTAAACTTTTATTTTAGCCAATTTACTCCTTAAACTTTGTAAACCTGCCAAATTGATCCATTTTTTAATTTCACCGTTTAAATCACTAACATCCAACAAATTGAAGAAGTGAGAAAAACCACCATCACCCTTATCCTCCATTCTCACTATCAAAGACCCACTCACAACCTCCACAACCAGAAAACTACCTTCCATTAATACCTAAAACAAAACCCAGAGAAACAACTAGAAGTTCTCAACAAATACAGGAAAGAAATCTCAAGAAGGAAACTCACTATCAACCTCCTACAAGCAAAAACCAAAACACAGAAAATTCCCTTCCTCCTCACCAAAGAAATACCCGAACAAAAAATACAACCAAAAACACCGGTTTCAGCGAAAAGGGTAGTGACGACGTTGGTTTGAATCAGTGGGAGGAAGAGGGTAGTTTCAGCGATGCAGCCACTCTCTCCTCTCAGTTTCTCCAACAATGTTATTGCTTATGAATGAAAAAATGTTATGAATGACAAAAAATTGTGTGGCGTGCAGGCTTTAAGCAAATTAAATAAAACAATAAAAAAAAAAATCCCAAAAGTTCATAACCAGGTGTTCACCTCACAGGTACCCACGTGAATGAGCTTTCAAATCTCACATTTATTAAGTTTTATTTCCACTCTCATCACTTATCAGACATCAAAAACAAACTCTTCTCTAGTTCTCCTCTAACCTCTATTCTTATCGTCATCTCCTCTTCTTCTTCTTTGTCTTCTTCTTTATTTTTTATTTTTTTTCCTCACCAAGCTCAGCATCCATATCTGCCGAATCTTGAATTTCAGCTGGAATGAAATCGTATAAGTGATGTTAGTGATTTAAATGGAAAACTTAACAGATGGTTCAATTTGGCAGGTGTACAAAGTTCAGAGAGTAAATTGGCTAAAATAATATAAACCATCCTATCAAATAATAATATAAATATATATATATAGAGAGAGAGAGAAAGAGAGAATTGAATAAAATATATTATTTTAGTTTACAAACTCATGAATAGTAAGTTCTAAATATAAGAACTTACTGTTCACAAGTTGTAAAAATATTTAGGTATACGTCTTCAGATGGAGCTCTTTTTTAGATTGTCAGTGGCTATTTTAGCAATTTGAGGGGTTTTGCTAATGCTCTAAGCACTCTTCAAGATGTTCTATGAAAATTTGAGCAGAAGGAAAGATTGTTGTGGGGTGTCTTGTATATTTGTCCTCTTAAAAGACTAATGGGCCTTAGTATATGCTTGGAGGAGGTTTGTTGGGCCTATATAGGCTTGGGAGTGATTTTTTATTTCAGAGCATCTCCAACAGGTTAAGAAATAAAGGGCAGGGGTAATAATAATAATAATAATAATGATTTTAATTTATTAATGGTTAATGATAAATTAATAAAAATAATAATCAAAATTCATTAAAATGAATAATAATAATATTATTAATAATCCACAAAAGGTAAAAATCTACGATTTTTTTATGGAAAAATTAATCAATGAATTCATTCCAAATTACATAGATTTTGATAAATTTCAGCAAAGATTTGATAAATTTCAAATTATATAGTTTGAAAATATAGTTGTTGTGAATGAATAAAAAAGATTAAAGAAATGATGAAGAAATAATATTTAAATGGTATAGAGAAATGATAGAAAAATATTCTCTAAAAATAAAGTTCTAGTTTCAAATAAGATATTGATGTGTTTGTCTTGTGCAAAATCCTAAAAAACGTTTCCTTAAAAAAAAAAAAAAAAAATCTTAAAAAATGTGGATTTGAAAATAATGAGTTCTTTATAATAAGCTAAGTTGAGAGGTTAAGTTTTGTACTCCATATTAAATATATTGGATTTTATCTACTTCTCTTTTATGGATACCTCATTATCAAACCATCTAAATTCTTATATATTCCTAGGTGTACCTGTATTATTTGTCTTTATTGGCTTTCTAATTCAAATCAATGAGAGATTGCATTATAGTTGAAGAAAAGAACTTGAAGGTGAACCTCATTGCTCTTGGTCTTTAATGATACTGAATCATGAAGGCACAACATTTTAAAACATACTTTGGGGGCGGGGGGGGGGGGGGGGGGGGGGGGGGGAGATAATTTCCATCATGTAATATTCTTTGATGCAAAAAATTTTGCATGAGGATCTTTTTATCTGTTGGATTTCGATGTTAATGGTGACAAATTTCCTCAGCACAAATCAAATGGAGATTATGAGTTTGTAATAACACCATAGGCACTATCATTTTGTTAATTAACATGGGTCCAAGATATGACATCTCTTTGTAATAATTATAATGTACTAACTAGGATCCAATTTTTGAATCAAACAAACGAACAGTATTATGTCTTTGTTTATGCTCAGGGAAACAATTGGCGGTTGGGAATTGCCAAAAACTTTCAAAAACAACCGCATATTGTTTGAAATGTAGTATAATTGCGAAAAAATCAATAACTGTCGCAGTGAAATGAATGCAAAGGATTTGGTGGGGGATGCGTATTGATATTGCCTTCCGAATTTGAAAGGTGTGGGACAATGTATGACCCATGCCATATGTGAAGTGCAGCCTAATTCTGAACAAATAAAATAAAAAATTGCTTCTAAAGTTCTACTACTTAATTGAAGGAGGAAGAAAAGGGTGAGAAATTGAGAGGTTAACGACAATAAAGTTGTCCGATATTTAAATCAACACTAATGAAAGCCCAATTGTTGTTTTTAAAATGATTTGCGGGCCTAACCGATTGCGGATGGGGTATTGACATTTGGTACACTAACAACCTAATGGATGAGATGGTGTTTGTTTAAGATTTGCTTATTTTACTAAAATTGAAAAGTTTTTGCTAAGAATACTGTAAATAAAGGTAAAAAAGTTAGCTAAAATAACATAGTGAGACACATAAATAATATCAAAAAGTACAATGGAGCCTATAAATAGTAGCAAAAATAAGGTGAATAGTAAAATAAGCTAGCTTTTTAATTTAGAGCCAAACACAAAGGATAGTAGCAAAAATATTTCAGATGCACATAGTATTATACTCATAATGTGTGAATCCTATAGATGGATGCGAACTATATGTTGTAATTTCCTCAGTGTACGAGATTATAGATTTAAACTCTATAGGTAAAATTACATCTAATTTGTATTTTCTAACTATCTTAAATACTTAACATTATAGGGTCTTTAGTTTGAAATTGAAACCATGCTTAAAATGTAATTTACTCTAAAAAATTTACTGGGGTTGTATTTTTAAGGCCAAAATATATTGTTGGTCCTCAAACTTTAACCTATGAGCGATTTTAATTCCTAGCGTATAAAGTGATTGTGGGAGTTCAAGTAATAGCCTAGTTTTAATAACATCTTTTGTGGTGCTCCATGCCTATGCTTTGAACCCCACCTCTCCCCTTCCCCATTATCTCCCTATACAAAAGATTAAATTTTTTTTTATCCATAACAAACTTAAAAATGGTCGATTTTATTCCCCAACAACCTTAAAGTAATCGTTTTTGGTCCATATTCCATGGTGCATCTGATGGCGTGATGACGCGTAATTTTTATTTATTTTTTGATGAACTGCAAATCTTTATTACGAAAAAAAGGGGAACTACACAACAATTTGGTAAAGCCATTTTAGCACCTTAAATGACATAATTTTTAGTTCGGTCACATCATTTAAGGGGCTAAAAGCAATCAATTTAAACTTTTGTGACTAAAATCACTATGATGAAACTTTAAGGCCCAACAATTTATTTAAGTCTATTCTAAACTAATTGAAACTTTAATAATAAAGTTTATTATGATAATAATTTTTAGGCCAAAATCCAAATTATACCCCTTAGGTTTGGGTGAATTTTCATTATTTTCCATAAAATTTAATTTTTGTCACTTAGTTCTTCAACTATAATATTTTTCAAACTGGACATTCCGTGTATAAAACTACTGTTAATTCCTGTAAAATAAAAATGTATCATATATGTGAATAGCGTTAGTTTTTATAACCAAACAATAAACAGAAGGACCAACTTGATAGGAATGTTAATTTTTAAGGACTAAAATGACAAAAAATAAACTTTAACGATTGCTATGATTTAGTTGGTAGTAATTGTTGTCAATGTAATATAAAAGAGATGCAATTATTTAAAAACAAGTCATGGTTGAAGCAACTTAAAAAAAAAAAATGTGAAAATTGGGTAATCTCACCCGGGGCTTGCTCGAATGAGACACTAGGGTTGCCTATCTTGCGTATTTGAACGAGTCATTAAGAAGTAAGCACCTATAATCTTGGTTAACCCTCAAGCAAGGCCCACTCATGTGAGAGTTCAAAGTTTTATTTTCCAAGTATGTTTTAGATTTCATAAATTTAAAAAAAAATAAAAAATAAAAAGAAGTACGTTTTAGATTAGTTTTCCGTAGCCTTTTCTAATCCTATCTATCTATAATTAATGCTACGATTTTTATGGGTAGAGAGGCAACCTTATCACATAAAATCATTAGAGCCTTTCCTCTGTTTCAAATCCATAACCTCGTTCCTCCTAATTCTTGATTTTGTACCTTTTTGTCCTATTGTTGATCAAGAACTTTGGTAAAACTATATATTGTTTAAAACCATATATCTTATAGTTTTATATCAATACATGTAGCGAGAACTCAGAAGTTCCGGATTATAGTGAATGCATCGTTCATGAAGTTTTTCATATAGGAGTTCAGTGGTTCTGGAGTTGCTATGGAGAGTGGAGACATCTAGGGGTGTTCATGCCCCAATTCAGACTGATAGATCATAGAGCTGACTGAGCCATAGTACGTACATATATTGAGCCACTTGACACAAAGTCAATGCATACAGAGTGTGTAAGTAAGTACATTAAAAAACAAATTACAATAAATCATTAAAATAATCACAATAAATATTAAATATTATTTTGAATTTCTTGAATTTATTTTTGTAATAAAATTTTAAAATTATTAAAAGTTAGATAATAGAGTTTTATTTAAATTAAACTATCAAAAAATTAACAAGATAATGAAATTTTAGTTGGAGTAAGAAATTTTAATTTCTTGAAATTTGAACAATATAATTTTAACTTTGTTAAGTTAAAATGAATTGACTCATTACAAATTAATTAATTACCCAAGTTAATTAATTAGTCAAATTACATGCAATAGCATGGTAGCACAAACAAATCACCAACTAAACTAAATGCAGCAGAAAATAAATTTGACACGGTGATTTGTTTACGAATGAGGAAAACCTCCGAGGCAAAACCCCATCGGGTGAATTTAAGATCACCACTCCTGAGAATCCACTATTATCAATCACAAGTGGTTAGAAGTATAAGTAATCTTACCAAACCCTTTGGCCTATTCCGAAATACCAACCTACAGTTAAACCCTTACCCCAATGTGTTAGGTTCTAAAGACTTAGGATTTAATGTATTTAGAAATCTAATATGTATTGTTGGCAACCCATGATCAAAACAGGTTGTTTAGTCTTATTTAGACTTGCTCAAAGTTGTATTGTTTATATAAAGTTGGAACAAGATGATGCAGGATTTAATAGTGCTTCTCGGCCTGGTTCGATCGATAGAAGCTTAGGCTCGATCAATCGAAAATCGGGTCAGATGCGTTTTTTCTGCAGAATTCCAACTCAGCCCTAACTCCTAAAACGTTTAGGGTTTTATGTTTTTACCCTATGTATATAAGGCAAACCCTAGCCACATTTTAGAGGTTGCTCATATTGCTGTTTTGTGTAAATCTCTTGTGAGATCTAGAGGAGCTTTCCTTTACACAAAACTTAGGGTTTTCAAGGAGGATATGTTATCTACACCTAGATGATCAACTCAGTTGTTGCCATTGGAACTTAAAGATACACAAGCGGGTGTGCTTGTACTTGCTGGAGAATCCAAGAAAGAAGGAGTCCGTGGTCTCGGAGCTTGCATGTGGTCGTGTCAGTAAGTTCTACTGGTGGGTAGCAATAAGAAGTCGAACGTGAGGGCTTGTAAGTCTTATTGTATGAACTTCGATTCTTTCAAAATAGTGGATTCAAGTTTACCTTGAGGATAGCTAGGTTAAATCCTCCCCAGGTTTTTACCGTATGGTTTCCTGGGTCATCATATTTTTGTGTTATTTACTTTTCCACTACTATATACTTGATATGATTGTTTGATTGCAATAACCTAGATTTGCATAATTTGACTAAGTTAATCACTTGGCTAATTAACTAGGTTAATCCGGTTGTGTTAAGGGGTCTAAAAACCGTTCACAATGCCATATTGGACTTGTATTGTAGCGGCAATCTCTCCATTCAATACACGAATCCCAGTACGTGACTAACCAATGATGCACAGATCTCAGTACGTGACTAACTCCACCAACTTGAAGAAGATTGTTGGCTGCAAAGTTCTTCAGTTCTTCAACAATGAAGATCAGGAAGCTCCTTGGTCACAAAACCCTTGGCTTAAAGACGCAGTAGCTTCTACAGAGAGAATGATGAACTAGAGCAATTTCTACCTCCGATCACACAATGCATGTATTCTATTTGCATCACTGTGTGACGACCCTTAAAATAATCTTTACATATGTCTAGGGTTGTGAGAAAAGAAATCTTACAGAAATACATAGGAATATGCATGTAATCAGATCTGAAAAGTCTGATTTCGTAATTCTCGATAGATATAGCTCGTGTCGAGCTTGTGTCGAGTTTCAATATTAAATCTCGATAGAAGTCTTTTAGTCGAGATTGCTGTGGAGCTTTAAAGAACAACATTTCCTTCACTTGTTTCTTGATCAGACTTACATGACTTCAATATTTAACTTGAACACTTGTTTCTTGAAGTACTAATCTCATCCTAGATCTACCCAATTACAAGTAAAATGCGTTTTGTCAAAGGATTAGTCAATTACATAAATATGTCCCTAACAAACTTAATCAAACTTTCTTAACAAAATAATAAAATAAAATAATTTAATAATTAATGATGAAAGCCACTTACGAGAGAGAGAAGATACCTATTTTGCATATCACAACTTATAAGACCCAAGGTTTATATATATTGTACAGGACAGGGCCCTAGGCCCATTGTTCCTAGGACCCTAGCCTTGTGGTGCCACTTGGGCCCTAGCCTTGTGATACGATATATGACCCTGTCCCCATTGACCTATGACCTTGGCTCAGACACACCATGAGGCTCAATCTGAGCCCAAAAACTGTAATGAGACCATTTTGTCTTGAACGTCAAAAGCGAGCCCCTCCTAGTCAACTTTAGCTTGGTTGGGAGTGTGATTGCTCGGTGATACAAGGTCTCGGCAACCCAGTATTGCCTTGGGGAATGTCGCTGTCGAGCAGCCTTTTAAAGCCAGGAACCAGTTCCAATGCCACTACCACTGTCCCCAACAGATCATCCACTTAGAACCGATGGAATTGGACCCCCATTCACACGAGTAAGATTAGGAGTAATTATAACATCTCCATTTATCTTAAGCTTTAAATAGGAAGATAGAGTGAAAGGTTAGGGGGTTGGCAACCTAGGAGAGAAAACAGAAAGAAAAACAGTATCAGCAAGGAGAAAAGCAACTTGGAGAGGGAAAAGAGAGAGTTCATAAAAGCAAGGGAGTGTATTTGGGTCGCACGGCAAGAGACTGCCCATAGTAGGAAACTCTGAGCCCACAATACAAATAAGTTGTGAGCCCAAATATCGGCCCATCTTGTGAAGGCCAGTTTTGGGTACGCACATATATAATTTCTAATTTGATAGCTACATGCCATTAAATTCTATTTTTTTTTACTACTCACAAATAATTTTCATAGTCCTTTTTACTTATTCCACTATTTATTTATTATATTCTAATTATAATCTACCACTTGAAAATTATCTTTTCTCACAACTATCATATTTGGCTGATTATAAGTGAACGAAAAAAAGTAGCGAATTTTTGTGAGAGGAACAAAAAATTAAAGACAAATTTCATTAACATACTCTAAGGTTTGAGCTAATATTAGTTATGTTTAAAACTTTCTAAAATTGACCAACTTGGTCCCTAAAGCCAACTTAGGGACCAAGTTTTTGTTTGACACCAGCTTATGAACTCAGCTTTTAGGGTTAAAATAGTAAATTAGCCATAATTTTCAAACAATATAATTAGTCGGCAATATTTTCAAACTATATTTTTTACTAGCATCTCGACTCTAAGAGACTCGATTTTGGCCTATAAATTGAGTCTCAATGACTCGATTTTTATGGTCTAATCACCACTGATGTGGCATCTTTTTCCATGTGGCGACCCACTTGGAAATCGAGTTTCTAAGACTCGATTTATAAACTAAAAAAATCTAAAAATATTTTAAGTTTCAAGTCGCCCATGTATTACCAAGCCGAAATACCCAAAAAAAAAATTCAACCAGATCAGAGAGAGAGAAAGAACCTCACCGGAAATACAATTAGATGCTCACCTCAACCAAATACAATCAGATGCTCACCTCGCGCGCGGCCTGGGCTGCGCTCGGCCTAGGTCGCATGGTGTAGCTGAGGTCGGCACCGGTGTTCTGTTTCTGGTTTTTTTTTTTCCCCCTCTCTCTTTCTGTTCTGATGAGAAGATGAGAAGAAGATGCAGGATTTTAACTTTTAGTAGCGTTGGCTTATAAATCGAGTCTTAGATACTCGATTTTCAGGCGTGCGCCATGTGGAAAAAATGCCACATCAGACAATGAAAATCGAGTCTCAAACACTCGATTTATAGCCTAAAATTGAGTTTAAGAGACTCGAGATGCTAGTAAAAAATATAGTTTTAAAACCGTAACTACTAACTACATAATTAGGAAAATTTGGCTAATTTACTATTTTGGCCCAGCTTTTAGCTTTTATATGTAACATTTTAAAATATCACTTTTCTCTTTTTTTTTTAAGGTATTAATATATTTTTATATACTTTCACCAAAAAAGTTTTTAACAAACAAACTAGATAAGGAAAAAAAAAAAAAAAAAAAAAACTTGATAAGCTGTTTTCAAATGATTACCAAATTGATTAATTTTAAATCGTTTAACCTAGTTGCCACTAACTTAAAGCTAAGAATATATTAATGAAATTTATCTAAAAATTAATTATGTCAAGCATAATAATTGTGGGAAAAAGTACAGTAAATATCGTGTAATAATAACACGATGCTTACTGGTTTGTCTCGACTTTTTTCAAGTGGGATGTTGAAGAACACTTGTTATTTTATTAAGTTATACTCATGAGTCTTCGAAAGGAGACCTGACTCTTGTTTTCATGGATTCCTTATGTGGCCCACTGGCCCCAGTACTTTGTTTTCTTACTGGTTCAGAATATTAACATGGACACGCGTTCTTCAAACTAAGCGAGTTTAACACTCTATCTAGACGAGAGAATAGAGTTTTAGATGTAAAAGTACAATTTTTTTTGAATTTCCCATTGGAAACGGCTACTACCTCTTTCTGCACAACTTTCTATGCCAAACTTTGAACAGTCTGTCTTTCACTCTGCTCAAAATATTGTAAAAAGGTTCTACAATCTCTCTCTCTCTTCATGCTTCAAATATTAATTATTAGTTTTAACTAATTTATAAGATATTCAAATGGGAAATCCTTAACCATCATCACAGCTCGAACTTACTTTGTACTCTACCCAACACTGTTATCATTACGGTGTAGACTGCCTCTCTCATTCTGTCTTCATAGAGTGCAGCAAGTGAACTTTACTCAGAAAACACATTTGGAAGGAGGAATGGAAATGGGTGTGTTGGTTTGTGTCTTTTCTCTGGTTTATGCAGCTACCCTTTTGAGCCCTTGTTCTCTGGCTCTCACCCAAGATGGTAAGCCCCATTAAGTTTCATCATCCATTTTTCTTTCTTTTTGGAGCTAACTGTTTGGTTACTGAGAAAATGGTGGTGAAGAACTATTTAAAAAGAATACTTTGTTTTTTAAAGTTCTATGAATCTTTTGTTTCCTAAATAGTCCACTCAACTAAGTGAAAGCAGTAAAGTTTTTGTTTTTATGTTTTTTGTAAGCTTCTATTAGCAACAAAATGAAGCTTAAAGTAACAACCTTTCTGCTTAATCTTTATGTTCCAGGGCTAACATTATTGGAAATGAAAAGCACTTTGAATGACAGTAGAAACCTCCTCAGTAATTGGCAATCTTCTGATGAGAGTCCCTGCCAATGGACTGGAATCACTTGTCATCCCCAAGACCAACAAGTCAGCTCTATGTATGTCTGACCCTTTTCTTCAATCTTTCACTTCTGCTTCTATGCTGTTTACTATGAAGTTAAAATCTTTCTCTTGCATTTTATTTCTGGGTTTTTTTCAGAAACCTACCTTATATGCAGCTAGGAGGGATTATATCTCCCAGCATTGGTAAACTGAGTAGATTGGAGAGACTGTAAGTTCAATACCCAACAACTTTTCCTTTAACTGAGTTCCTCCATCAAATTTTTCACATTAAAATATCAAAGAAATGTGCTCCTTCATTTAATTTGCTTTTGTACTTTTTGATTTTTCTGATTGTGAACCAGGGCACTTCACCAGAACAGCTTACATGGAATTATTCCTAATGAAATCACCAATTGTACTGAGCTCAGAGCCATGTAAGTAGACCTGGACCCTGGTTTCCTAATTTCCATTTTTTTAATATGTTATTAATATATTTTTGAATAATTATATGGCCCCCGTCCCCTTCACTTTTGCATTTTGTATTATTGATGCATACAAATGAAATTACTGCAACAATAGGTACTTGAGGGCGAATTATCTCCAAGGAGGCATACCATCGGATATTGGAAACCTTTCTTATCTCACCATATTGTAAGATCTTTGACACTAAATTGTACTTGATGTTGTTCAAGTTCTACTTACTAGAGTGCTTAAACATGAATGTACTGTTGTTAGTCTCACTCAGTTATCTATATGTCACTAGATGTATTTATCATTGAGGTATGCAGTTTTAAACTCTGGATTAGTTTATAACACCACAAAATTAAATATAGGGATTTATCAAGCAATTCGTTAAGGGGTGCTATACCTTCAACTATTGGCCGTCTAACACGTTTGCGCTTCCTGTAAGTTCAATCAGTTATGGCTATGCTGCTTAATCATTTTCTTTTTATTTTATGTTGTATGAAAATTGGATATTTTCATGATAGTTTGTATCATTGTAATTTGTCTCAGGAACCTGTCCACCAACTTTTTCTCAGGCGAGATACCAGATTTTGGAGCTCTAAGCACATTTGGGAACAAGTCGTGAGTTACTCTTTACATCACCAAATTCTTAAGTCAATGCTCATTTGAATATAATTCATACCAATACCAATGCTTGAAAGTGTAAACCTCTGTTTGAAACTTTAGCAAGGAAATTTGCAACATAGTGGATTATCATTTGGTCATTGGGTTTCAGATAAGGAGGGAAATTTGCACATTAGTTAGAGTAGGGCTTTGGCATTGTTAAAGGTATTATTACTTTATTATGTAAACTAATTTAGTGTAAAGCTTTCTTAGGGTCATTGTAAACATCAAAATATACTTGTGGATGTAGGCTGTCAGGAAAAATTGCATAATTCTCCATTCTTTCTCTTTCTCTCTTGCTTCTACATTTAGAATATTTTTCTATTTGTTGGGTATACACTTGTGAGTGAAGTCTCACATTGATTAATAATAAGGATAATAAGAAGAGTGAGTGGTTAATATAATATAGTTGGGTCAACGAACAAGTCCTCCTAGTTCCCTCTTGCCTATGGGCTTTTCCTTCGCTAGCGCATCATCTATGGGCTTCTCATTTTTCATCCATTTGAATCACGTGTCAACTCCGCACGCTCATCCATGAGAACCCAACTCATACTTCCATGTCCATGGGAACCTCCTCACTGTGATCTAGCACCATTGGCAATACTCCTTGTGCATTTACCACCAATATACTTCTATGCAGTAATGACATAATTGTAAACACCCTCTATGCTATAGCTTGCCTTTTTGATGTATTTGTTTTATGTTCCATCCCATGCATTTTTTAAAAACTGCCCTGTTTATGCATAGGTTTATCGGCAATCTTGACCTTTGTGGCCGGCAAGTGCATAGGCCATGTCGAACATCAATGGGATTCCCTGTTGTGCTACCACATGCTGAAAGTGAAGAAGCTGCAGGCAAGTTTTGATCATGATTTCTTGAACGAGTCAGTTGATGAGTTGTCCATATCTAGATCTGGTCTATAGCTCTGTAAATCACTTTTATTATATTGCAACTAGATATGTGCATAAGGTAATCCTGGTTTATTTATTTTGGAGCAGTCCCTAGTAAGCGATCCTCTCATTACATCAAAGGAGTGTTGATTGGCGCAATGTCTACGATGGGTGTTGCACTTGTTGTTGTCCTTGCTTTGCTCTGGGTTTGGTTACAATCAAAGAAGGAAAGAGCTGCTAGGAAATACACAGAAGTCAAAAAGCAAGTTGACAAAGACGCAAGTGAGCTGGATGTTTCCTCAAATCTAAGCATTTCATTTTTTTTTTTTTTTTTTGGGAAGGTGGGGTTATTTTATCATTTTTCAATAAACCATTGAATAATGAACAGGCACAAAGCTTATTACTTTCCATGGTGACCTGCCATACCCATCGTGTGAGATCATAGAAAAGCTGGAATGTCTTAATGAAGAGGATGTTGTGGGGTCGGGTGGATTTGGTACTGTATACAGGATGGTTATGAATG
Source organism: Quercus aquifolioides (assembly GCA_019022515.1). Taxonomy (NCBI): domain Eukaryota; kingdom Viridiplantae; phylum Streptophyta; class Magnoliopsida; order Fagales; family Fagaceae; genus Quercus; species Quercus aquifolioides. Next base: position 46,805,144 of record CM032331.1, on the reverse strand, counting down.
ATTGTGGAACATTTGCTGTTAAAAGGATTGATCGGAGTCGTGAAGGATCAGATCAAGTATTTGAGAGGGAGTTAGAGATCTTGGGTAGCATCAAGCACATAAATCTAGTAAACCTGCGAGGTTACTGCAGACTCCCAGCTTCAAAGCTTCTTATCTATGATTATATGGCTATGGGCAGCTTAGATGATTTCTTGCATGGTATGCTTCACAGTTTTGAATTTTGTGGTTTTTATTTACATGCTGAAACATGGATTGTGTGGCCGTGAAAAAAAATCAATGTGTGGCCATGAAAAAAAATCAATGTGTGAACAGAATGATAGAAATAAACTCTCATGTTGGTGGTATATGAGTGTCTGTGTTTTAATTTCAAACTCTTGGAGCAATTATTTATAATCTCTATTATTATTTCCAAATAAAGATAGAAGAAAGCTATGTAAAAAATAACTAGCCGGTAAGGAAATTTTGCTGCCCAAAATCCCTGTCAAAGGTTCTTAATTGTGAGAAGGTATATCCTGCACCTGCTGCAGCAGGTCTGTCACATGTGGGCCCCACCAGTGAGTGGGGCCCACTCGTTGTGAGAGGGCTCACTGTATACAGTGGGTACAAGATACTTTCACCTAAAGTGCTGTCCCTTTATTGTTCTACTTACATTTAATTATTCTTTGGTGTCTGAACTTTGGTTTCATTTTCTTTTTCTATTTGGTGTATTCAGTAAATTACAATATTTTGCTAGTTATGGATCCAAGTTAATATTTCTATCTAAAATTTAGCAGTTAAAATTTGAAGTGTAATGCAAATTTGATTTCTATCCTTTTTTTTTTTTTTGGCTCTTCCTTAGAACATGGGCCTGAAGAGCAGTTATTGAATTGGAGTCCTCGTTTGAGAATAGCTCTTGGTTCAGCCAGGGGTCTGGCATACTTGCATCATGACTGCTCTCCAAAGATTGTGCATCGTGACATAAAGTCCAGCAACATTCTCCTTGATGAAAACTTGGAGCCTCGTGTCTCAGACTTTGGTCTTGCCAAGCTTTTGGTTGATGAGGATGCCCATGTCACAACCGTGGTTGCTGGCACTTTTGGCTATTTAGCACCAGGTGTGTATTTTGAATCTCCCATTTATTTTGCTTCTCTTTAATTGTGGAATATCGGAATACTGATTGAATAGATCATGAGAGGTTGGGAGTCACAGTACTTTTAGGGTGGGCTTGGGGTTTACACTTATAAGGCCTTCGTCTACTCCTCTCGTTTGCCTTAAAAAAAAAAAAAAAACCCTTTAAATGATCCACTTGTGGGCTTTGTCCCACATTGTTAAAGGAGTGAACGTTGGCTTTATAAGTGCCTAAACTACCTTGGGTGTTATTTGGGGAGGGCTTGAGTTTTACACTTACAAGTCATAACCCATTCAAGGATCTGAACAATCCAAGGTACTTAATTGCATTGTTATTGATTCCGTTCCGTTCCGGCCGGAACGGCCGGAATTTTTCGTACCGGTATGCAAACCGGTACCGGAATACCCCACGTTCCATCTCGGGTCAAATTCCGGGCCATTCCGGTCATTCCGGTCAATTCCGGCCAATTCCGGCCGAGATGCAAATTTCGGCCGGTACCGGATTTGGCCTATTATTATAAAAAATAAAAAAAAATAAAAAAAAGAAAAAAGAAAAAAGAGTAAAGGTCCAATGGGTGCTAGTAGTTCTTGGGAGTTCTTTTGATGATGAATTTGATCCTTCTCTCATGGATGATGATGAGAAGGAGGAGTAAATCTTGTATTTTTTGATATTTAGTTATTGTCTTGTAAATCTTCTTATTGTGTGATGTTAAATTGATGTTATGTTGATGTTTAAGACTTAAGAGTTAAGACTAAATGATTTGTATTATTTGATATTTAGTTATTTATTTATTAGAATTGACAATTTTATGTTCAACAAGAATATATATAAATTATTTTTTAAGAATCCCGAAACACCCTAAAACGGTACGCCGAAATCGGCCGGTACCGAAATATTCTATTCCACTGGACAAACCGAAACGGGGTCCGAAACGGTATTAATAACAATGCTTAATTGTATAATTGTATCCCAGACCAGTCTGGCAACACAAGACTGTTGTAATATTTTGGTAAGCTTAGGTTGGGGATATGAGGGATAATGGGTACTTGGTTGGCGATAGAGGGATAATGGGTACTTGCTAGTGTATTGGGCAATGGAGAGGAAATCTATTGTTCATGGGACTGCCTATAAAAATAAGTGGTCCAAACCAACAGCATATATAACAAAATGATGCTATGTTAGTTTTCTTCACACATTGCAGTTTTACTACGGGCTAAAGACAATGTAGCTTCCATAATAAAAAATGTGATATTTTTTACTCTATTTGAGGGAAATGGGTATTTTTGACTAACTGATTCATTGCTAATATTTACTATCATAGAGTATTTGCAAAGTGGGAGAGCCACAGAGAAGTCAGATGTATACAGCTTTGGAGTTCTCTTGCTAGAGCTTGTAACTGGGAAGAGACCTACTGATCCGTCTTTTGTGAAAAGAGGCTTAAATGTTGTTGGTTGGGTATGCTCTTCAATTTTTTTTCCCTTCATTCTCTCCTTTCTTTTCTCCAGATTATGCAATGATTGTTAGGTTCTTATAACTTATCACTTACAGATGAATACACTGTTGAGAGAAAACCGACTGGAAGATGTAGTGGATAAAAGGTGCAAAGATGCAGATATTGAAACTGTAGAAGCAGTTCTAGAAATAGCTGCCAGATGCACGGATGCAATCCCAGATGATCGACCATCAATGAACCAGGTAGTGCAGTTGCTAGAGCAAGAGGTCATGTCACCATGCCCAAGTGATTTTTACGAGTCCCATTCAGATTATTGTTAATGACGATGCATATGTAGCAGTCAGCATTGTCGTGAGTGCTAAATCTAAAGCCACAAATTTGGCTAGGATGTAATGTTATTAAGCATGTTTTGTGAGTGATTTGCCCCTATCTGTGGGGCCTGTATATTGTATTCTCGCCAGTGAATGGATGTCATTATTTGATTTTGTATGATTTTATTTCTATCCCCACCCCCACCCCAAAAAAAAAAAAAAAAAAAAAAAAAATGTAACTTCCCATTGCTATCCCCCAAAACATTATAGCTGGACGCTCCTATCTTGACGCGTAGTAACTTGTCAAGAGCCTTGTCAATTCTGTCTGTCCCCTGTTTTGAGGAAAATTACCGTTCAAATCTCCAATCCTCCATTGTTGTAGTTGAGTTATAATCAAAATTCTTGTTTGGTTCCGTTAAATTCTGTATGAGAAATCTAAAAGCTAATACATACCCAAAAAAAAAAAAAAAAAAAAAAAAAAAGTGTTTTTATTTATAATTGGGAATGGGAGGCGAAGGGCAAGCAAGTCTCTAGAATGGCCTTGGAGTACGCAAGTTTTGATTTTGATTGGAGAAAGAGGTAGTTCCATTTTCGATTCCCTGCACTTTTTGTAAGGGAAGCTTAGAGGCTTTTGGTTGTTTTTTTTTCATCACTTAATTTTCGTCACTCATTACTCATCACTCATCACTTTAGATAACACACCCGTTTGGACACCATCACCCAACTGTCATCACTCAATATTTTTCACACTATTTGTGGGTTCCATAACTGTCCCTTGTCAGACCAAAGCTATTTTGTGGGCCCCACCATTTTATCTTTTCTCATTTCCCCTCCTTCACCCCTATTACTCTCCCAAAACACAAACCCGAACCCAGCTTCAACCACAATAACAAAAACAACAACAACAACAAAAATGCGGCCAATCAGACGGCTAATTCCACCTCCACCTCAGTCGGCGATGACGACGACGAGTCGATACAGAACCGATACGGCGACGGTCTTCGTCCACGGTCCACGGTCTTCATCCACGGTCTTCGTCCATCAACCGATACAGAACTGATGCGAGATCTTCATCCACGATCTTCGTCCATCAACCGCCGTGTTCAAGGAATAGGTATTTTGAAACCCATTCATGTGGGTAATTTGAAACCCCAAATCTAAATCCAAACCCATCCTTACTCGGTCATGGAGTGCAGCTTCAAACCAAAAAATTTTGTGATGAAGAACAAAAAAAGAAACCCAGAAACCCGAACCCAGTGAAAGAAGGAAAAAAAAATGGAAAGAACTGAAGACCGAACCCAGTGAAAAAAAAAAACCTGAACCCAATGAAAGAAGAAGGAAAAAAAAAAAAGGAAGAACAATGGAGATGAGAGAGCTCTGCCAACTGAAGAGAGAAGTCTAAGATGAAAGAGCTGAAGAGAGCCATTGAGAAGAGCATCAAAAGGCGCGTCTCACGTGAATGCCTCTGACTGTGGGACTGAGTATGTAATGTTATTTACAAGTTTGCCATTGAAAACAAAGAATTGGAAACTGAAAACAGCCAAAAGTTGTTTTCAATTTCCACAACTCATAACTCAAAAAAGTAGAGAATTGAGAGATGAAAACAGAGTTATGGAAACAGAGTATTGTGCAGCCAAACGAACTTTTTGCAATGGGTCCCACAATTTTTGAGTTATGAGTTATGAAAACTGAGATTGAGTTATGGAAACAAGCCAGCCAAACAGCCTCTTAGCTTCCGTTTGTTTTTTTTTGGTTTTTAATCACTCAAAACTCTTCGTTTAATTTTTGTCACTCATCACTTAAAATACCCCAATTTCCTATGCCCACCTACTTGGCACACTTTACTCAACTTCTCATCACTCAATTTTTTTACTTTTTTGTGGGACTCATATATGAGCACAATGTCAGGCCATAGTTAGCCTACATGCGTAACATATTAGGACTTAAGGAGACATTTCACTTTATTTTTCCCCTTCAACCCACATCTTCTCCCAAAACCCTCAACAAACCCAATGAAGGATCTCCTTCCGCAACCCCTTGGCTTTTGTCGGCTTCACTCGCTTTAGCTTTGGCCTCTTTTGAAGCCACAATGATCATCGTCTAGCTCAGTTGTTGCTTCTTCTTCTTTATCTTCATCTTCCACAGCTTCTTCTTCTTTAGCTTGGTCTCTGTTTGCTCCAATTGTGAGCTTGAAGCCGCGGGCACGATGGGGAAAAGACGAGATGCAGCTCTAACTGTCTCTTCTCTCTATTCGGTACAACAAGAAGATGAATTCAATAGCTGTGGAAAATGTTTTTATTTATCTTTTAATTATCATCATCCCATAAATGTTTCTAATTTCCCCTTTTTGTTTTTTCAGCACTTGATTTTTTTTTTTTTTTTAAAGATATGTATCCCTAAACCCAGTAAAAATCATGTTTTTATATTGATTATGGATTTTGATGTTAAATTTTGAGTTGATCTTGAACTTCATTTGTTTAGATTTCTAAGTTTAATTTTAGTGGGTTTTGTTTGTTTATATTTGGTGCAAAATCTGGGTTTTCTAGGACTTGAAAGATTATAAAAAATCTTGGTTTTCTGGGCATCACTTTCGCTGGTTTGAGCTCGGGCCGGCACGGGTTGGTTGAGGTGGGGCTGCTCGGTAGGCGTGGCTGGGCTGAGGGTGTGTGTGAGAGGAGCTATGAGGTTGGATGTGGGATATTGTTGTGTGGGTTGATTTTTGGTGTGAAGATTGAGAAGGAGCCGTTGGTGGGTTTGTCAAAAGCAATGCCTGGTGTGACTTTGCACTGACAGTGGGTCTCATACATGTGTGTTTAATTACGAAAATGCCATGGAAACTGAGTTTTGGAAACTAAAAACACCTAAAATGTATTTTCAGTTTTTATAACTCATCACTCAAAAATCAGAGAATTGAGTGATGGAAACAAAAGCTAAAAACATCCCCAAACAAATCATTCAGCCATGGGACTCACATATTTTGAGTTATGGGTGATGGAAACAGAGTTATGAGTGATGAAAACACAAAAACCAAACAGCCCCATAGTTTTCAATTATTAAGTTGAAAACTCTTTGATATTGAACTCTTAATGTCTTTATTAAAAACATTAGGCTTGTTAATCAATTGAGTTACAAAGTTTTTGATCAAAAAAAAAAAAAATGTTGTTTGGATTGTGAGTTTGTGGCACTAATAAAATTGTGGGGTAAATTGACACAATTAAATTTGAACTTTTAATTTGTTTGGCATTATTATCATTTTGGTTTTTTTTTTTTTTAATTTTTTTATAATGATAATTTCAATTTATAGTGTTCTTTTTGAATGATTATTCTTTATCATGATTATTTTTTATCATCAAACTAATACACTATTTAGTTTTTAGTATAAACGGGGATTGAAACTCAAATCTCTTATTTGAGAGTAATAAACTTTACTAGTGACCTCATTGTAACCTACTGTCATTTTGGTTTGTAAGAGCATTCATATCAAAGGTTTTAAATTTTTTAGCATTTAGCATCTCAAATGCTACTTTATCTATTTTACCACTTCACTTTAAAATGCATCCAATATCAAAAGTTCTATTTTTTTAGCATTTCATTTAAAATAATATTAACAACTCATTAAAATAAAATAAAAAAACATCATAACAAAATCTACAACAACCAACCACAACTCATCACCACCTGCCATTACCACCTCCACCACCAACCACAAACACTGTGGCATCCATAACTCACCACCTGCCGCAAGGAAAAAAAAAAAAAAAACCTATCACCACCAGCCACAAGACAACCCACCATCACAACCACAACCACAACCCACCATCACAACCATAACCCACTGCCACAACCAAACCCACAGCCACCATCACAAACACAATCCACCGCCACAGCCAAACCCACAGCCAATATCAACCACCACTGCCACTACAACCTCCAATCCACAATACCCACACCCAAAATCAATCACCACCACCGCTAAATCAACCACCATCACCACTACAACCACCAATCCACAAGACCCACCCCCAAATCAAGTACCACCACGGCACTACCGCCAATCCACAAAACTCACTCCAAAAATCAACCACCACCGACACCACCACCACAACCATCAATTCACAAGCCCCACACCTAAAATAAACCACCACCATCTCCACAGCCACCAATCCATAAAACCCACTCTCAAAATCAACGACCATCACTATCAACACAGCAACTCACACAAACCCATACTAATAGCCGAGGCACGAACCAAGGACAACCACCAACGAGTACAGATCACCACGACAATGAGAAGAGAGAGACTAGGATGAGCAACCTTGAGCCATTGTGTGAGAGAATAGAGGTAATGGAGAAGAAGTGAAATAGAGAGAGTGGAGAGAATGGGAAAGGCTGAATGGGCTGTGGGCAAGAGGGGAGAGGAGAGAGAGAGAGAGAGAGGAGAATGAGGAATAAAATCAAATAAAAATTTATAACATTTAGCTACAGTGAGCTATTACTATGTACTAGCAGCTCACTTTAGCTAGGTGGCAAATTTTTTAAGATATAGCATCATTGATGGAGCTAGTTTTTTGTGTTTGGAGCTATAAAAATAGCATTTAATCTCTTTTACAACCTTTGTTGGGAATGCCCTAAGGTTTCAAATTTGTTGAGTTTTTGTACACAAATTTTATAAATTGGTCGCTGTTCATTATTCATTGAAACAGCTAATATAACTCCTCCAATAACATGCTTTAAAAAACAAAATCTAACACCATGTCACTTTTTTTGTTTTGCTTTTGTCCCTTAATTTTTTTGCCAATAAACACTCAAATTTGCTTTTTTTTCATCAGACTCTCTTATCTTAACTTTTGTTTGGAAAATACTAGAATTATAACTTTTGTATAATTTTTACCACAATTTGCTTATATGGCAAGTTGAGAGTTATAGTGGTGAATTGGGACTACATTTATACAATTTACAACTCGCTACATAGATAAGTTGTGGCAAAAGTTGTAATTCTAACATTACTCACTGTGATTATTTCCTCCTCCACAACCACCACAAAGACATAAAAAAGACTTGCGGTCATTTGTTTGTGGACCCCACCAAAATGTTTAGACTTTTTTTTTAAAATTTTTAATTTTTTTTAAAGAAAGTTTAACTTACGGCATCTTTTTTTTATGATAGTTTTTTATCATCAGACTAAGACACTAATCAATTTTTAGTGTAGGCGAGAATTGAATTCTAAATATCTTATTCAACCATTAATGACTTAGATCTATCCAATGTCATTATTGTTTCAAAAGGCCAAGTATAATATTTCACATAATACACGATACCAAAGAGTTGATATGGTGCGACAGAATGTAAACACAAACACCGTTTGTGAAACAAACAATCTGTTAGAAATACTGAATGTAATAGTATTGTATTTCATTGATGAAAGAATGTACATAGGTGCCTTTATATAGGAGGCATATGTGTGCAGTACAAGTAAATATGTGTGCTATACAAGTAACCTAACTGGGCCTAAAGCCCACAACACTATATACGTTAACAGCCCCCCTCAAACTCAAGGTGGATGTGAGACCAACTTGAGGTTGTCAACCAAAGTACGAAGGCGTCCCTTAGGATGTGACTTGGTGAAGATATCTGCAAGTTGATCTTTAGAGGAGACTGAGATCAGCTTGAGAGCACCATGGACAAGATGAAAACGGATAAAATGACAATCGATCTCAATGTGCTTAGTCCGTTCATGGAAGACATCATTGTGAGCAATATGAATAGCACTCTGGTTGTCACAATAAAGAGGAGTAGCAGAGGATGTAGACACACCTAAGTCTTTGAGAAGCCATCGTAGCCAAAGGAGCTCAGATGTGGTATCAGCAAGGGCACGATATTCTGCTTCAGTACTGGAGCGGGCCACATGAGTTTGTTTCTTGCTTCGCCAAGAAATCAGAGAAGAACCAAGAAGAAAGCAATAACCAGTGGTGGACCTGCGATCAGTGGGGTCTCTTGCCCAATCAGCATCAGAAAATGCACGAAGAGTAAGAGGAGACTGAGCAGAGTAGAAAAGACCATGGAAGAGAGTGCCCTTTAAGTATCGAAGAATGCGCAGAACAGCAGCATAGTGAGTCGATCGTGGAGCAGACAAATACTGGCTCACTTGGTGAACATCATAGGAAATGTCTGGACGAGTGACAGTGAGATAAACCAAGCTGCCAACCAAGCGTCTGTAAAGAGAGGGATTAGATAATGGTTTCCCCCCTGAGGGAGTCAGATGCGCATTAAGCTCAACTGGAGTGTCCACAGTCTTGCTATCAGTGAGTCCAGCGCGAGACAAGAGTTCAGAGGCATACTTGGCTTGAGTAATATAAAGTCCATCTGTAGAATGAGTGATTTCAAGACCCAAGAAGTAGCTGAGATATCCAAGATCTTTCATCTCAAATTGCTGACTGAGAAAAGCCTTGAGTTCTTGAATGCCACTGAGGTCATCACCAGTTATGATCATATCATCCACATATAAGAGAAGTAAAATAGTGCCTTTGTCAGTGCGACGAAGAAATAAGGCAGAATCATAGTGACTGGCCATGTAACCCAAGTGAGAGATGGTAGAGCTGAATTTGGCAAACCAAGCTCGTGGAGCTTGTTTAAGGCCATAAAGTGCACGTCGAAGGTGGCAAACCTTGTTTGAGTCAACAGAGAGACCAGGAGGAGGTTGCATATACACACTTCTTCACTTAAATCCCCATTAAGAAATGCATTTTTGACATCCATCTGAAAAAGGTCCCATTTACTGGCAGCAGCAACAGCTAAGAGGGCACGGACAGATGAGATACGAGCAACCGGAGCAAAGGTCTCTTCATAATCAATCCCATACTCTTGTGTAAAACCTTTTGCAACAAGACGAGCTTTGTAGCGCTCAATGGACCCATCAGAGCAAGTCTTAATCTTATAGATCCACTTACAACCAACCACAGATTTTCCAGGAGGAAGTGTCACCAAATCCCAAGTATGGTTTTTAGATAATGCATCAAGTTCCTCTTTCATTGCAATCTGCCATAAAGGGTCAGTGGAAGCCTCACGATAGGTGTGAGGCTCGTGTAGTGTAGCAAGAGCAGTATAACAATGATAGTCAAGTAAATGTGCAGGAATAGATCTTACCCGAGTTGAGTGACGAGGTGGAATGTCTTGTGCAAGATCTTCAGGCGGAGCAGGAGCAGGAGACCCAAGCTCAGGATTGGGGTTGGGTAGCTCGTCTTCAACCTGTTCATCTTCCACCTGTTCATTAAAGGGTGAACTAGGAAAGGGATCAGTGATATCTGGTGGTTGGACAGAGAAGTCTACAGCAACAGAATCAGGAGTAACTACAGGAGGATCAGGAGTAGCTACAGAAGGAATATGTGTCTCATCTGGAAAAAGATCTAAGACAGAGGAGGAAGACAAGGAAGCACTAAAATGAGAAAGTTCGACAAAGAGGCGATGTTCCCAAAAGACAACATTACGGGAGACACGAAGACGATGAGAGACAGGATCATAACACCTATACCCCTTTTGAGTTTCGCCATAGCCAAGAAAACAACAAAGCCTTGACCGAGGCTCAAGTTTGTTATGCTCATGTGGCTGAAGAAGAACGAAACAAGCAGAATCGAAGGAGCGAAGGTGGTGATAGTCTGGAGGTGACCCAAAAAGGCGCTCATATGGAGTTTGATTTTGGATAATAGGACTCGGAATGCGATTAATAGTATGAACAGCATGAAGAGCAGCTTCACCCCAAAAAGGAGCAGGAACTTTAGCAGAGAGAAGGAGAGCACGAACAGTGTCAAGAATATGACGAAATTTTCGTTCGGCTCTACCATTTTGCTGAGAGGTACCTGGACAAGTTAGTTGATGAACAGTGCCATAGGAATGCAAAACAGTTTGGAAAGCATATTGAGTGTATTCAAGAGCATTATCAGATCGAAAAATTTTGATGCGTCTGGAAAACTGAGTTTCAACCATTTTTGCAAAATTAGAATATACTTCCAATAATTCAGAATGATGTTTCATATTAAAAATCCAACTATAGCGAGAGTAATCATCAACAAAGACAACAAAATATCTAGACCCACCAATACTAGAGACAGAGGAAGGCCCCCAAACATTAGAATGAATAAGATCAAAGATATCAGTGGATATGGATTCACTAGTATTGAAAGGCAAAACTGGTTGTTTTCCTAACTGACATGAAACACAATCAAAATTTTCTGTGGACACTGAACCTAACAAACCTCTAGAAGCCAATTGTTGTACCCGAGAGGAAGATGCGTGACCAAGTCGAGCATGCCAAAGTGCAAGGGAAGGAGTGGAAGAAACTGTAGCAGCTGCAGCAATAGAAACAGGAGCGACAAGTGGAAGACGAAGGTTGTCCACGGGAAACATACGCCCAACTCTAGGACCGGTCCCAAGCTCCTGTCCCGTCCTAGGATCCTGCACAATGCATCCAGAATAATCAAAGGTAATGCGATAACCCAACTCAGCTAATTGTCCCACAGAAAATAAATTATAAGAAAGGTCAGGAACATTAAAGACTCCAGGAACCGAGAGGTTGGAGGTTGAAACTGAACCTATTTTATGACCAGACATTGTGGAACCATTTGCTGTACGAATATTAAGAGGGTGCGGTGCAGCTTTAAGGTTAAAAAATAAGGATGAGTGAGGTGTCATGTGATTGCAACAAGCAGAATCCATAAGCCAAGAGGTAGGAGACATACCAGATAAAGCTGAGAGGGAAGAGGAATAAGATGCATTACCAACCATACGAATGACATTGGCGATGATATTTATAAGGTCATCTTTGGAAATGGAGAAAGTGGATCCAGAAGACTGAGACTGTGCAGAGACAGGAGCCATGGGTTGGACACTCTCAGTGTTAGCAACTGTAGCAGCAGAAGTGGAAACAGCTGATTTGTTGCGCTGATAGCAAGTCTCAATATTATGGCCAAAACGTTTGCAAAAATTGCAAAACCGTTTGTTGGATTGTCGGCGACGATTGTTGCAAAAGGAAGCAAACTTGTCCTTATTCTTCATTTAGAAGCAAAATATGCAGAAATGGACTGCAAAAATGAAATCTACGCAAAAAACTAGGTAAAAAGCACCTGAACTCCAAAAAGTCAACTCTAGCAAAAAGTCAACGGTCAACCCCCGTCAAAGTCAACAGATGACGTCAGTAGGCTGACTGGGCGATGACGTCAGCAGAAGAGAAGATGAAGATGATGTCAGCAGATGACGTCACCTAGGGCTGACGTCAGCAGGAGAGATCTGGCGCGTGAAGAACACATCCGGCGTGTGGCGGCGCGTGGAGAGCGTGAGCTAGGGCGCAGAATCTTTTGGTGGCGCGTGAGAGCGCGTGCAAGCTCCGATGATGATGAGATTTTCACGAATGAGTAGATCGGTGTAAGGGGATCTCTGTGGTACCTTCACCAACGTAATCGGAGCAATATTTCGGCGGTGATGCAATAGGCAGTGGTCTTTGTGGCGTGAAACTCCTCAACAACGGCGGCTGCAGGTCCGGAACCCAAAGACGACGGCTGGTAGACGTCGAAGGTTCAACGGCGAAAGGCTGCGGTGGCTGCTGTGATGGCGGAAGCGATGTTGAAAATGGAGTCACACCAATAAAGACAAGACTGCTAAGAAAAGGTCAGAGTAGTGGCTCTGATACCATGTTAGAAATACTGAATGTAATAGTATTATATTTCATTGATGAAAGAATGTACATAGGTGCCTTTATATAGGAGGCATATGTGTGCAGTACAAGTAAATATGTGTGCTATACAAGTAACCTAACTGGGCCTAAAGCCCACAACACTATATACGTTAACACAATCAATGCCCAATCTTTTAATTACTTCAACAATCTAAAGTAAATATTTTGTTTCATTTCATTTCCCTCCTATTTTCAAAGCATTTTACGCATGATCACATACAGAGAACACTTCATTATTATTGGAGACTAAAAACATAGTTCCCCAAGTTATTATTTCATACTTGCATCTTCAACTCCAGTTTATTCTGCAAGAACAATTTGGCCATGATTCTAATGGATTATTAGCTAAACACTAGGCTTATACCCACCATCCACCACCAAACTATGGCCAGTGATGAACTCGGAATCCTCAGAAGCAAGAAACACCACAGCGTCAGCCACATTTTTGGGCCTGAAAGCCCCACCTTTCAAGTATTGATTCGAATCTACCATCTTATCCTCTTCCTCATTTTCATACCCGAACAACTCCTTCAACAATGGTGTTCCAATTGGCCTTGGTCAAACACAATTCACGCGTATCCCATATGCCCCCAGCTTCAAGCTCGCGCACCTCACCAACCCCAGCACCGCGTGCTTTGACATCACGTAGTCCACAAAATTCTCGGAACTATATGCTCGCCGTGCAAACTATGCTCCCCCTCACGTGCCCTTCTACCATGGCCTTCGCCGCGTGCTTCACACACGCCGCCATTCCACGAGCGTTCACCGCCATGAGCTTGTCGTAAGCCGGACAAATCCATGTCCAGCACGGTGTGATCGCACGTGAGGGTCGCTCTCCCTATGCCCGCTTTGCTGAACATGATGTCGAGGCTTCTGTGCGCTTTCACCGTGGAGTCTACTAAGTTCTTGACTTGTTCCTCATCACTGACATCGCAGTGTATGTAGGTGTAGATGTTGGAGCCGATTGATGCGGCCACTTTTTGGCCCTTCTCGTCTTGGACGTCGGCGATTACAATGGCTCGTGTGCCATGAGCGGCAAATTGGTGCGCCATGGCCTTGCCCATGCCACTTGTTTCAGTTAGGAGAGCGAAGACAATACCTTGTTAATTTTCGCAAATTAATATGAGTATATGATAAAATTTATATTAGATACAGTCATAGGAAATGCGAATAAAATACTATTTTAATCCTTCTTATATTTTGAGATCACGATTAATTTGCTCCATACATTTTTGCTAGCAATGAAGCGAATATGTTTAATTAACTAAAACTAAAACTGGCCTACTCTATTTTGTATAACCCATGTGAAAAATTTATCAAAGAGTTTGAAATTAAATCCAAATCCTATGTCATACCCTACTTGTAAATGGCCGAGATGATCGTTAAGTTAAGAATCTCAACCGAAGGTTCAGTTAGTAAGAGTAGCTTTTTAATATTTAAAATTGTTATCTTCTTAGAATGGATAACTCAAATTTGTATCGATCTAGATTCTTTGAAATCAAATTTGAATTTGTTAGATTTCTAGGTAGGAACAAGGACGGTTGTACAAGTCAGCATGTTCCTGTCGCCACCTTGACTTGCCAAAAACAAATTATACCTACAAATATATATATATGTGCACGCCCAATTTTCCTCGCTGGACTAGGCCTAGTGTTGGGCTCACAATTTATTTATATGGTGGGTTATGAGTTTCCTACTATGGGCCCAATCGGACTAATTAGCTGCCCTCCTTTGCCCTCGCGAAATTCCCCCCCCCCCCCCCCCTTCTTCTCTATGCTCCTCTTCCTTGTTAGTATTATCTCTCGTTAACCCCCCATTGTTTTGCTCAGAATGACACCCCCCCCCCCCCCCCCGATTTACTCTCTACTCGCTTCCCCTATTTATAACTTAAGGTTGGTGAAGTGTGCATGATTACGTTCTGGTCTCACTCGTTTGGGTGGGATCCGATTTGATTATTCCTGACATGGGATATGCTTCTTGGAAAGTGGTGGAGATGACTTAGGAACTGGTTCCTGCCTCCAAAAGATCGCTCGACAACAATATTTCCCAAGGCAATACCGGAGGCAATACCAGGCTGCTGAGGTCATGGGTTGTTCCCGGTAAATATAGCCTCAATCAACTCATACATGATCGGTATGGGCCTATCTATCTTGCGATCAGTTGAATGGGCCTACTATTGGATTTGGGCTTGAGTATGTCTTAGTAGGGCGCTTGGGCCAAGGCCCAATGCCCAGTGTGTTTCAAGCCTTAGGCCGTACAATATATATATATATATATATATATAACACATTTATATTTAAATTAGCATTTTTTTATGTTAAGAAAATATTGACCACCTTGAGTTGATAATCTCAAGAATTTGGATTCAATAAAAATAAGAATAATGCTTGGAACACAATAAAATGTCACAATAATTTGACAACATTCTGAAATTAAAATGCCAGCTCACACATGAGCCTCTTTTAATCTCTAATTTGATTTTTTTTAATGCAAATACAAGAATTGTTGCGGCATTTTGTTGTGTCTCTAGCATTACTCACAAATAAAATCTTAACCCTCCAACCATAATCCTTAAGCCCTTAAACCAAAACATAAATAAAAGTTCAAATACAAATAAAAATGGAGAAGCGATACGTCTACAACATTTTCACAACAAATCTTAAGTGGTAAGTTGTTCTTGGTTCTAATTTGAATCGACTACTTAAATTACATTTTTGCCCACTCGTAACAATAATAACCTGCTATTTAAGATTTGTTGTTAAAGTGTTATGAAAATGTTGTGGACATAACATTTCTCACAAAAATGAGCCCAAATAACATAAAAAGTTAGCCCAAAAAACAACAAGATTAGACAAACAAAAACGAATGAACAAAATATTCTATAAAAGCTCATTCAAAAACAAAAATAAAAACACCTAATCATTCAAATTCATAACTTGTTCAACTCATTTCATAAAAATAATAGAATAATCCCTAATTTCATTTTCCTAAAAAATGGTACCAAGAGAGAGATTGTGGCTATGTGTTCACATTGGTGACACTGGAAGCCTACTCCTTAGTGGCTTGGCTCATAGTCGCAACATGTATCATTCGTTGCTCTCTCTCACTTTCTCCATTATTAGTTTTTCTATCGTTATTTTCGGGCTCTTTCTCACATTATTACTCTCATCTCAGTATTTTTAGTTGTCACCTAATTTTTCATCACTCTCTTTTTGCTTTTTTAATTTTGTTTATATAAAGAAATTGTATAATTTCATATATTTGAATTTTTTTTTTGTGGGATGTCGATATATTCAAATTCTCTTTTTATTAGATTCTATATAATTTATGTTTCTTAATAATCATCTTAGAACAATTTAAAATATTCACTTTGTTTTATCTTGAATTTTAGACCCTCTTATGATTTGTTAAAAAATGGATTGACTTGAGTTTGCATGGGTTGAGTTCAGGGGTTTTATCAACCCAACCCACCATGGCGGATTAAAAAAAATCCAATCCAAGCCAACTCACAGTAGTCTAGCCTAACCCAAGCCAACCCACATGGATCATGTTGGACATATTTTTTATTATTACTATTATTAATATTAAATTAAGAATTAGATAAACACCACTACAAATAATAGAAAATTTTTAACCAAATAATACTGAGCATAACATCAAATCAACACAAAATATATGAGGAGAACATAAGGTTTAGGTTTTATTTAGGAAGATGGGTAAAAAAGTAAATAATAAAATTGTATAATATATTTTTAAATTATATCAAATATAGGTAGATCAGGTCGGATTAGACACATATAATGCTTCATATAAGATAGAATGCCAAAGGGTTAATATGATGTGAAAGAGTGTAAACACCATTAGTGAAACAATCAATTCTTATAAATTTTAATCACTTTAGCAATTTAGAGTAAACATTTTATTCCATTTCAACACCGGTGCTTCATTGATCATGCCTCTTCATTCTTACCTTTATGATTCCCCCTATTTTTAAAGTATCTAAGTATGATCACATGGAGAAAAAGTTATTTCAAAGTTGCGTCTTCAACTATTATAAACGATTACCAAAAAAAAAAAAAAAAACACACACACACACAATTACAAACTAGTCCAAGAACAAGAGGAGATATATTTTGCATCGGGTATAGTGGGATCTACCAATGATGAGAGAGAGGAAATACATACATGGTGCAAGGTAGTTTTTTCCCATGTACAATTGGGCCAATCTTTAAAGTACTTCAACAATCTGTAGTGAATATTTTATTTCATTTCATTTCAACCCGTGCTTCATTGATCATACCTCTTAATTCTTGCCTTTATGATTCCCTCCTATTTTCAAAGCGTTTTTACCGCATGATCACACAAAGAAAAGACTTTATTATTATTAGAGACTTAAAAAAATAGTTCCCCCTAATAAAAAAAAAATTTCCCCCAAATTATTATTTCATAATTGCATCTTCAACTACGGTTTATTCTGCAAGAACAATTGGCCCATGATTCAAATGGATTATTAGCCAAACTCTTAAGTCTTACAACCACCATCCACCGCCAAATTATGGCCAGTGATGAACTCAGAATCCTCAGAAGCAAGAAACACCACAGCGTCAGCCACATTTTTGGGCCTCAAAACCTCACCTTTCAAGTACTGATTTGATCCTACCACCTTATCCTCTTCCTCATTTTCATACCCGAACATATCCTTCAACAATGGCGTCCCAACTGCCCCTGGTGAGACACAATTCACGCGTATCCCATACGCCCCAAGCTTCAAGCTCGCGCACCTCACCAACCCCAGCACCGCGTGCTTCGACATAATGTAGTCCGCGAACTTCTCGCTACCAACGCTCGCCGCCACGCTCGCCGTACAAACTATGCTCCCCCTCACGTGCCCTTCCACCATTGCCTTCCCCGCGTGCTTCACACACGCCGCCATCCCACGCACGTTCACCGCCATGAGCTTGTCGTAAGCGGACAGGTCCATGTCCAACGCGGTCTGATCACAGGTGTGGGTCGCTCTCCCTATGCCCGCGTTGCTGAACATGATGTCAAGGCATCCGTATGATTTCACCGTGAACTCTACTATGTTCTTGACCTGTTCCTCGTCTCTGACATCACAGTGTACGTAGGTGCAGATGTTGGAGCCGACTTCTACCGCTACTTTTTGGCCCTTCTCATCTTGGACGTCTGCAATTACAATGGCTTGAGCGCCGTGAGCAGCAAAGTGGTGTGCTGTGACCTCGCCCAGGCCGCTTGCGCCTCCGGTGATTATGGCCACCTTCCCTTGGAGCTTATTCATTTTGTTTTGTTTTAGTTAGGGGAGTGAAGACAATACCTTCTTAATATTCGCAAATTATTATGAGTAATTGATAAAATTTATTTTAGATACAATTATTATAAAGGTCAACAAAGTACTATTTTGTTCGTTAAAAAACAAAGTATGGTAAATTACAAAGTTGGTTCTTATACTTTACATCACATTGCAATTTAGTCCCTAACATTTTAATTGTGTCAATTTGGTCATTAACTTTTTCGATATCGTGTCAATTTAGTTCCTATTATTATTATTGGATGAAAAAATCCGATATGGCAAATGAAATAATAAAAAATTACTATTTATTATGCCACATCAACTGCTAATTGTATCATCATTCACCACATCAAATTATTAAAAATAAAGCCCAAATTAAAATTTAAACACTTGAAATCAGTATCATCTCACTAAAATCCCTAACAGACACACTCTCTCTCATTAAGAAGTCCTTTGGGTTGGTTTTGGGTTTGATAGACCTGAAGGTTTTTAAGATTTGTTAAGGTTCTTTCTCAATTCAATGTTTTTTCTTGTAGAATTAGAATTGAGAGCAACCGAGTTTCTATTTATGAAAGAAACTAGTTTACAAAGATCCAGTCGTTATTGGTGAAGAAATCACGGCCTTTTCATGGTTCTGTTTTGGCTTTCCGTTCTCTTTGTTCTAATGCCTATTTCTTATTCATTATTTTTCAAATTAAAGTCTCTTCCCTAATTGCATACAAAAACACATTTGAAATTTAACGAGGAGCCATAAGGTGTGGAAATTTTATTGGGATCTGTTTCTTTGAGCAGAAAATTCAAACTTTTGAGGTTTTTGCTCCTGTTGTCCTTTTTCACTTGCTCTTATCTTGCTATTTTTCAATTTAGAGGCTCTAATGGGAAAAAAACCTAGGTGAAATTTTATAAAAAGAGCCATGGGATTACCAATAATATCAACCTTTTACGGTTTTTTGCCTCTGTTCTCCTTTTTCTCTTGCTCTTTTCTTGTTGATTTTTTCCAATTCAGAGGCTCTTATCCCAGCCGAGCTATACATGAAACAAACCTGGAAACACAAAAATTAAGAAGTCCTTTGTGCTTTGATTTGGGTTTTAGATGTGTAGTTTTTTAAGTAGATCATGGTGGCTTGCAATTATTAGTAGTTTTAGATGTGTTTGGCAGCCAAGAAACTGAAAGAAAAATTATATATACATTGCAAGTTGATTTTTTTTTGGGTAAAGAGATGGAGATGATATTGACTAGGACTAACGAGAGAGAAATATATTTTAGTGAGATGATACTGTGTGCATATTTTAATTTGGATTTTTTATTATAAAATAATCTAATATGGAGATACAGTTAGCAGTTGATGTGGCAAGGAAAATAATTTTTTATTATTTCGTTTGACATGTCATTTTTTCCATCAAAGAGATAACAGCAGGGACCAAATTGACACGGCACTAAAAATGTTAGGGACCAAATTGACACAATTGAAAGATTAGAGACCAAATTGAGATATGTTATAAATGATAGAAACTAATTTTGTAATTTACCCAACAGAGTACTATGATCCTTATATTTTGGGATCACAATCAATTTGCTTCTTACATTTTTAATAGCAATCACGAAAATATGGCTAACTAACTGAAAATGGAAAAATTATTAGGTCTACCAGGAGAACTGCTGACGTGGTCCTTCTTGACCTCCTAACCAATAAAATGTTGTTATTTATGCAAATGTGACATCACTTGGTAATTTTTTTATTTTTTATTTCTTGTGCTAATTAGGAAGTTCACTCACACATCTATATATATAATAATAGGTAAAACTAAGAGAAAATCCAATTAGATTTCAAATTTGAATTCAATTAGAGTCTAATTTTGCGTTACGTGTCCCAACTAATCTAAATTTTTTAATTTTTGTGCCAAGTGAGTTAATTTAATGTAAAAATTGGATTTCAATTTGAGTTTAATTTTGCGACATGTGTCCCATCTAATCTAAATTTTTAATTTTTGTGCCAAATGAGTTAATTTAGTGTATAAAAAGAGGAGTCCAATATAAGTAAACCATAAAAAAGATAATTTTTGAATAATTTTATATTTATGAGCCTTTTTTTTTTTGTAGAACTAAAAACAATTCAAGTTTATAAGTCATATATATATATATATAAATAGGTAAAACTGAGAAAAAATTCAATTAGAATTCAATTAAAGTCTAATTTTGCATCACGTGTTCCATCTACTCAAAATTTTTAAATTTTGTGCAAAGTTAGTTAATTTAGTGTAAAAATTAAATTTTAATTAGAACTTAATTTTACGTCATGTGTCCCATCTAATCGAAATTTTTAAATTTTTGTGCCAAATGAGTAAATTTAGTGTAGAAAACGAGGAGTCCAATATAAATAAATCATAAAAAAAATATAATCATATATTTAACACTATATATAAAATTAGAGGAAGAGAGAGTTTGAATGATTTTATATTTATGAGCCATTTTTTTTTGTATAACTAGGTAAAAATTAGAGAAAATCCAATTAGATTCTACAATTGAAGTCTAATTTTGCACCATGTGACCTAAAATATTTTTATTTAGAGAGAGTCTTATTTCTTAATTTTGGAATCAAATGGAATCATATCATAAATATCCATTCAAGTGAGTTATTGTGTATAAAAATAAAAGACTCTAGAATTAATAAACATAAAAATATTTAAAAAAATAGACAATTTACATTTTCTGCCTAATAACATTCTTACAAGACTTTTTAAAGAGTTTTAAAAAACTATAAGAATGACTATAATAATATTTAAATTATATATGTAAGAATTATACTATGTATCTTTTAAGTATATCCATGCATATGTATGGAATTACAAGCTAGTTTACATAAATGACTGGTTGAGAGGACCAGGTTAGTAGTCCTCTCAGTGGACCTAATAATTTTTCCTGAAAATGGCCTAGTCTATGTTATAATAACTCGTGTGAAAAATTTATTAAACAGTTTGAAATTAAATCCAAATCCTATGTCATTTCCGACTTGTAACTTTTTATCTCAGCCATACAGAAGGTATCGATATGGATTCATTGATATATATATCAAGTTTGAAATTGCTACATCTCTAGGTCGGAGCAAAGGCGGCTGCACGTAAACAAATATGATTGCAAAAATAAATTATACAACACAATTATATTTAAATTAGCATGTTTTGTCTGTCCTAAAAAAATATTGACCACCTTGAGTTGATAATTTCAAGAATTTGAATTCAATAAAAATAAGAATATTTTTAGGGACGCAATAAAATGTTACAACAACTTCACAACATTCCAAAATCAGAATACCAACTTGTAGGGACTGGATCTGAGCTCTTCTACTTTGAGTGAAGGGACTCAGATCCAACTAGCCAAATACAATGAATTTGTAGAGAGCGGGTTCAAGAACTAGGCCTTAGTGATTGGATAACGGTTGAGATGGTTGTCGCTGCAATCAGATAGAGACGAATTGAGATTATTTATGAGAGTTTGTCCTCGACACCATCCAAGGAGCTTTGTTGTAGTAACCGTTGAATGAGCGTGGTTACATGAGTCCCTTCTTCCCTTTCTATGATCTGTTCTACCTATTTTATGGTCCTCTTTGGACGATCTTTACCTTCCACTTGTTGATCATCCAAGCTTATACCTGACTACCTGTCCCATCAGCCGTCTCACCAATCCTCCTGTTAGTTGCAGCAACCAAGGCAGCACTGTTTAGGGGTCACTTCCCCATTAATGCGGCCAGAATGCCAGTGATGGGCATTTATTGTGGAGGTGACAGTTTTTCCTTGAACTGCTCCTCCATCATGCTTCCATGACTAACTCTTTGTACTTGTCTTTTTCTTGGGATGCGTAAGGAGGCCGCCTTTGGTGGCGTGCTGCTCTCCTTTCTATGATCTAGGCTGGCCGAGGACATGGTCGTCCTCAACGATGTTTCTTGGCAACTTGGGCCTTCTACGTTCATCCTCGGACGTTTCTTCATCCTCGGCGTGGGCCTTGGGCCAAATATGAAGTGGGCTGGGGTTGCCAGATTATTTGGCCCCACATAACTCATACAAGGGCCTTTTTTAATCTTTAATTGATGTAAGAATTGTTACGACATTTTTGTTATGTCTCTAGCATTACTCACAAAAATAATCTTAGCCCTCCAAACATGATCCTTAAGTCCTTAAACAAAAATATAAATAAAAGTTCAAATAACAATAAAAATTGGCCCAAATAACATAAAAAGTTAGCCTAAAAAATATCAAGATTAGACCAAACAAAAACAAATGAACAAAATATTCAACAAAAGCTCATTCAAAAACAAAAAATAAAAACCCCTAATCATTCAGATTCATAATTCGTTCAACCCATTCTATAAAAATAATTAAATAATCTCTAATTTCATTTTCCTAAAAAATGGTACCAAGAGGGATATTGTGGCCGCGAGTTGCCGGTGATGCTAGGAGCTCTACTCCTCAGTGGCTTGGCTTGTAATTGCAACATGTATCACTTGTTGCACTCTCTTACTTTCTCAATTTTGCTTTTATCTATCATTATTTTCGAGCTCTTTCGGAATTTATTACTCTCATCTCAGTATTATCAGTTCTCACTTAATTTCTCATCAGTCTCTTTTTGCTTTTTAATTTTTTTTGGAGAAAGAAATTAAAACTTCATGTATTTGTATTTTTTTTTGGTGATTTTGATATATTCAAATTTATTTATTTATTTAATTGTGTATAATTCAAGTTTCTTAATAACCACCCTTCTCACTTAATTTTTATTTTATTTTATAGATTTAGAAATTAAAACTTCATGTATTTGTGCTGTTTTTTTTTTTGGGTGATTTTAATATATTCAAATTTATTTATTTACTAGAATTATGCCCATGCGATATACGGCTTAATTAAGAATAATGTGTAGACTGATGAAATTTGTTATTAATTTAATTAAAATGAAATAATAAAAATAAAGTAATCTTTTACGTTGGGTTATATAATGAATGCATATTGTGTATAACTAAGGATTTTATATAATAATAATAAAAATATCAAATATAAGTCTAGTAATGGAAGATGATAGATAACTATATAACTCTTTTTCTTTTCTTTTTCTGAGGGGAAAAAAAAGTGTTCAGGGAGTGTGCATAATATATATTAAGCTTTAAAGCTTAAGTTCTCACCATTGCATATATAAATGCAAAAACCTTGAATTCAATAATTATAAACAATCCAAAAATAATAATTGAAAGCATATTTAGGTGGTAACCTTAATTCAATAGTAAAAAACAATCCAAATTACTAAACTTTAAAAAATAAAAGTGGAGAAACTCACATGATAATTTAATTTTTGTCTTTGAAAGATGGAGAGGAGACACCAAAACTTGGTCGAGTTTCACCCTACAAAACAAAAAAGAGGGTTTATATTTACGCAAAAACTTCAATATTTTTTTTTTAATTAAAAAACTAAAAGTTAAAACCTTGGCAATAAGTTTGCATTGATAATTGAAAATAACTTTCAAGATATGATGAGAATTGAGAAGTAAATAACTTCATTAGCATTGAAATATGATGAGAATTGAGAAGTAAAAAATGTTATAATAATAAACAAAAACCAATTCAATATGATTATAAAAAAAAAAAAAAGGTCATAGTATACAAATACATACCTTTGTAGGTGCTGTATATAGAAGAATTGAAGACTAAACCAAGAAACCATACAGTAGGTTGGAGATTGAAAAAAACACCTAATAACTATGTATATATATATACACTCCACCTAAAAGGAAACCAAGTAAAAATCAAATACCCTAAACTTCTTGAAGTCTATGACAATATAGAGTTTTTAAGAAGCCAAATTGCAAAAAATTTTAGATAACAACAAAAAATTAAATATTACACTTGATATATATCACCATATGCTACATACCATTAGACGTGCTATTCAAACTCATTAATAAACGTGGTTTCAAAAAAAAAAAAAAAACTCATTAATTTATGTAGAACTCTAATTCTATCGTTTAAACTTTTTTTTATGGGACGTTCAAAATTTTTATAAGAAAAAAAAAACTAATTTTATATCATATGTATCAAACTTTTCTTCTACGTGTCAAAGGTAGAGTTAAAAGTTTATATATATTAAAAGAAAGCTGAAGTAGCCGTGTGTCTATCTAAATTGTTTTTTTTCCCATACGAGAAGTGTATTTCTATCCAAAGAAGAGATTGATATATTATTATTAAATTATTAAGTTTTGTGTTCATCAAAATCTTTCCTTCTTTTTAGCATTATGTGTCCAATACTACTGGTTTACTTGAGTGTCCAATATTATCCATTTAGAGAGTATAGGAGAAGAGAAAATAGTTGCTTCTCTTGGTGTCGGTGGTTTAATATTCGCCAAGTCCTACATATATTAGGACTCTTTTATTTATATATATATATATATATATATATAAGTTGCTTCTAGAGATTTAAAAAAAAAAAGTATATTAAAAAACATAAATATAAATATAAACAATTAAAAAACATTCAACATCTATACCCACAAAACAAGGAAAGGAAAAAGAAAAGGCTAGAAAAGCCTAAATATTATCTTTATTTGCCAAGAAGAAAAGAAAACCCTAGAAAAGGAAAAAAAGAAAATATTGACTATATATTTTGGTGTTTTATTATGTTTGGACTCAAAAATTAATTTCTTAGTTAATTAGACATGAAAGCTCAATTTCTTATATAATTTATAAACAATCAAACTAACATTATATATATAAAAAAATCAATTGACAATCCGTAACAATTCTCTAAATTGGATTAAATTTAAGGAAATCAACTTAAACAAATACACAAAAAATATATTCAATTTGATGTGGAAAAAAAAAAGTAAAGTCAACAAATACGTACTTGTAAAGTTGTAGGTAAAAGAAGAGAATAATAGAGATTGTAAGTAGATGAAGAGAAGAATAGCACAAAAGAACCGTATGATGGGTATTAATTATGAATTATTTGATATATATATATATATATATATATATATACACACACTCCACATTGAAGAATTTTATATGAACAAAAAGTTTAAAGCTAATATTAATTGAATAGAATTTTATAAACTAATTAAAATTCTAAATACTACTTTCTCAAAAAAAAAAAAAAAAAAAAAAAAAAAAAAAATTCTAAACACTACGTTGCTCTAGCACCCACTCCTAAGCCAACACAATACTATGTGCTTGTCACTGTAATTTCTTTTATTCTAGCAAAATTGATAATATTGATGTCATGTGAAATTTGATTACATGGTGGTACTATTCACATGATTAAGATTCGTCCAATTTGTTTTAAAATTCTAAACACTACGTTGCAACCTTAGACAAAATAAATTAAAGAAAATAACAAATTAAGCACGATTTTTAGCACCACGTGAAGCAATATTAATTGAATAGAACTTTATCCTTCCTTCGTTTAATTAAATTAAGATTTTTATCCACTTAGAAATTATAGTTGAAGAAAAATTATATCCACTCAGAAATTATAGTTGAGGAAAACTTATATATATTTTTTCTTAAAATCTAAAAATCTAAGAAATTTTATGCAATTTGGTACCGCTACTTGGCTCAACCATGGCGTCTAAGCCCAACTTTTATTATATATAATATGATTTAATTGTGTATAATTCAAGTTTCTTAATAACCCACATTCTTAATTTTTTTTTTTTTTTAATTTTATAGATTTAGACCCTCTTATGATGTGCTAAAAAACGGATTGACTCATTTAAAGCACTTATCTCCATTATGTGATTATTTCCTCCCCAAAAGGGAAAAAAAAAATGGTCGTATTTGTTTGTGGGCCCACCAACTTATTTAGATTTGGGCAGGGAAACTAAATTATTGTTTTAATTTGCCACGTATAATGTTTCCCTCCAACCATGGTGTTTATACCACTCTAGTGCTTATAAATTGTTATCCTCGTCAAAACATTTGTCTCTCCCTAACTGTTCGAATCTTGGCAAACGTAGACATATGTGGAAAGGAATTTGGTCTTTACAGGTACCCCACAAGATAAAACACATGTTGTGGAAGGCAGCGAACGATGCAATTCCGACGCTTTTCAACCTGTGGAGGAGGCGCGTGGTCCATGTTGTGGCATGTCCGGTTTGTCTCTCTGACTGTGAGGACACTGTTCATGCATTGTGGGGTTGCCCTGCTCTTTGCTCCATTTGGGAAGCTGATGAGAAAACAAAAAAATTCCTCAAATATAAATTTTCATAGTTTGCGGACCTGCTGGAGTTGCTGTTCAGTTCTGATGGGAGCATGGATTTGAACCTCATGGCTGTCCTATTTTGGTTGATTTGGGAAAAAAGGAACTCTGACCGTGTGGGGGGCCATTGGTCTTGCTTAAAAGACATTCGGACCAGGGCCTTGGGCCTTCTTCGTGACTATGCAGCAGCCCAGTCTCCCATACGGCTCCATCATCCCCCTATACCAGCCCAAAGGGTCAGGTGGATCCCTCCCATCTCACCTCTATATAAAGTAAATTATGATGGAGCAATATTTAAAGAAATTGGGGCTGCTAGTCTGGGCGTGATCATTCGGGACTCGGAGGGCAGTGTGGTTGGTGCTCTAGCTGAAAGAATCCCTCTCCTACCCTCAGTTGCTACGGTGGAAGCTCTGGCTTGCAGGAGAGCAGTCTTATTTGCCAGGGAACTTAGTGTTTTTGAGGCTACTTTTGAGGGCGATTCTGAGATTGTAACTAAAGCACTGCAGGTTGGAGGGTCTAACCACCCTGAGTTTGGTCTGGTCATTAATGACTCACTTAGGCTGGCTAGTGGCTTTCGTTTTTGTAAGTTTGCTCATGTAAAACGACTAGGAAATTTAGTCGCCCATTTCCTTGCCAGAAAGTCTAAACCAGACCTTTGAGTTTGGTTTCTCAAAAAAAAAAAAAAAAAAAAAAAAAAAAGAGTTGATACGATGTAAAAGAGTGTAAACACCATTAGTGAAACAATCAATTCTTTTTATCACCTCAGCAATCTAATAAAGTGAATATTTTATTTCATTTCAACACCAGTGCTTCATTGATCATGCCTGCCTCTTCATTCTAACCTTTATGAATTCCCCCCTATTTTTAAAGCGTTTACGCATTATCACATAGAAAAAAAGTTATTTCATAATTGCATCTTCAACTATTACAAACGAGCCTATGCATAGTTGGGTCATTCTAATGGATTATTAGCCAAATTCTAAACTCTAACAAACCCACCATCCATAGCCAAATTATGGCCCTTCTCATCTTGGACATTAGCGGTGACAATGGCTTGTGCACCATGAAAAGTGAAGAGGCATGCAGTGGCCTCCAGTGGCGGAGTTAGGAATTTAAATTTGGGAGGGCCAAACGTAAAATTAGGCAATTAATTTTTTCTCTATGTATATATTGATTATGATAGGGAAAAAAATGTATTGACCCCTTGCAAATTAATTAATTACCTAAGTTAATTAATTGAGTTCAATTACATGCAATGGCAGTAGCACAAACAAATCACCAACTAAATTAAATGCAGCGGAAATTAAATTTGACACAGTGATTTGTTTACAAATAGGAAAAATCACCAAAGCAAAAACCCCACTAGGTGATTTCAAAGTCACCACTTCCAAAAATTCACTAATCAATAATCAACCTACAGTTGCATGAATCCCAGTCCCAAATTACCAACCTACAGTTGAATTTTCACTCCAATATTCAATTGGATTTGATCTTGTAGTGACACTCTTTCCGTTTAATGCACGAATCCCAGTCTGTGACTAACCAATGATGCACAGATCTCAATACGTGACTAACTCCAGCAACTTGAAGAAGGTTGTTGGTTGCAAAGTTCTTCACTTCATGCACAATGAAGATTAGGAAGCTCCTTGGTTACAAAACCCTTTGACGTAAAAACGTAGTAGCTTCTTTCAGAGAGAATAAGGCACTAGGTCACTCAATGCATGTATGACGGCCTTTTAAAATAATCCTTATATATGTCTAGGGTTGTGAAAAAAGAAACCGTACACAAATATACAAGAATTTGCATGCAATTAGATTTGAAAAGTCTGATTTCATAATTCTCGACAGAAATAGCTTCTGTCGAGCCTTAACATTAATTCTCGATAGAAAGGATTCTGTCAAGACTTCTGTCGAGCTTTAGTGAACAACTCTTTTTTCACTTGTTTCTTGGTCAGATCTTCATGGTTTTAACACTTGACTTAAACTCTTGTTTCTTGAAGTACTAAACTAATCTTAGATCTACCCAATTACAAGTAAAGTGCATTTTGTCAAAGGATTAGCCAATTACATAAAATATGTCCTTAACAGATTATATTCATACTAATAGTAATGTACATACAATTTAATAATCAAAACTCAAAAGTGTATTATTTCTAAATTACCGTCTCCTAAACTTGTCCATGAATCTAGATTTTTCAAATTAAATTATCATTCATTAAATATAATGACTAAAACTAAAAAAAAATACTAATAATTTAAAGATTGTTAAATAAAAGACAAACAATCATTCAAATTTCAATATATAAAAAAAAATCTAATAACTACAACCAAATACATATTATATTATTTTATATATAAATTAAATAGTAAAAATATTATATTTTAATCATATACATTTATAATGTTATGATATATTGCTAATTTTAATATTTTAAGAACAAATAAATATATGAGAAATGTCAAATCAAACAAAATTAAAAATAAAATAAAAGTGTGAAAGTGAGAGTAGCCTACATAACTACACATTTGCTTTTGTAAGAAGGATTTTAACTACACACGTGCTACATTCACAATTTTTTTTACAATAATTTCACAATGAATCCTAAGTGATAAATTATTACTAATTTTAATTTTAATCCACAACTTAAATAACTTTTTTGTGTACTCGTAACAGCTAATAACAACATACCACTTAAGATTTATTGTAAAAATGTTGTGAATATAATATTTATTTATTAAAATAACTCTACTGTATATATATATATATATATATATACTAATTTTTTTTTCCAAATATTTTGGGGAGGCCAAAGCCCCCTATTCGGTCCCAATGTGGCTCTGCCACTGGTGGCCTTGCCCATGCTGCTTGCGCCTCCTGTGATTATGGCCACCTTGCCTTGGAGCTTATTGTTTGAAGATGTGGAGTTCATTTTGTTTTGTTTCACTCAAGTGAGTGATCAGTGAAGTGAATTTAGCTTCTTGATTACATGGTACTGTTGACAAGCTAGGCCCAAGAAAGGATGTCCATATATCCAAAAGAGATTATGAAAGTATTGTCATGTGTAGATTGACAGCTCCTATTTTTGTCGGCCACAATTAAAATTATTTTTTGAAAATTAATAACACATTTGTAAAGGTTTTATGTTATAAAAATTTTTCATGGCTCTTGAGATAGAAGAGATAATCCCTCCCAATTGTGCAGTGGCATTAGGAGATTGTTGCTTCTGCCTTCTTTGCAAGGTTTAAAACTCCTCCAGTAAAATATATTCATTAAATTAAGTAGAAATAGTCTTACATATATCCTGTTATACACATAAGGTCTGTGTAATAATTAAACACTACATTTATATAAGTTAATACTTATTAGTGTGGTGTGGGAACGGCTTGCAGGAGGGGAAAAAAGCAAAAGAAAAAAAGAATTGAGTGTCCTTTTGTTTTGAGAGAGAGGTAAAAGAAAAAAAAAAAAAAAAAACCAATTACTTGGAACAGAGGATAAAAAGCATATAAAAAGAGAGGTAAGACCGATGTGATTGAGAGAAATCGAAAGACGTTTTTAAAAGAAGAATTATTAGATGAGGGGAGAAAGAGAAAGGTGAAGAATGGTAATGTGATGTGATAGAAGGGAAGTCAAGAAAAAGTCGAAAAAGAGGAGGGAAAAGTAGAAAACAAATAGAGAAGAGTATTTCACCAAAAATTCAAATAGTGTTCAAATTGGCCGGAATAGGTTAGAATGGTCGAAATGCATTGAATTCTGCTCGAATTTAACTACAGTTGGGATAAGGGGGGTTTAGGGTACTAGTACAAAATATTTCGCATGTTCTGACTGGAATGGAATGCAATCGATATATATTATGACAAGACTGAAGGAAACGGTGATTGGATTACTGTGTTGCATACAACTCATTTAAGAATAAAAAATATTCAAGGTACTTGTATCTTAGACCACTCTTGCATCACAAAACTTTTATAATATTTTGGTAAGCCACTGTACGAATAGGTGGGTGTGATGCTTAGTTTGACAATATGAGTACTTTGGGAGATTATGATTACTTACTAGTGAATAAGGCAACGGAGAGGAAATCTAGTGTTCTTTGGACTACCCAAAGAAATAAGTGGTTCAAACCAAGAACAGTTCTATCTATAGGGGGTCAAGCCTTTTTCATCAACTTATCACTTGCAGATGAATACACTGTTGAGGGAGAACCGACTGGAAGATGTAGTGGATAAAAGGTGCAAAGATGCATATATTGAAACTGTAGAAGCATTTCTAGAAATAACTGCCAGATGCACGGATACGATCCCAGATGATCAACTGATGAAGCGTAAGTTCGTCAGTCGAGTTAGTTAGATGGAAGCAATCCTCAGCCTGTATGAACATACCCTTAAAGGTGGTCACCGATGTGGTGCCTGCCACAATGCCTCCGATGCCAAAGTCAGTATAAGAAGCTTTCTTGGGAATAAACAATGTAATTGAATAGAATGAAAGAAATCTCTTAGTGTCTATGTGTGTATGTACCTTGTACTTGGCAATGTGTGGGCTTTATATAGGCTTTCACAGCTTCTAGCCGTTGAGGTAGTTATGGAGGTCTTAATGCTCCCCTTGGTAACATCTGGTGCTGTGTAATGTGGCTTTAATGTGCTCCAACGGTTCATACAGTTGGCCTTGTAACCGTTTTGGGTGTAATTGTGCTGCATTGAATGGTCTTCCTGCCTTCGTCAATGACGTGGGATTTAGTTTGCTCGTCCAGGGGTATCTTCGTCTATATCATGGACGTCGTCTTCAGTAAATGAATTCGCCAGTCCCGTCATCAGCCATCAATAAACCAGGTACCGTAGTTGCTAGAGCAAAGAGGTCATGTCACCTTTGCCTAAGTGATTTCTACGAGTCCCATTCAGATTATTGTTAATGATGATATATGTAGCAGCCACCATATGTCGTGAGTGCTAATTCTAAAGCCATAAATTTGACTAGAATGTAATGTTATTAACCATGTTTTGTGAGTGATTTGCCCTTATCTGTGGGGCCTGTATATTGTATTCTCGCCTGTGAATGGATGTCATTGTTTGATTTTGTATGATTTTATTTCTTCCACAACCCTCCCCCCCCCCCCCCCCCCCAAACACAACCAAAAAAAAAAAGCGGAAATACTATTTTCGTCCCTACATTTTCACCCCATTTCCAATTTAATCCCTACTTTTTTTTTTACCGTTTTTATTCTCCAAAAAAAAAAAAAAAAAAAAAAAAGCCTACATAGCAAACGGAGTCCATGTTAGCACATGAAATGCTGACATTGCTATTAATTTTATCAATTTTAACAAAATAAAAAAAGAAAAATTAAAATTAAAATCCAAAAAATACATCAATTTAGATCTATCTTCATCTTCAACAAGAACACACAGACCTAGATTTTAAATATAAGAACACATGCCTAGATTTTCTAGCATTTTCTTACCCTTTCTTGTCAACCAAACACAAAAACACAAACACAAACCCAACAGCAAATCTCTCTTGTCAACCACACACACACACACACACACACACACACACACAAAACACATACCCAAAAATCAACAAGAAAACAAACACAAACACAAACCCATCAATCCATCTTCAACAACAATCCAACAATCCAAACACAAAATCACAACGATCCGTGATCTGAAACCCAACGATTCGAAACTTAACTGAAACCAACGATCCAAAATCTCCAAACCCACCACATCTACATCCACAAGCTTTAATCCTTCACCGATCTTCAAACCAATCACAACCATTCGATCTTCTACTTCTGTGTCATTGCGAGGAACCCAGGCCGAAGCTCCTCAAGCTTTAATCTTTCACTGTTGACCACCACAACCACGAATGGTAGTGCGTGCTTCCTGGGTTTGGTTTATGAGTTTCAAATCCAAACACCATACAACAGTGGTTGAGGGTTTAGATCGATCTAAAGAGAGAGAGATAGAGTCAAGGGTTTGTGTGAGAAGAGAGCTTGAGATAAGAAAAGATGAGATTTGAAAAACATGGCCATGAATGTGACAGTTGGGTCTTGATCTAAAAAGATAGGGGCTTTGAGGAGGCCATGGGTCTTGATCTGAAGAGAGAGAGAGAGAGGCACTAAATTTGGTTTGTGTTTGAATTGGGTGAGAGAGTGTGGGGCTCTTTAACATAATATTTGTTTTGTTTATTTTTTCTATTTGGGTCTATCCAGAGCTTGAAGAAAATGAATTCATGTTCTGTTTTGAGTTCTTCGTATTCTCCCCAAAAAAGAGGAAAAAAGTTTTTTGATAATTTTTTGGGTTTTAAAATTTTTAGGTTCAAAATCTACTCAGATCTTAATTCATGTGATTTTTTTTGTTTTTAATTTTGTTTATTTAGTTAAATTTGATAAATTATTTTTTAAAAATTTTATATGCTGATGTGGCAATTTTAAATGTGAAATAAATTTTTTATTATTATTTTAATAGCTACGTCAGCATTTCATGTGTCAACATAGACTCCGTTTGCCAAGCAGGCTATTTTTCGTTAGTGAGATGACAGTAGCGACCAAAACGGAATGGTTTTATTTATTTATTTTGGGGACTAAAAGCGGAAAAAAAAAGTAGAGACCAAAGTGGAAATGAGGTGAAAATGTAGGGGCGAAAATAGTATTTCCGCCAAAAAAATATTGTCACTCAGTGAATTGTTTATCCTTCTATATGAGGAGAATTAAGTTCAGATCTCCAATATTCTATTGTTGTAGCCTAGTTGTAATCAAAATTATTGTCCCATTCCTTAAATCCTATATGAGAAATCTAAAAGCTAATACATACAAAAAAGGTATTTTATTTATAGTTGAGAATTGAAGCATTTAAACTTTGGATGTTTCTATAAAAAATATTAAAAGGTATCAACTAGTCGAGCTACAACTTTTGACAAAAAGGAAAAAAAAAAGAATTTATTTTATTCTGCTTGAATAATGGGTGAGATTGAGGTTTAGAATTTGGATTGTGACAATAATAAAATTGTGGGTTTAAATTGACATAATTAACTTTACAATTTCCGTTTGGGGTAATTATCAAAATAATTTTTTTTGAAGAGTTTTAACCAATGTCTGCTCAAATGATAATTCTTTATCATTAAACTAAGAGATAATTTGGTTATTGGTATAGGCAAAGAATTGAACTTTAAATCTCTCATCTGATAATAAGAAACTTTACCAATGACCACCACGTACCCTTGGTACAGTAGTCACTCCACAAGTATAAGTACTTGTGAGATGTGGGGGGTAAGAACCGGAGTTCAAGTCTCCAAAAGGGAACTTCACACACATATATATCTAGATTATGTTAGAGTAGAAATTCTATCTTGTATAACCAAAAAAAAAAAAAAAAAACTTTACCAGTGAACTAACTAAAATCTATTATCGTTTTGGTTTTTAAGGTTTCAAAATTTCTAGAGTTTTTTTACACAAATTTTATAAATTGGTCTCCATCCATTATTCATTATTCATCGAAACAACTCATATAACTCCGATAACACGCTTAAAAAAAAATTGGGACTCAATCTAACTTTTTTTTGTTTTGCTTTTTCTCCTTAATTTTTTGATACTAAAAGGTAGCTTGAAAAGCTATAAAAAAAAAAAAATCAATTTTGCTTTTTTGGTTATTAGACAGACCCTCTTATGGTTTGTTAAAAAATGATTGGCTCGTTGATAGCACTTATCTTAACTTGTGATTATTTGCTCCTCCCCAGTCACAATGCAAAAAAAAAAAAAAAAAAAAAAAAAAAAAGGAAAAATGAAAAAAGGAAAAAAAAATTATTGTGGGAA
Organism: Quercus aquifolioides; assembly: GCA_019022515.1. Lineage (NCBI taxonomy): Eukaryota > Viridiplantae > Streptophyta > Magnoliopsida > Fagales > Fagaceae > Quercus > Quercus aquifolioides. The sequence goes on along the minus strand of CM032331.1, from coordinate 46,771,199 downwards.
TATTTGCTTGTGGGCCCTACCAAAATGTTCTATCCAATGTCATAATTGTTTCAAATTGCCAAGTATAATGTTTCACATAATAAATGATGCCAAAGAGTTGATATATGATGCGAAAGAATGTAAATACTTTATACCCAAAAACAGAAGAAGAAGAAGGTAAACACAAACACCATTCATTTGTGAAACAAACAATCAATGTCCAATCTTTTAATCACTTCAACAATCTAAAGTGAATATTTTATTTCATTTCAACTAGTGCTTCATTGATCAAGCCTCTTTCATTCTTGCCTCTACGATTCCCTCCTATTTTCAAAGAGTTTTTTTACGCATGATCACATAGAGAGAACTTTTTATTATTATTAAAGACTTAAAATATAGTTCCCCAAGTTATTATTTCATAATTGCAACCTCAACTACTGTTTATTCTGCAAGAACAACGGGGCCGTTCTAATGGATTATTACCCAAACTCTTAAGCCTTATACCCACCATCCACCGCCAAATTATGGCCAGTGATGAACTCAGCTTCCTCAGAAGCAAGAAACACCACAGCGTCAGCAACATTTTTGGGCCTCAAAGCCCCAGCTTTCAAGTAGCAATATGACTCTACCATCTTATCCTCTTCCTCATTTTCATACCCGAGCAACTCCTTCAACAATGGCGTCCCAACTGCCCCTGGTGATACACAATTCACGCGTATCCCATATGCCCCCAACTTCAAGCTCGCACACCTCACCAACCCCAGCACCGCGTGCTTCGACATCACGTAGTCCGCGAAATTCACGGTACCAACGCTCGCCCCTATGCTCGCCGTGCAAATTATGCTCCCCTTCACGTGCCCTTCCACCATGGCCTTCGCCGCGTGCTATACACACGCCGCCATTCCACGAGCGTTCACCGCCATAATCTTGTCGTAAGCCGACATGTCCATGTCCAGCGCGGTCTGATCGCACGTGAGGGTCGCTCTCCCCATGCCCGCGTTGCTGAACATGATGTCGAGGCTTCCGTGCGCTTTCACCGTGGAGTCTTACCATGTTCTTGACCTGTTCCTCGTCGCTGACATCGCAGTGTATGTAGGTACAGATGTTGGAGCCGATTGATGCGGCCACTTTTTGGCCCATCTCGTCTTGGACGTCGGCGATTACAATGGCTCGTGCACCGTGAGCGGCGAATTGGCGCGCCGTGGCCTCACCCATGCCACTTGCTCCTCCGGTGATTATGGCCACCTTCCCTTGGAGCTTATTGCTTGAAGATGTGGAGTTCGAGTGTGCCATTTTGTTTTGTTTCGGTCAAGTGAAGTGAATACCTTCTTAATTTTCACAAATTAATATGCGTAATTGATAAATTTTTATTTCGGATAAAGTAATAATAAAAGCCAACAAAATACTATTTTTGATCCTTATATTTCGAGATCACAACTGATTTGCTCCACACATTTTTAATAGCAATCAAGTGATTATGTCTAACTAACTAGAAGTGGCATAGTCTAATTTGTAATAACCCTTGTGAAAATTTTATCAAAGAGTTTGAAATCAAATCCAAATCCTATGTCATACCCTACTTGTAAATTGCCGAGATGATAAGTTAAGAATCTCCACCGAAAGATTAGTTAATAAGAGTAGCTTTTTAAAATTTTAATTTTTTATCTTCTTAGATTGGATAGCTCATAAGGAGAATTACATTTCTAACTTTTTATCTCAGCCGTCCAGAAGGTATCAATCTGGATTCTTTGTAATCAAGTTTGAATTTGCTAGATCTCTAGATAGCAACAAGGGCGACTGCACATACAAGTCAGTGTGGTCTTGTGACCACCTGGACTTGCCAAAAACAAATTAAACTTGCAAAAATAATAATAATAATAATAATAATAATAAAATAACACAATTATTTTTAAATTAGCACATTTTGTCTTTCCTAAATAAAATATTGACCACCTTGAGTAGATAATCTCAAGAATATTGGACACAATGAAAATAAGAATAATGATTGGAATAGAATAAAATATCACAACAATTTCACAACATTCCGAAATTAAAATGTCATCTCACATGTGGGCCTTTTTTAATCTCTAATTTGAATTTTTTTTTTATGCTAATATAAGAATTGTTGCGACATTTTATTGTGTCTCTAGTATTATTCACAAAAATAATCTTAACCTTCCAACCATAATCCTTAAGCCCTTAAACAAAAACATAAATAAAAGTTCAAATAACAACAAAAATGAAGAAGTGTTACGTCTACAATATTTTCATAACACTTTTACTATAAATTATAGCTTGTAAGTTGCTTATGGCTTTAATTTGAACCCACCACTTAAATTATTTTTTTGTCCACTCGTAACAATGAGTAATAACCTACCACTTAAGATTTGTTGTGAAAATAATGTGGACATAACATTTCTTATAAAAATGAGCCCAAATAACAAAAAATGTTAGCCCAAAAAACAAGATTAGACCAAACAGAAATAAATGAATAAAATATTCAACAAAAGCTCATTAAAAAACAAAAAATAAAACCCCTGAACATTCATATTCGTAACTCGTTCAACTCATATTTCATAAAAATAATTAAATAACCCCTAATTTCATTTTCCTAAAAAATGGTACCAAGATTGAGATTGTGGCTGTGAGTTCTTGTCGATGACGTTGAGAGTTCTACTTTTTAGTGGTTTGGCTCGTAATCGTAACATGTATCATTTGTTACTATCTCTCACTTTCCCCATTTTTATTTTCTCTATTATTATTTTCAAGCTCTTTCTCACTTCATCTCATCATTCTTAATTCTCACCTATTTTTCATCAATCTCTTTTGGCTTTTTAATTTTGTTTGTAGAAAGAAATTAAAAATTTTCATATATATATATATATATATATATTGGTGAAGTCGATATTTTCAAATTCTTTTTTTATTAGATTATGTATGATTTAAGTTTCTTCATAAACCACCCTAGAACAACTAAAAATACTCACTTTTGTTGTTTTGTCTTCAGTAAAAAATGGATTGACTTGTCGAAACTAGGGGTGTGCATGATTTGGGTAGAGGGGTTTTATCAACTCAACCCGCCATGCTGGGTTAAAAAAAATCCAACACAACCCAACCCATCATAAGGGTCTAGCCTAACCCAATCCAACCCAACCCACGTGGATTGGGGTGGACATATTTTTTAATTACTATTATTAATATTAAATTGAGAATTAGAACAACACCACTACAAATAGGAGCAAATTTATAACAAGATAATCCTGAGCATAACACCAAACCAACACAAAATATATGAGGAGAACTTAGGGTTTAGGTTTTATTTGGGAAGATAGGTAAAAGAGTAAATAACGAAATTGTATAATATATTTTTAAATTTTAAATATATGTTAAATATAGGTGGATTAGGTTATGGTAGATTTGTGAATTTTATAACCCAAACCCAACCCATTCTAAAAACAAATTTCAAAACCTGACCTAACCCACCAATCCCTTGTTGAAATCATCCATCTTCATTGTGTGATTATTCTCCCTACCCACTTTTTGGCCAATCCAAGTCATTCTGAACTTCGAAGTAGACTTTGGGACATTTATGTAGGGAAACTAAATTATTGTTTCAAATTGCCACTTATATATTTCACATAACACACAATGCCAAGGAGTTTGATATGACGTGAAAGAGTGTAAACACTACTAATGAAACACTACAGCAATCTGCTTTCAAAAAAAAAAAGAAACACTACAGCAATCTAAAGTAATTATTTTATTTCCTTTCAACACCCGTGCTTCATTGATCATGCTCCATTCTTAACTTTATGATCACATAGAGAAAAAGTTACTGTATTTGATAATTGCATCTTCAACTATTACAAACGAACCCATATATGCACAATTGGGTCATTCTAACGGATTACTTAGCCGAATTCTAAATTCTAAGAAACCCACCATCCATAGCCAAATTATGACCGGTGACAAACTGAGAATCCTCAGAAGCAAGAAACACCACAGCGTCAGCCACATTTTTGGGTCTCACCGCCCCACCTTTCAAAGTATAATTCGGCTCTATCACCTTATCCACTTCCTCATCATTTTCATTCCCCAAAATGTCCTTCAACATTGGCGTCCCAACTGGTCCTGGTGAAACACAATTCACGCGTATCCCATACGCGCCCAGCTTCAAGCTCGCGCACCTCACCAACCCCAGCACCGCGTGCTTCGACATCACGTAGTCGACCAACTTCTCGCTGCCAACACTCGCCCCTATGCTCGCCGTACAAACGATGCTCCCCCTCACGCGCCCTTCCACCATAGCCCTCGCCGCGTGCTTCACACACGCCGCCACTCCACGCGCGTTCACCGCCATGAGCTTGTCGTAAGCCGACAGGTCCATGTCCAGCACGGTCTGATCGCACGCGTGGGTCGATCTCCCCACGCCCGCGTTGCTGAACATGATGTCCAAGCGTCCGTACGCTTTCACCGTGGACTCTACTAAGTTCTTGACCTGTTCCTCGTCGCTGACATCGCAGTGTACGTAGGTGCATACGTTGGAGCCGATTGACACAGCGGCGTTTTGGCCCTTCTCGTCTTGGACGTCGGCGATGACGATGGCTCGTGCGCCGTGAGCGGCGAACTCGCGAGCCGTGGCCTCGCCCATGCCGCTTGCGCCTCCGGTGATAATGGCCACCTTGCCTTGGAGCTTGTTGTTTGAAGAAGCGGAGTCTGCCATTTTGTTTTGTTTGAGTCAAGTGACTGATCAGTGAAGTATTGATAAGCTACTCTCAACAAAGGTTGTCCATTTATATAAAAGAGATCATTATGTTGTCGGCCACAAATTTATAATATTGTACACGAACGAATCAAAGTAATTGATGAATTAAATGAATATGTTCTAAAAAATAAATATATTTGTAAGATTATGCGGTATTGTTGATAAGATACTCGCAAGAAAGGATGTCCATATATCCAAAAGAGATAATGAAAGTATGGACAAGTAGATTGGTGGCTCCTATTTTGTCGGCCACAATTAAAATTTATACCAATTTAAAATAAATATAATAAATGAACATGATAAAAAAAATTTTGAATTTTTTTTCTGAGAAAATTATTTTTTGAAAATTGATAACACACTTGTATTTTGTAAAGGCTATGTTATAATTGTTTTTTTCATGACTCTTGAGATAGAAAGAGCACCACCTGTGCAGTTGCATTAGGAGATTGTTGCTTCTGCCTTGATTTTTGCAAGGTTTAAAACTCCTTCAGTAATATATATTCATTAAATTAAGTACAAATACTTTTAAATATTTATCCTGTTGTGCACAAAAGGTCTGTGTAATAATTGAACACTATCTTTAAGTTAATAGTGTGGAAATGGCGTGCAGGAGGGGAAAAAAGGAAAGAAAAAAAAAAGAATGAGATTGTCTTTTTGTTTTGAGAGAGATGAAAAGTAAAAGAAAAAAAAAAAAAAACAAACAAATTACATGGGATAGAGGATAAAAAGTATATAAAAAGAGAGATAAGACCAATGGGATTGAGAGAGTTAGAGATTAAAAAAAAAAAATTATTAGATGAGGGGAGAAAGCAGAGAAAGGAGAAGTCAGAAGAGTAGTAATGTGATAGAAGGAAAATTAAGGAAATATCCAAAAAGTGGAGGGGAAAGTACAAAACAAATGGAGAGAATATTTTGTCCCAATATTCAAATACTGTTGAAATTGATAGGAATAGGTTAGAACGGTCTAAATGAATCGAATTTTACTAAAATTTAACTAGAGATGGAATAGGGAGGGTTTAGTGTACTTGTACAAAATATTTCACCCATTTTGACTAGAATAGAACGAAATTGATATATATTATGACAAGACTGAAGGACCAGATTTGAGTCCCTAGCTCAAAAGGTGGATGGATTTAGGCCAAAAAAACCCAAAATAATGAATTTGTAGAGGGTGGGTTGGAAAACTGGGCCTTAATGAATCAGATAACCCCTAAAGTGAATTCAGATGACAAGAGAATGAAAATAAACGAGTTTATGCTGAAGAAAATCGTCCTCGGCAAAGTTCGAGGAGATCTGTTTTTATATATTTCTCTCAAGTTTGGTTACAAATGCAATTCTTGATTGCTACAGTCTTCTTCTCTTAATTTCTCGATCCCTTCACCGTGGAGGGTCTCTTCCATTATATAGTTCTCTTTAGACAATCTTGGCTCTCCACTTGTTGATCATCCAAGTTACTACTTGAGTGTTTGTCCTATCGGACACTCATGCCCTCTGTGCGTTGGGGAAGCCACTGCAGCACTGTTCAGGGGTCTTCTCCACATTAATGCAGTCAGAAAGTTAGCTGCAGAGCATTTAATGCGGTGGTAGCAGTCTTCTCCTTAGATATTTTAAGACTTCCCCCCCTCCCTGTCCTAAGTTTCTGTATCCGTGCCTACAGGACTTCCTGGAACGTTCTCCTAGACGACATATCACTTTTACGGACCTCGGCTTTGGTTGGCCGAGGAGGCATTCATCCTCGGCCCACCCTTTTGAGCCCTTATGACCAAAACTAACTTCTTCATTTACTAACGCGGATCCCCTTGACAATGTTTTCTTCTCTTCGAACAACCTTTCGTCCTCGGATTGGGCCCCAGGCCCAATATATATATATACAGATAATGAGCTCTTGGGCCCAATACCCCTACACAACTCATTCAAGAGAAAAATAAAATAAAAATAAAAATTCAAGGTAATTGTATCCTAGACCACTCTTGTGTCACGAAACTTTTATAATATTTTGGTAAGCCACTATACTATTAGGTGGGTGTGATGCTTCGTTTGACAATATGAGTACTTTGGGAGATAATGGATACTTGCTACTGAATAAGGCAATGGAGAGGAAATCTAGTGTTCTTTCGACTACCCAAAGAAATAAGTGGTTCAAACGAACAATAGTTCTATGATTCTATCTATAGGAGGATGTGTATCATGTATCGAATATATAAGTCCTCTTCCTCATGTACATGAGGGTGGACTCCACATTTGTGGGATTCACCCTCATGTAAAAGGGAGGACTCATGCATCCAATACATGATGTATTTTTTCCTATCTAAAGGGGGTCAAGCCTTTCATCAACAACACACAGCACATGTCTACCTAAAGTTGCTAATTTCGATCACCATCATTTCGATATAGTAAGAATAAGTGAGAACTTTCAACTAATTTCACCATATCATCAGATCCTTTGCCTGGAAAGAAGTGTTGGCTTTGTAGATTAACAGTCTTCTCTGCATTTATTGAACCCCAACAACCCATCCAATTGTTTCTTAGATGACACCAAACTAAAATTATGTGCATTAAATCAACTAGAGAAGCCCAACTGAGGGAAGAAAAAGAGAAGCATTACACAAGTATAAAAGGGATCAATTAGAAGGAGGAGGTAGGTGTGTGTGTGTGTGGGGGTTTGATTGGGCGGATTGATATCTAATTTTTTACTTGTACCATGGTTAGGATTGGAAACTTTACTGATAGTAGCTCGGCAGAGTTGTTAAGCTTGAATTGGCAAACTAAAGTAACTTTCGGAACCATGGCGGATTGGAAAATTTTCAAACCGCAGCCAACCCACTAATTTACAAAAATGGCAGGTTGATAGAAAATTTGGGCAACTTCAACTAAGCCGATTGGGAAGGTTAGGTGGATTAGTTTTAACTAGCTGCAAACTCCTTTAGAAATTGTTAAACATAGACTAGCCTCTCCAAGCCAATTTGCACATCCCCTTACATATATATGCACCACTTTGAACTGCCAACTTAAACAAACTAAAAAAATTGTGAGAGCTATGTCTTCAACTCCTAGTCCTACACAAATATATGATCTAGTAATTTAAAACTAGATTTCAAACTCCTTAATACATTTTAACATCGGTTGTTGAAGAATATACCCTCCTAATCAATTAGGCATATTCCCTAATGCACCAACTTTGTTTGAATCGCCAACTTTGAATAAAAAATTGCAAGGGTTGTTTTCAGGGTGATAAAGCTAATAAGAACCGGCCCATTTAATCCAAATGAGAGAGTTCAAGTGAAGGGAGAGAGCTAATAATTATAAGCACCCTCTAATCACCCAATAATTAAATATCCCATAAGGCAATGACCCCCGAGCAATACCAAAAACTAAAAAGTAAAACAGGGAAAAGCCATCCCCATAAGATTTAAAGACGAAATTATTACAGGCGTATGAAGTATGATTGACTATTTTTAAAAGAGTTTAGTCAAAAGACGTTTTTAGGACATAAATTAATAAATTTTTTAAAAAAAATTTAGTTTCAAGGGAAGTATAAAAAACCGTAAAACCACCGCATACTCTTGGTGCGATGGTCACTCTACAAATATAAATTTTGTGGGGTGTGGGGGAAAAAAGGCCGGGATTCAAGTATTCAGGAGGGAGCTTCACACACATATACACTTAGATTAGGCTAAAGTAGATTCTATCTTGTATCAAAAATAAAATAAAATAAAATAAAAAATCGTAAAACAAATTATTAGTTTTTTTTCTTATAAAAAATTTCTATAAATATTTCTTCCACCAATTTATCAACTTTTTCCTTTCCAAAAAGTCCTTGGGAAAACCCAAAAAAAAAAAAAAAAAAGGTCAACTGTTACTCAGAATTGGACGATCTTCATATAAGGTATAGTAGTTGATTACTGTTTGACCTCTCCACATGGGACCAGAATGGTTGGCGAATATGGTATCTTATAGAAAGGTATTCACTTCCCTGACTGATACAGACTCCACACCATCAAACAAGAAGCTCCAAGGCAAGGTGGCCATTATCACCGGAGGTGCAAGTGGCATGGGCGAGGCCACCGCGAGCCACTTCGCTGCTCACGGCGCAAGAGCCATCGTTATCGCCGACGTCCAAGACGAGGAGGGCCAAACCGTTGCTCTATCAATCGGCTCCAACATCTGCACCTACGTTCATTGCGATGTCACTGACGAGGAACAGGTTAAAACATTGGTAGACACCACAGTCAAAGCACACGGACGCTTGGACATCATGTTCAGCAACGCGGGCTTGGGGAAAGCGACTCACACGTGCGAGCAGAGCGTGTTGGACGTGGACTTGTCGGCTTACGACAAGGTCATGGCGGTGAACGCGCGTGGAATGGTAGCGTGCGTGAAGCACGCGGCGAAGGCGATGGTTGAAGGGCGCGTGAGGGGGAGCATTGTTTGCACGGCGAGCGTGGTGGCGACTATTGGCGGCGACAAGTTCATGGACTACGTGATGTCGAAGCATGCGGTGCTAGGATTGGTGAGGTCCGCGAGCTTGCAGCTGGGAGCTTATGGGATACGAGTGAATTGTGTTTCACCAGGGATGGTTGGGACGCCACTGCTCAAAGACATCTTTGGGTGTGAAAATGATGAGGAGGTAGATAAGATGGTAGAGTCATTTTCCATCTTAAAAGGTGGGTTGCTGAGACCCAAAAATGTGTCGGACGCTGTGGTTTTTCTTGCTTCTGAGGATTCCGAGTTTGTCACTGGACATAATTTTGTGGTGGATGGTGGGTTTAGTCTCAAAGTTGGCCAATGATCCATTAAAATCACACGTGTGAGTTGTATAAAAAAGGTTTCAGGTAAAATTGTGAAATCCTCTATTAAAATTGTTGAAGATGCAATAAAGAATTAATTACTTGCAAACTATTTAAAGGTCACCTATTAAGTGTTCTAGTGTTGTTTATCGGAAAAAAAAGGAGGTGTTTTGGTGTCATTCTATTTGAAAAACTCACAAAATTTTAAATTTTTTTTTTAAAATTCCGGTAATGCTCTGGCGGTGCTATTTTTCCCATTCAACTGTGGATGCTTGAGTTTTGGACCGGTCATGACTTATGGTCGTGGGACGCGAGAAGTAATATTGGGTTTTTGATCATGCGTAAACATTTTAAACATAGTACGAGGGGAAGGGAATCATAGAGATTGGCATCTTTTTACTGTTTGAGAATACAAGCTATTAAAAGATGCGGTCTAAAAACATGCTTTATTTTTCTTGACTGATTTTGGTTACAGCCAGGTGGAAAATGCTAACTCAGGTTGATTCTCCTGCCATTCTTCATTCATCAAAAAAAAAAAAAAGATCTATATTTGTGCGTGCCCAATATAGCTTTAATGGGACGGGCCAGTATTTGGGCTCACAACTAATTTGTATAGTGGGCTTAGAGTTTCCTACTATTTGTACCATTTGTTTTGATGCGTGTATATTCCCTTTGCCTTCATACTTATCGTTGTTGTGTTATCAGGCCACACAACTAACATATGTTCTTGACGAGAGGCTAAAGGAGCTTGCCGAGGACGCCGAACAGGAGAAGGCCCTCAAGGACGTTGCGGCTGCCACGGCGAAGGAGAAGGGCAAAGCTACTGAGGCCGCCAAGAACAAGGCACAGTCTGCTGAGAAAGCCCGGTTGGTGGCAGAGAAGAAGTTGACCGTGGTGGAGGTCAAGTTGGAGAGCACAGAGCTCAAATTGGCAGAGGCAGAAAGCCTGAACTTGGACCAAGCTGACGAGATTGTTGACCTAAAAGTGGCCCTTGATACCTGCAAGGAAAAATGGTACAATGAGGGTTTCGCAGATGCTGAAAACTCTGTGGAGCCCATTGTCCATCAAGCCTGGCATCATGGGTTCGGGGAGGGGTGGCTGGCAGCCTTGCAAGCAATGGAAGTAGCAGAAGATTCCCCGCTAAGGAACACTGAGCATATTCCATACCAGCTCCTTCCCCCCCAGTCTAGAGTCAAGCTGCTGTCGCTGATGAAAAGGACACCCCCAGCATGAGGGAGCTGGTGTGTGCGATTGACACTCATGTGGAGATGGTCGATCTTGAGGTCACCAGCAACCTCAATGCCGCCGAGAATGTACAAGTCCAAACGCTTCCTACCGGTCCACCAACCGAGGATGCACCCAACCGGCCAACCGATGATGTAGTACAGTTCCCACCCACCGACGTTAAAATTTTAGCCTGACTTTGTTCCTTGTGTTTATTTTTTCTTTTCATTTGTTTGGTTTGCCCATAGTCACCGAGTTGTGGTGACAGAACAATGGTTAACTATTTACTTCCGTTTGCTTTAGTCATCTAGGTAAGGTGATCGAACATTTATCTTAGCTGCATTTTTAAATAATTATTGCATTGTTACTGTTGTGTCGTGCCTTGTTTGTTTTTGTTTATTATTATTCTGAATGTTCGGGTAGCCTAATGGAGGCCTGCCTCTGATCGGTGATAAGGATAGGTTATATGGATGCCTTGCCCTTCATTTGTCTTTTAAAGAGATAGGCTATATTCTTTACCCATTCAGTGGCCGAGACCGGGCTGAAAAAGGTTTTCTATGTTTACAAAAAATTAGCACTAAGCTTGCGTTTGAATGGATTGGGTGTATGTCAATATACTTGATGAAAATGAATGCCAGGCTTCCGCCTTTAAAGAGACCTAGTGTTAGGTGCCCATTTGTTGTATGAAAATGAGCGGGGCGGGCTTTCGTTGTTAGGGAAATTTATTGTAAGGTTTCTATCTTCCCAGTAATTAGGATTAAACCGGGTAACAAGTTTCAATTAGAGTAATTTGATGTAAGGTTTCCACATGCTTCGTGATTAAGATCGAATCGAGAAGCAGGTTTTTGTCCTTAGAATAATTTTGATATTAGGTTTCCACTTGCTCGGTGATTGAGATCGAACCAAGAAGCAGATTTCTGTCCTTAGAATAATTTGATATAAGGTTTCCACCTACTCGGTGATTGAGATCGAACCGAGAAGCAGGTTTCTGTCCATAGAATAATTTGATATAAGGTTTCCACCTGCTCGATGATTGAGATTGAACCGAGAAGCAAGTTTCTATCCTTAGAATAATTTGATATAAGGTTTCCACCTGCTCGATGATTGAGATCGAATTGAGAAGCAGGTTTTCGTCCCTAGAATAATTTGCCTTAGCTCTCTTCGCATTTGTTGGCCGGGGTTGATGAGTTAACAACAATGGAACTATAAGTACAAATACATCTGCATGAATAAACATCACCCTCATATTACTTAATATTTTATACATACAACGTTATACTCAACCCATACTCCTGCACACTGATAGTCAGTGGTAAAACTTCTTCAAATTGTGAGCATTCCATGGTCGGGGAAGTGGTCTTTCGTCCAAATCTTCCAAATAGTACGCTCTTGTGCCAGCAATGGCAGTCACTCTATATGGTCCCTCCTATGTTGGTGCTAACTTTCCTGCATTGACATCTTAGGTGTTCCTTACTACCTTCCGAAGTACCAAATCTCTGGCGCTAAACTCCCTTCTCCTCACGTCTCTGTTGTATCTCCGAACAAGTTTTTGCTGATATTTTGCTAGCCTTATGGTCACCAATCTCGGTGCTCTTCCAACAAGTCCAACTGTCTCACCATTAATTCTGCATTCTTGGCTGGGGAGAATCCTGAAACCCGGGCACTGCACAAATTTATCTCGGTTGGTATGACCGCTTTCGCTCCATATTTTAAAGAAAACGGAGTCTCTCCTGTGGACCTCCTCGGGGTTGTCCGGTATGCCCACAGGACATTGGGCAACTCCTCAGCCCACCTACCTTTAGCACCCTCCAATCTTTTCTTCAACCCGTTCACAATGGCTTCATTGGTGGCCTCAACTTGGCCATTACTCTGTGGATATGCGGGGATAGAGTACCTGTTCCTGATGCTGAGGCTACTACAAAACACGCGAAAAGCTTTGCTGTCAAACTGCAGCCCATTATTTGATACGAGAGATTTTGGTACCCCGAACCTTGTTACTATGTTTCTCTATACAAACTTCTTAACATCCACATCCCAGATATTTGTCAATGCCTCTGCCTCTGCCCACTTGATGAAATAATCTACGGTCACTAGAACAAACCTTCGATTTCCTGTAGCCCAAGGGAATGGACCAACAATATCTAGCCCCCACTGCGCAAAGGGCCAATGACTACTAATAGGATTTAAGCTCTCTATCGGCTAGTGGATCATCGAGACATGCTTCTGACATTGCTCACACTTTCGCACATACTCGGCAGCATCCTTTTGCATTCGCGGCCACTAAAATCCCTGAGTCATTACTCGATGAGCTAATGAACGTCCCCCCACGTGACTGCCACACACTCCCTCATGTAACTCGGTTAGGAGTTCTTTAACCTTGTTGGGGTGCAAACACTGTAGGTAAGGCCCCTCAAAAGACCTTCGGTGCAGCTTACGATAAGCTGATAACCAATACCGAGCAGCTACCCGACGTACTTTATCTGCTTCCTTTTCATCAGTAGGCACTTGATCCTCGGCTAAAAAGTCGATGATCGGATCCATCCAACATGGTTCAGCTGTTGTCACTAGTGAAACACCTACCCCTGCATTAATACTCGGTTCTAATACCAACTCCACTTTGATTAACCAAGGAATTTCCTCGGTTGATGATGACGCCAATGTGGCCAAAGAGTCAGCGTGCCGGTTTTGCCCCCTGGCCACCTGAACCACTCTTACACTCAGAAAGCGGTCCATAGTCTGCTTTACCAACCGTAAGTACTCGATCATCTGGGGATCCTTGGCCTCAAAGCTTCCCTGTACCTAATTAACCACCAATTGAGAGTCTGAGTAGACCTCTACTTCCTTTGCACCTAGATCTAAAACAACTCTCAATTCGGTAAGCAGGGCCTCATACTTGGCTTCATTATTAAAAGCCTTAAAGCCTAACCTAAAGGAATGCTCCAATTTTATCCCTTCTGGGGTGATGACTACAATTCCAGCCTCGGCTCCTAATGCGCTGGACGCACCGTCCACAAATACCTTCCACGGGATTACCTCTATAGGGCAAACTATCTCCATCCTTCCTCTTGGGGAAAACTCTGCAACAAAATCGGCGAGAACCTGACCCTTCACCGCGCTTCTAGGCCTGTACCTAATGTCAAAAGAGCCCAGCCGAGTTCCCCACTTAGCTACTCTTCCCGTGAAATCAGATCTCTTCAACAACGACTGTAGAGGATACTCAATCAATACGTAGACAGTATGAGCCTGAAAGTAATGGGGTAGCTTCCTCGCAGTATGAACTAATGCTAATACCAACTTCTCCAAAGGCTAATACCTCACCTCAGCATCGACCAAGGTTTTGCTAATATAGTATATTGGCTGTTGCACACCTTGATCTCTCAGTAACACGACACTCACGGCATGTTCGGACACCGAAAGATACATGTATAAGTCCTTTCCAAGCTTTGGGGCTGTTAGCATAGGGGCCTGCACCAAATATTCCTTCAAATCCTGAAAACCCTTTTCACACTCCTTATTCCATTGGAATCCCTTCCACTTTTTCAAAAGCTGGTAAAATGGATAGCACAGATTGGCAAATTTGGAAATAAACCTGTTAAGGACAACTAACATGCCGGTCAGTACTTGAACTTCCTTTGGATTGCTCGGCGGTTTGAGGCTTTTTTACAGCTTCAATCTGATTGGGGTTGACTTCTATTCCTCGGTTAGTGATTAAATACACTAGGAACTTGCCAGCCCCCACTCCGAAAGCACACTTATCAGCATTGAGGCGCAACTTGTGCCGTCAAAATACTTCGAACACCTCTTTGAGATCGTCAATATGCTGCGTCTCCCGTTTGCTTTTTACCACCATATCATCAATGTACACCTCAACTGTATGCCTAATCTTATCTCTGAGCATTCTCATCATCATCCATTGATATGTGGCTCCAGCATTCTTTAGCCCAAATGGCATCACGGTATAATGGTAGTTAGCATCAGGGAAAATGAATGCCATTTTCTCCTAATCCTCGGTAGCGAGGGCAATCTGATAATAACCTTAAAAAGCGTCCAGAATGCTTATCCTTGAGTGCCCATAAGTGGCATCTACCAGGTGATCAATCTTCGTCATGGGAAATGGATCCTTCAGGCATGCTCGGTTCAGGTCAGTAAAGTCAACACAAACTCTCCATTTTCCATTCTTCTTCTTTACCACCACGGTATTCGCAAGCCACTCTGGAAAGAATGTCTACTTTATAGCCCCAGCTTCCTTTAATCTTTTGATCTCTTACCTGACAACTTCAACGTGCTCCTTAGTTGATCTCCTCGGCTTCTGCTTCTTAGAAGGGTACAACGGGTCCACGTTGAGCTTGTGAACTATGAACTCGAGGTCCACCCCGGGCACCACATATAGGCTCCAAGCAAACTTGTCTACATTTTGCACAAGAAACAGCAACATCTCCACCCTCTCTTTGTCCTCCATACTTGCTCCTATCAGAAAACTCCTGTCATTATCTAGTAGTATCCTTACTTTTACTAAGCCCTCGGCACAGCTAGCCCCTGCTTCCTCTTGAGGTTCCTATAATTGCTATAAGGGAGCCTCCTCGGTTGACTCCTTTTGTTTGATTTCCCAGTTAACTGCAGCTACCAAGCATTGCCTGGCCACTTGCTGATTACCCCTCACTATAGCAATACCTTGCTCGGTGCAGAATTTGGCTTTCACGTGCAGGGTGGATGGTACTGCCCCCATTGAATGAATCCACGGCCTTCCAAGGATCACCGTGTACTGAGAAATAAAAGCGATCACTATGAATGTTACCATCACCTCTTTACCTTCCATATTCACGGGAAGCAAAATCTGCCCTTCTAGGATCACCATCCGGCCATCAAACCCCACCAAGGGTGTATTGTACTTGATGAGATCTTCATTCTTTAGGCCAAACCCCCTGAACAGGTCGGGATACATCACCTCGACACCACTCCCTTGATCTATTAATACCCTATTTACTATGAAACCATTTATTCGGGTTGTAACCACCAAAGTATCGACGTGTGGTTAAATCGTGCCCTCAAGATCATCGTCATTAAAGGCAATGGGCTCTCGAGTGTAATTCAACTTCTTTTCGAAGGGTTGCTCACCCGTGCAACTTTCCGCCGGTACCACAGCCAGCACCCCCCTCCTCTTGGATGACTTCTATCACTCCTAGTAGGGGTGGGAGAGGATTCCCTTGAGGCCGAGCACCCTACCCGGCTCTTGATTCCTAGGGTCCACCACGAACTCTTTCAAATATCCCGCCTTTACCAACTGCTCTAAATGATCTTTTAACACTTTGCATTGTTTGGTGGTATGCCCTTTATCTTTATGGTAAGTACAATACAGGTTTTGATTTCTCCTCGACAAGTCTCCCTCTATCTTATTTGGCCACCAAAAATATGGCTCATTTTTAATCTGATCCACAATCCTATGCACCGGCTCCTTGAATGTCACATTCACCTCCCCCACCTGTGCGGCCGGCCCCTGAATCCTCAAATCCATTCGGAGCCTTGGCTGAAAACCCCTTGCCGCGATTGGATTACGGTCGAGGCCTTGCCCTTGTTCTGCTGCTGGTCATCTTCTAACCTTTTATATTCTTCAATACGCCTCATCAACTGCCTCATATCCTCGGGTGGTCTCCTCGTCAACGAGTCTCGCAATTCCGAATCCTCGGGCAATCCCAACCGAAAAGTACTTGCCGTGGTTTTTTCGTTGCCTTCGCCAATCTAGTTGTACAACTGCCAATACCGGTTAGCGTAGCTGCGGAGGGTTTCCCCAGCTCCTATTTTCATTGATAGCAATGCATCAATGGGTTGCGAAACTCGGCTGCAAGTCATGATCTAGACGCCAAACTCTTGAATCAGCTCGGCAAAACTGTGAATTGAGTCTTTCCTTAATCCGTTAAACCACCTCAAGGCGGTGGGCCCAAGACTCGAAAGAAATACCTTACACATTAGTGCATCATTATGAGTATGTAAGGACATCATCTGAATATAATGGCTTACGTGTTCTACCGGGTCAGTTTTCCCATCATAAGAGTTGAACGGTGGCCGCGTAAATCTGCTCGACATAGGGGCCCATTCAATGTCACTTGAGAATGGCGATCGAGTAGCTCGACGTAATGCGCGGCTCATGGTGTCCATAGCAGCATTTTGGGGTCGTTGCTCCTCTTGGGAAATCGAGTCCCGGTCTGCATATTCTCGTGAACAATCCCGATGTCGATGGGAACCGGATCAATAAGACCTTACTCCATAGCGACCTTCCACACTTGTCGACGCTTCTTCACGTTCCTTGTGGTCTCTCCTCCAATGTCTACCCCTTGCTTCTAACTCCAAATCCCTTACCAACCTACACAAACGCTCTAGTTCCTCATCCCTTCGTTCAAGTTCCTCCTCCCTCCTGTCAAAATGATTGTGCCCCGAAGCACCGAAAATTGTCCGGTACGTTTGAAACAACCCTTCTCCAAGGCCAGACTGACCTTCCTCCTACTCATACTCCCTATCTTTTTGTCCTTTCTACCTTCTTTCCCGCCAAGTGGATCCCCGAGAAGACCTCCCAGAGCCACTTTCAGCATAACTCCCTGATTGACCTCCAGACATTTTCCCATGCACGTCCCGGCAGAACCACAGCTTCGTAGGAGATTCCCACAGACGGCGCCAATTGTGCATGCCCAATATAGCTATAATGGGACGGGCCAATATTTGGGCTCACAAATAATTTGTATAGTGGGTTTAGAGTTTCCTACTATGGTTAGTCCCTTGCCCGGCAACCCACTTACACCCTCTGATTTTCGTTAACTCCTCTCTTTTTCCTCTCCAAATGGTTCTCCTTACTACAGATGTTCTTGCTCTTTTCTCTCAATTTTCTCTCTCCAATTGCCAACCCTTTCCTTTTCCCTCAATCCTTCTATTTATAGCCTTAGATAAGTGGAGGTGTTATGATTACTTCTAGATCTTACTAGTGCGAATGGAAGTCCAATTCCATCATCTCTAAGTGGATGTTTTGTTGGGAACGGTGGTAATGACATTGGAACTGGTTCCCACTTTCAAAAGACTGTTCGGCAGTGATATCCCCCAAGGCAATACCGGGCTGCGGAGTCCTTGTATCGCCAAGCAATTGTACTCCCGACCAAGCTAAAGTTGATCAGAAGGGGGCTTGCTTTTGATGTTCAAGACATAATGGTCTTATTACGGTTTTTGGGCTCAGGCTGGGCCTCAAGGTATGTCTGGGTCAAGGTCTTAAGTCAGCTGGGACGGGGTCATATATCATATCACAATGCTAGGGCCCAAGGCCCAACGGGCTTGGGGCCCCGACCTATACAATATTCACTAGTTTTTGCTTTTTATAGGCAAGAGAAGTAAAACCACTACCCTCAAATGGAAGTTTTTAGCTAGTTTTTATGAACAACTTTTAAAACCTCATTTTTTCTCACTTAACTTTTTCAAGGTACAAGTATACTTTAACACACTTTCAACAAAAATATTTTAGAAAAAAAAAAAAATAGATAAGCTGTTCCCAAACGGAGACTTGTCAAGCCATAATGGAAAGTCAAGAATTGCTTTAATCTTGAATTGAAAACTCAAAATATTAGTCAAAATTTTTGAAACTCAACTAGTTATTTGTGTTTCCAAAAGAGACAATGATGGTTCAAATCCTTCTCCCTTAATTATTGAATTATATATTAAAAATAATGATTGAAAACTCATGAAGAGGCCTTCTCAAAAAAAGAAAAAGAGAAAAAGGGTCACTCCTTTATAATATGCTTTTATATGCTATGAATTATGATAGTAGAGTTGCACACAAAGGGTCTGTTTTGATACCGCTTATTGCTGAAAACTGAAAACTAAAAATATTGTAGCAAAATAATTTTTTGAATATGTAAATAGTGCCGTGGGACCTAATTTTAAAGAAAAATTTGTTGAAATCCATACTTGCAAGTCCCGTGAACAGAGCATGGGACCCACAGAAAAAAAATGCAAACGCACGTCTGCTTTCCTTTTCAGTGCAATCCAATCCCAGCCTAAAAGTCTAAAGGAAAAATTAAAGAGACGAAACAATGATTTGACTCACTTGGCAGGGTCAGTACATGCAAGTTCCTAGCTCACCCGTTCCAAGTTAAGAGTTGAACCATGTGACTTGGGCGAAGGCCTGGGTCTTGTGGTTCTTAGCGTGGAGGGCACAACGTGAGGCTGATTTCACAGGCTAAAACTAAGAGATACGGCTCCATAATAATAAGAATGAGATTGTATTCTTCAACCTAAGCCATACGAACTCCATAATCTATCTATGTATATATAAAAGTTGAAGCGTAGTATTTATTGTTGCTATACTCTTGTTGAGCTACATTAACGACCACATCATCCACCCATGTCCAACATTCTCTCTCTTATTTTTAACTTTTTTTTTTCTTATTAATTTCTCAACTTATTGTTATACTTTCTCCAACTTTTCCACTCTTTTTTACTATTTCACATCCTCACTACTATCTACTTCCATCAACTATGTACTCTCCTAGACAACAGCAAAGGTAGTTGTTTTTATGTCTTATATTGCTTAATGTTTGTATCTATATTTTTATTGATTATGTTGTTTGTCTTTTTGATTTGGGTCCCATATATTCTTGTAAATATTGAGACCATGCATACCATTTTGAAGTTTATTTGTTATGTTGGTATGTTATTATTTTGAATCTTTGATGTGACTTTGGAAATGTTAAGACTTTGGGTATGTTAATTCAATTTTCCTCAGTTGTAAGGCAACAACCTACTGTTTTTTCTTTTTCCTTTTCCTTTTTTGTGGAGAAAAGGTCTATTAGAGATGATACTCTCTTTTTTATTGACCCTATGTTTGTGTTAGAATTGAGATTATTCAATAAAATCTACCTTTAATTTTTTGTGTGCATTAGTTATATTTTGAGATTATGCAATAATAAATTGTAGATTGTGATAATTTTTTTTAAAAATAACATTGTTAATGATAGGCCAAAAACGAATTGACCCCTTGTGATGAATTAATTGATTAATTAGCCAAATTTAATTAATTAATCAAATTAACATGCAAATGCGTGGTACCACAAACAAATCACCAATTAAACTAAGTATGCAGTGGAAAATAAATTGACACGTGATTTCTTTAAGAGTGGGGAAAACCTACACGGCAAAAACCCCACCGGGTGATTTTAAGGTCACCACTCCCGAAATTCCACTATTATCACAACAAGCGGTTACAAGTAAAGGAATCCCAGTACCTTATACCAACCTACAGTTGAACCCTTACCCCAATACCCAATTGGACTTGTTCTGTAGTGATAATTTCTCCTTTTGATGCACGGCTCCCAATACGTGACTAACTAATTGCGCGGATCCTAGTACGCGACTTCAATCACCAACTAGAGAAGGTTGTTGGCTACAAAGTTCTTCAGTTCATCCACGATGAAGATCAAGAAGATGCTTGGTTACAAAACCCTACGGTGCATAAACACAGCAACTTCTATAAGAATGATGAACTAGGGCAAAACTCTGTCTCAGGTCACAATTTGCTTAAACAAACTTTGCTCAACACTTGTGTAACTTGTGTCCTCTTTGACGGCCCTTAAAATAATCCTTTTATATGTCTAAGGTTGTGAGAAAAGAAAGTCCAAACACATAATCACGGATTAGAGTCAAAACATATCTGAATTCTGTTTTTCATAAACCTCGATAGAGCCTATTTGTCGAGCTACTGTCAAGCCACAGGGTTGAAACAGCTTCTTAAGCTCGATAGATGGCTAGCTGTCGAGCTTTAATGACAAACACTTCTTCAGCTTGAATCTTGGACAAACTTGCATGTCTTCAACACTTGATCTTGAAACACAGTTTCTTGAAATATTAACCACATCCTAGATCTACTCAAATACAAGTAAAGTGCGTTTTGTCAAAGGATTAGCCAATTACATAAAATAGTGACATATGTTCATAACAAGTGAATCACATATGTCCTAACAATCTCCCACTTTGGCAATTCGTGACAAAACCACAACAAACAAATGAACATATGAGAGAAGTCATAAATCACTCAACTCATATTCACTTGTTGAATACAATAAAATCTATCCTAACACAAACTCTTGAAAAACTTTGCAAGAAGAGAGTTTATGGCAAGTAGACTTTGACAACCTGTATTTCTGAAACACTTTAAACAAAACTCATCAAGGCATTTTAGTGTGAAACAGAAATAATAGATTGCATACAAGTAATAAGAAGCATGTGCATAAAGAGAGTAAAGAAACAACACATGTAAGGGTAGGTGAAAGAAACATACATCAACATATAAAGAAAATAAGTACAATGTATGTCAATAATGGTTACAAGACCGAATGTACAAGAATAAATGTATCTAAAGTAGAGAAAAGAAAAAGATACAAGTAATCCTCACTACATCCCTCAAGATATCAACACTCCCCTTGAAAAAAATGTCCTATACTAACTCTCTCCCTAAGAATGACTACTCTCATATCCAAAACTACTCCCCCTTTTTGTCACAAGTGACAAAGGGTAAGAGTGTCAAGTAGACATCTCATCGGTAGAGCTAGTATCTCCATCATCATCATCAGAAGCATCATCGTCATCACCATCGTCATCATCATCCTCAGAATCAGAAGCCGCTTGAGGAGGTGGAGGAGAAGCCTTAGAAGTGAAGCCACCCATGATCGCCTGCCGCCGTGCAATACGACCGACACGAACGTTCACCTGATATAGCTCTGTAGAGAGTGTATCAAGGCGAGCATCTATGCGCTGAAGTTGCACCATGATGTCTCCGAGTGACACATCGCTCGTAGAAGAGGAGGGAGCGGATGTGGATGGAGCATATCAAGATGGAGCCGAACGTGAGGGAGGAGCTACTGAATCCGACTGCCGTGACCTAAACTGCGCCTTGCTACATTTAATGGTAACGACGTCTATGGCACACATGACAGAAAAGTGATCGGAAGAGGGAAAAGGAATAGAAAAATTGCATAAAATCCGCATGATAGTCGAAGGGAAAATGAGCTTATCACGGGTAGCCGTATCCCTAAACACATCTATAATAGAAAGAATAAAATGTGAAGGGAAATCTATAGTGAGGTGCTTTAACAAAGAAAGCAAAAATCGAGCACGAGGCTCTATGATGGAGTTATAGTGAGAGAGTGGGTGCAATACAAAAGTCATCACCATGTTCATGAATCTAGGACCTTTAGTAAAGGGCTTACATGGTGTAAACTGACAATCACCACAATCAGAAGGGCGCTCGCAGAAAGCAGACATCATCTTGTCTTTGGGCACAGTCCTCAGACGCTCACAACCAAGGTAGTCAGGATGCTTTACCCTCAGGACACGGAGCACATCTGCAACAAGTTGCATTGTGACAGCAATGCACGTACCTCAAACGCGAGTATGAAAGAGAGGTACTGAAGAATCAAGTCCATGCATGTTGGAGTAAAACTCTTGGATCAGCACGGAAGGACATGTGACCGGGACGTCACACAGTGACTCCTAATCCCAACTGTGAATGACATTGAATAGGTCAGTGTCGAGAAAACAAAACATCGACAGATGCAGGTATCGAGGATCTGTCAAGGGAAAAATCAACAAAAAGCTAACAAGAAGCTTGATTGATCCACCAGCTATCGAGAAGCTATCGAAAAGACAGGAGCTTTCTCGATTGATCCACCAGCTGTCAAGAATGTGTTGAGATTGCGATAAGAAACAGTTTAAGAGCTCGACAGATATCCAGGTGTCGAGGAGGTGTCGAGAAGCTGTCGAGATTGCTTAAAAACAGTTTTTCAAGAAGGGAAAAACACAGATATGAAATGCAATCAAGCATGCAACTCAACCAAAGATCCAACAACATTTTAAGCTCTCAAAATCATCTTTCAACAACAATTTTAAGCACAAAGATTCCAAAAACACACACACACATACTAAACAAGTCTAACTAATTTTATATTTCAAAAATAAGTCAAGACAGTTTAGTGAGCATACATTAACACATGTAAATCTTGTGATGACCAAATTACATTGTACCTACACATGTATCAAGAGTAGCAAAGAATATTGCATGTTATATGTGAAAAACATCGCAAGATTGCATAAGTGTATACATGTTATGGTGATTTGAGATATGAGAAAATCACTTTAACTCATACACAATCATAACTGTTTGATGGAGACTATCACCTTCGAGATACATCTTATAACTTCCACATTTCCTAGAATACACGCTTGCAATCATATATAAAGCATTTTTGTTCTTTTTGCTTTTTATTTTTCTTTGCATATTTTTCTTTTTAAGCAAATCATGCATAGACATATAAGAGATAGAAAAGAAATACTCAATTATGTTAAGCATTTGACATTCCAATTTTGCTATGTCGAAGCATACAAATGTCATTGACATTACACTTTTGCTATGCCGAAGCATACATATGTCATTTCATGATTGGCGGACAACAGTTGTGAGATGGTAATTTATGCCTTTCTCTTAGGATTTTCTAGTCCTTCCCGTCAAAAAGAGTGATACGAGTGTTAAGTACAAGAGATAACTTAATCTTACTTATCACAAATAAGAGCCACAAAGCTCACTTGCTTAGTTGTACATAGATATGCTCATCTAAGCTACAAAATATACAAAGTTTAGAAAACTTTGTTTCAATGGCCATCCAAGGTACACAAGTACCAATGTATACAAAACACACACTGTTTTTGTATTTTTCTGATTTTTCAATTTTTTTATGTTTTTATTAAAAAAAATAAACAAAACTGAAAAAAAACAAACAAAAACATGTTAAACAAAGCAAAGCATAAAACTAGACTGACTCAAAATAAAAGCAAAACACACAAGTTATGCAAAAACAAAAACACGAAGAGAGAGAAGAAAGTGATAGAATCACTTGGAGCCCTTTCCTTCCACACATTGGAAGAACCTTTCCGTCTAGCAAATCCTTGATCCGGTGGTGAGGGAGAAGAATTGAAACTGTTCAAGTTCAAAAGGAACATGAGGGCTTTGAGAAAATCTCCAAGAGGAGCAAGAGAGGATTGAAGCTGATTCTGGCTTCCAGATGCTATCATGCCGTTGCTCTGTTGAGTGGCTAACCAGTTATAGCAATTTGGTTGAGTATGACCGGCAACTCCATAATGATGACAGAGATGCTGCTTCTTTTGCTTAGGCTTTTAAGAGTTAGCCTTCTTAGCCCTAGGGTTTTTAACTTCTTTCTTTTCCTGCTTAGGGGGTGCTCCTAAGATAGATTTACCCTTATCTATGTTCTCACTAGCTAAAACAATTTTAACATCATTGTTCTCAATTTCAACATTATTACTAGGAGGAACAAAAACAGTAGTACTAGTAGAAGCAATATTAGAAGAAGAGAAACCATACCCTAAACTTGTTAGATCAGAAGCAGATTTCTGAACACTGAGCATCTCATCAAGCTTTGCACTTGAAGTCCTCTCCAATTGAGCTCTAACTTGAAACAACTCCACTTCAAGCTTCTTGGTCTTCTTAGCCAAGAAATTGTTTTCAAACCTCAGTGCTCCAATAGTCTGATTTGCTTCATCAAAATTTGTGAAAAGCTCTTCACGATCAAGTTCTACATCACTGAGCTTCTTGGTGGCCAGCCTTTAAAGTTTCTCATACTTCTTAGACACTTTGTACAATTTCTCATAGGCTGTATGGATATCATCTTGATCATCCATCTTTTCGAAATTAGACTCCACCAAGTCCTCTTCTTCATCCACATCTTCAACAATCCCCTCAATAGGATTGATAGTGGCAGTGAAGGCATTCAAGATTCTGTCATCCTCATTGTCGGAATCATCTTCAAGCTTGGTGTCGCTTAAAGTAGCAGCAAGTGCCTTGCTCTTCCCAATGCTTTTGAGATATGTAGGACACTCCTATTTCATGTGACCAAAGCCTTGACACCTAAAGCACTTAAGTCCTGTAGGAACAGTGTACTGGCCACCATCCCTATCATCCTTCTTCCCTTTGTCTTGGCTCTTGAACTATGAAGAACTGGATTGCCTACGGTCCTTGTCGAAGCCCTTCCCATTGGCATTCTTCATGAACTTCTTGAATTGCCTGGTGATATGTGACTTCATCTTAGAATCCTCATCATCTAAAGACTCATTAGTATCACTGCTCTTGGCCTTCAATGCCATGCTCTTGCCCTTACCCGACTTGCCAATTCTTGATAACCCTAGCTCGTAGGTTTACAAATTACCAACCAGCTCTGTCAAAAGAATCTTGTCAATATCCTTTGATTCCTCGATTACCATAATCTTAGTATGAAATCTTTCAGGTAGAGATCTGAGCACTTTCCTCACAATCTTGGGTTCAGGAATGGTTTCCCCAAGATTGAAGGCTGAGTTCACTATGTCCTTGAGCTTGGCACAGAACTCATCGAACGACTCATCCTCCTCCATTTTGATTTCTTCAAAGCTTGTAGTGAACCTCTAAAGTTTTGAATCTTTGACAACCTTGGTTCCCTCATAAGTTGTCTGGAGAATGGTCCATGCCTCCTTAGTATTTTCAGTAGAGGATATATTCTTGAATTCCTCATTAGTGACTGCACTGAATAAAGAATTCAATGCCCTACTGTTGAAGTTTGCCACCTTAATCTTGGCATCATCCTAATCGGCTGGCGCTTCCTTTGGCTTGGTCCAGCCAATCTCTACAGCTTGCCACACTTTCTCATCTAAAGACTGCAAGAAAGCTCTCATTCGTACTTTCTAGTATGCATAGTTAGTGCCATCAAATAAATGAGGTATAATTAAAGACTGTCCTCCATCCATGACAAACAGGGGTCAATGGATCAACACAACAAAGATTAACCTTAATCAGAGTGTGTCTACTCTGATACCACTTGATAGGCCAAAAATGAATTGATCCCTTGTGATGAATTAATTGATTAATTAGCCAAGTTTAATTAATTAATCAAATTAACATGCAAACGCGTGGTACCACAAACAAATCACCAATTAAACTAAGTATGCAGTGGAAAATAAATTGACATGGTGATTTGTTTACGAATGGGGAAAACCTACACGGCAAAAACCCCACCGGGTGATTTTAAGGTTACCACTCCCGAAATTTCACTATTATCACAACAAGCAGTTGCAAGTAAAGGAATCCCAATACCTTATACCAACCTACAGTTGAACCCTTACCCCAATACCCAATTTGACTTGTTCTGTAATGACAATTTCTCCTTTTGATGCACGGCTCCCAGTACGTGACTAACCAATTGCGTGGATCTCAGTACGTGACTTCAATCACCAACTAGAGAAGGTTGTTGGCTGCAAAGTTCTTCAGTTCATCCACGATGAAGATCAAGAAGATGCTTGGTTACAAAACCCTACGGTGCACAAACACAGCAACTTCTACAAGAATGATGAACTAGGGCAAAACTCTGTCTCAGGTCACAATTTGCTTGAACAAACTTTGCTCAACACTTGTGCAACTTGTGCCCTTTTTGACGGCCCTTAAAATAATCATTTTATATGTCTAGGGCTGTGAGAAAAGAAAGCTCAAACACATAATCACGGATTAGAGTCAAAACAGATCTAAAATTATGTTTTTCATAAACCTCGATAGATGCCTATCTGTCGAGCTGCTGTCGAGCCACGGGCTGAAACAGCTTCTTAAGCTCGATAGATGGCTAACTGTCAAGCTTTAATGACAGGCACTTCTTCAACTTGAATCTTGGATAGACTTGCATGTTTTCAACACTTGATCTTGAAACACAGTTTCTTGAAGTATTAAACACATCCTAGATCTACCCAAATACAAGTAAAGTGCGTTTTGTCAAATGATTAGTTAATTACATAAAATAGTGACATATGTTCCTAACAAGTGAATCACATATGTCCTAACAGTTAATGCCAACCCACACAACCCGCCTAACCCGCTGAGTTGAAACCGCCAAAATTTGTAACAAATCCGCCGAATTTCAACTTTGGTGGGTCGGTGGCTGATTGAAATTTTTCCAACCCGCTAGTGACGAATTGGAGGCTTTTACTAGCTCAATCCGGCCCGCACACATCCCTATTTTCAAATACTGGTCTTAATATAGATCTTGTGCAATACTCTAGATGCAATATCTTATAGATGGTTGAGATAAAAATGTAAAAAACTTAACTTTTCATCTCAGTTGTCTAATCAAAAAAGATAAAAAGTAAAAAAAAAAAATTTTAACTACTTTTTTTGTTTTGATCGGCAATGAAGATTCTTAACTTTTCATTTTGACCATCTATAAGCAGGATGTTCGATGGGATCTGGATTTAATTTCAAGTTCCTTGATAAATTTTTTCGCATAATGCCGATAGTCTAGGCCCCTTCTAGTCAATTAGATGCGCATCAACTTAAATTCCTAGTCCTATACAAAGATCGAGAAATTTAAAACTAGATTTCAAATTCCTTAAAACATTTTAACATATCGGTTGTTGCAGAATATACCTTCCAAATCAATTAGACATTTTTCCTGATGCACTATTTTGTTTGAATCGCCGACTTTGAATAAAATTGCAAGGGTTGTTTTCAGGATGACAAAGCTCATAAGCACCTTTCCATTTAGTCCATAAGGTCATTAATGGTCCTCGAGTAATCCCAAAAACCAAAAAGTAAAACAAACAAGAGCCATCCTCATAAGATTTAAAGACGAAATTACTATAGGTATATGATTGATTATTTTTAAAAGGGTCCCGGCCGGTGCTCTTGGGACATAAATTAATTAATAGATTATCTTTAAACAAAATTTAATTTTACTTTTATGAAAAATAGAAAGAATAATAAAAAAAATTAATAACTTTTTTTTATTATTAAAAATATTTCTAAAACAAAAAAAAAAAGGACATCCATTAATTTTTCTTATCCAAAAACCAAAAAGAAGCGGTCAAAACTCAGAGTTGGACGATCTTTCATGTAAGGCATAGTAATTGATTACTGTTTGATTTTTCTACATATGGGACCAGAGACCAGAGACTAGAGAGGTTGGCAAATAATATTGTAGCAGATAGAAAGGATTCACTATTCAGTTCACTCCCCTGATTGATACAAACAAAATGACAGGCTCCACACCATCAAACAAGAAGCTCCAAGGCAAGGTGGCCATTATCACCGGAGGTGCAGGTGGCATAGGCGAGGCCACGGCGCGCCACTTCGCTGCTCACGGCGCCAGAGCCATCGTCATCGCCGACGTCCAAGACGAGAAGGGCCAAAACGTCGCCGTATCAATCGGGTCCAACATCTGCACCTACGTTCATTGCGATGTCTGTGACGAGGAACAGGTCAAAGCATTGGTAGACACCACAGTCAAAGCGTACGGACGCCTGGACATCATGTACAGCAACGCGGGATTGGGGAGAGCGACTCACAGGTGCGAGCAGAGCGTATTGGAGGTGGACCTGTCGGCTTACGACACGGTCATGGCGGTGAACGCGCGTGGAATGGTGGCGTGCGTGAAGCACGCGGCGAAGGTGATGGTTGAAGGGCGCGTGAGGGGGAGCATTGTTTGCACGGCGAGCGTGGTGGCGACTATGGGCGGCAACAAGTTCGTGGACTACGTGATGTCGAAGCATGCGGTGTTGGGGTTGGTGAGGTCCGCGAGCTTGCAGCTGGGGCCATATGGGATACGAGTGAATTGTGTTTCACCGGGGGTTGTTGGGACGGCACTGCTCAAAGACATGTTTGGGGTTGAAAATGAAGAGGCAGAAAAGGTGTACGAGTCGAGTGCTGTCTTGAAAGGTGGGGTGATGGCACCCAAAAATGTGGCCGACGTTGTGGTGTTTCTTGCTTCTGAGGATTCCGAGTTTGTCACAGGGCATAATTTTAAGGTTGATGGTGGGAATAGTCTTAAAGTTAGCCAATGATCCATTAAAAGCACGATTTCAGCCCACATAGAAGCGTGTACGAAAAATATGATAAATAATATTTCTGTATATTTGTATATCTTGTCCTCGTAATTTTACTGGTATGGTGGATCGTTAGTTGCTATGTTGGTGACTGCAAAATAGGCTGTAGTTGAAGATGCAATAAAGAATTAATTAACTTGAACTATTTAAAGGTCTCTAATAATGTGTTCTAGTGTTGTTTATCGAAAAAAAGAGGTGTTTTGGTGCTTTTCTATTTGAAAAACTGACAAAGTTTTAGCAGTTTTTTTTTTTAATTCCAAATCGGGAATGGTGCTATTTTTCCCATTCAAATGTGGATGTTTGAGTTTTGGACTGGTCATGACTTTTATGGTCGTTGGACACAAAAAGGACGAGGGAAAGGGAATCACAAAGGTAGGCATCACATCAACAACAGACAGCAGCTGTCATTGAAAGAGATTTTTTCCTGCCCAAGTGATTTTTACTTCATCATAAGAGCATCTCCAGCAGATTAGCCAAATTTTTGTACTGTTTGGCTAATAAACAGTGACATTTAGCTTTTGCCTACTCACTTTTTCAAATTCACTTCCAACAGATTCTCTATCCCATTCTCTATCTCATTTAAATATTATTTTTTCATTCATTATTTATTATTTTTTTAACAACTACACATCTTCCAACATTTTTTTATACACCACATCATTATTATAATAGAAAATATATATTTGAAGAATGAATAGTAGCCCATCAGACTTGATGGGCTACTGTTCATTAGCCAAAAAAAAAATCACATTTGCCGAAGCTGTTGGAGCATGTTGGAGCATCTACAGTGCACCACATTCTCCAAATTTTGGCTACTAGAGCCGGATGCCCAAGCCCCTGGAGATGCTCTAAGAGCAGCAACCACATTGGTTCGTTTAAAATTTACACTAAAAATTTACTTTTTATTTTTTTATTTTTTTTTATTTTACATAAGTAATTTATAAAAGGAAAATGCTAAGGAGTGCCATAAGGGCATTTGTTAATAATCTATTTAAATTTTTTTTTTTTATGAGGAATAAAAAAAAGTAATTAATATTTTAGCAGTTTTTTTCATTTCCCATAAAAGTGGTATCTAAACTTTCCTAAAATGAATTATTAATGAGTGCCCTAAGGGCACTCGTTAGCATGACCCTTTATAAAAACACATACACCAGATCATCTATTATACACTATCTTTTCTTAAAATAATCATTTAATATTATTATTTTATTATTTAACTTACCCACCTACTTACCACCCACTACCCAAAACATCCACCACACACGATCTCCCTCTCTATTTTTCTCATTTTTCAGAACATCACTCTCTCTTCTCTCATGATCAACCATAGCCTTTGTTGTCAAACTGCCCTCCTCTCTCACGATTAACCATAGCCAGAGCTCACCTTGAGCTCCGTCCAGGGCCGAGAGCCCCAGATCCTTGGCCATGCCATCACCGGTGGCAGCAAAGATCATCTGCAACACCGCCACAAACAATGGTCCAAATCTTCACTCTCTCATGGCAACAACGACAACAACTTTGGTGTGAGTTTTGGTTTGATTTTTTATTGATTTTGGGTTCCATTTTTTGTTGATTTTTGGTTTGATTTTCCATTGATTTTTTGGTTGGATTATTATGTGTTGTAATGGTGGTGGTGGGGTGGTACTGGATTGTGGTGGTGGGTGGATGGTTGATCGGCTATGCTGATTTAGATGAAGAGAGGGAACGGGAGAGAGAGAGTGAAATGAGAAAGAAGAGGGATCTGACCGATGACAGAGAAAATAGTATAAAATATTGATTTACAAGGCTACAGTAACCGTGTATATTTACACGGTTACTGTAGCAGATGTGTAAATATACACCCTTATGCACCCACCGATGTGGGCTGTTTTTGAACAAAAATGTGTAAATTTGAGCACTTTTTCTATTATACACACTTATACACCTACTGATGCAATTGCTCTAAGATTGAGAGATATAGAAAGTGAGAGATATAGAAAGAGATTAAAAAAAAAAAAGGATTGTTAGATGATGGGAGAAAGAGAAGGGAGAAGAGTAGTAATGCGATAGAAGCAAAATCAAGAAAAATCAGAAAAGAGGGAAAAGTTCAAAACAAATGAAGAGAGTATTTCACCCATAATTAAAATACCGTTGAAATTGGCTAGAACAAGATAGAATACATAGTTGATATGCATCCAATTCTACTAGAATGTAACTAGAGATGGAATAAGGGGGGTTTAGTGAATGAGTTTAAATTCGGTCCGAAGCTGGCATAAAACACTACTTTTATGCCAGCCAATGAAAACATGCCACGATGTTATTTGGCTTGATTCACAGTTCTTATCTTCTTCTTTGGATTTTTCTTTCTCTCTCCGTTCTCTCTGTAACTCTCTCTTCTCGCATTTTTTTTTTCTTTTCTTTTCCATAGCATCAAATCCATTGCTCTTCCCCACACTGATCCATGCATCAACGCAGTGGCAATGGGCATTAAATTTGAAAGTAAAAAAGAGAGCCAGAAAACAAGCATATCAACCTCAAAAAGTAAAAACTTTTAATCTTTAAGCTCCTAAAAAATCTAGGTTCAGCACCAAACAAAACCCACAAAAATTAATCATGAAATGTCTCATTTATAAATTCAGAGCCACTTGAATTCATTCAAGATCAGTTCTAAACTTAACATGAAGAGCTAAAAATCCTCCATCACAACACAAAACACAATCAGTAATATTATAAATTAATTAATAAATAAATAAAAACCAAAAAAAGAAACGTTTGGAGTATCACATTCACTCACATTGGTACTCTAAAACTACCAAATAGGCATACTTTATTCTAATTTCTAAGACTGTGAACCCAAACAAACAAAGAAGCAAAGAATTAGAATGTAGAGTAGCTCCTCTGACACATTCATAGCAATAAACAAACAAAACCCATTAGAACAAATTCCAAAACAAATTTCGGCCCAATACGGTGTGTTTCGGCTATTTCGGTGCTTTTTGGTGAATACCGACCAAAATGCAAGCTTCAGCCGGAATAAGTTTTGGTGTTATATTTCTTTTCTTTCAACTTGTTTCTGTCTAAAACTTTTAGATTTAATGCCCACTGCCACTATGTTAATGTATGGATCAAAACAGGGAAGATGAGTACACAAGAGAAGGAAAACAATGGATTTGATAGTATGGAAATGAAAAAAAAAAGGCGAAAAGAAAGAGTTAACAGAGGGAATGGGGAGAGAGAGAAAATCTAAAGAAGAAGAAGAAGATGAGTGGGTCCGTGAGAGGAGAGAGATGAAACACAAGAATAAGTCAAATAACGACGTGGCATATTTTCATTGGTTGGCGTAAAAGCAGTGTTTTACGCTAGTTCCGGACTGAATTTAAACTCTTAGTGAATAAGGCAATGGAGAGGAAATTTAGTGTTCATTGGACTACCCAAAGAAATAAAGTGGTTCAAACCAATAAGAGATATTGGGCGGGTCGATAGAATATTTTTTAACCAATTAGCTATTGACAGGTTGGAAAATTTTCAAACCATGGCTAATCCACCAACCTAAAAAAATAGTAGGTTGATATAAAATTTGGGCAACTTCAACTCAGCAGATTAGGCAGGTTAGTTGGATTAGTTTTAATTACATGTTGTATACTTAAAATTCAAAATTTATTTTACCATTTAGCTAGGAATAAATTTAAAAAGTATTTACTCCAAATCCTATAAATCATTGAAGGACTTGCAAGAAAAATATAAACCAACCAAAGAAATTATAAGAAGTGTCTACTTTCTCATAGATCTATAAGGTGTGGGATCAAGTGAGAGATTTATAGATACTTCCTCAATTCAATTGACCTATATCTTCAATTACTGGTCTTAATCTAGATCTCGTGCAATACACTGAATGCAATATCCTATGTATGGTCGAGATAAAAATGTAAAAAACTTAACTTTTCATCTCAGTTGTCTAATATAAAAAGATAAAAAGAAAAAAGAAAAGTAAAAATTTTATAAAAACTACTCTTTTTATTTGATTGGACAGTGAAGATTCTTAACTTTTCATCTCCACCATCTATAAGTAGGATGTTGCATGGGATCTGGATTTAATTTCAAGCTCCTTGATAAATTTTTCATCAAATAATTCAGAATAGTCTAGGAATCTCCTAGTCAATTAGACGCATCACCTTAAACCGTAAACAATAAAATTGCAAGAGTTATTTTTACTTTCTATGATGATAAAAGGTAAAAATAAAAAAGCACCTAATATTAAATAAATGAGAGAGTTCAAGTCAAGGGAGAGCCACCCTTTATCAAATAACCCATTAGTTCAATGGCTCTAGAGTAAACCCAAAAACAAGAATCAAACAAAAAAAATCAAGCAAATTGTGCCAATCAAAGACTTTAAGACCAATTATTATATGTGTATGATTGATTACTCTTAAAAATAATTTAAACACAAATAATTAGGTACACATTATTCTTGTTCTGTATGATTGATCCAACAACCCAAAACCTTTTTTTTTACTCTTTATTTTATTTTATTTTATTTTCTCTTTAATTTTTTTAATTTATATGTTTTACTTTCTAGAATTTTCTTTGTCTTCTTTTTCTTAATTTAGATCTTGTGCAATACATTAGATGCAATACCTTATGAATAGTCGATTAAAATGTAAAAAACTTAGCTTTCCATTTCAGTTCTATAATAAAAATAAAGATAAAAAGTTAAAAAAGTGAGAAGTTAAAATTTAAAAAAACTACTCTTCTTGTGTGATTGAATGATGGTGAATCTGGTGATTCTTAACTTTTCATCTCGACCATTTATAAATAGAATATTACAAGGGATCTAGATTTAACTTTAAACTCCCTGATAAAATTTTCACATCGAATATTGCAAAATAGTCTAGACCCCTCCTAGTCAGTTAGATGCACCATCTTGAATCATAAACAATAAAATTGTACCAACTATTATATGTGTATGATTGATTACTCTTAAATCCTTTAAACACAAATAATTAGGTACACATTGTTCTTATTCTGTATGATTGATCCACCAACCCCAAACCTTTTTTTTTACTCTTTATTTTATTTTATCTTCTCTTTAAGTTTTTTAATCTATATGTTTTACTTTTTAGAATTGTCTCTATCTTCTTTTTCTTAATCTAGATCTCGTGCAATACTGGATGCAATACCTTATGAATGGTCAAGATTAAAAGGTAAAAAACTTAGATTTCCATCTTAGTTCTATAATAAAAATAAAGATAAAAGTTAAAAAAGTGAGAAGTTAAAATTTAAAAAACTATTCTTATGTGATTAAATGGTGATGAATCTGGTGATTCTTAACTTTTTATCTCAACCATTTATAAATAGGATATTACAAGAAATTTAAATTTAACTTTAAACTCCTAGATAAATTTTTCACATCGAATATTGCAAAATAGTCTAAGCCCCTCCTACTCAGTTAGATGCACCACCTTGAATCGTAAACAATAAAATTGCAAGAGTTGTTTTTACGTTTTCAGATAATAAAAGGTAATAAGTAATAAGCAACTAATATTAAATTCAAGTGAGAGAGTTAAAGTCAAGGGAGAGCAACCTGCTATCAAATAACCCATTAATTCAATGGCCCTTGAGTAAACCCAAAAACAAGAATCAAACAATTCTAATTCTTGTATGATTGATCCACCAACCAAATTTTTTTTTTCTTATTCTATTTTATTTTTCCCTTCTCTTTAATTTTTTAAATCTATATTACGATTTCACTTTTTAGAATTGTCTCTTTCTTTTTTTTCTTTTCTTTTTTTTTCCCTATTTTTTTTCCTTCACACACGTATTCCTATTCTTATCCTCTCTATCTCCATTTTTACTTTTATTTTTCTGCCTCTTCATCTTCCAGTTGTCTCAAGTTCTCAGACGGAGAGAGAAAGAGAGAGAGAGAGAGAGAGTGAAGGCAAAGAGTGTAGGCCTTTCGGTCCAATCGCCCATATGGATCATTTTGTGGGGTTAGATTCTCTTAAATAAAGAGGAGATGCTCTTTCATAGAAAGTTGTAGTGCTTTGTTACTATTTGATTTGTAATATATGGGACCAGAGTAGTTGGCATAGTATCACATAGAAATAAAAGGATTTCATTCACTGCTTCACTCCCCTGATTGATACAAACAAAATGACAGACTCCACACCATCAAACAAGAAGCTCCAAGGCAAGGTGGCCATAATCACCGGAGGTGCAAGCGGCATGGGCGAGGCCACGGCGCGCCACTTCGCCGCTCACGGCGCAAGAGCCGTCGTCATCGCCGACGTCCAAGACCAGAAGGGCCAAAACGTCGCCGCATCTATCGGTCCCAACATATGCACCTATGTCCACTGCGATGTCAGTGACGAGGAACAGGTCAAAACGTTAGTAGACACCACGGTCAATACGTACGGACGCCTCGACATCATGTTCAGCAACGCCGGCATGGCTCGAGCGACACACACGTGCGACCAGAGCGTGTTGGACATGGAGTTGTCGGCTTACGACAAGCTCATGGCGGTGAACGCGCGTGGAATGGTGGCGTGTGTGAAGCACGCGGCGAAGGCGATGGTTGAAGGGCGCGTGAGGGGGAGCATTGTTTGCACGACGAGCGTGGCGGCGAGTATTGGTTGCCCCAAGTACGTCGACTACGTGATGTCGAAGCATGCGGTGTTGGGGCTGGTGAGGTCCGCGAGCTTGCAGCTGGGCGCGTATGGGATACGCGTGAATTGTGTTACACCAGGTGCGGTCGGGACGCCACTGCTGAAGGACATGTTTGGGTGTGAAAATGATGAGGAGGCAGATAAGGTGGTAGAGTCATGTTCCATTCTGAAAGGTGGGATGCTGAGACCCAATAATGTGGCGGACGCTGTGGTGTTTCTTGCTTCTGGGGATTCGGAGTTTGTCACTGGGCATAATCTGGTGGTGGATGCTGGGTTTTCCGTCAAAGTTGGCTAATGATCCATTAGATGCACACTTGTGTGAGTTCTGTCACAAAGATTTTAGAATTTTCCATCTTTGTCTATGTGTTGTGCTCGTAATTAAGTGTTCTAGTGTCGATTATCGAAAATAATAGAGGTGTTTTGGTAAAGTTTTAGTACTAGTTTTTATTCCAAATCGGGAATGCTCTAGTGGTGCTATTTTTCCCGTTCAAATGTGGATGCTTGAGTTTTGGACTGGTCATGACTTGTGGTTGTGGGACACAGACGTAATATTGGCTTTGTGATCATGCGTAAGCATTTTTACATGACCTTTTTACTGTTTGAGAATACAAGCGAATAAAAGATAATGTTTAAAAACACGCTTTTTTTTTTTTTTTTGAACGGAAAACTTTATTAAAGAGTAAGACAAAACTACAACACCCTAGACTCTCCCAAAATAATTGAAGAGAAACAGTATGGGGCTATAACCCCAGCCAAAAGAGCCAAAAAAATTACAAGATAAGCACCATTTAGCTAAGGTGTGGGCTGTCTCATTACAGAGCCTAGGGACCCAAATTACGAAGACATTACCAGAGAGAAACAAAAAGGACTTCAAATCAGAGCATAGGGACTTGATTCTCCAAGGAGGGGGCATTGCCAAATTCGAAAGAAGCTGGACAACAGATTGAGAATCACTCCACAATGACAGATTCACCAACTAGAGCAGGGGCTAAGGAAATCGCCCATCTAATTACTTCTGCTTCAGCTTGGAGAGGGAGGGTGGTGTTCACTTTCATAAAGCCAGCAAATACCAACCCCCCTCTCTAGTCTCACAACCGCAGCCATGGCAGAGAAGCGAGGACCCACTGCTGCATCAACATTTAATTTTATGTCCAGCCTGGAGGGAGGAATCCAAACCTGAGGAGGGGCAAAAACCAGATGTCTTGAGGTGGAGGCTCTTGAATTTTTATGCTCAGCGAAGAGACTAGAAATCCTGAACGCTACTCCATCAAAATTAAGTGCAATGTTTTCAAAGAGGGATTGATTTCTCTACTTCCAAATAACATCACAAAGGATGACACCAAACAACAAAATATTTTCTTTTTGACCAGGATTCAGATTGTCCACAAAAGGAGGGGATATGAGGAAACAGATAAAATTCGATGGAGACCCAAATTCAATGGCTTACATTCTCAACCCTCACTAACTCTCTTTAGAAGGCAGCACGCTTTATATTCACAAGTTTTTGCTCTTTATTTATGCAAGGGGAAACGACCATCCTCAAGATGAAGCTGAAGCAGTTAGTTGAACTATACAACAAGAATTTAATCACAACATTATTTAGGCCATAATGGAAAGTGAAGAATTTTTTTAATCTTGAATTTAAAACTCAAAATATTAGTAAAAAATTAATCAAAATACTTACCACTCAACTGGTTTGTGCTTTTTTGTGTTTCTAAAGGAGACATCAAAGGTACAAATCTTCCTTTCCTAATTACTGAATTATATATATATATATATATATATATATATATATATATATATATATAAAAGAAAAAAGAATTTAAAACTCATGAAGACACCCTCTCCCAAAAAAAAAAAAAAAGGGCATTAACAAGGCACGTGGAAGGCTTAAAAGAGAATATGCGACTAGCTCAATTTTTCATTAAGGATAAATATTAGTGCACATAAGTCATGATTTCATTCAGCAACAACAAAAAAAAAAAGTATCATGATTTCATGAGTTTACAAAATATGCATTGTGTAACACATCTGAGTGAAGTGTGACAAAACACAACCCTTTCATTAAAGTCTTCTAACACTCCATTTCACTCCAAGACAAAATAAAAAGATAATAAATGAGCAAACACCCCTTTTCAATCCAAGACAATAAATAAATAAATAAATGAGCATACACTCCTTTTCAATCCAAGACAAAAGAAGAAGAAGTTATACATGAGCAAACACTCCTTTTCAAAAAAAAAAAAAAACGATGATATAAATGAGCAAGGGTTGGTGATGTGAAGGCTAAAAACTTAGCTTTCTTTAACCAAAAAAAAAAACCTCTATTTGTCGAGTAGTGCAACACCTGAGTCTTTGTGACACAGTAACCAGTAATTGGTATTTGTAGTCTTTGTGACACAGCCAGTAGCGCAACACCTAAGTGATATGGTGGATTATATTATGGCATCTGAGTCTTTGTGACACGGCCAATAACGCAACACCTAAGTGACATGAAGGATTATATTATGGCGCGCACCTAAATCTTTGTCTCACTATTGTTTAATTATGAATTTTTACAGAGCAAATAACAACCTTTTGAGTCAGATGTTATGGCTTGTAGTAGTTAGGCAACTACTTTTTGGAAGCTTGACTTTTGGTATTATAGACTTTAGGTGTATGAGATTCATAACCTAGTGTTGGAGCTGCACACACTAGGGATATTTTGCACAATTGTTTTGTAACTGATTTTGGTGATGACTTTTATCCCATCTTAGAAACAAGATGTTTATATGTAGTTAATTCAGATCTTCATTCTTTTGTGGCCAATAATCCTTGTAATTATTGCATAAAACTCTAACTTACCTTGGGAGTATTTTTAATGAAATTATTATGAAAATTCTTGATGTTGGTACTTGGTATGAATTATTTGGATTGAATTGTCAAAAAAGAAAAATCTACAGGTACCTTTGGATTGTATTTCTAATGTTTTAGACCCTTTTGGGTTTGGGGTGTAACAATACTTGTGGCCAATTATGAAGTTTTCTAGAGTCAATTCCATTGGCAAACCTGTTTTCACCTTTGTTCAAGATTCCCTTGCCCTATCGAAAGATTATCGAAACCCCTTTTTAGTTGAAATTTTTGACATTTATTGCTAGTTTCATGCTCTGATTTCTCATTGCTTTCTTGATGTTGAATCCCAGTCAAACCTTTTCATATTGGTTCTTTTGACTAACTTTTAATATTTGAGGATTTCAAGTATAACTATTTTGGAGTTAAATTTTATAATCTTTCACACATATAAACATATATATATATATATATATATATATTTTTAATCCAAGGAACCATGGACCTCGTCTAGTTTTGGGTCCATCCTTGCAATATGTGGGAATCATGTTTAGTTTTACAATATGAGTATTTTGAGGATGGACTTGCTAGTGAATAAGGGTCCGTTTGGTAATGTTGTTTTAGTAACGTTTGATAAGCCAAAAATGTATTGACCCCTTTAGTAAATTAATCAATTAATTATCCAAGTGAATTAATTAGATTCAATTACATGCAATAAGCGTGATAGTACAAACAAATCACCAACTAAGTTAAATGCAGCGAAAAATAAATTTGACACAGGTGATTTGTTTATGAATGGGAAAAACCACTAAGCAAAACCCCACCGGGTGAATTTAAGGTCACCACTCCCGAGAATTTACTATTATCAAAACAAGCGGTTACAAGTAAAAAGAATCATAGTACCTAATACCAACCTATAGTTGAACCCTTACCCTAATATCCAATTGGACTTGTGATGTAGCGGTAATCTCTCCGTTTAATGCACAACTCCCAGTACATGACTAACTAATGATGCACGGATCCCAATACATGACTAACACACCAACTTAAGGAAGATGTTGGCTACAAAGTTCTTCAGTTCATCCAACAATGAAGATCAGGAAGCTCTTTGGTTACAAAACCCTTGGCGTAGAAGCAGTAGCTTCTACAGAGAATATGATGAACTAGGACAATTTTGTCTCCGGTCACAATATGTGTTGTAACAACAATTGCAACAACCTTTGCATCACTTTGCATCACTATGATGGCCTTTAAAATAATCCTTATATATGTCTAGAATTGTGAGAAAAGAAACGCTACACAAATACTCATGGATGTGCGTGAAATCAGATCTAGAAATTCTAATTTCCTAATTCTCGACAGATTCAGCTTTTGTCGAGCTTCTATCGAGCTTCAACATTAAACCTCGAT
The DNA here is from genome assembly GCA_019022515.1 of Quercus aquifolioides. Classification (NCBI taxonomy): domain Eukaryota; kingdom Viridiplantae; phylum Streptophyta; class Magnoliopsida; order Fagales; family Fagaceae; genus Quercus; species Quercus aquifolioides. Next base: position 46,731,633 of record CM032331.1, on the reverse strand, counting down.
AGAAAGGATTCTGTTGAGACATTTGTCAAGCTTTAATGAACAACACTTCTTCGCTTGTTTCTTGGTCAGACTTGCATGGATTCAATACTAAACTTGAACACTTATTTCTTGAAGTACTAAACCCATCCTAGATCTACCCAATTACAAGTAAAGTGCGTTTTGTCAAAGGATTAGCCAATATACATCACATATGTTTCTAACAATTCCCACATATGTCCTAACAACGTTGTTTAAGTGTTATAGAAATACGTATGCGTGAAAAAGTGTTATGGAAATACGTGTTGAGAAAATCTAGTGTTTAACAATTTTAGTATTTAGCAGTGGTACTAGCTAGTGAATAAGGCAGAGGACATCTAGTGTCCTTAGGACGACTGAAAGACACTTATTAAATTTAAGTTACAAACACAAGATAACACGCCAATGTGTTATCGAAGAGGAAACCGAAGAACTCGGCGAAAAACCTCTCCGCCGCCCTCCAAGTGGTAATCAATCCACTAGACAATTAGTTGGGATACATGAGTTAGCAAGAGACCTTTCAAGCCTAATCTACCCGATGTACCTAAGCCCTCCAAGCTCCTACTCCAACAATGCTTCTCGGAACCGTGTCTTGTCTAGCTCTCTGGATCCCGCAACAAGCTCCATGTTGCATCTGCCATCCTTGGCTTCTTCCAATACTTCCCAGCAGCACCAAAACTTCACTTGACACTCTGAAAGGGTGTGGTAAGTGTTTGGGCTGTCAACCTCTCAATGGTATGGAAATGGAGAGGTAGGAGTTGAGGAAATTTCACAAGCAAATGTATAGAGGATTGTGGGTATAACAATCTCTATCTCTCAAGGTGTTTGGCTAGGGTTTTCTCTCAGAAGCACTCCTAAACATTTGTGGGTAATGACGTATATATAGTGTAGGCACAGAAAGTGTGTATAAGACTGGACAGGCTGGCAGAACAGAATGTCTCGCAGGAAGGCCTTACCCGCAAGATATTCGCGAGACACAGCTGTCTCCATCTGGCCTAACTCTTCGTATTCCAGCATGTGCAAAGCACATGAGTTACTTCGCGGGATGCTAAGTCGCGAGCTACCTGCGAAAACTCTTTAGTCTTCAATTGCTTGAGTCTTCACACTCTCTCTCTCTAACACACAACCCTTACAATGAAATCCCACAATAAATATAGGGTACAAAAGATTGAATAAATTACAATCAAATTTGGCACGGAATATAAGCCAACAAAAACACATAGTTGTAAATAACAACTTTACTATATATATATATATATATATATATATTTATACAAGATAGAAATTTCATTCTAACTTAATTTAAGTGTATATGTGTGTGAAATTCTCTCCAGGAGACTTGAACCCCAGCCTTTGTCCCCCCACACCCCCCACGCACTTATAATTGTGGAGTGACCATTATACCAAGGGTGCGCGGTGGTTAAAAATAATAATATTAAAAGTTCATTAAAATAATATTATTAAAAGTTCATTAAAACAACTTTTTTTTTTTCTATAATAAATTACTCATGTGTCGGGACCATTTATCAATTTAGAGAATGAAATTTAAACTTTAACCTTCATATCTTGAATATGAGGAAAGGGAGAAACATTCATAGCAATCCAATTTGGATGTGGCTATAATAGTTCCTATCTATTGAGAAGCCAACTGAGGAGCCTATGGCTTCTCCCAAAAAAAGAAAAAAACACTGAGCAGCCTTTATAGATCTATAAGAGCATCCATAACAGTGGAGCTATTTTTTTAGCTATTTGGCACCACAAAAAGCTACATTGTCTATATTACCTACTCATTTTACAAAACATCCAGCGGCGGTGAATCTATTTTATCTTTCAACACAATAAAATAATATAAACATCATAATAAAATAATATACCTACTACAATAAAATAATACGTCCCACTAAAAAAATACCACAAACGGATAAATGGCACAATCCACAACCACTGCCAACCAAGAACAACCACCCACAACCACTGCCAAAAATCCAAATTAGCCAAAAACCACCACACAAATCACCACCAACATAGCCACACCACCACTCCTTTTTCCGGCCATGTCTGTCGCTCTCACGACTCCTTCAATAAGTACAAAATATACAAAATTCTATAAACCCCATTTGAGTCCAAAGACTTGGTTTTGACTCAGTGCACAACTATTAATGGTGCTTTTGCTTTATGGAGGGAGGGGCAGAGTATTTGAGTTCAAAGACTTGGTTTTGACTCAGATTTGGGCTTTGATTAAAAAGAAAAACTAAGCTCAAAACAAGTTGGGTCCATAAAAAAAATCTCTCTCTCACTCAATTTCTAGGGATCGATTTGGAGATGACGAATTCGGCGATGGAAGCCGAGCTTATTCGTGGGTTGCATATGGTGTTTGGTCCGGATAGTGAGCAAATTCCTCCTCTAGTATATATGACGGTATTTGGTTTGTGAATGCAGTATTTGTGCTTTGGTTTCTACAAAGCCCAGATCAAGAAGAAACACTGTAGCCATTTGATAACGAAGCTTGGGCGAGATGGGTCTCGGTGATGAGGGAGAGAGAAAAAAAATGATAAGGAAAAAGGAAGAAAGAAGAGAAGCCGGAGAGAGAGAAAAAGAAAGAAAAGATAAAATATTTTTTTAATGAGAGAAGAGAGAGAGTTTAAATTTTTTTTTTTTTTTTTTTTAGCTATAGCACCATTGCTGTAGCATGTATTTTAAGTATTAGTGGTGCTAAAAATAGAAATATAGCTATTTAGCACTACTATTACTAGTGCTCTAAGTTATGGGGCTAAGTGAAAGATTTATAGATGCTTTCTCAAGTCAATTGAGCTATATCTTTAATAATAGGTCTTAATCATGGATCTCATGCTATACACTAGATGCAATACTTAATGGATGGTCGAGATAATTTTTTTTTTTTTTAAGTAAGAAACTTAATTTTTAATCTCAGTTATCTAATAAAAAAAGTATAAAATTTTTTAAAAAGTACTCCTTTTGTTTTTTGTTTTTTTTTTTAATTGAAAAAAAAGTACTTCTTTTGTTACGGTGAAGACTTTTAACTTTTTATCTCGAACATCCATAATTAAATATTGTACGTGTTAGGTTCTAAAGATTTAGGAATTTATGTATTTAGAACTCTAATGTGTAATGTTGGCAAACCATGATCAAAACAATATGTTTAGTCTTGTTTAGGCTTGCTCAAAGTTGTGTAATTCATGTAAAGTTGGAATCGAGTGGCTGCAGAAGTATTAGTGACTTTCGGCCTGGTTCGATCGATCAGAAATTAGACTCGATCGATCGAAAGTCGCATATCAGCAAAATCAGCAAACGTAAAAAGGCCATAACTTATTCGTTTGAAACCCAAATCACGAGTCGTTTTTTCCAGTATTTAAAGGACATCATAAGCTAACCCTAGGTAGGGTTTTCAGAGCTTTTTAGAGAGATTAGAGTGCCTCTTATGCCTCTTTGGTATTTTAGGGTTTTGTACCCAAACCTCTCTAAGGTTGTTGCTCATATTGCTGTTTTGTGTAAATCTCTTGTGAGATCTTTGAGCAGCTTTCCTTTACACAAAGCTTAGGATTTCCAAGATTCAAGATTATGTCAAGAACTTGGTGATCATTCAGTTGCAGATTCAAGAACTTAAAGATAAACAAGCGGGGGTGCTTGTACTTGATTGAAAAGTCCAAGAAAGAAGGAGTCCGTGGATTCGGAGCTTGCACGGGGTCGTGTCAGTAAGTTCTACTGGTAGGTAGCATTAGGAAGTTGAGCGGGGAGCTTGTAAGTCCTTTTGTATGAAATTCGATTCTTTCATAGTGGATTCAGGTTTGCCTTGAGGATCAGTGGGTCAAATCCTCCCCAGGTTTTTACCGTGTGGTTTCCTGGGTGATCATATCATTGTGTCTTTTATATTTCCGCTGCTTTATATTATTGATATGATTGTTTGATTGTTTCAACCTAGAATTGCATAATTTGACTAAGTAACAACTTGGCTAATTAACTAGGCTAATCAATCTGGTTGGTTTAAGGGGTCTAAATTTCCAACAGTACGGAATTTGGATTTAATTTCAAACTCCTTGATAAATTTTTCACATCAATATTGCAAAATAGTCTAGCCCCTTCTAGTCAATTAGATGCACTGCCTTAAAAAGCTAAAAAAATAAAGTTTCTCTAACCTAGGGCTCCACGAAACCCTAGCTGCTAGTAGAATACGTGCCAGCTCCTTTGAGCGAGGCTTGCTTGTTTTCTCCTTTATTGAGTGAGGCTGGTGTAGTGTCTGGTCATTCACTTTTTTTGAGCAAGTCTGGTGTTCTCAGTACAACCGTTATGGAGACCTTGTCCAACATGTGGGAAAAGTTCTCGTTGATTGAATCAGAAGGTGACAAATATCAAGTGCTGGACAGTGGTTCTGTAGGGCAGTACTTGCTTGCTGCAAGGTTTTTTACGAGTCGAGTATTGAACATGGAAGCCATTGCGCGGACTTTTAAACTCCTTTGGCATACTAAAAAGGGTTTTGAGGTTCGAGAGATGGGTGATCACAAGGTTTTGTTCATTTTTTCAGAGGTTTCGGATGTTGACAAAGTTTTATTAGGGGAGCTGTGGTCTTTTGATAAATCTCTGGTAGCATTGAAGAGGGTACAGCGGCACACTGACTTGAAGGGTCTAAAGTTCGAATCCATAAGTTTCTGGATACAAGTCCATGATCTGCCTCTGAACGATATGACTTTGGGAGTAGCTAAGGATATTGTTTCAACGGCAGGAAAGGTGATTAATTGTGAGGCGGAGGAGGAGGAGTATGTGAGGGGAAATTTCATGCGAGTTAGGGTCAGTATAGATCTCTCAAAACCACTTTGTCGAGGTCGAAAACTTGGATTGAGCAATGGGGAGGAGAGCTGGGTTAGTTTTAAATACTAGCGTTTGCCAAATGTGTGTTATTGGTGTGGACGCTTGACTCATCATGATAAGGAATGTTCTCTATGGCAAAAGAGGAAGTGGACTCTGAAGGAAGGGGATCAGCAATTTGGATCATGGCTACGGGTTAACACTCCAAATTTTTCCAAGAAAACAATAGTCCGAGTTGAGGGGTATGAGGAAAGGGAAGATGATAATACAAGGCAGGAACCAAGTCACAGGCAGACTGCATCAGTAGATCAAGTGGGTTTGGAAACTGAACCAGACTGCAATGATCACGTTGCTGAGCGTAATGAGTAAGGAGATGTTGGGGGGAGTACAGTGGACAATATGAGTGAGCATGCCAAAGAGCAGATGGGTCCGGATTCCACCACTGTTGGTCCTGAGTTGGTTAGGCCAATGGATGGGTTTACTCTAACTAAAATAGTGGTGCAATCCAGTCAGGTTTTTCAGGCACAATTGGACGCTATTGATGAGGATTTGGCACGATACGATACAGTGGAGGAGGGTGGAGGGTGTGACTTAAAGGTTCAGTCAGGAGGGGTGGGCTCTAAGGTGGTAGGCTCGACAAAGTTTCTAAAAAACTTGTTTACTCAGACCGAGCCACGCAAAAATATTCTAAGGAATTCCAAGCCCAGCCAAATGGTTCGAACTTCAACTTCTGAGCCTGTTGCTGGTTGTTTAGCTAAGCGAATGAGGTCAGATTTGGAGGAGGAAGGGACAGAGGGGTCTGAATGCAAGAAGAAGAGGGTAATTTGCTTTGATAATCCAACGGTGGAGGCTACTAAGCAGCCCCGCCGACAGCCATGAAACTCTTAGCATGGAACTGCAGGGGGCATGGGAACCGCCGTGCAGTTCAAGAGCTTGTCGATATTGTACAAGCACAAGATCCCATGATTGTGTTTTTGTCAGAAACATGGTCAAATAAGGAAAGGATGAAATGGATTCGGGATAAGATATTTTTTTATGGGTGTTTTACGGTACCTACTGAAGGGAGGGGAGGTGGCTTAGCTCTTCTTTGGAAAGCAGGAGTTAATGTATGGGTAGATAGTTTTTCTAAGTATCATATTGATTCTATTATTCATGGTGGTTCAATTCAGGCATGGAGATTGACCGGGTTTTATGGAGAGCCTAATACTAGTCTTAGGAGTGAGGGATGGAACATGTTAAGAATGCTAAGCTCGAAGCCGCTACTACCTTGGTGTTGCTTTGGTGACTTTAATGAATTAGTGGAGGTACATGACAAACGAGGTGGACCACCTAGAGCTCACCATTTGATGTAGAATTTTCGGGAGGTTTTGGATTATTGTGGTTTTGTGGATTTAGGTTTTTCGGGACCGGAATTTACCTGGCATGGAAGACGTGGTGGGGAGCTGATTTGGGAAAGATTAGATAGAGGGGTTGCAAATTATGAGTGGTTGGCTAGATTTCCTACTGGGAGGATTAAGCATTTGAATTGTTTTACTTCAGATCACCGGTCGATTCTTCTATCCTTGGATGCGGGTGGGGAGCACAAAAAATGTAATAGAAGCCTTTTCGTTTTGAGGCAATGTGGGTGTCAGATTCTGGATGTCGTGATGTGATCACTAGAGCCTGGGATTGTACTCCTGATGGTACTCCTATGTTTGTTACTGCATCAAAGCTGAAAAGATGTAAACAAAGTTTGAAACTCTGGAGTCGAGAGCACTTTGGCAATGTTAAGAAGCGCATAAAGGAAGTGAAAGATAGGTTGTGGAGGGCTGAGGATGATTCGGCCAGGTCTGGAAATTTTGAGGAGGTTGAGTGTTTAAAAAGGGAGTTGAATGTTTTCTATGATAAGGAAGAGAAAATGTGGCAGCAGCGGGCTAGGGTTTCATGGTTGCAACATGGTGATCGAAATACAAAATTTTTCCATGGTTCGGCAACCCAAAGGAAGAGGAAGAATTTCATTAAGGGAATGCGTGATGGGAATGGGGTGTGGTAAGAAGGGGATGAGGTAGTTTCGACCATGCTTGTGGATTTTTATTCCCAACTCTTCTCTTCCTCAAACCCTCATGATTTGGATCGGATTTTGAGTGGGGTTCAGCCTGTGGTATCTGATGCAATGAGAGTAGATCTTGATAAGCCCTTTTCTAGTGAGGAGGTCGGTCAGGCAATTAGGGAGATGGCCCCACTAAAAGCGCCAGGACCGGATGGCATGCCACCTCTTTTCTTTCAGACTTACTGGACTGAAGTAGGTATGGATGTTACTCAGGCTGTGCTATCTTGTTTAAATTCTGGGTCTATTCTGAAATCTATTAATCATACTTTTATTGCTTTGATTCCAAAAGTCAACAATCCGGAAAGAGTATCTGATTTTAGACCTATTAGCCTCTGTAATGTAATCTATAAGATTATTAGTAAAGTGATTGCTAACCGCCTTAAGCCCATGCTTAACTCAATCATTTCAGAGACACAAAGTGCTTTCATTGCAGACAGATTGATTTCTAATAATATTTTAATTGCTTTTGAATCTCTACATCATATGAAGACCAATTGCATAGGGGAAAAAGGTTTTATGGCCATGAAGCTTGATATGAATAAAGCTTATGATAGGGTGGAGTGGTGCTTTCTTAAGCAAATCCTCCTTAAAATGGGTTTTCAGGAGTCATGGGTGGCTTTGATAATGGAATGTGTTACCACAGTGTCTTATTCTATCTTGGTAAATGATGAACCGCAAGGCCTGATCAAACCTTCCAGGGGATTGCGTCAAGGAGATCCCCTTTCTCCTTATTTGTTTCTCTTTTGTGCAGAGGGGTTGAATGCTCTTTTGCGACAGGCAGCAGCTACTGGTGATATCCATGGGTTCTCTTTGTGTCGAAATGGGCCTAAACTAACCCACATATTTTTTGTAGATGATTGTTTGATTTTCTGTAGGTCTACCTTGGAAGAATGTGCTAAGATCCAAGAGTTGCTTGCTGTGTATGAGGCTGTTTCAGGTTAGATGATTAACAGGGAGAAAACAACCTTATTTTTTAGTAAGAACACAGCTACGCAAGCTCAGGAGGCTATTAAAGTGGCACTGAATGTCCCGGCCATCCAGCATTATGAGAAGTACTTGGGATTGCCTTCTTTTGTTGGTAGAAACAAAAAGGCCTGTTTCACACAGATTAAAGAACGGATTTGGGCTAGAATGCAAGGTTGGAAGGAAAAGCTGTTGTCTCAAGCTGGTAAGGAAGTGATGATCAAGGCGGTGGTCCAATCTATACCGGCCTACTCTATGGGTGTCTTCAAGCTTCTAGTTGGTTTATGTAAAGATATTGAAGCAATGATTCGTAAGTTTTGGTGGGGTAGTGGTGACTCGAAGAAAATCCATTGGGTGAAGTGGAGTTCACTTTGTTCCTCAAAATCAATTGGAGGGATGGGGTTCCGGGATCTTCAGAAGTTTAATAATGCAATGCTAGCAAAACAAGTGTGGCGTCTCATTCACCAAAAAGATACCCTTCTTTTTAAAGTGTTTAGTGCAAAGTATTTTCCACATGGTTGTGTTCTTGATGCTCCTATTCACCCAAAATGTTCCTATGCATGGAGGAGCATTTTGCAAGCTCGTGATGTAATTAATCAAGGAGCAATTTGGAGAGTTGGGAATGGGGAATTGATCGACATTTGGAGGCATAGGTGGTTGCCTGACCTGCATCATAGCAAAATTATTTCTCCGCGGACCAATACCTCTATTAATCGGGTTTGTGAGCTTTTTGTTCCCCACACAAAAATCTGGGACCCGGGTAAATTGGATCTTTGTTTTTTGCCTTGGGAAGCTGAGATAGTTAGCCAAATTCAAGTTTGTACGGATGGGGAGGAGGATGTGTTGATATGGCCGTTGACGGTGGATGGTGAATATAGTGTTCGAAGTGCCTATCATTTTCTTGTTGCTGCTGAGGACTGTCTTGCGCCTAGCTCATCCTCATTGCCCAATGATCATGTCGTTTGGAAGAAGATTTGGAAGATGAAGGTCCCTAATAAAATCCGGCATTTTATCTGGCGTGCAGTTAAGGATTCGCTTCCTATAAAGGTGAACTTAAAGGCTTGGCATGTACCTGTGGATGATGTTTGTGAGGGGTGTGGAGATCATTCGGAATCGACAATGCATTCCTTGTGGCTGTGTGATCAAGCTCGGGCAGTTTGGATGTCAGGCCTAGAGTTTCAGTTTTTGATTCGGAAAGGATGCAGGACGTTTATTGAACTGTTAGAGCATTTGTTCAAAGAAGGGTCGGGATTACAGGTGGCTGTGTTTGCCACGATTTGCTGGTGTCTGTGGGAACGGCGAAACAGGATGAAAGTGCGTCAAACCTCATGGCAGATTCATGAGATTGAAGGCCGAGCGCAAATGCTGGTCAGTGAGTTCTGGGATGCGAATGAGCAGGAGCAGCAACGGTCTGTGCGTTGCACTCAAGCTCGCTGGTCCCCTCCACTTGTTGGTACTTACAAAGCGAATTTTGATGCTGCGTTATTTGATGAGCTGGACTGTGCTGGACTTGGTGTGGTGTATCAGGATCATTCAGGCCAAGTTATTGCTGCCTTGAGTCAGAAGATTGGCCTACCCCGTACAGTGGAGATGTCTGAAGCCTTGGCTACCAGACGAGCTGTGGAATTTGCCAGAGAACTCAGCCTTTTTGATGTCATATGGGAGGGTGACTGCTTGCAGGTTGTGAGAGCTTTAAACGCTTCTGGTGGCTGCAATACTTTGTATGGTCATATAGTCAATGAGACTAAGAGGTTAGGGGCTGGTTTGAGGTATTGTAGTTATCAGCATGTTGGTCGGGAAGGAAATAAATTAGCTCATTGTTTGGCTAGGAGAGTAGTTTCAGCTGCAGATATTGATGTTTGGGTAGAAGATCTACCTGGGGATTTGGACTTTGTGTTCCAATCCGACTTGTCGTAATTTGTCCTTATTCTTCAATAAAACTACGCTTACATTCTTCTCAAAAAAAAAAAAAAAGATGCACTGCCTTTAACCATGAACAATAGGTAATAAGTAATAAGCACCTTATATTAAATTCAAATGAGCGAGCCCTAATCAAGGGAGAGCTACCCTCTATCAATAAGCCATTAGTTCAATGGCCAAAAGAGAAAACAATCAAAAACTTTAAGACCAATTATTGTACTTGTATGATTGACCATTCTTAAAAATCCTTTAAATACAAGTAATTAGGTACACATTATTATTTTTTTCTAAATTTTTTTTTTCTAGTCAATGGAGAGCTACCCTTTATTAGATAACCCATTAGTCCAATGGCCCAAAGAGTAAACACTTAAAGACTTTAAGGCTACGTTTGTTTCACATGAAAACCAATTCTGAAAAGCATTTTACACCATTGTGTGTGTTTGGCACCAACTGAAAATATGGTCAAATTGAAAATGTTTTACACTTTGACTGTAAAATACCCCCTCACACCCGTAAAACCATTTCCATAGTTGTTTTACCTTCAAATAACATTTTATAGACTGAAAAAGTGGAGAGAGAGAGAGAGAGAGAGTCACTACTAGAAGCTCATCGGTGCCACCATCCAGATTGTCACCACCCAAGATCGGAGTCGCCATCATAGTCGCTGCTGGAAGCTCATCGGCGCCGCCATCCAAATTGTCACCATCCAAGACCGATCCACCCAAAACCGATCTCGTTCTCGACCCAAAGCTCATCGGCGCCGCCGTCCTCCATCCACTCTGATCTCTCTCTTTCCCTTAATCTGTCACTTTTTCTCCCTCCGATCTCACTCTTTCTTCCTCTTGCTCAATGTTTTTATTTTGATTTTTGGTTGTGTTAAGTGTATATATTGAAATTTTCTGTAATAAAATTTGTTTAGATGCTGAGAAAATGTGAAAAATTTGTAGGAAAATAGCATTTTTAGAATGTTACCAAACACCGAAAATCATTTTCCAGACTATTTTCCATTGCACAACCAACACCTGGATTTCATTTTCTTTACAGGAATTCACTTTCCCCTGCGTTCATTTTACACTCGGAATTCGATTTACATTGAACCAAACACACCCTAAGACCAATTATTGTACTTGTATGATTGACTATTCTAAAAAATGCTTTAAATACAAGTAATTAGGTACACATTATTATTTTTTTTTTTTTTGAAAAATTACACTATACCACCTTAAACTATATATTAGATTACACTTTGCACCATAAACGATTTGAATGCACATTTTGCACCCTAAACTATCACACTTATCACATTTTGCACTCTGACATTACTTTTACTGTTAAGTTAGACAAAAATTAATAACACATAACTTGCACATGATTTTTGCTTAGGTGACACACTATTTAAAGACCAAAACACCCTTTTCACAAACAATTAAAAAAAAATGCATTTTTTTTTATTAGGTATCTCACTCGCCCAGCAGCACTTCCCCTCTCTCTTGCCCAGCAGCTCTTCTCCTCTTTCTCATTGTTCAGTTGCTCCTCTCCCCCAAATCAAACATACATGTTATCTCTAAGTCCAAAAAAAAAATCATCAATGGTACCAAAAGAAAATATGATGTACAAGAAACGCTCCATAACACAGATCAACATGCAGGGACAGAACCATGTACAAGCTGAGGGGGGCTATCCCCCCCCCCCCCCCCCCCCCCAAATTTTTTTAAATATTAAATAGTAGGTATATATTAAATATTTTAGAAAATAAGCCCAAGAAAAATTATATTTGCCCCCCTCAAGTTCGAATCCTAGTTCCGTCCCTGTCAACATAGTTCCGTTTTGGGTAAAAGCTTTTGTTGTTGGGCCATGCTTGAAAGGTCAAATAGTTGCAAGATCAAGATCAAATACGAACTGGGCCACTACGAGTTCAACATGACGAATAGTAGGAACCGATTAACTGAAGAATGAAGATTGAATCGCTACGTTTATTGAGACTGATGAAGCATAAGTTCGTCAGTAAAGTAAGTTCGTCAGTAGAGTACGTTCGTCAGTAGAGTTATACTGATGAAGCGTAAGCTCGTCGGTCAAGTTGGTCAGATGGAAGCAATCCTCAGCCTGTATGAACGTACTCTCAAAGGTGGTCACTGATAAAGCGTAAGTTCGTCAGTAAAGTAAGTTCGTTAATAGAGTACATTCGTTAGTAGAGTACGTTTGTCGGTAGAGTTATACTGATGAAGCGTAAGCTCGTCAGCCGAGTTGGTCAGATGGAAGCAATCCTCAGCCTGTATGAACGTACTCTCAAAGGTGGTCACCGGTGTGGTGCCTGCCACAATGCCTCCGATGCCAAAGTCAGTATAAGAAGCTCTCTTGAGAATAAACAATGTAATTGAACAGAATGAAAAAGATCTCTTAGTGTTTATGTGTGTCTCTACCTTGTACTTGGCAATGTGTGGGCTTTATATATGCTTTCATAGCTTCTAGCCGTTGGGGTAGTTATGGAGGTCTTAATGCTCCTCTTGGTAACGTTTGGTGCTGTGTAATGGGGCTTTAATATGCTCCAACGGTTCATACAGTTGGCCTTGTAACCGTTCTGGGTGTAATTGTGCTGCATTGAATGGCCTTCCTGCCTTCGTCAGTGACGTGGGTATTAATTTGCTCGTCCAGGGATATCTTCGTCGGTATCATGGTCGTCGTCTTCGGTAAATAAGTTCGTCAGTCCCGTCAGAGACTATTAAAAGATTATACAAGTCGTATTTGAGAATGACTATACAATCAATCAAGTTGTGATGAAAACAAAATTTTGAATCATAAATTAAGATAGAAGAAGGGAAAAAAATTATGGATAAAAATATAAACTTAATGCTATTTGATCATAAAATAAAATAGTGATGAATACACACGCCCAATAGGAAGGCCGATTAGTAACACAGAAAGAACATAGAAGCAGGGATAACTTGGTTCATGTATTAACAGTCCTAGTGGTTAGCTTGATTCCCAAACTCATTAAGGCTTTGGTATCTACCTGGTTGACTAGTAACCTGCTGAACAATATGTTTTGGATGGTTTTTCTATAATGCTTCAGCTACTATCTGGCCATTACGGAAATTCAGATGTAAGGAAGCCATGGAAGGTGATATAGTTTCATCAACTACTGTGCTTAGAAAGGGTCCAATTTTGTTGGGCTTAGAGATAACTTGTATGTTTGATTTGGGGAAAGGAGCAACTAAACAATGAGAAAGAGGAAAAGAGCTGCTGGACGAGAAAGAGGGGAAGACGCAAGAGAGAGAAAGACCTAAAAAAGAAAAAAAGAAAAAAAAAAGCATTTGTTTTTAATTGTTTGTGGGTGTTTTGGGCTTTACATAGTGTGACGTGTAAGCAAAAATCATGTGCAATTCATGCGCTATGGCAAAAGTAACACTGGGGTGCAAAGTGTGATAAGTGTGATAGTTTATGGTGCAAAATGTGCTTTCGAATAGATTATGGTATAAAGTGTAATCTGGTGTATAGTTTAGGGTGGTAAAGTGTAATTTTCCCATTTTTTCTTAAGTGTTAAGATATAATTCTTATGAAATATTAATTGTTTGTGTGACTGTCTCACTTTTTGTTTACTGCTTTATATTTCACAAATTACAACTTGACATTTATTTGTTTGACTTTCCTTATAAAATAATAAAAAATAAAAATAAAAAATAAATATGTAATATAGTATAATTGGTGAAGTATAAAGTGGAGACACAAAAAATAAGAGAGAAGATTTGTACGCATTTAAAAATATGTGTCTACTATTAATACTGTTTTTATTTTACACAAATTAAGTTGAAAAAAAAAATGTTTCATGGCATTTCAAATTTTGAAAACATACATTTACATATTTGCTATCAATTAAAAAAAAAAACTTGGCATATTTATTTAATTCATCAATCAGGTTGATTCGTTGGTGTACAATGTTATAATTTTGATATGATCTCTTTTGTATATATGGACAAACTGTCAAGAGTAGCTTGTCAACAGTACTACATAAGAAGTTTATATTCGCTTCACTGATCACTCACTTGAATAAAACAAAACAAAATGACAGACTCCACATCTTCAAACAACAAGCTCCAAGGTAATGTGGCCATAGTCACCGGAGGCGCAAGCGGCATGGGCAAGGCCACAGCTCGCGAGTTCGCAGTTGGGACGCCATTATTGAAGGACATGTTGTCGCCCTTCCTCGCGTCACGCGCCCCACACCCCCCCCCCCCAGGCGACTCCTCAACAGCTCGACTGTACCATATTACATCCTACCCCCCCCCCCCCCCTCTATCTCTTTCTCTTTCTCTCTCCCCTTTACCCCTACTCTTACAGTTCATGCCCCTAGCACACCTCATCTCTGCATCAACAATTATCTCTCCTTCTTCTCTTTTCTTCTTTATCTTCTCAAAACGACAAAAACCTCATACACACCACCACCACCACCAACATAGATTCATCCATATCTCGCCGCCGCCACCACCACCATGGGCGACTTAACGGACACTTTAATGCCGTTAATGACTCCTCCGCTTCCAACCCTAGCACAATCCTCGCATTCGTTACCTGTCCGCGAAGATTGTTGGAGCGAGGACGCCACGTCGATGCTCATCGATGCTTGGGGCCGTCGTTACATGGAGCTTAACCGTGGGAATCTCCGTCAGAAAGACTGGCAGGATGTGGCTGATGCCGTTAATGCCCTCCATGGCCATACTAAGAAAACGCACCGTACTGACGTTCAGTGTGAGAATTGTATCGATACGATTAAGAAGAAGTATAAGATCGTGAAGCTAGGGTCTCTTCCTCAAATGGAACCCTGACTTTGTCGTGGATTTTCTTCGATCGTCTTGACTCTTTGATCGGATCTAATGTGACGGTTAAGAAGCTGACTTCGACTTCGGTTCCCTTTTCTTTCTCAATCTATGTATGTATGTTTGTTATTTCTTAATTACTCTTTGCTACCTATGCTATCCAATTTTTTTTTGGATAAATTCGATTGTTTGGAAGAAAAGATTTAAGAAGGGCCTGTTTGGTGAGTGAGTTCATACTCACATTTTCACATTTTAAATAACATTACACACTTTTTCACACACTTTTTTACCTACATATATTTCAAAAAACTACAAACAACAATTCTCAAACTACTCTACCAAACACCCCCAGCTATAAGACTCTTGAACTATATATACTATGCAAATTAATGCTCTAACAAAAAAAAAATATATATATATATATGTTTCATGGTCATTTTTTGTTTTGTTTTTAGCACTAGTTTTTGTGTAATATTAGCTGGGTTTAATTTTTCTTTTCTGTGAATTATTTGAAACCACGGAATAGGTTGACACCACTAAAGACTCTGCCCTTTTTATCTTCATTTCTCTCTCTATTTTGAGGACACAAATATTCCTTTCATAGTACAGAACATTGAACGGTGACAAAAAACAGTGGATGAGGGAGAAAAGGCGCTGAGTGTAAGTAGGGATCAGCACTTTTCAACGAATGTGCGGATCAAATCAACTCTTTTGTTTTTTGTTTTTTGCTGAACAGGATCTAATCAACTTATAGAATCAAAATCAAACACTAATATGATTAGAAGATTGTCCAACGATTACATATACTTTTTTTCTTTGATGGGTAAATCGATTATATATATATACCATGTAAAACGGTATAAATATAAGTATCACTGTAAGTCTTATCTTAGTTTTATTAATTCACTTAGTTTTTTTTTTTTTTTGTCCTCCATATCGTAAAAGTGAAACCCTTTTAGCTTTTATTTTTTGGCTGTGGAAAAACCCTTCCGTGAGATTAGGAAAGCTGTTCATATCTAGAAATATTGTTGTTATATTCTTGTTGAACCACATCAGCGGTCACACATCATCCACCCATTTTCAACATTCTCTCTCTTATTTTTAACTTTTTTTTTAAAAATTAATTTCTCAACTTATCAGTATACTTTCTCCAATTTTTTCTCTTCCATTTACCTTTTCACCTCTCCACTACTATCGACCTTAATATCACTTTTCCTTTATCTTTTTATTTTCCTTTTATTTTTGGCTTTTCTTATTCCCTTTCTCTTATTATAAATTCACAATTCTTTCTCTCACTCTATACATTTCTCTCTCTCTCTCTCTCTCTCTAATTTTTTTTTTTTCATTTTTTGGTGGATTTTTTATTTTTATTTTTCTTGCATCTCTACTAATTTAGGTTGATGAATTTTTATATTATTTGGAGCTCTACTTTGAGTTAATGTTGTTAGGTTCTAAGGTCTTAGGATTTTATGTATTTAGAACTCTAATTTGTAATGTTGGCAAACCATGATCAAAACATTGTATTTAGTCTTGTTTAGGCTTGCTCAAAGTTGGTTTATTATTGTACAGTTGGAATCGAGTGGCTGCAGAAGTACTTGGGACTTTTGGCCTGGCTCGATCGATCGAAGAATAGACTCGATCGATCGAAAATCGCACAGGTTGATTATTCTGCAGAATTTCCAACTCAGCCCTACTTCATTAAACGTTTAGGGTTTTATGTTTTTACCCTAGGTATATAAACAAAACCCTAGCCACGTTTTTGAAGGTTGTCCATATTGTTATGTTGCTCATATTTGCTGTTTGTGTGAATCTCTTGTGAGATCTTCGAGGAGCTTTCCTTCACATAAACTTAGGGTTGTCAGTATCTTGATGATCAATATAGTTGCAACCATTGGAACTTAAAAGAAAAGCAAGCGGGGAGCTTGTAGCTGATTGAAGAATTCAAGAAAGAAGTAGTCCGTGGATTCGGAGCCTGCGCGTGGTCGTGTCAGGAAGTTCGTACTGGTGGGTAGCATTAGGAAGTCGAGCGGGGAGCTTGTAGTCCTTCTGTAAGAACTTCAATTCTTTCATAGTGAATTCTGTTATGCCTTGAGGATCGGTGGGTCAAATCCTCCCCAGGTTTTTACCGTGTGGTTTCCTGGGTGATCATATCTTGTGTTATTTATTTTCCGCTGCATTAATATTCTTGATATGATTGTTGAATTGCTTTAACCTAGAATTGCTTAATTTGACTAAGTAACAACTTGGCTAATTAATCTAGGCTACGCAATTTGGTAGTTTAAGGGGTCTAAATTCCCATCAAATGTGATTAAGTTGTTATCTTTTTTATTCTCTTTGATTTCATAGATGTTATCCTATTGTATTATAAAAATAGTATATAAGAGTAAAAGGTTACTTTATTCCATAACATAACATGACTTGGATAATTTGGTGTTTATTACTATATTTTTTATTTTTACTTTTTTTCTTCTCATATTATTTTTTATAAATTTCTTATATTATTCTCTCTCATATTCTCACTTGAAAAGTGTTTATTCTCTCTCTCTCTCTCTCTCTCTCTCTCTCTCTCTCTCTCTCTCTCTCGCAGCTCTACTTTATATTGATGAATCATTGTGATTTTTAAATCTTTATTTTGGGTTCATATGTTTTGGTGTTGTATTTTTTAGTTCCCCATTACAGGTAGTATCTCTCTCTCTCTTATAGTTTGATTTAATTTTTGTTTGAGTTTGTATGTGCAAGTTAGATTTGAGCTTGTCTAGAGAAGTGAAATAAGTTATCTAACAGTATATCTACATGAGAAAGCTCGAAAAGATGCAAGTTTTGATATGACACTCAAACAAGAAAAAGAAAGTGATGATAGGACATGAAAAAGACGCACATTTAAACAAGAAGAAGAAACTAATTGCTAAAAAAACACCAAATGTATGTGGAAAACCCTAAAGAAATGATAAAAAAAAAAAACCACGGTTCGAGCAAGAAGGTAACATTCTTGCTCGACTCTACTTGTATTATGTGTGAAAAGATCAGTTTACAATTAGGTTGTCTTTCTTTCCGACCAACTCTCCACTTTCATCTCAAAATATCTTCTTGGGTTCTTGCCCTAATAGAACAGCTACATGTTCCTTTTATACTCTAAGGAATATGGCTGAGTACAAGGACATGTGTCAAGTCATCATTTTCTATTTTGGAACTTTTTACAGTTGTGATATTATCTACTGACTAGGGGATAAGAACTGCTCCAACGTGGCTTTGGGACCTGTAGGTAGGTAGCTTTGCCATTGCTTGGGAGAAAAGTCTTGAACATCGAGAGGGACATCAGGAGTACTGTGATTGGTACACGTGTCTTTGAGGTGACTCATTGTGCATTCAACCAATAAGGGGTGTCCTCATAGCCTCTAACCTTAGAAAGTCACTATCTCCCTTTTTGTGAGTGCTTGGTACCATGTCAGGTCACTACAACAAAATGTATTTTTAGCAACGAAACTTATTGAGAAAATATTTTTTTTGTCGCTAAAATTACAGATTTAGATACGAAATATGGATTTCGTCGCTATTGTTGATTTGAAACAAGGGCGCCAACGAGGAAAAACTAGGCCCAAACTTAATTAATCTATAGTGACGAAATATTTCGTCACTAAAAGTTGAGATTTTTAGTGACGAAATATTTCATTGCTATAGATGTTGCTTTGAACAGTATTAGCGACGAAACTAAATCATCATCAAAATTCCAATGCATATAAACCAGCAGCTTTGGCTACGAAATCATAATTCGTAACAAAAAAGTTAGAAACAGCGACGAAATAAATTTCGTCACTAAAGAGTACAGCTTAAATGGGTTAAATTTCAGCAAAAAAATTTTCCTTTCCCACATAAAATTTCATTTCTCCCACCCACTATGAGAGACCACACCCCCGGCCCGTTTTTTAGGATGTTGGGCCAAACCCATGTGAATCGGTGGAGTCGTGTTATTGCCTCTCAAAATGGAGGTTTGACTAGTTATATTTTCCCCTTTAGATTAAGGGTTTTACAATAGAGTCGCCACTTATTTAATTATTGAAATAAATAAGAAAACCAAAATTGAAAAATTCCTTATTTTATTAATTTGTAATTGAATTTACATTGATCATAGGAAAATTACATGGCTTTGATCCTAGATACCATCTAAGATAAAGTACATGGCTTTATTTCCTAGTTACAATCTAAAAATCGAAAATTACATAGATAAGCATTTGATCTACTAACCCTTGATCTAAGCTCGGAGGCTATGTTACAAGGTGGGAAGGTGTTAGGCACCCACCTTACCTGGTGAAACCGGTCTTCTAGACTATAGTGTCCAACATTCATATCATATCATCCAATATGTCAATCAATTTACATATTTAATTTAATGTGTGTGCTTATGATAAACCCCAATTCAATTTATTAAGCATTGTATTTGGATTGAAAAATAAATTCTAGTGAATGTGTGTAGATGGTGATAACCTAGATTCAAGTATTTAAAAGAATTTTGAAACAAACATGTTTTTCATATTTTTGATGTGGATTTAAGATTAAAATTAGTGTTATGCATGAACATGTGATGAACAACCAAGAACATATGAAGAACATTCAAACATATTCAAGAGAATTTAAATAGTTACTATCATGTTTTAATCCTAAATTCTCACAAAAAAACAAAAAAAGGGAAATGGATTATACCTTCATGCAAGATCCATATGGTGGAGGAGGAGACTCTTGGTAGAGATCCTAAGGGTGGAGGAAAAGAAGAGTTAGGAGAGGAAGAGTGAGTCTCACTCAATACCTTGAGTCTCAGGAAGATCAAGATATGACAAGACTATTCTACTTCTTAGAACTCAAGAGAGGAGAAGAGATGAGGTTTTGGTGTGCTTTGGAATGAAGGAGAGGGGGGTTTATATAGTAATGGTGGAGGAAATATGAATGTAAGGCCATTTAATGAGAGTTGACAAAGAATCATGAACCTAGACCTCATTTTAGCCTTAGGAAAAATCTGGTGCATTAAATGGAGAGATTGGTGGGAGTGAGGAGTAAGCCAAAATTTGGTTTTCCCGTAGCTGTTGTAACAGCCTGTAGAGCTAATTTCGAAAAATCATATCTGACTCAATTCTGATCGGAATTGTCTCGTTCTTGTGCTCAAATTGAAGCCCCGAATGTCTAGTTTCTGGGAAAATTAACCTCATTCACAGATTAAAAATATTCTGAAAGATATCGATGAAATGATGAGTAAAGGTCATTTGTTAGAAAATGGTTTCAGCACAATTAACATTAATATGTCCCAAATTAGCTCCCAATTAACATTAAATGGCTCCAATCACTCCCATTTCAGACTTAATTGGTTCTAAATTTACTCTAATTAAAAGATAATTGCACAAAGTACTCATTGAATAATTAATATTTAACTATCTAATTAATTAGATGTATGCAACCTCACCATAAAATGTAGTCCTAACCAATCAAATTATGACACATCATTGATCTCCAATTGATTACACTTATAACCAATTGAAATCAATTGTTCATAATCACATATAGTCGGACTCAATTTGTGATAGTGCATCTTAGCCATTAAAACTTGATTTGATAATAACTTTCAATCTGGTGGTCCGATTAAGGCTTATGACCAGTTGATTTGATCGTTACAACATCAAGATCATTTTGGTGAAATGAGAATAAGGATTTAATTGCCAGAATCAAGATGCATATTTTCAATGTGAAAGTACCATTTTACCCTCCATGCGAGGTTAAATGCGAGTTGCAAAATGGGGTGTCAACAGAATGCCCCTCATTGGCAGAGCATGAAAAGCGAATGTCAATGTATGAAAGACACACCTAACTTTGCAATCAGTATTTAACTGTGGTGAATGTATGATGCATGTAGATAAAAATGTAAATGGTCATGTTGTGGATCAAAATGTGGACCGAATCTCGAGGGAGATTGCCTACGTACCTTTTGGCGGGGGGATTAGGTCCAAACGTAGTTCATGCATGCAAATTTTTTTTTTTTTTTTTGAACGAGTACAAGACATGCTTACTGGTGGTGACGACAAAATGAGGATTTTAGTCGTGCTTTCCAAAGGACCAACGATCTTGAATTTTGGACGTGCTTCCCAGAGGTCCAAGGATTTGAATTTTGGACGTGCTTTCCAGAGGTCCGTGGATTTGAAGTTTGGACGTGCTTCCTAGAGGTCCAATGGAATTGGATTTTGGACGTACTTCCCAGAGGTCCGATGGTTTGAAGTTTAGACGTGCTTCCCAGAGGTCCAATGGATTTGAAATTTGGACTTGCTTTCCAGAGGTCCAAGGGTTGGAATTTTGGACGTGCTTCCCAGTGGTCCAAGGGTTTGAAGTTTGATCGTGCTTCCCAGAAATCCATTGAAATTGAATTTTGGACGTGCTTCCCAGAGGTCTGATAGTTTGAAGTTTGGACATGCTTCCCAGAGGTTTGATGGATTTGAAGTTTGGACGTGCTTTGCAGAGGTCCGTGGATTGGAATTTTGGATGTGCTTCCAGAGCTCCAAGGATTTGGAAGGCATTATTCATACCGATGTGTGTGGGCCTTCTACCCTAGTACCTGCAAAATAAATACTTTCAATTAGTAACAAAGTTATTCATTGAAAATACTTGGACATACCAAGCCAATGCCCCTAGTTTGGGACATCTTGCATGTTTTGATGAATGCTGAGTGTGGATAGCTAACTTGCTGTTGCGACCACTGGAAAATATGGAAGGAGATCGCAATTTGCTATTTGTTTAGGAGATCTTTCATTTGAAGCTATGCTCAAGAGATTTATCTTTTGAAGCTTTGACTTTGGAGAGTTTTCTATTGAAGTTTTCAAAATTTTAATGAAGATTTGTTCATTGTAGATTTTTCCTATGAAGATTTATTCATTGGAGATTTTTCCTTGAAAAAATTGAGATTTTTTTTTTTGAAGAGTTATCTTGAAATTTTTTTTAAAAAAAATGATTTATTCCTGGAGATTTTTCCTTGAAGATTCGTTCTGGAGATTTTTCCATTGCAATTTTGAAAAACTTTAATGAAGATTTGTTCATAGGAGATTTTTCCTTTGATGATTTGAAAATTTTTAATGAAGATTTATTCATTGGAGATTTTTCCTTTTGAAGATTTGTTCATGGAGATTTTTCCTTTGGAATATGGTTTTGGAGATTTTTTATTTGAAAAATGGAGATTTTTCCTTTTGAAGATTTGTTCGCGGAGATTTTTCCTTGAAGATTTATTCTGGAGATTTTTTCATTGGATTTTTGAAAAACTTTTAAGATGATTTGTTCATGGATATTTTTCCTTTGGAATATGGTTTTAGAGATTTTTTTCTTTTGAAGATTTGTTCGTGGAGATTTTTCCTTTGAAAAATGGAGATTTTTCCTTTGAAGATTTGTTTGTGGAGATTTTTCCTTGAAGATTTATTCTGGAGATTTTTCCATTGGATTTTTGAAAAACTTTTAAGATGATTTGTTCATGGATATTTTTCCTTTGGAATATGGTTTTAGAGATTTTTTCTTTTGAAGATTTGTCCGTGGAGATTTTTCCTTGAAGATTTATTCTGGAGATTGAACTTTTGAAAAAATTTTAATAAAGATTTGTTCATGGAGATTTTTCCTTGAAGATTTATTCTTAGAGATTTTTCCATTGATGTTTTGGAAATTTTTATTGAAGATTTGTTCATTGGAGATTTTTCCTTTGGAATATGGTTTTGGAGATTTTTCCTTGAAAAATGGAGAATTTTCCTTTTGAAAATGGAGATTTTTTTTATGATCACAAAGTGAAGAAGATGAAGATGGACTAGAAATGATGATAATTTATTCATGATGATTTTTTTTTTTTTTTTTTTTTTGAAAAACCTATCCTTTGAATGAGAACAACTTTGGCTGAAAGTTGATGTGGATTGCTGGATAAGTCCTTACTTAATTCCTGCAAAAAGATAATTTCAATTAGCAATGGATTTATTCATTGAAATGAATTGGAAGTACTTAACCAATGGCCCTAGTTTAGGGCATATTCTATTCTTAGATTGAAGCTGAATTCATTTGATGTTGTGACCATTGGGGAACATGAAAGACGATCATGGTCCGCCATCCTTGGTTCCTGCAAAAATGATTTCTTTCTCTAGCTTGTTAGAAACCAATTATCATGAAAACTTGCACACAATATAAATAGGTCAATGCTCCAAGTTTAAACATGCTTAATGCAAACAAATGGGCTTAACCTAACATACACCCAAACAATTTTGTCACATTGTTTTGACTTTGTCCTCCAAGGTTGTTTGGGTGAATGGGATCGGGCCTCTGCAAGGCTTACGTACCTCTCTTATAGAGGATCAGGTCAAGACGTAGTTCAAGAGAACTGGATTTGGAAAAGATTTTTTTTTTTTTTTTTGGGAACAAGATGTGATCCTTTGAACAACCATTTTGGCAAATCAAAGTGTTTAAGAATCAAACAAATCTCTTTGATTAGGAAGGATCAAGATCATTAAACTCATGTAATCAAAATTTGATTCTTTCTTTTGATCATTGTCAGATTATGTCTTTAAAGGCAATCAAGAAATAAAATGTGATAATATCTAGGAATCACATTATTGGGTGCAAACAAGGAGAGTGCTCCAAGTTTGAAAGTTCTTTTGAGCCATTTGGAGGATTTAAGAATTTGAGAAATTTTGTCCTCGGACATATCATCCTGTGGGGTTTGACAATTTTAAGCATTTTTCCTTTTTAATTCAAGAGAAAAATATTATTAGAGTTTAAGATGTGCCTACAACTAGCAACACTTCAAGGAGGTCTTTACTTGTGGGTTGTAATGTAGGCCAGGTTTGGGTTATGAAATGAAAGATATAACGAGGCTCAAAATTCCCTATGATGTTCTCCATGTATGCATTACTCAAAAATCAAGTATTGGAGGAGTTTTCTCATTTCTTTGTTGCCATCTTCTCACTAGTCTTCATTGGTCACTTGTATCAAAATTTGTTTTTTATGCTCATTCATCTTGAATCATACCTCTAGACTTTCATTTTGTAAAATTTTTCTCTTTTTAGATTGCATCTTCAAGTTTCCAACTAGGTGGGATTTACCCCTTTTTTTCTTTTCTTTGGTCCTAATTTTTGCCTAAGCCGCTCTTTTGGGCTTTCAAACTAGAGGGCTTTTTTTTTTTTTCTTTTCTTTTCTTTTCTTTTCTTTTCTTTTTCTTTTTCTTTGTCGTCTTTCATCTTTTGAATGAACTTTTTGGGGATCTTTTGCCTCCCTTATTTTTCTCAGCTTAAGTCATTTTGATGCACTCTTTATACATCTTTCTTACCTCGATGCGCTTGTACATTTCTATGCTTGATAAATCTTTTCCTTTTTTGATGAACTCGCTTTTAGATGAATCTTGTATTCCTCTTGGCACAATGAATTTTAAGCTCTTCAACTTTACGGACACTTTTTTTTTTTTCACATTGATGGAATTTTATTTTTGTTTCCTTGATTGTGTGAAACCTCATTTTTCTTTGATGATCTCTTGTCTTTAGCCTAATGAATTCTCCACTTGTCTTTCATGTCTTCTAGGAGGGATTTATCAATTAGCCTCAAAGCTACAAGGTTGACTCCTCCTCAACATGAGATTAAAGCATGCATACTTTGGTTTTTCCCACCCTAGGTTTAGATTTTAGTGGGCTCATGCAAAAAAGAGGCTAAGTGTTTAAAGGCTCAAATGGGCTAGCAATGGATAATGATCGTTCTAGGTATTAGGGAATAATCTTGTTTAACCAAAGATGGCCTCCTATCTCTAGTAATGCTTGCTTGTAAGCACAGTGACTTAAGCTCTTTTAATAAATTCATCTTAAAAGAAAAAGTATGAATACTCTAATGTTGTGAAACAAAAGATCTTTGAAAATTGGTTCGAGTGCATGGATTCTTAGGATTTTCTGATGGATGGATTCTTTTTTATTGCCTTTTAAGGCCATTTCTTCTTATATTCTAAGTCAAGTAACAAAAGTCTTTACATGGATCAAATGAAATTAATCATTCCTTGGTACAAGTTGATTGCTCAAGCCTTTAAACATCAAGATTTAGAAAATGTTTTGTCCAAGGGATCCTCATGTACCAGTTTGAAAAGGAGACTTTAAAGAATCTTGAAATCTTTGAAGAAAAAAAAAGGGTATTTTTTTTAAAAATCACTAGGAAGTCCAATGCCCCTAGTTCAAAGAATTTTTTTTTTTTTTTTTAATGACTTAAAGGCTCAATGCCCCTAGTCCAAAAAATTTTCTCTTTTTTTGGGAAAGATTTGGAAATCTTGAAATTTTTTTTTGAATTTTTTTTTTTGTTTTTTTTTTCTTAATATATATACATGAACAAAGCTCATTGAATGCCACATGAAATTTTTGAATTCAAAGAAACATAGAAACATGGAATAAACAAATAAATTTTAAGCTTAACCATGATGATGCAAACCAAATGTGGAGTGAGGCAAAGTTGGGCCACTTGCTTCTTCTTGGTCCATTTAGGATACTTGAGACTTGGTATGCTTGAACCTTGATTATGATGAAATGGCTTGGGCTTGCATTTGGAAGACTTGAACCTTGATTATGATCTTTTGGTATTTGCTTGAAATGGCTTGGGCTTGCACTTGAAAGGCATGCATCTTGTGAGTTTTTGGCCTTTGATGTTGATCATATCTATACACCTTTGATGGGCTCAAGTGTTGGGCTTAGACTCATTCAAGAAACAATTTTGGGCTTCCATACCAAGTAGAGTTCAATCATAGGCTTTTGGGCTTGAGTTCATTCACATCATACAAGGTTTAAATAATCATGATGGGGCTCAAGCGTTGGACTTGAGTCATCATGGTTCAAACAACGGCCAAACACATGCATAATGCAATGCAATTAACATGGACCGACCTAAAAGTAGGTTCTATGGGTCATTACAACATGGGTAGAAGGTAGGTTAAAGGTCCCCACAAGCTAGGACGTCGTACGTCCCAACTTGTGACGCCAGGAGCGCCGCGTTGGTCCGAACAGTACAGTTTGTCCCTATGAACCACCATGGCATAACCATGATGATCCTTGTCGCGGCGGGTGGTAGGTTCACCACTGGGTATATGAGTCTTAGGAAGACCACAATCTACGACTAATACTACCGAGCTTCCGGGCTAGCACACAAATAAAATAAATGTTATTTAAGCAAATGATGCATGACATGCAATATAATGACATATTAGACATATTATATACAAAAAGCAATAAACAAACAATGACATGGTTGGCCATCATAACCTAATTGAAACTTAGTCCTCAATATCCCCAATGGAGTCGCCACTATGAGAGACCACACCTCTGACTCGTTTTTATAGGATGTTGGGCCAAACCCATGTGAATCGGTGGAGTCATGTTATTGCCTCTCAAAATGGAGGTTCGACTAGTTATATTTTTCCCTTTAGATTAAGGGTTTTACAATGGAGTCGCTATTTATTTAATTATTGGAATAAATAAGAAAACCAAAATTGAAAAATTCCTCATTTTATTAATTTGTAATTGAATTTACATTGATCATAAGGAAATTACATGGCTTTGATCCTAGATACCATCTAAGACAAAGTACATGGCTTTATTTCCTAGTTACAATCTAAAAATCAAAAATTACATGGATAAGCATTTGATCTCCTAACCCTAGATCTAAGCTAGGAGGCTATGTTACAAGATGAGAAGGTGTTAGCCACCCACCTTACCCGGTGAAACCAGTCTTCTAGACTATGGTGGCCAACATTCATATCATATCATCCAATATGTCAATCAGTTTACATGTTTAATTTAATGTGTATGCATGTGATAAACCCCAATTCAATTTATTAAGCATTGCATTTGGATTGAAAAATAAATTCTAGTGAATGTGTGTAGATGGTGATAACCTAGATTCAAGGATTTAAAATTTTTTTGAAACAAACATGTTTTTCATATTTTTGATGTGGATTTAAGATTAAAATTAGTGTTATGCATGAACATGTGATGAACAACCAAGAACATATGAAGAACATTTAAGAACATTCAAACATATTCAAGAGAATTTAAATAGTTACTATCATGCTTTAATCCTAAATTCTCACAAAAAAACAAAAAAGGGAAAGGGATTATACCTTCATGCAAGATCCATATGGTGGAGGAGGAGACTCTTGGTAGAGGTCCTAAGGGTGGACGAAAAAAAGAGTTAGGAGAAGGAGAGTGAGCCTCACTCAAGACCTTGAGTCTCAGGAAGACCAAAATATGACAAAACTACTTTACTTCCTAAAACTCAAAAGAGGAGAAGAAAGGGGGTTTTGGTGTGCTTTGGAATGAATGAGAATGAGAGTTTATATAGTAGTGGTAGAGGAAATATGAATGGAATACCATTTAATGAGAGTTGACAAAGAATCATGAACCTAGACCTCATTTTGGCCTTGGAGAAAATCTTGTGCATTAAATGGAGAGATTGGTGGGAGTGAGGAGTAAGCCAAAATTCGGTTTTCCCGTAGCTGCTGTAACAGCCTATAAAGCCAACTTCGAAAAATCATATTTGACTCAATTTTGATCGTAATTGTCTCGTTCTTGTGCTCAAATTGAAGTCCCGAATGTCTAGTTTCTAGGAAAATTAACCTCATTCACAGATTAAAAATATTCTGAGAGATATCGATGAAATGGTGAGCAGAGGTCATTTGTTAGAAAATGGTTTCAACACAATTAACATTAATAGGTTCCAAATTTGCTCTCAATTAACATTAAATGACTCCAATCACTCCCATTTCAGACTTAATTGGTTCCAAATTTACTCTAATTAAAAGATAATTGTACAAATTACTCATTGAATAATTAATATTTAACTATCTAATTAATTAGATGTATGCAACCTCACCATAAAATGTAGTCCTAACCAATCAAATTATGACACATCATTGATCTTCAATTGATTACACTTATAACCAATTGAAATCAATTGTTCATAATCACATATAGTCGGACTCAATTTGTGATAGTGCATCTCAGCCATTAAAACTTGATTTGATGATAACTTTCAATCTGGTGGTCCGATTAGGGCTTATGACCAGTCGATTTGATCGTTACAATATCAAGATTATTTTGGTGAAATGAGAATAAGGATCTAATGGCCAGAATCAAAATGCATATTTTCAATATGAAAGTACCATTTTACCCTCCATGTGAGGTTAAATGTGAGTTGCAAAATGGGGTGTCAACACCCACTCGCTTAAAAAATTTTCAGCCCTCCCTCTCTCACTATCACTCACTCCCTAACACAAACACAAACTCAAATACAATCACAAACACACACACACATTCCTCTATCTCTCTCTCTACCAAATCTCTCCTCCCTCTTGGTCTCTTGGTTGGCTTCTACTAGATTTTCAGTCATCAAACTCTTATCCATGATTTGAATTCTCCTAACATGAATTTATGGTGAAATCTCCATGACCCACCTTCTAATATCTTTGGGTTTTTATCCTATATTGTTAGAATTGCTCTTTATGTTGTGGGTTTTGTTTTAGAAGTAGTTTGTTGTGTTTGTTGGTACATTTAAAATCTTATTGGAGGTTTTTAATTTAATGGTGTGAAATGGATTTTGTTGTTTGGCAACTATGTGAGTTGGGTTTCTTAAGAAATCATTTGAGTTTTTGATTTATATGGGAGATTGGGTTAATTTTAGAAAAATGGTTTCCTTGCATTTTGAAATGTTTTTGGCATATGTGGTTGTGATTGTGGTGTTAACTATAAATTTGTGTAAGTAATATGAGCATGTGTCTTTTGCTTACCAAGTGTTTGATAAATTGTCTATATGAGTTATGAGATTGAATTTCTTGACTTGTGTTGTGATGATTGTTATATGAGATTATGAGTTGTAATCCTAGTTGTTTATATGTACTAACACATATAGCTTTAAGGTTTAATCAAGTCTCAAAGCTTTTGGCATAGGGTTAAAATTATAGTATTTTTCTTTTGTGACTTTATACAGATTTGAGTTAGATGCACTATATGATTTTTAATAAATTATAGAAACATTATTTTGAACTGAATTTTTGATGTACATACTAGACATATAAGGGTTTCTCCCTATTTAATTTCAAGCTTTTTAGATAAAACTAAGTGGACCAAACGAATTTTTAAAAAGAGCTGACCTGTTGCAAATTTAATCAGAAAGTATGATTAGAATGTTGAGACTATAAGGAATTTACTACAAGCTTTTGTTCTGTGGTCTATCTTGTAAGTTCATATGTGCTTTCTTTGACAAGTGTTTTACTTTGGCTAATTTTATCATGGTTTGGTAATGACATGATTTGTATTAAGTTGGTAAATGCACATTGTTTGTGGTAGGGAAATAAAAAGTTTTGGTTGTATTAAAGCCTATAAGTTTCTTGTATGCTTGCTTGGTTCTTGTTTAGGTAGGGGTATTCGTCTTAGGATGGTAAAGTTAGGCTTTAGGGCCTTAGTTTAAGTTCTTGAATTGTGTTAGATCCGGTAATTGGGACTATTTTTTATTTGTCTTTGTAGTGTATGGCTCTATGCATTAATGTCCAAATTGGGTTTTTGTTGTTTACTTTGATTGAATTATAGAGTAAATGATTTAGTTCTAGCAAATATGTGGTAATTGAATTATGCAATGTGAGGTTAACAGCCAAATTGGGTTTGAAGTTTGGGCCTTGGATGAACATATATATATATATATATATATACACAAATATTCAATAGAGATGTTTCTTATAACATAGTTAATGTTTTTACTTTACAATTTTAATGTAGTATTGTTTTTACATTTGTGCAGATTTCTTATTGGTGGCTTTTAGGGCATTTTCTTTTGGCACTACTTGAAGATGTTTGAGGACATCTTTTAGCCCTAAGTATTTTATGTTATTGTATGTTATAAAACATCTTGTATTATTATATGTGTTGGAAACAATTTGTACGGATGGATTGAATAGAGTACTTGTTTTATTTTTACATTTGGAATGTATGGATCATTTTCTTATAAATGTGTAGCTGACATAAATGTGTTATTCAAGTGTGAGGAGTTAATAATGTAATGACAAGTTACATACAGGAAAAAAAATGAAAACAGATAAGTAGCTTTAGTGACGAATTTTTCTTTCACATTTAACTACATTTAGTGACGAAATTTTTTATCGCTAAATGTAACTAAATTTATAAAAAACACTTTCAACGACGAAAATTTTTGTCGCTAAGTATAGCTGAATTTTTCAGACAATAGTTTTAGCGACAAAAATATTCGTCGCTATAAGTATTCGAATATTCTTAAAAATAGTTTTTGCAACGAAAATATTCGTTGCTAAAAATTATCTAATAAAATAAGGCACATGTAGCAACGAAACAGTTTCGTCGCTGAATAGTATTTTTAACAAGGAAAACATTTAGCGATGAAATAATTTCGTTGCTAAAAGTGTTTTTATTTTAAAACAACTCAGATCTTTAGCGACGAAATTTGTTGAAAGTTTTCGTCGCTAATACGTTTAGCGATGGAGCTATAGCGACAAAACGAATTTCGTCACTAAAAAGAAGAATTCGTCACTAAAGGTACTAGGCAATGAAATATTGGACTTTTAGTGACGAAAATTTTCGTCGCTAAAAATATATTTTGTTGTAGTGGGTGTAAATCTTACTTCCTTCCCAAGGTAGTCACACCTTTAGCACGGACCAAGACAAAATCCCTTAGCCAACGCTTCCTCTCCCCTTGCTCATAGCCACTCCACGTGTAAGGTCGAGATTCAACCACTTATGCATTCCCCCGTGGCTTAGTGGGGTTATGTATAGAGTTAATACTTGATTATTTTGGAAGTAAGAATTTGAGTTTATATCAAAACAAAATCTTGACTATGCTAATTACAGATTGGCATTCGGTCCATTTCGATGTATTTTGGTCTATTTCAGTCCACTTCATCTATCCGGTCTGGTTTGGTCTACTTCAGTCCACTTTGGTCCATTTCATTCCAATTCGATCTACTCCAGTCAATTCAGTCCAATTTGGTCTATTCGGTTCAATTTGGTCCATTTGTTTCACTTAGGTCTATTTTGGTCCATTCAATCTACTTCGGTCAATTAGGTCCTGTTCGGTCCACTTTGGTCCATTCGATCCAATTTGGTCCATTTGGTCAATTCCCTCTATTCAAGCTACTTCAGTCTATACGGTCTAATTTGGTCCACTCGGTTCACTTAGGTCTATTTGATCCACTTCGGTCTATTTCAAACCACTTTAGTCCAATTTAGTGTACCTACTTAAGAATGAAAAATACAAGTTTGGGTTGAGAATATTATCAATTATTTGAGTAATATCAATTGTAATTATATAGTAAGTTTTGGTTATCATAATAATCTCCTTAAAAGAATGAAAATTTGAATAATAACTTTGAAACTTAAAAATTTTAATTGTACCAAAAGAAACTAGGAAAATGTAATGCATAATAACAATAGATAGAAGAATATAGATCATTTCAAAAAAAGAATAAATTTAATCAAAAATATAAAAAATTTTGAAATTATATATTTGTAAAAATAGAGTGATGGAAATTACTTTTTGGAATTGTGTGAGAGACCGCGCCCCTGACCCGTTTTTTAGGATGTTGAGCCAAACCCACATGAATGGGTGGAGTCGTGTTATTGCCTCTCAAAATGGAGGTTCGACTAGTTGTATTTTTCCCTTTAGATTAAGGGTTTTACAATGGAGTCGCCACTTATTTAATTATTGGAATAAATAAGAAAACCAAAATTGAAAAAGTCCTCATTTTATAAATTTGCAATTGAATTTACATTGATTCATAGGAAAATTACATGGCTTTGGTCCTAGATATAATCTAAAATAAAGTACATATCTTCATTTTCTAGTTACAATCTAGAAATTGAAAATTACATGGATATGCATTTGATCTACTAACCCTTAATCTAAGTTCGGAGGCTATGTTACAAGGTGGGAAGGTGTTAGGCACCCACCTTGCCTGGTGAAACCGGTCTTCTAGACTATGATGGCCAACATTCATATCACATCATCCAATATATTATCAATCAATTTGCATGTTGAATTTAAAGTGTGTGCATGTGATAAACCCTAATTCCATTTATTAAGCATTTCATTTGGATTGAAAAATAAATTCTAGTAAACGTGTGTGGATGGTGATATCCTAGATTCAAGGATTTGAAAGAATTATTGAACAAACATGTTTTTCATACTATTGATGTGGATTTAAGATTAAAACTAGTGTTATGCATGAACATGTGATGAACAACTAAGAGCATGTGAAGAACATATAAGAACAATTAAGAACATTCAAACATATTCAAGGGAATTTAAATGATTACTATCATTCTTTAATCTTAAACTCTCATCATGGCAACACAAAAAATAATTAGGGAAAGGGATTATACCTTCATGCAAGATTCATATGGTGGAGGAGGAGACTCTTGAGGGAGGTCCTAAGGGTAGAGGAAAAGAAGAGTTAGGAGAGGGAGAGTGAGTCTCACTCAATACCTTGAGTCTCAAGAAGACCAAGATATGACAAGACTACTCAACTTCACTAGAACTCAAGAGATGAGAAGAGAGGGGGGTTTTTTGTGTGCTTTGGAATGAAGGAGAAATAAGGTTTATATAGTAGTGGTGGAGGAAATATGAATGGAATACCATTTAATGAGGGTTGACAAAGAATCATGAACCTAGACCTCATTTTAGCCTTAGCGAAAATCTGGTGCATTAAATGTAGAGATTGGTGGGAGTGAGGAGCAAGCAAAATTCGGTTTTCCCGTAGCTACTGTAACAGCCTGTAGAGCCAACTTCAAAAAATCATATCTTACTCAATTATGATCAGAATTGTCTCATTCTTATGCTCAAATTGAAGCCCCGGATGTCTAATTTCTGGGAAAATTAACCTCATTCATAGATTCAACATATTCTGAGAGATATCAATGAAATGGTGAGCAGAGGTCATTTGTTAGAAAACAATTTCAGCACAATTAACATTAATAGGTCCCAAATTAGCTCCCAATTAACATTAATAGGCTCCAATCACTTCCATTTCAGACTTAATTAGTTCCAAATTTACCCAAATTAAAAGATAATTGCACAAATTACTCATTGAATAATTAATATTTATCTATCTAATTAATTAGGTGTATGCAACCGCATCTCAGCTATTAGGGCTTAATTTGTGATAGTGCATCTCAGCTATTAAAACTTAATTTGATGATAACTTTCAACCTGGTGGTCCGATTAGGGTTTATGACCAGTCGATTTGATCGTTACAACATCTAGATCATTTTGGTGGAATGATATTAAGGATCTAGTGACCAGAATCAAGATGCATATTTCCAAGGTGAAATTATCCTTTTACCCTCCATGTGAGGTTAAATGTGGGTTGCAAAATGAGGTGTCAACAAATTGTTTGATTTTTAGGAAGAACAAATTATATACAATAAAATTTAGAGAATAAATTATACATATTCAATATAAGTTTGTTATGTGTTTAATTATCATAATAATCTCTTTTAAGAGAATGAAGAATTTAAATTATTTATTTAAATAAAAATCACACACACACACACACACATTTTTCTTAAAGGTATAATCAACCTCATGCAATTCATTTAAAAGTAATGGCTTTAAAACAATTGAGTAACTACCCTAAAGATTAGATTTGTATATTCATAGCCTTCATATTTAGAAAGACTATCACTTAAATTTAACCGAACTGAACTGGATTGAAATGTTAAGTTAATGTGGCTAAAAAAAAGTATAGCAACAATAAATGTTATGCTTAAGATTTTAGATATTATGAGTTTGAGATTTATATATATTTTTAATAAATTTAGATTTAGAATAGGTGCTCTCAACCTAAACATATCTTTTCTCTATATATAAGTGCACAAAAATGGACACAAATGGAACGAATTGGACCAAATGGAACGAAGTGGACCGACTGGACAGAATAGGATTGAATGGGAACAAGGTGGACCAAATTGGACCAAATAAGAACGACGTGGACCAAATAGAACATAGTTGACCAATGTGTGTCGAAGGAGACCAAATAAGAATGAATGGACATATTAGGACCAATGTGGACGTAATGGACCAAAGAGGAATAGATAGGACCGAATAGGATCAAATTGGACCGAATAGAATCGAAGTGGGCAGAATGGACAGAATATGACCAATGTGGACCGAATAGAACCAAAGTGGACAAAATGAACCGAATAGGACCAAAGTAGAACAAATGGCCTAAGTAGGACTAAAGAGGACCAAAGTGGACAAAATGAATTGAATAGGACCAATGTGGTCCAAATAGGACTGAAGTGGACAAAAAAGGACCAATGCGGACCGAATAGGACCAAAGTGAACCAAATAGAATCAAAATGGACCAAAGAGGTCAAAATGAGCCAAATTGGACTGAAGTGGACTTTTGAATATTTATCATTTTTAGGGCTCATATTTCTAATTTTTAATGTCTATTTTGTTTGTGTGTTTTAACTCAAAACTAAAGAGTTTAGCCCAAATATAATAAAATTTCATACTTTTCAAAACTAAATTTCAAGAAGGGGAAAGGAAGAATTTTTGAGCTATTCTTGAAAAGGAAACTCACAAAAAAAAAAATCAATTTAAGGCCAAATTAGTCCAAAATGGACCGGAATTAACCAAGTGGACCTAATAGGACCAAAGTGTACCGGAGTAGACCTAATTGGACCAAATAGAAATTGTTTAATTTTTAGGAAGAAAAAATTATCTTCAACAAACTTTGGAGAAAATATTATACATTATATTATAATTAAAAAATAATTATTTACTCCCACAAATCGTGTGGGTCTGCGACTAATAATAGTTTAATTGGAATGAGATTGTATTTATGAAGTGTTAAGAATTTCCCATATCAAATGATGCAAATGAATAATTATTAGGTACTTTTAGAGTAAGACGTGGTGCTTCTTTTTCTTTGGACAAAGTTTGGCTCCAAACATATTTGGAGCTTTGGGCTCTAACCATCGATAGGAAGATGACATTTATACTTGTCATGTGCATTGCACATTACTCAATTAACCCAACTAACCAAGTGAGTCGTGTGAATTACACATAATATTGTGTGCGTTATCTTTCTATTGATGGTTGGAACCGAAGGCTCCAAACATATTTAGAGTTAAACCTTTTCCTTTTCCCTTTATCAAAGCAGAGCCTTCTATTTTTTTTGTCTTTCATGTATGTTACTTGTTCACAAAAAAATTCTTTGTTGATTAAATTTAAAAAAAAAAAAAAAAAAAAAAAACCATGTGTTGCCCAAACTTTCCATCTATATCATTAAGATAATATTTCATGTTTGTTAATTTTAGTAGAATTTTTTTTTTTTTTGAGTCCTCTTTTTAGGTTCTTAGTTATGTGACCGTTATTCTATTAGGCAAATCATGTCAGCTCAATATATTTTTAAAGGGCAAAAAAAGAGAAGATTTTGGGCCATTTAAAACCCAAATTTCATCCAATCACATATATTGCGCTTTTATTGGAAATTTCTTGGATCCGTATCCTCTCTATTCCAAAGTGAAATGGAGAGGGTTCGTTCATAGCTAAGATGTATTTAAAATGGATCCTAGTTCATTTTCATTTTCGTTTGTTAGAATTTACCATACTTGCGGGTAAATGTTATGGACAAGACTTAGGTACAATACTTAGATGTTATTTCTTAGGTTTTCCTCTTAAAATTTTGTCATATGGATTTTTTCTTATTGGATGAAAGTGTATTTTTCAGTTAAGTAATCACATGGCTGAATCTTAAAAGGGAAACCTAAGGAACAATACTTAAGGTACTGCACCTAAGTTTTGTTCAAATGTTATAGTCTTACACAAATATAATTATTTCGGAGTTAAATGTTATAATCTTACACAAATATATAAATTTATAATTTTTTTTTTTATAAAAAAAATCCAGGGAACGATGAACCCCTGGTCTAGTTTTGGGTCCATCCCTGTAATAGGTGGGAATCATACTTTTCTTTTTTTGAGAAGCAGGTGGGAATCATATTTAGTTTTACAGTATGAGTATTTTAGCGAATAAGGCAGAGGAAATCTAGTGTTCTTAGGACGGCCCAAAGACATAAGCGGTCTGAACCAAAAACAATTCCATCCTTTATTAAAGTTTAGTTTTAAAATAATATTTTAAAAACTCGATTGAAACAATTTTTTTAATAATAAATTAATCAAATGTCGTGACCATTTATAAATTTAGACGATGAAATTTAAACTTTAACCTATACATCTTGAATACGAGGAAATGGAGAATCAGTCATGGAAATCTAATTTGGATGTGGCTATAATGGTTCTTATCTATTGAGAAGACAATAATTGAGGATCCTGTATAGATCTATATGGTGTGGTAACTATCAAACAAACTAGTATTACTATTTTCGTATGTGTCTAATAATTATTATTGTTTACAAAAAAAAAAATAGAGATGTTTATCCCACATTAGTTGTATGTGTCTAGTGTCCGCTGTTTATTACTCCAGTCTACAACTACAAAGGTTAGGCCCTTTTGTAGTTATATTATGATTATGTAATGTATTATAAACCCAGTTTAAAATACTAATATTAGTATTTTCATGTGTGTTCTAATAAGTATTACTATTTACTCAAAAAAAAAAATACTTTAATACCGACTATTATATGTGTACGATTGATTACTCTTAAAAATCCTTTAAACACAAATAATTAGGTTCACATTATTCTTGTTCCGTATGATTGATCCAACAACCCAAAACCATTTTTTTCACTCTTTATTTTATTTTCTCTTCTTTTTAAGTTTTTTAATTTGTATGTTTTACTTTCTAGAATTGTCTCTTTCTTTTTCTTAATTTAGATCTCGTGCAATACACAGGATGCAATACCTTATTGTAAAGTTGTGATTTCCAACTATATTGTGTTGGCTTTAATTCCATGCCAAAATTGATTGTAATTTCTTTAATCATTTTCCCTGTATGTATGTAGGATTAATTGTAAAGGATGAGTGTGAGAGATCCGTGAAGAATCAAGCTTCAAAAGTTGAGCAAGTGGATTTCGCGACTGTCTCGCGAGAAGCTTGCCTGCGAAAAGAGCCACATGTAGAGCACATGACTAGAAGATGAAGAGTTGTGCCAGGCTAGATTTTTCGCAACTATCTTGCGGGTAAGGATAACCCGCGAAGTACTTGCAAAACTCTCTGTTTGGCAAAAAGTTGTGTTTTGCTTTACCAAGTCTTTACCCACACTATATATACCCTCATTACCTACAAATTATAAGGATTGCTTTTCAGAGAGAAAACTCTAGAAAATACACTTGAGAGTTAAAGATTGTTATACCCACAATCATCTACACGTTTCCCTGTGATTTTCCTTAACTCCTACCTCTCCATCTCTATATCCTTCAGAAGTTGCTAGTCCAAACACTTACCACACCCATTCTGAGTGTAAAGTGAGATTTTGGTACTACTGGGAAGTATTGGAAGGAGCCATTCATTGGTGAATGCAATTGGGCTTAATTATGGGATTTGGAAAGTTAGAGAAGACAAGACTCCGAGAATTCAGTTGGTAGCAGGAGCTTGGAGGGCTCAAGTACATGGGGTAGACTAGGCTTGGAAGGTCTTCTGTTATTCATGTACTCCAACTTTATTCTTTGGTGGATCAATTTCGAATTGGAGAGTCGTGGAGAGGTTTTTCGCCGAGTTCTTTGGTTTCCTCTTCGATAATACGTTTCAATGTTATCTTGTGTTTGCATCTCTCTTCCCTCTTTTTTAAGCTTTTATTTTATTGTTGATAATGAATTAATATGGCTTAGGGTAGTTTTAACAGTTCTTTATGCTCATTTACTCTTATTCCGCACTTAGTATAAGTTAGAGTAAAAACTATCTAGTCGTAATTTTTATTTCGGGGTCTGAACAAGCTCTTGTATCTTTGCATAAATTCGAGCTTGCACTTATGAATGGTCGATATTAAAAGGTAAAAAACTTAGCTTTCCATCTTAGTTCTGTAATAAAAATAAAGATAAAAAGTTAAAAAAGTGAGAAGTTAAAATTTTAGAAAACTACTCTTCTTGTGTGATTGAATAGTGGTGAATATGGTGATTCTTGACTTTTCATCTCGACCATCTATAAACAGAATATTATAAGGGATCTAGATTTAACTTTAAACTCCTTGATAAATTTTTCACATCGAAATATTGCAAAATAGTCTAGGCCCCTCCTAGTCAGTTAGATGCACCACCTTGAACTGTAAACAATAAAATTGTACCAACTATTACATGTGTATGATTGATTACTCTTAAAAATCCTTCAAACACAAATAATTAGGTACACATTATTCTTATTCTGTATGATTGATCCACAAACCCAAAATTGTTTTTTTTTTTTTTTAATCTATATGTTTTACTTTCTAGAATTGTCTCTATCTTTTTTTTCTTAATTTAGATCTCGTGCAATACACCAGATGCAATACCTTATGAATGGTCGAGATTAAAAGGTAAAAAACTTAGCTTTCCATCTCAGTTTTGTGATAAAAATAAAGACAAAAAGTTTAAAAAGTGAGAAGTTAAGGGCTTGTTTGTTAGTGTTGTTTAAACAACTGTTTTCGTTGTTTAAACAACACAATATGTATTTCCTCAACACTTTTTTACTCACACGTATTTTCACAATACTTAAAAATGTTACTAGAACAATGTTATCAAATAGTGCCTAAAATTTTAAAAAACTATTCTGCTTGTGTGATTAAATGGTGGTGAATATGGTGACTCTTAGGTTGTGTTTGGTAACAGTTTTTGTTTTTTATTTTTAAAAAACTTGTTTTTGGGACTATAAAGGAAAAAAAAAATTTCTTCTATTTTTGAAATCAAAAACATGTTTGGTTAGTTAAAATTAAAAAAAAAAAAAAAAGTTTTTGAAGAAAAAAATAAAAAATATTGAAATATGTTGTTATTAGAATTTGAACTCTAATGCTAATTAATTCATTAAATAAGACAGATTCATTAAATCAAATGTGTATTTTCTTTTATATTTGAAAACTATAAACTAAAAACAGTTATTTGCATGTTTTCAGTTTACTTCACAAATTGAGTTTTGAGAACATTTTTGTTTTTTGTCCATTTTGAGTTGCCAAACAAGTATTTTAGTTTTAAAAATAGAAAATTGTTTTTGAAAACAAAAAATAAGGGGAAAAAATAGTTGCCAAACATACCCTTAACTTTTCATCTCAACCATCTATAAATAGAATATTACAAGAGATCTAGATTTAACTTTAAACTCCTAGATAAATTTTTCACATCAAATATTGCAAAATAGTCTAGACCCCTCCTAGTCAGTTAGATGCACCACCTTGAATCGTAAACAATAAAATTGCAAGAGTTGTTTTTACGTTTACGGATAATAAAAGGTAATAAGTAATAAGCAACTAATATTAAATTCAAGTGAGAGAGTTAAAGTCAAGGGAGAGCACCCCTCTATCAAATAACCCATTAATTCAATGGCCCTTGAGTAAACCCAAAAACAAGAATAAAACAAAAAGAAAATCAAGGAAATTGAGCCAATCAAAGAATTCAAGACCAGTTTCTCAAAACAAAAAAAAAAAAAAAAAAAAAAAACTTTAAGGCCAACTAATAATACTATTATACATGCATGATTTCCATCCAAAAAAAAAAAAATTTTATACATGCATGATCGATATTACTCTTAAAAATCTGTTAAACACAAATAATTAGGTACACATTATTCTAATTCTTGCATGATTGATCCACCAATCAAAAACTTTTTTTTTTCTTATTCTTTATTTTAATTTTCCCTTCTCTTTAATTTTTTAAATCTATATTACGATTTCACTTTTTAGAATTGTCACTTTCTTCTTCTTCTTCTTCTTCCCCTTTTTTTCCCTCCATACACATATTCCTATTCTTATCCTCTCTATCTTCATTTTTACTTTTATTTTTCTACCTCATCATCTAACAGTTATCTCTAGTTCTCTGAGAGAGAGAGAGAGAGAGAGAGAGAGAGAGAGAGAGAGAGAGAGAGAGAGAGAGAGAGAGAGAGAGAGAGAGAGAGAGAGAGAGAGAGTGTGTGTGTGTGTGTGTGTGTAGGCCTTTCGGTCCAATCGCCCATATCGATCATTTTGTGGTTAGATTCTCTTAAATAAAGAGGAAATGCTCTTTCATAGAAAGTTATAGCCCTTTATTACTATTTGATTTCTAATATATTGTGTTAGAAATACTAAATTCAATAGTATTGTATTTCATAGTAAAAGAATATACATGAGTGCCTTTATATATATGAGGCAGATGTGTGCAACACAAGTAAGAGTGTAGTGGAAGTATGTGTGCTATATAAGAAATCTAGGTGGGCCTGAAGCTCATAACACTATACATGTTAACAGCCCCCCTCAAACTCAAGGTGGGTGTGAGACCAACTTGAGGTTGTCAACCAAAGCATGAAGGCATCTCTTAGGATGTGACTTGGTGAAGATATCTACAAGTTGATCTTTGGAGGAGACTAAGATGAGCTTGAGAGCACCATGGACAAGATGATAACAGATAAAATGACAATCAATTTCAATGTGTTTAGTCCGTTCATGGAAGGCATGAATGTGAGTAATAAGAATGGCACTCTGTTTGTCATAATAAAGAGGAGTAGCAGAGGATGTGGACACACCTAAGTCCTTAAGAAGCCATCGTAGCCAAAGGAGCTCAGATATGGTATCAGCAAGGGCACGATATTTTGCTTCAGTACTGGAGCGGGCCACAAGGGTTTTTTTTTGCTTCGCCAAGAAATCAAAAAAGAACTAAGGAGAAAGCAATAACTAGTGGTGGACCTGCGATCAGTGGGATCTCCTGCCCAATCAGCATCAGAGAATGCATGGAGAACAAGAGGAGACTGAGCTGAGTAGAAAAGGCCATGGAAGAGAGTGCCCTTCAAGTATCGAAGAATGAGTAGAACAGCAACATAGTGAGTCAATCATGGAGCAGACAAATACTAGCTCACCTAATGAACAGCATAGGAAATGTCTGGATGAGTAACAGTGAAATCAACTAGGTTGCCAACCAATTGTTTGTAAAGAGAGGGATTAGACAATAGTTTCCCCCCTGAGGGAGTCAGATGCTCATCAAGTTCAACTGGAGTGTCAACAGTCTTGCTATCAGTGAGTCCAGCTCAAGACAAAAGTTTAGAAGCACACATGGCTTGAGTAATATAAAGACCATCTGTGGAATGAGTGATTTAAAGACCCAAGAAATAGCTAAGATGTCCAAGATCTTTCATCTCAAACTGCTGACTGAGAAAATCCTTGAGTTCTTGAATGCTACTAAGGTCATTACTAGTTATGATCATATCATCCACATATAGGAGAAGCAAAATGATGCTTTTGTTAGTGCGATGAAGAAATAAGGCAAAATCATAAGGATTGACAGTGTAACCCAAGCAAAAAATGGTGGAGCTAAACTTGGTAAACCAAGCTCATGGAGCTTGTTTAAGGCCATAAAGTGCATGTCGAAAGCGACAAACCTTGTTTGATTCAACAGAGAGACAAGGAGGAGGTTGCATATAAGCTTCTTCACTTAAATCCCCATTAAGGAAGGCATTTTTAACATCCATCTGAAAAATGTCCTATTTACTAGCAGTGGCAACGGCTGAGAGGGCACGAACAGATGAGATACGAGCAACTGGAGCAAAGGTCTTTTCATAATCAATCCCATACTCCTGTGTAAAACCTTTTGCAACAAGACGAGCCTTATAGCGCTCAATGGACCCATCAGAGTGAGTCTTGATCTTGTAGATCCACTTACAACCAACCACAAACTATCCAGGAGGGAGAGTAACCGAATCCTAAGTATGATTTTTGGATAATGCATTAAGTTCCTCTTTCATTGCAATCTGCCATAAAAGGTTAGTGGAGACCTCATGATAAGTGTGAGGCTCATGAAGTGTAGCAAGGGCAGTGTAGCAATGATAGTCAAGTAAATGTGTAGGAATGGATCTTACCCTGGTTGAGTGATGAGGTGGAATGTCTTATGGAAGATCTTCAGGCGAAGCAAGAGCAGGGGACACAGGCTCAAAGTGGGGTATATCGTCATTAACCTGTTCATCTTCCACCTATCCAGAAGAAGCATCAAAAATATCTGGAAGTTGGATGGAGAAGTCCAAAGGAGGATCAAGAGTATTTGTAGAAGGAACATGTGACTCGTCTTGGAAGATTTATAAAACAGAGGAGGTAGTTAGGGAAGAACGAAAGTGAGAGAGTTCAACAAATAAGCGGTGTTCCCAGAAGACAACATTACGGGAAACACGAAGACGATGAGAGACAGGATCATAACATCGATACCCCTTTTGAGTTTCACCATAGCTAAGGAAACAATAAAGTCGAGATCGAGGCTTAAGTTTGTTATTCTCATGAGGCCGAAGAAGAACGAAACAACCAAAATTGAAGGAGTAAAGGTGATGATAGTCAAGGGGTGACCCAAAAAGGCACTCATATGGAGTTTGATTATGGATGATAGTGCTTGGAATGCGATTAATAGCATGAAAAGCAGCTTCATCCTAAAATGGGGCAGGAACTTTGGCAGAAAGAAGAAGAGCACGAACAGTGTCAAGAATATGAAGAAGTTTTCGTTCAGCTCGACCATTTTGCTGAGAGGTACCTGGACAAGTTAGATGATGTCCAGTGCCATAGGAATTCAACAAAGCTTGAAAAGCATATTGAGTATATTCAGGAGCATTATCAGATCGAAAAATTTTGATACGTTTGGAGAATTGTGTTTCAACCATTTTTGCAAAGTTACTGTAGATTGTTAAAATTTCAGAACGAGATTTCATAAGAAAAATCCAACTATAACGAGAATAATCATCAATAAAAACAACAAAATATTGAGATCCACCAATACTAGCAACAGGAGAAAGTCCCCAAACATCAAAATGAATTAACTCAAAAATACTATTAGAGATAGATTCACTATTATTGAAAGGCAAAGCTGGCTGTTTTCCTAACTGGCATGAAGTACAATCAAAATTGTCTTTGGACACAAAACCTAACAGGCCCTCAGAAGCTAACTATTGTACCTGAGAAGAGGGTGCATGACCAAGACAAGAATGCCAAAGTGCGAGAGAAGGTAAGGAAGAAACCGTAGCAACTGCAGTAGCAACGGAAACAAGAGCAACTAGTGGAAGATGAAGATTATTCACAGGAAACATACATCTAACTCTAGAACCGGTCCCAATCTCTTGCCCGTCCTCGGATCCTGCACAGTACACCCAGAATAGTAAAAAATAAGGTGATATCCTAGTTTAGCTAATTGTCCTACAGAGAATAAATTATAGGATAGGTCAGGTACATGGAAGACCCCGGGAACAGAGAGGTTAGAGGTCGAAATAGAACCTAAACTATTTCCATGCATGGTGGAACCATTGGCTATATGAATATTAAGAGGATGTGGTGCAGGGTCAAGTTTGGAGAATAAGAACGAGTGAGGTGTCATGTGATTGCAACCGGCAAAATAAAAAAGCCAAGTGTGAGACTTACCGGGTAAAACTGATAGAGCAGTGGAAAGAGATGCGTTACCAGCCATACAAACAGCCTGAGCTATAATGTCCTGTAGTTCAGTAGGGGAGAGGTTGATAGTGGATCCAAAAGACTATGACTTAGCTGAAATGGAAGGCATCGACAGAGTAGACTTAGTATTAGCAACAACAGCAGTAGATTTGTTGCGACGATAACAAGTCTCAATAGTGTGGCCAAGATGCTTGCAATAGTTGCAGAATTTTTTTTTGGTCTGCTTGCGACGATTGCTAGAGCCAAAGGAATCAAACCTTGATTGTGGAGGTTGCTCTATGGGTGGAGCAAAAGGAGCAATAGCCAGAACATTAAGCTTATTCTGGGCTTGAAGGGTTGCAAGACGAGCTTCTTCTCCAACCAACTCATTTACAGCAGTATCAAGAGAGGGAGGAGGATTGCGATTAAGAAGCTGACCTCAGATGGGCTCACAATCTTTGTGAAGTGACATCAAGAATTCATCGAGATGAAATTCATCTCTAACAGTAGCATATTGCTGAGCATCCTTTAACTAGGCCCAAGATGGATCAGAAAGGTCAATTTGGTCCCAAATGAAGTGAAGCTTATCATAGTAGTCATTGATGGATTGCCCTAGTTCTTGCTTGAGTTGATGCAATTCAACCACTAACAGATAGTTCATGGTTTAGTGAGTAGTGGAGTATCTTTTGGCCAACATATCCCATGTCGATTTTGCATCATTAAAGTT
This sequence comes from Quercus aquifolioides, assembly GCA_019022515.1. NCBI lineage: Eukaryota > Viridiplantae > Streptophyta > Magnoliopsida > Fagales > Fagaceae > Quercus > Quercus aquifolioides. Next base: position 46,687,735 of record CM032331.1, on the reverse strand, counting down.
GCCTAACAGATTGGAGATGGAGGAAATGGAAGTGTTCCGAATCCATGTGAGGATCATGTGGTTGTGACTATCCCATTCAATCATGTAACTGATGAAGGCAACATCTTCTTCACTTGCCCCCTTGACAGGAATAGTGATTGCACCAGTACAATATTGCTAGAGCATGCGACCCTTAAGAAAACTGCAATTAGCTTGAGACCAAGATAAGTAATTCTTATTCCCTTCCAATATAGTATTGATGGGGCGAGTAAGAAAAATATCATTTTTATCTATTTAGAGACACAATATGCAAAAACAAACTGCAAAAAAGAAATCTATGCGAAAAACTGGGTAAGGAGAACCTGGACTGCAAAAGTCAACCTTGGAGAAAAGTCAACAGTCAAAGTCAACATTCGATCAAAGTCAACAGTCTGGTCAACGGGGGTCAACATTCTGGTCAACGCTAACGTGGCAATGATGACATCAGCAGGAACAAAGGTTGGCGCGTGACTGAGGTGCATCTTTTTTGGGCAGTGCATGAGGGTGCGTGCAAGCTCCAATGACTGCGAGACTTCCACGATTGAGTAGATCGGGGCGAGACGATCACTGTGGTACTTGCAAAATACTTATTGGAGCAAGATGCACGACGAAGACGGTAAGTGTAGTGGTTTGTGTGGTGCGAGACTCCTCAACGACGGCAGCTACAAGTCTGGAACCCAAGGACGACGGTTGGAAGACGTTAGAGGTTCTACGGCGAAAGGCTGCAGCGGCTACTATGACGGTGAAATCGATATTGAGAATGGAGTAACACCAATAAAGACAAGACTGCTAAGAAAAGGTCAGAGCAGTGACTTTGATACCATGTTAGAAATACTAAATTCAATAGTATTGTATTTCATAATAAAAGAATATACATGAATGCCTTTATATATAGGAGGTAGATGTGTGCAGTACAAGTAAGAGTGTAGTGCAAGTATGTGTGCTATACAAGAAATCTAGGTGGGTCTAAAACCATAACACTATACATGTTAACATATTGGACCAAAGTATATTAGAAAGGTTTTCGTTCACTGCTTCACTCCCCTAATTGATACAAACAAAATGACAGACTCCACACCATCAAACAAAAAGCTCCAAGGCAAGGTGGCCATTATAGGAGGTAGATGTGTGCAGTACAAGTAAGAGTGTAGTGCAAGTATGTGTGCTATACAAGAAATCTAGGTGGGTCTAAAACCATAACACTATACACGTTAACATATTGGACCAAAGTATATTAGAAAGGTTTTCGTTCACTGCTTCACTCCCCTAATTGATACAAACAAAATGACAGACTCCACACCATCAAACAAAAAGCTCCAAGGCAAGGTGGCCATTATCACCGAAGGTGCAAGTGGCATGGGCGTGGCCATGGCACGCCACTTTGCCGCTCACGACGCAAAAGCCGTCGTCATCACCAACGTCCAAGACCAGAAGGGCCAAAACGTCGCCACATCTATCAGTCCCAACATATGCACCTATGTCCACTGCAATGTCAGTGACGAGGAACAAGTCAATATGCACGGACACCTCGACATCATGTTCAGCAACACGGGCATGGCTCGAGCGACACACGCATGCAATCAGAGCGTGTTAGACATGGAGTTGTCTGCTTACAACAAGCTCATGGCAGTGAACGCGCGTGGAATGGTGGCGTGTGTGAAGCACGCGGTGAAGTCGATGGTTGAAGGTCACGTAGCATTATTTGCAGGCAAGCGTGGTGGCAACTATAGGCAGTGACAAGTTTGTGGACTACGTGATGTTGAAGCATGCGGTGCTGGGGTTGGTGAGGTCCACGAGCTTACAACTAGGGGCTTATAGGATACGATTTAATTATGTTTCACCAGGGGTTGTTGGGACACCATTGCTCAAAGACATGTTGGGGGTTGAAAATGAAGAGGCAGATAAGGTGGTATTGTCATGTTCCATCTTGAAAGGTGGGATGTTGAGACCCAATAATGTAGCAAACGCTGTGGTGTTTCTTGCTTCTGAGGATTCGGAGTTTGTAACTGGGCATAATCTGGTGGTGGATGCTGGGTTTTCTCTCAAAGTTGGCTAATGATCCGTTAGAAGCACACTTGTGTGAGTTGTGTCACAAAGATTTTAGAATTTTCCATCTTTGTCCATTTGTTGTGCTCGTAATTAAGTGATCTAGCGTTGATTATCAAAACTAATAGAGGTGTTTTGGTAAAGTTTTAGTACTAGTTTAATTTTATTCCAAATCGGGAATGCTTTAGTGGTGCTAATTTTGCCATTCAAATTTTTGAATGTTTGAACAACAGATTTTGTTGGGTTGGTTGTGTTGTTTAAATAACAGTTTTTGTTGTTTTAACAACACAATATGTATTTGCACAACACTTTTTCACTCACACGTATTTTCACAATATTTAAACAATGTTACTAGAACAATATTTCTAAACAGCCTGAGAGTTTTGGACTGGTCATGACTTGTGGTTGTGGGACACCGAAACGTAATATTGGCTTTGTGAACATGCGTAAACATTTTAAACATAGGAATTGGGAAATGTGAGCACAAAGATAAAATGAAGAGGCATCTTCAATAGATAGCAGCAATAATAATACTCATCGAAAAGGAAATAAAAAATTCAATTGTGATTGCTGAAGTGATTAAATAATGTTTACATGACCTTTTCACTGTTTGAGAATACAAGCAAATAAAAGATATTGTTTAAAAACACGCTTTATATTTGATGGTGTAATGAAAATGCACAAGTCTTATTTCGTCCGTCAGAAATCAATGAAGAGATAGGACGTGTAAAGCGTGCTCGTCCCTAATAACTTCGTCCGTCCATAATAAAGTATGGACGAGTCTGTTGGACCATGAGCATACTGAAACCAAGTCTTCCAAATTTACCGTTATGAAACGCCAGTACAAATGAAGTAACTTCCTTGGTAGTTATGGAAGTTACCTCCGAATCTTCTGAATTCCTCGACAATAGGAGCAATTATTAAACAAAATAACCGCTCCATGTGCACTATATAAGCATTTCCTTACGAAGAGGTAAAGAGGGAAACATTTTTTCCATAAACAAGTAAATCCCAAAGACACTTCCTTTTTACTTAGAATTGAAATCCACTGACTTTACCATCGGAGGATTTTTGGCCGGCCTCCACCGGTCTCCTCTGATTTTGTGTCTGTTCTTTCAGGACTCAGCCTTAAGATCATCAGCGCCCGAGATTTTCAGCCTACTAATTTTCGAGAATCTATTAGTTGGCGTCGTCTGTGGGGAAGTAATTTGTCGTGCTCGAACATCATTTGTTGAGTTCTGCGATTTCTTTCTTCGACAAAGGGTTGAAATTGTTCAGACAAGATCAAGGGCTACTAGTCCAGGCCCTCAAGGGAGTAGAGATGCTTCCAGTAACCCCCATCATGGCCATCAATCGATGCCTACCATGCAACCATCTTCTGTCCATCACGTGCAGTCAATGGCCGCTGCCATGGTAGAGTTAACTTGCCAGAACCAGGAATTGAGAAGGGAGAGTAATCTTAGAAGGCAACGACATGAGGCCTATGGAGAAAAGCATGGACAGAGCCAGGGAGATGGAAGAAATGCAGAGCTGGAAAGCCAATCAAGGGGCACTACACCAAGAAGGGTGCCACACTTGGAGAGGGAGATGGACCAGATGAGGAAAGTTATGGATAAGATGAGGGAGAACATGAGAAGAGCAAATCTGGTAGAAGACTTAGTTCACACAACAGATTCTCCCTTCACGGCTTCCATCAATGGCCACCCTTTGCCTCCAAAATTCAAGATGCCTTCCTTAGATTCGTATGATGGAACGCGTGACCCGTTTGATCACATTGCTACTTTTAATACTACAATGCACTTTCAAGGGGTTTTTGATGAAATTATGTGTAGAGCCATCCCTACCACTCTTAAAGGCCCGGCACGAGTCTGGTTCAACAAAATACCTTCGAATTTGGTAAGTTCTTTCGAAGAGTTGAGCAAATTGTTTGTTAATAATTCCATTGGGGGACAGAGACATAAGTGTTCCTCGTCCAGCTTGTTAACCATAGAGCAAGGAGAGAATGAAGCTTGCGGTCCTTCATCACTTGCTTCAACAGGGAAGCCCTGATCGTGGACGAGGTGGATGACAAGCTATTATTGGCGGCCTTCCATAACGGAGTTAATTCTGACTTATTCATACATAAATTTTATGAAAAAGAGCCTCAGTCCATGGCCGAACTCGTCCATTTGGCCCAAAATTTCATGAATGTAGAAGATGCGATTATAGCTAAGAAGAGGAAGAGAGCTGAGAAAATAGAAGCAAACCCCACTCGCCACTCCGAGCAAGGTCCTCGTCCAAAGAAAGGACGGACGGAAGATAAGAGGGACTGAGATAATAAGAATCCAGGCTCTTTAGCGCGTAATCAACAGTACACCCCCTTGAACGTGCCACTTGAGCAGGTTCTTATGCAAATCAAGGATGATCCTTCCCTGAAATGGCCGGAGAAAATGAAAGGAGACCCTAATAAGCGCAATAGGAATAAATATTGTCACTTCCACAGAGACCACGGGCACGACACGGATGAGTGTTTTGATTTAAAACAGCAGAATAAGAATCTCATAAGGCAAGGGAAGTTGAGAAATTTCCTTGGACGAGACCACAAGGATGAGAAATTGAAAGGGAAGGTAGAAGAACCATCACGACCATCGCTCGAAGAAATAAGAGTTATCATAGAGGGAAGTTCAATAGGCCAGTCGTCCAAGTCAAAAAAGGCATACCTAAAGGAAGTGCAGAGCGTCCAACTTTCTGGACGATCACCAAGGGCAAGGACCACGAACAAGCAAACGATCACTTTTACGGACGAGGATGCCGAGAGAATTCACCACCCTCACGATGATGCTATCGTCATCACCTTGCTTATTGCTGACTACACGACCAGAAGGGTGTTGGTGGACAATGGAAGCTCGGCAGACATTTTATATTATCCAGCTTTTCAGGAGATGAGGTTGGGACGAGACCAGCTTCATTCAGTGAGCTCCCCCCTGGTAGGTTTTGGAGGGATAAAGGTACAGCCATTGGGCACTATTTCATTACCAGTGGTAGTGGGAGCATACCCGCAACAAATCACCAGGGATGTCAACTTCCTTGTGGTAGATTGTTCATCCTCCTACAACGCCATAATTGGAAGGCCAACTTTAAATAGTTGAAAGGCTGTTACATCTACTTATCACCTGTCGGTCAAGTTTCCAACAGAGTATAGAGTAGGACAAGTACAAGGAGACCAACTAGCAGCAAGAGAATGTTACCTGGCCATGTTAGCCATGGACGAGCAAGTTCAGGCCCTGAATATTGAAGAAAAGAGAGTTGTGGCAGAGCCAACTGAAGCGCTGGAAGATATTTCCTTAGATGAAAATAACCCTGAAAGGTGTACCAGGGTTGGAGCAGATTTAGAAGTGAAGATTAAGAAGGACCTCGTCTGTTTTTTTAAGAAAAATATTGATGTATTTGCATGGAGTCATGAGGACATGCCGGGTATTGATCCTAGTGTCATTACCCACCGTCTGAATGTATGTCAATCGTCCAAGCTAGTGCGACAAAAGAAGAGGGTGTTCACCCCTGAGAGAGATAATGCTATCAAGGACGAAGTTCAAAAGTTGATCGTGGCAAAGTTTATTCAAGAAGTTTATTATCCAAACTGGTTGGCCAATGTGGTAATGGTCAAGAAGGCAAACGGTAAGTGGAGAATGTGTGTAGATTTCACCGATCTAAACATGGCTTGCCCCAAGGACAGCTACCCATTGCCATGCATTGACCAATTGGTAGATTCCACTGTGGGTCACAAGTTACTTAGTTTTATGGATGCTTTCTCTAGATATAATCAGATAAGGATGGACGAGACAGACCAAGAGAAGACATCCTTTGTCACCAACCAAGGCTTGTTTTGTTATAAGGTGATGCCCTTCGGTTTGAAGAACGCAGGGGCAACATATCAAAGGTGGGTTAACCACATGTTTCGTCCACAGATTAGGCGGAATATTGAAGTCTACGTTAATGACATGTTGGTAAAGAGTCAAGACGAGGGAAAGCATCTAGATGACCTGTAGGAAACATTTGACACGCTTAGGCAGTACAACATGAAGTTGAACCCCAACAAATGTGCTTTCAGAGTATCATCAGGGAAATTACTGGGGTTTATGGTTTCACATAGAGGAATTGAAGCGAATCCAGACAAGATCCAAGCAATACTGGACTTGAAGCCTCCGCGAAATGTTAAGGAAGTCCAGTCCCTCACCAGACGAGTTGCTGCCCTTAACAAGTTTGTCTCTAAAGTTACTGACAAATGTTTGCCATTTTTTAAGGTTTTTAAAAAAGCATTTGAATGGACCAACGAGTGTCAGAAAGCTTTTGAAGATCTGAAGGCATATCTCACTGTGGCTCCTTTATTAAGCCTGTTCGTGCTGGGAGAGGAGTTGTATTTATACTTGGCAGTCACCCCGCATGCCGTAAGTTCAGCATTGGTAAGGGAAGAAGATAAGGTGCAAAGGCCTGTGTACTACATAAGTAGAGCACTGAGAGGAGCGGAAGGACGATATCCGCAAATAGAGAAGTTGGCTTTTGCATTAATAACGGTTTCTAGGAAGCTGAGGCATTATTTCCAAGCTCATGTCATCAATTTCATGACCGATCATCCGCTCAAGAAAGCAATGAACAAATTGAAAGTTGCAGGACGATTGATCCAATGGGCTGTTGAGCTCAGTGAGTTTGACATCAAATATCAACCAAGGCATGCCATAAAAGCTCAAGCACTGGCAGATTTCATTGCGGAGTTCACCCTAAACTATGATAATTTGGATGAGATGGAATACAGTGAGAAATGGGTCGTCTATGTGGATGGCTCGTCTACACAGCATGCATGAGGAATAGGTGTGGTTCTACAATCCCCAGAAGGAGATAAACTGAAACACAAGGTTCGTCTGTAGTACTAAACAACTAATAACGAAGTTGAGTATGAAGCCCTCTTTAAAGGGCTGGAGTTGGCTAAATTTGTGGAAGCAAAGTCAATACTTGTCTTGGGAGATTCTCAGTTGATCATGGGCCAAGTGAATGGGATGTATGAGGCTAAGGAAGAACGGATGAAGAAGTACCTTAATAGGGTGATGCGCTTTATGAAGAAATTTGAGGAAGCTAACTTCGTTCAAATCCCAAGGGAAAAGAATGTGGAATCAGATACTTTAGCAAAGGAAGCCTCAGCGAATGAAGCCATGGACGAGTTTGATGAGATCCAGTACATACCAAGTATAGACATCCCCGAAGTGCAACAAGTCGAGAGCGGAGGAAATTGGATGACCCCCATTACCCAGAAGAAAGAGACGAGGCTAGAAAGCTCAGAGTAAGATCAGCCAGGTACATTCTTATGGACGAGATGTTATACAAAAGAGGCTTTTCTCAGCCTTATCTTAGATGTTTAATCCCAGACAAGGCGAACTACGTACTAAGAGAGATTCATGAAAGAGCATGTGGCAATCACTCGGGAGCTAGATCACTCGTCCACACGGTCGTCCGTGCAGGATCCTATTGGCCAAATATGCAGGCTGATGCTAAGGCATATGTCAAAGTCTGCGATCAATGCCAACGGTTTAGTAACGTCCCCAGACAACCATCAGAGTACCTTACTCAGATGACGGCCCCATGGCCCTTTGCACAATAGGGACTAGATATCTTGGGTCCTTTTCCACTGGGCACAAGACAGATGAAGTTTCTAGTGGTTGGCATTGATTATTTCACCAAGTGGGTGGAAGCAGAACTCTTAGCTAATATCACGCAACAAAATGTCAAGAATTTCATATGGAAGAACATTGTATGCAGGTTTAGGGTGCCCAGAGTATGATATCCGACAATGGACGAAAATTTGATAATGCACTTTTTAAAGACTTCTATGAACACTTTGGAATTCAAAATCACTACTCCTCACCTGCCCACCCACAAGCAAACGGTCAGGCTGAAGTTGCAAACCGATCCTTGTTGAAGATCATTAAAACTCGGCTTGAGGGGGCAAAGTGAGTATGGCCTGACGAGCTACCAGGTGTTCTGTGGGCATACTGGACGACGGTGAGAATCCCTACGGGGGAAACTCCTTTCAAGCTAGCCTATGGAAGTGAAGCAGTCATACCTGCAGAAGTGCATATGGCCAACCATAGGGTGATGACGTACCAAGACAAGGATAATGAGGAGCAACTCCGTTTGAGCCTTGATCTAATAGACGAGGTAAGGACAGATGCAAAGCAAAGGATAGCTAAGTACAAAAACCTCATGGCTAAGCGACATGATGCAATGGTAAAACCAATGCGATTCAACATAGGAGATCTTGTCCTAAAGAGGGTTTCCTTAGCAACCAAGAACCCGGCTCATGGGAAACTGGGACCTAATTGGGAAGGCCCCTACAGAGTTGTCAACTGTAAAAGGCAAGGATCCTACTACTTGGAGGCCCTAGACGAGAAGAAATTAGAGCATCCTTGGAATGTTGAGCACCTGAGGAGGTACTACTAGTAAAATGCCAGCTTGGACGAGCGTAATTCTGAACGAGCCTGTAAGAGCTTGTTTATATACATATTTTTAGTATTGCTTTATTATTATTATGTTAAAGTTATGGACGAAGTTATGGTTTGGCTTGTATTTATTTTCCTAAAAAGGCATTAGCTTCTAAAGCGCATGTATCGTCTATGAACAATATTTATGCTATGTACATAATGATGTGCTTAAATTCTTGGTTTCCACTGTTTTCGTTGAGATAAAACCATAAGAAAGGCTAAAAGCCCAAGACAAATAAATTCTCTGGACGCAGGGATGTACTGTCTAAATTCTTGTGAAGCAAGGAATACTCGTCCAGACCATGGACGAACTAAAGCCCTAGACGAGTGAAGCCATAAACCGTCCAAACAACAAACGAGTTAAAATCATTGCATTAGTTCAACCCATGAATGAGAAAATGCATAAGCGAATGTTAATCTATTAATTAGAACACCAACCAAACAATCCATCCTATGGACGAGTGAAAGGTTGAGCTGTCTATAACACTTGAAAATCAATCAAGTCTAAGGATGATTACGGCTGGTAATTACCATTTCACACAGACGAATCATACTTTGAAATTCAAGGAATGGGAAAGGTATATGTTCATATTAAAAAGGGAAAAAATTCTTTATATGGACGAGCCAAAATTCAAAACCTACCATGGAAACAGAAATTCTCGTCCATATTATAAAAGAAAAACAGTAATGTTAATTCAATTAATTAAGGGCGGACGACCAGAGTCCAAACACCCTTGTAAAATAAAAACTTAATTTGTTTTAACAACTCGTCCTAGAAACACGAACGAACTTAATGTACTTGAATTACATAAAAAGGTCCCAAACAGTGGACTAGATAAAATAATAATAATAATAATAAATAAAAAAGAAGAGGAAAAGCAGGAATACAAAAGTTTTCTAAGCTGGGGGAGAATCCATTTTAGGGTCGTCCTGAGGAGGCAGAGTGCTTGCATCGTCTTCAACGTTAACGTCCTCTGAGCTGGTTTGGATAAGAGAGCTGGTAGCAGCATTTATGTTAAGTTTGATGGAGCTGAAGTCCACTTCAGGGAAGTTTTCAACAGCGTCCATCCTGAAATCCTCAAAGCCTACTGCGTAGTTGCGATCCAATAAGTCTGTAAAGTCTTTGGACGCCTTAAACTCAGCAATTGCATCCTCCTTTGCCTTGGAGAGAAGGGTATTCAACTCGTCGTTCTTCTTTTGCAAGAGATCAAGACGAGTATCCTTCTCTATGGCACCAGTCTTCAACTCCTTAACTTGGCTTTGTAACTCCTTAGCTTCTTCTTTAGCCTTGGACGCCACCTTTGCCCACTTCTTGCATTCGTCCCTCACCTCCTGGATCCTCTTCTCCAGTAAGATCCTCGTCTTGTCCAACTCCGTAGCCTGCCTAGACGCAGCTATGAATTTTGACATTCCCTACAGAAGTGAAAGACAAAAACAATGGTTAGACGAGAGAAGCCTACAATAATAAAGATGAAGCAAAAACAAAATTACATACCTTAAAAAGTTCATGAACACTAGAATGTTCAAAGTCCTTCAAGGACATGTCATAACACACAGCTATGTCCTCGTCAAACACAGCCTTCTCAAAACGTTCCCAAGCTACGTCTTCGTTTTCAATAAGATTCATGGGAACTCTTTGGGAAGGCTGGGACGAGGCTAGCGCAGTAGTCTTGGACGGAGGAGTCTTGGACAGAGTAACTTCAGCTGGAGTGGACGAGTCTACGTCAAAAATTTGGGGGGACGGTTGAGGTGTGGGAGGATTAGACTGGACAACTCCCACCTTGGACGACCCCTGCTTAGATTTCTTCCCTCGACGACTGGGAAGATTTCCCAAGTCAAGATTCTTTAACAAAGACTTCCTTTTTTCCCCAGCAGCAAGACGGCTCCCCTCGTCCATAGCTTCTTTCCCTTTGTTTTCTTTTAAAGTTGCCATCCCTGAAAAGTAATTAAAATTAACATAAAAAAATAAAAAATAAAAAGAGAAGAAAAGTATAACTATTTATGTTTAGTATAAACTTACGTCTACTGACTGTGACCTCGTGTGCAATAGCCTTGTCGGATGGGTCAAGACCAAGTCTCCACTTGGCAAGACGTTTAAGGGTGACCAAAGAATGGAAATCCTTGTCAACATGTAGACGAGCCCTTTGGACGCGATCACAGTGAAACTTGCTCAAAGAAAGACGCCCGACAGCTATAAAACAATCAATAAGTAAAGGTTAAACATATATTAATGAAAAATAGAGATAAGAAAGAGAAAAGGATAGGGGCATACATTCAGGACAAAGGTTCCCTAAGTCCCCAGCTTAGGGGGCAAAAGGATCCCTACCCACGTCCACAGGATTTCCAGCCTAGAAACCAAAGACGAAGATAAACTCCATCTTCCAGTTTCTGTCAAACGAGGCTAAAGACTTTATTTGCCTACAGTTTGCACCCCTAGCTGTGAATTGATAAAAACCTAGGGATTAACTGATTTCTGAGGATTTATAGTAGAAGAGGAACTCGTCCACAGTGAGAGAACGGTCCTCTCCAAATGCTTCCCTCCACAAAATTTGCATAGAGATGATTAATCTCCATGCATTAGGATTGAATTGACACACCACCAGACCTAATCTAGTAAGCAGCTCCCTAGCAAAAGCATTTAAAGGTAATCTTAGCCTACCTAAAAAATAGGCTTCATAGACGCCTATCCCAAAACGAGGGTTGCAGCACCATTCTCCACGAACGGCCAACCTGGGGTTAAGCTCGTCTAGAATTTGGTACCACTTCCTAAGATTATTGAGTCTTTGTTCGTCGGTTTTTGAATTGACACCAACTGCACAACTGTAAACAGTTTCTTCCTCGTCCAAAGGACTAGATGGAGGAACACTCGTCGAGGTGCCAGCCTGAAACCCAAAGGCTGCCCTCTCCCTAAGTTGTTCTTGTACAACATCTATAGGAAATCTAGGGACGACAGAAATATATTCCTCGTCCGTGGTATTCCCCCTACTACTACTATCAGTGCTGCTTCTAGAACCACTGTAACTAGTGGTGTCGCGATACTCGTCTATAGCCTGATCTAAGCTATTGCTAGACGAGCAAATGATATTTTCAGACATTCTAAGGAAAACTTTAAGGAAAACCTAAAGATGAGAAGGAAGAGAATACCTGCCTCTAGACGGAAGAAGACTAAAGACGCAGAGACTTCTAGACGAGGAATGCCAGGGAAGAAAATTTCAGAAATGCAAAGGGTATCAGAGGGATTCTACTATTTATTGGGCGTGGACTTAGACATCGGAAACGACACAGCCAACCAATAATTGCCACGTGGCAAGCGTCTCGAAAAAATTAATCGATGTGACCAGCCACCAGTGAAATTACGACACATAGCACATCTAATTGTAAAGATAAGCGTGTCCATCCAAGGAATGATGTTAGACTCCATATTTCCTTGGACGAACCATGGACAGGGGGCAACTGATGGTGTAATGAAAATGCACAAGTCTTATTTCGTCCGTATGGGTCGTCCGTCAGAAATAAATGAAGAGACGGGACGTGTAAAGCGTGCTCGTCCCTAATAACTTCGTCCGTCCTTTATTAAGGACGGACGTAGACTCGTCCGTCCATAATAAAGTATGGACGAGTCTATTAGACCATGAGCATACTGAAACCAAGTCTTCCAAACTTACCGTTATGAAACACCGGTACAAATGAAGTAACTTCCTTGGCAGTTATGGAAGTTACCTCCGAATCTTCTGAATTCCTCGACAATAGGAGCGGTTTTAAACAAAATAACCGCTCCATGTGCACTATATAAGCATTTCCTTACGAAGAGGTAAAGAGGGAGACGTTTTTTCCATAAACAAGTAAATCCCAAAGACACTTCCTTTTTACTTGGAATTGAAATCCACTGACTTTACCATCGGAGGATTTTTGGCCGGCCTCCACCGGTCTCCTCTGATTTTGTGTCTGTTCTTTCAGGACTCAGCCTTAAAATCATCAGCGCCCAAGATTTTCAGCCTACTGATTTTTGAGAATCTATCAATATTCACTAGTTTTTGCCCTTTATTTATGCGAAGGGGAAACCACTATCCTCAAGATGAAGCTGAAGCAATTAGTTGAACCATACAACAGGTATTTAATCACAACATTAGTTAGGCCATAATGGAAAGTGAAGAATTTTTTTAATCTTGAATTTAAAACTCAAAATATTAGTCAAAAATCAAAATACTTACAACTCAATTGGTTGGTACTTTTTTGTGTTTCTAAAGGAGACATCGAAGGTACAAATCCTTCTCCCCTAATTATTGAATTATATATAATAATAAAAAAATTAAAACTCATGAAGAGACCTTCTCCCAAAAAGAAAAAGAAAAAAAAAAGGGCATTAACAAGGCACGTGGGAGGCTTAAAAGAGAAGATGACTAGCTCAATTTTTCATTAAGGATAAATATTAGTGCACATAAGTCATGATTTCATGAGTTTACAAAATATGCATTATGTAACACATCTGTGTGAAGTGTAACTAAACACTACCCTTTCATTAAAGTCTTCTAACACTCCATTTCACTCCAAGACAAAATAAAAAGATAATAAATGAGCAAACACCCCTTTTCAATCCAAGACAATAATAATAATAAATGAGCTTACACTCCTTTTCAATTCAAGACAAAAGAAGAAGAAGATATACATGAGCAAACACTCATTTTCAATCCAAGACCAAAAAAAAAAAAAAAAAAGAGAAGAAGAAGAAAAGAAAAGAAAAACAACAACAACAACGATATAAATGAGCAACGGTTGGTGATGTGAAGGCTAAAAACTGAGCTTTCTTTAACCAAAAAAAAAAATCCTTTATTTGTCGAGTAGCACAACATCTGAGTCGTTGTGACATGATGAATTATATTATGGCACCTGAGTTTGTGTGACACAGTAACCAGTAATTGGTACTTGTAGTCTTTGTAATACGGCCAGTAGCGCAACACCTAAGTGACACAGTGGATTATACTATGACACTTGAGTCTTTGTCTCACTACTGTTAAATTATGAATTTTTACAACGCAGGAAACTACCTTTTGAGTCAGATGTTATAGCTTGTAGTAGTTAGGAAAATACCTTTTGGAGGCTGGACTTTTGGTATTATAGACCTTAGGTGTATGAGACTCTAAACCTAGTGTTGGAGCTGCACACACTAGGGATATTTTGCACAATTTTTTTTAACTGATTTTGGTGATGACTTTTATCCCATCTTAGAAACAAGATGTTTACATGTAATTAATTCAGATCTCAGTTCTTTTGTGGTCAAGAGTCTTTATAATTGTTGCATAAAACTCTCATGAAGGGTCTTTATAATTCAGACTTCCATTCTTTTGTGAATGAATTCTTCCTTTCTTTTTTGTTTTTTTGGTTTCCTCCAGTGTTTCCTCAAAGTTTTCAACTAGAGATTAGTCACTGTTCGTGCCGGGTGGGCCCACGAAGGGGTAAAGCACTGGCCCAGGAAATTCTTTTCAAAGTGCAGGTAGCAGGACTTGAACTAGAGAGCACACCCAGTCAAGCCCAGTACAAGAACCTTGAGACCGAGAGCCCAACCAACTCGGCCAACCTCCTAGTTTGAATTCTTCCTTTCACACTTAGGAATGTCTCCCCCACATCTTAGAGCTTTTTTCAAATTATATTCAGCTTCATTTTGTGTTAACAGAGCACTTCTAATGCCTCACTTTGATACTGGGTAAATACACATGGCTTACTTGGGCATATAAAATAAATTGACAAGTCTAGCATGTCAACGTAGCCATCTAGGCCAATTAAATAATTGTCCTTTCCCAGCAGTAATATCCCAACATAGCTTTTCCAAGTTACAGTCAAAAAGAAAGTTGAAAAGAAACATATGCACAGATAAAGATAAACCGAAAATAAGGGTGTGTTGGGATATCATCGATGGAAAAGGACACACCGAAAATAATAATAAGGGTCCAGTTGTGTTTTGTTTGGTTCCAGCTATTTCTCTCTTCGGTTTGGTGGTTGTCTCGATTGTGTTTATCTTGTTTCAGTTAGGCATGGCAATTTGGGCCCGACCCGTGGGTACCCAGCCCAGCCCGACCCTAATGGGTCGGATTTTACCCGGCCCGATAAAGAGTAGGGTCGGGTATGGGTTTTTGAAAAAAAAAAAACCCGAACCGGGTTCGGGTCGGATCCGGGTTTTATCAAAACCCGATCCGAGTCCGGACCCGACCCGTTTATATATAAAATTACTTACATACCCTCTTATATATATATATAGTTATAAACCCTAATCTCTTGCTCATTTCTTCAGCTCCCTTACTCTTCTTCAGCTCACACAAACACAGCCGCCTCAGCCCTCAGTGCCTCACTCACTCTCAATCTCACACAGCTCACACGAACGGTCTCACTCACTCTCAATCTCACTCCCTCTCAAGCACCGCTGGCCCAAGTTCTCAGCCTTTCACCGCCGGTCCAAGCATTCACCACCGCCGGTCAAGCTCTCACTCACCCTCAATCTCATCGCCGACCCAAGATCTCACCGGCTCTGTTCTATACTTCTCTTCAAATTTTTTTTTTTGAAATTTTCAGAGACTGAAAATTTCCAGTCTGAGTCTCTGAGATGTTTGTTTCAATTTTTCGGTTGGTGTTTTCTACTTAAACTATGGATCTCAAGCAAAGTATGTATCAATTCTAGTTATGCTAATTGTTAGTCTTGCCACTGGAATGAATATTCATTTTCGTTTTATAGTTTTGTGAAATTGCCTTGGCAGATCTGCCCTATATCTGAATGTTGATTTTCATTTTTATGCTTTTGTAAATGGTATCTTGGGTGATGAATCTTTATCACTTAACACGAAGAAGCAAGGGGAAAACTTTTTTTTTTCAGCTGTAGATTTACTTGAAAACTTTCAAATACAAAAATTGGAGGTGTTTAGGTGCTAGATTAGTATGGGAAAAATAAAATTGGGTGTTTCTGTGTTTAGTCAGTGTTGTGTTTGCTGAATTACCTTTTTTTTTTTTTTTGGTTGGGCCACGAATTGGGCCCAATCCCTTAATGGAGCCCGTGGGGCCCGCAGGGCCCGGCTGAGGCGGGTCCGGGCCCCGGGAAAAAAACCCGCTTAGTAAAGGGGCCGGGTCCGGGCCACGGGTCTTCGCCCGCGGGTCGGGTCCGGGTATGAAAAAACCTGGCCCGAACCCAACCCGTTGCCATTCCTAGTTTCAGTCTAGTTTGTGTGTTGATGTTGTTCCATTTAGTGTAGTCCTGTTGTAATATTTCTGTTTGTAATATTTCGGTTCATCTAATATATTCCCCGCTACTTGGGCATATAAAAATATAAAATAAATTGACAAGTCTAGCATGTCAACGTAGACAACTAGGCCAATTAAATAAGGAGAATGTTAACCAGCACCGCTTGGTGCTAGTTAAGGGAAGAAAAGACAAAAAATATTTGTCAGAAAAAGTAAAAAAAAAAATCTGAAATAATACTTACAACACTGAAAAAGTAACTTAAATTGAAAATAAGATAAAAATAATGTCAGAAAAATGTGTGCTTAACGGGCACCGTGCGATGCCCCTTAACAGAACCCATTAAATAAGGGTGTGTTATATTATCGATGGAAAAGGACACATCGAAAATAATAATAACGGTCTAGTTGTGTTTTGTTTGGTTCCAGCTATTTCTCTCTTCGGTTTGGTAGTTGTCTCGATTGTGTTTATCTTGTTTCAGTCTAGTTTGTGTGTTCATGTTGTTCCATTTACTGTAGTCCTGTTGTAATATTTCTGTTTGTAATATTTTTGTTCATTTAATATATTTCCTGTAAGCACTTATAATTATGAAGTGACCATCACACCAAATGTGTATGGTGGTTAAAATAATATTATTTTTTTGATACAATATAAAAATTCTACTAACCTAATCTAAGTGTATATGTGTGTAAAGTTTCATTCTGGAAATTTGAATCTCAGCCCTTGCCCCTCACACCTAAAACATTTCAAATTTTGAAAACATACATTTACATATTTGCTATCAATCTAAAAAAGAATTTTTTTTTTTGGTAAAAAAAAAAAAAAAACTTACATATTTATTTATATATCTTAAAACATATTTATTTAATTCATCAATCAGGTTGATTCGTTTATGTACAATGTTGTAATTTTGATATGATCTCTTTTGTATATATGGACAAACTTTGCCGAGAGTAGCTTGTCAACAGTACTACATAAAAAGTTTAGGGTAAAATATCATTTTCGTCCCTAAACTATCACAAAAGTTTGTTTTTCGTCCCCAAACTTTCAAAAGTTCTATTTTCGTCCCTAAACTATCACAAAAGTTCGTTTTTCGTCCCTAAATTTCCAAAAGTTCTATTTTCGTCCCTAAACTTTTCCAAATATATTGATTTTCGTCCCTAAACTTCCAAAAGTTCTTGACAGAGTGCTGATGTGGGAGGGACGAAAATCAATACATTTGAAAAAAATTTAGGGACAAAAATAGAACTTTTGGAAGTTTAGGGACGAAAAACGAACTTTTGTGATAGTTTAGGGACGAAAATAGAACTTTTGAAAGTTTAGGGACGAAAAACGAACTTTTGTAATAGTTTAGGGACGAAAATGATATTTTACCCAAAAGTTTATTATTCACTTCACTGATCACTCACTTGACTAAAACAAAACAAAATGACAGACTCCACATCTTCAAACAACAATCTCCAAGGCAAAGTGGCCATAGTCACCGGAGGCGCAAGCGGCATGGGCGAGGCCACGGCTCGCGCGTTCGCCGCTCACGGCGCACGAGCCATCGTCATCGCCGACGTCCAAGATGAGAAGGGCCAAAACGTGTCCGTGTCAATCGGTTCCAACGTATGCACCTACGTACACTGCGATGTCAGCGACGAGGAACAGGTCAAGAACTTAGTAGACTCCACGGTGAAATCGTACGGAC
Source organism: Quercus aquifolioides (assembly GCA_019022515.1). Taxonomy (NCBI): domain Eukaryota; kingdom Viridiplantae; phylum Streptophyta; class Magnoliopsida; order Fagales; family Fagaceae; genus Quercus; species Quercus aquifolioides. The sequence continues at coordinate 46,670,247 of CM032331.1, read as the reverse complement.
GCGTGGACATCATGTTCAGCAACGCGGGCATTGGAAGAGCGACCTACGCGTGCGATCAGAGCGTGCTGGACGTGGACTTGGCGGCTTACGACAAGCTCATGGCGGTGAACGCGCGTGGAATGGCGGCGTGCGTGAGGGGGAGCATCGTTTGTACGGCGAGCATAGCGGCGAGTGCTGGTTACCACAAGTTCGTCGACTACGTGATGTCGAAGCACGCGGTGCTGGGGTTGGTGAGGTGCGCGAGCATGAACCTGGGCGCGTATGGGATACGCGTGAATTGTGTTTCGCCAGGGCAGATTGGGACGCCATTGTTGAAGGACATGTTGGGGTATGAAAATGAGGAAGAGGATAAGGTGGTAGAGTCGACTTACACCTTGAAAGGTGGGGCGATGAGGCCCAAAAATGTGGCGGACGCTGTGGTGTTTCTTGCTTCTGAGGATTCCCAGTTTGTCACTGGCCATGATTTGGTGGGTGGATGGTGGGTATAGAGGTTAGAGTTGGCTAAGAATCCATTAGAAAGGCCCAATTGTGTGAGTTGTGTCATCATCACCAAGTTTTTATGCACGGGCTCTTTGTTGCAGGATTCAAGTTGTAATCGAAATCTTCTAATAAGTAATAATGGTTGTAAAGCTGGACTACCAGCTAAGGAATAAATAGATTAGGCTGCTATAAACTGTCTGAAAAGTGAAAACTATGAATGAGAATGTAATCTGCATAATTGCAAATTTGCAATCCATAGAGACAAATAGAATTGTCTTTTAAAACTCTTTTTATCATCACCTTGCACCCCGACATCTTGAGCTAGTTTTGACTGAAAGGGGCCACTAATTTGGTTTGGGAAAAATTATATTATGCAGCGGATACATACATTGCCTCCCTCTCATGTTAGTGAGGCCCACCTACTGTGAGAGGGATATCAAAATTATCCAGGTCCAAGACACCAAGAGCAAGTTCATTTTGTGTCTAGTTACTGTACAGAACGACCTGTAGTTCGTTAGTTTGATCCTTTGTACTATAGGTCGTGTATCTCTATCTCTATTTACTTACTCAGTGAGGACAGATGTCAACAGGTTATTGGCTTACTAGTTAGTTAGGCTATGTTTGGTTTAGCCAAAACCATCACTCAATTCCCAAATTTTGTAGGTCCCACCACAAGTTTGTTTATTTAGTTTAGTTTTTATTCTCAATTCTCATATATTCATTACTCAAAAAACTGAGTTAAAGTTTCATTTTGTGAGTTTTCAGATTATAAGAATTAAGTTATAATGACAGACTTGTAAAAAAAACCAAACTGTTGGAACTCACTCATATGACTTGTTTCTATCAAGTCAAACCAAACTTAAGAGCCCCTACGGCTCTTTTTGAGCGGCACCAGAAATCAGTTAAGTCCCATTACTCCACACACACACACACAAACTAAGTCCTGAAGAGTTCACCTTGCTCATTCCACACACAAATAAAAAATCTCGCCTCTGTCTCTGGGTCTTATATCCGAAGAGGGCTCCTCCCTTGGATTTCTTAGCTTCACCTCTAGCTTTGATCCTCTGCTTCAATTTTTTTCGTTCTTTGCCTCTGGGTCTGCCCTTAAATCTCAAGTAAACATATCTTTCCTTCATTTTCCTTGAATTTTTCCTATAGATTTGGGTTTCTACATGTTGGTTTAACAATTTATTTCAACAAAAACTTTGTTGTGTTTATACTAGAGATTTTGGGTTTGGTTTTTAGTTCTTGGTTTAGCAAATTAAATTTAGTTTTAGGATTTGCTTTGAGAGTAGGAGGCAATGGGTTTTATTTCTTGAAAAAAAAAAATATATATATATATATAACAAGGGATTGCGGCTCATGATTATGCATCCCCTATTTTCTTCATTCATCCACTAAACGCGCAAATTAAGCTCCAAACTTTCAAGTGCCAATAGGGAAAATAAGATCCAAGTGGGTCACTGAGCTCAGCATATATCAAAAACATGCTCTTCAGAGAGTAAGAGAGACCTGCCCTTTAACTATTTTGTTCAAAATTCTCATTTTTTTATTTATACCTTTGTTAGTTATTACTTTAATTTCCTTTGAATTTTTTTTTTTAAGAATACTTGTGGATGACTAAATTTCTTGGTTCGAAATAAGTCAAACAAATAAAATAGTTTCACAAATGCGAATTTGTATTGATGAATGTGTGGTACAATTCTCTGTGATTACAAAAGAGTTATCCTCTGATTCAATCTCCTTGAAAGACTTGTTGATTGGAATTGTAATAATGTAATTTTGACTTGAATACAAGATATCCTTCAATTTGGTTGAGGGATGGATCGAAGATTTTTGAAATGGAATTACAATGAATCTTTTGGCTATGAGCTTGTTAGAAATCCTTTGTTCTTCGTGTTCTTCGTGTTTTTTGTGTTCTTTGTGTGTTCTTCGTGTTCTTGGTGCGTTCTTCGTCTTCGAAGGTTTGTGGTGAAAGTTCTTCGGTGCTTTAGAGGCTTGAATCCATAGAACTTCGCTGATTTGTGGTTTGTTGAGGTTTCTGGAGGCTTTCGAGCTTGATTCCAGTGAACTTTGAGATCTAGGCAGGTAGTTTAGATGATTTTACTTCGAATGTTCTTCGTATTTGAAGGTTTGTGGTGGAAGTTCTTCGAGGCTTTGGAGGCTTGAAATCGTAGAGCTTCACTGATTTGTGGTTTGTTGAAGTTTCTAGAGGCTTTTGAGCTTGATTCTAGTGAATTTTGAGATCTAGATAGATGATTTCTCTTCGAATGTTCTTCGTATTCAAAGTTGAAGTTTTTGAAGTTCCTAGAGGCTTCAGGGCTTGGTTCCAACAGAGCTTCTAGACTTCTGAACTCAGGATCTCTTCTCCCAAGATGTCTTGGTGTCCTTCTAAATGTCTTAGGAAGGATTCTATTTATAGGAGTTTGGGGGTGGATGAGCAACAAGTGGCGGAGTCTGATTGGTGACACATGTCACAGCCTGATTGGTCCGCTTATGTCATTGCTTACACGTGCGAGGCTGATTATGTCATTGCTTACACGTGCAAGGCTGATTATGTCATCGCTTACACGCGCTAATGCGTGATTGGTTTTTGCATGACACTTGGCAAATTTCTGTTGGTTTCTGAGTAGTGATAGCAAAACCTAGTAGCAATACGTGGCGCTTTGTAATTGGCTTTATTTTGTGGACTTGGTAGTGTGACGTGTCAGCTTGTGATAGGTCGGAAATTTTTCCTTTCTACAATACTAATTATTTTAACACACACAGTAAGTAAGAAGGGAGAAAATTTTAAAGAAACCAACCGTGTATATTCAAAAAATTCTAACTTTTAGATACACAATGAACGATTTTTAGACCCCTTAACCCAACCAGATTAGCCTAGTTAATTAGCCAAGTGATTAACTTAGTCAAATTATGCAAATCTAGGTTAACACAATCAATTAATCATATCAAGAAATAAAGCAGCGGAAATATAAATAACACAATGATATGATCACCCAGGAAACCACACGGTAAAAACCTGGGGAGGATTTGACCTAACTATCCTCAAGGTAAACTTGAATCCACTATATGAAAGAATCGAAGTTCATACAAAAGGACTTACAAGCTCCCCGCTTGACTTCCTAATGCTACCCACCAGTAGAACTTACTGACACGACCACGTGCAAGCTCCGAATCCACGGACTCCTTCTTTCTTGGATTCTCCACAAGATACAAGTACTCCCGCTTGTGTTTCTTTAAGCTCCAATGGCAACAACTGAGTTGATCATCAAGATGTTGATATAATCTCTACCTTGAAAACCCTAAATTTATATGAAGGAAAGCTCCTCAAGGATCTCACAAGAGATTCACATAAACTGCAAAGTATGAGCAATAATACACCCAGAGCAACTCTCAAAACGTGGCTAGGGTTTTGCCTTATATACCTAGGGCAAAAACATAAAACCCTAAACGTTTACTGAGGTAGGGCTGAGTTGGAAATTCTGCAGAAAAAGTATTCTGGCCGACTTTCGATCGATCGAGTCTAACTTTCGATTGATCAAGCCAAGCCGAAATACACCAATGCATCTGCAGCCTCTCGATTCCAACTTTACATGAATTACACAACTTTGAGCAAGCCTAAACAAGACTAAACATATTGTTTTGATCATAGTTTGTCAACATTACACATTAGAGTTCTAAATACATAAATTCCTAAATCTTTAAAACCTAACACACAAGATATGCTTTGATTTTGATTTGTCAAGTTCTTATTTTAACAGTTGGATTTGTTAGTTAACATCCTTAATCAATGTTTTTTTGCTTCCACTTATGTTATTAATTCTGATTTGCTGTGTATCTGAAATTATCTTATTAACTAAATTTACCCATACAAGGAGAACTAAAGCTAAGTTTGAGCTTCTACACATATTTCTTCCTTCTTTCGAAGGGTTGAAGGAGAGAGAAATGAAAGAGGAATGTGGGAGAGAGAAGAGTTCATACGGGTTCTAAATAAAAGAGGACTATAGCCGCTTTGAACCAATCAGACTAGTGGGCTCCACCATTTTGAGTTAAAAATGTTTTCTTAAACGAAAACTAAAGCCAACTTTTCAACAACATTCATTGGATTAAAATGAAATAAAATATTCACTTTGAAACCTCCGAAGTGATTAAAAGATGTTTGCCTACATTTTTACTATATGAGAATACTAAAGATTAAGTACATATTTTTTTTTTTTTTTTTTTTTGAGGAATAAAATATGCTACTTATAAACACATTTTATATTCACTTCCTATCTACTCTATTAACATTGTATTTAGTTGTAAAGTTTGTTAAGTTTAGGTTAAATTATAAATTGTACCCTTTAACTCTACTTAAAATTCATTTCGGTCAATTAATTTCGCTTTTATTCAATTCAGTTTTCTAATTTTCAATTTTGTTCAATCCAATCCCCTCGTTAGTCTTTATCAAAATTTACCCACTAAGTACCTCCTAAACGATGTAGATTTGTATTGAACAAAGTTAAAAACTAACGGTGTAATTATGATGAAGACTAATGAGAGAATTAAATTAAACGAAAGTAAAGTTAGAGGGCAAAATTGAATTTTGGGCAAAATAGAGGGTACCATTTATGATTTAGCCAATTTTAATAGAACTTGTGCCTTTCAAGAAACATATGTGGGCCTCATGTTTTTAGTGGCCCAAATGCAATGTTTTACCCATCAAGAATTGAGCTTTTAAGATTTCTGTATAGGCCTCATGATTGTAATGGCCCAAATAACTTAACTATTTTGTAATTGGTATTTTCCCTCCAATACCCATTTTCTATAAATATGGTTTATTATTGGGAAAGCCCATTTTATGAGACACGAGAGAAATGACGTAAGTTTTGAGCCCTGACCCTTTGAAGGAAAAACACGAGCCTTGAGCCCAATTCACGATACAAGAGATACATGGACCATGGACCCATTCCTTGATGGAGATAAAAAGATAAGTTAAAATGAGTCCAATACATGACGTTAAATTTTTTATTATTATTATTATTTTTTTTTTAAATGTTTGTTTTAAGCTGTTCCCAAAAAACCAAAAGTGACCAAATGTGAACTATAAATCCAAACCATTAGGTATGAGTAATTTTAGGCAAACGCTTGATACATACATACATACCTACATATATATATATATATATATATATATATATATATATCTTAGGCCTTTGTTAGCGATAGGTCCAGGCCTAATTTTTTTTGTTTCTCCCCCGTTTTGGGTTGAGTTTTTTGAGCAATAAAGTATTTATTCAACAAATATATATATATATATATATATGTATGTATTTATATATATATATGTATGTATGTATGTATGTATATTCCTGTGAATGGTTTGTTTTATATATGTTTTCCATAGCGTAATATTAGGACTACAACTTTTGTTATAATTTGCTCATGTGGCAAATCATGAAATGGTGGAGTTGTGGACCCATTATTTTTACTCCACCACTCATAACTTACCACGTAAGCAAGTTATGGCAAAAGCATGATCATCGCCTAACGTAAGCAAATTGTGACAAAACCATGATTGTCGCCTAGCAAGTTGTGGCAAGTTGGTCCTAACATTTTCTTTTTTCAAATCATATAATGGATTCATTTGTTTAATTTTATGAAGATCTTATCAGCTATACAATACTGATGTAACGTTCAAAGGAGACCAAAGCATGATCGTCGCCTATTTTTGCATTATATATATATATGATAAAAGTAAGAAAATATTGATATTAAAATTCAATCATAATAAATTTTGAGTAATGTTAAATACACAAATATTTGCACAAATATTTTTCATAATTGTTGATATAAAACTTTCACTTGGATCCAATATTGACATCATTTTTATTTTTAATTTGATAGTTATAAAAATGTAAAAGTGGGAATTGGATCATGGATCTCTTTAAAAATGAGAGCAGATAATGTCATTAAACTACAAAGACTTTTTTCATTACTTGTAGTATATACGGATGACCCTGCATTTACAAGGATTTTGAAGAGGCAACTATTTTGACTTGTGAAGCTGTGTATTGTTGCAACTTCAAGTGTTTGTCACGGTATTTGGCTTAGAAACTTATTGAAGAAGCTACATATAAGGTAAGAAGAAGCTAATAAGAAATTTGTGGACATAAGTCAATTAACACTGATGATGATGTCGAGAATTTCACCAGTGAGCCACACGATACCTACGCGCTCGAACGTGAACCTGCACAACACAAAGAAGGAAAACCTAACAGAGAGCACCGGTGTGGTGCCGGCCAAATACCCTCCGAAGGTTAAGTCAGAAATATTCTCACAACTCTAGAGTGCTAGAGAGGGTAAATTATGCGTACCTTGATTTGTGAGGGTATTGGGGCTTTTATAGTAGTAGAGGGTGGACTTCTCTTTCTTGGAGTAGAAGTCTTTTCCTTATAGGAATCCTCTTGAACGTAGATTGCGGAATCCTTTCCTTATAGGACTCTTACGTCAAACGTGGAACGCAAGTATCTCATACCAAGGGTCTTTCTGCCTTCCTTATGGTCTTTGGGCCTGCCGATATTTCACATTGGATCCATCTTTAGAGGTTTGGCAGGTAATGGGCCCGTCCACTATCGGCCCACAGTGAATGACCGTCAGGCCCATCTCTAGCCCAAATTCTTCCTCTTCAACTGACATCAAATAATCTAGCATTCTGTGACCGAAGTAATCATACTGATACATACAAGGTATATATCATTTTATTTCAAAATGTATGCTAAAAAGAAAGTTCAACTTGAGTTTGTGAAATTATATGATGAAGTAACAGTACTCGTCATGCTACTAAAATACAACAACTTTTATAAGTTACAAAGGCATTGTTGGGATGATTAGAAAAATTATATTATATTTGAGAGTTTACGAAGGGATTGATGAATCGAATAAAATAGATATATAAAGAATACAATGAAAAGAAAATAGATATCTATATGTATACTATTTGGATGTTTGAAAGAAAAGATAAGAAAAAGTAACTTTTTTAGAGAGGAATGAAAAGGAATTGAAAGGAAACTTTTATAATAACATTACTATTATTCCATTTCTTTAATAAAAATAGTGGAATAAAAAGAAATTGAAAGGAATGAACTACCATTTATGTGAGAAAGGAAGAATTGACCAGGTGTATTGAATGATTTTCCATGTGTGAGAGCCCACTGACTTCCAACACCCATATCTCAGCCAAGAGGGTTGCACACTTGCAGTTATAAATGCAAACTATTTTGTAAGATTCTTTTGTAAAAGCAATTTAGAGAACTCATATCTGCAAAATTTGACCAAATTCTGAAATTAAAAGGCACTTTTTCTCTTTTAGTCTTCCACTTTTCCAATATACCAGACATCCCACTCTTCACATTTTCCAATATACCAGACATCCCAAATACACATTAAAAAGAATACCAATGATTTATATGTTTCGACTTTTAACCTATGTCCATGGGTGATAACTGTTAGGACATATCTGATTCACTTGGTAAGAACATATGTCATTCTTTTATGTAATTGGCTAATCTTTTGACAAAACGTACTTTATTTGTAATTGGGTAGTTATAGGTGTTTTTAATACTTCAAGAAACAAGGTTTCAAGATCAAGTGTTGAAGTCATCAAGTCTGTCTAAGAAATAAGCTGAGAAGTGCAAATTTATTAATGCTCGACAACTGGCTCGACAGGTGCATCTATCAAGCTTAAGAAAGCTGTTCTAGCCCCGTGTGCTTGACAGCTTCTCGACAGCTCCTTGACAGCTCCTATCTATCGAGGTTTATGAAATTCAGAATTCTAATCTAATTTTCTTGGGATTCGTGTTTATGTGTTTGGGCCTTCTTTTCTCCTAACCCTAGACATATAAAAGGACTGTTTTAAGAGTCGTCAAAGTGTACACAAGTTGGAGCATTGAGCAAAGTCTGTTCAAGCAATTTGTGACTGGAGACAAAGTTTTGCCCTAGTTCATCATTCTTGAAGAAGTTGCTGTGTATGTGCACCTTTGGGTTTTGTGACCAAACATCTTCTTGATCTTCATCGTTGGGATGAACTGAAGAACTTTGCAGCCAACAATCTTCTACAGTTGGTGATTGAAGTCGCCTACTGGGATCCGCGCATTGGTTAGTCACGTACTTGGGAGCCGTGCATCAAAAGGGGAAATTGTCACTACAGAACAAGTCCAATTGGGTATTGGGGTAAGGGTTCAACTGTAGGTTCGTATAAGGTACTGGGTTTTCTTTACTTATAACCGCTTGTTGTGATAATAGTGAAATTTCGGGAGTGGTGACCTAAAAATCATCCGGTGGGATTTTTGCCTTCAGGTTTTCCCCATTCGTAAACAAATCACCGTGTTATTTATTTTTCGCTGCATAATTAGTTTATTGGTAATTTGTTTATTCTACCACGCGTTTGTATGTTAGTTAACTTAATTAATTCACTTGGCTAAATTAATTGGTTAATTTATCACAAGGGGTCAATTCCTTTTTGGCCTATCAAGTGGTATCAGAGCAGGTACACTCTGATTAGGTTTAATCTTTGCTGTGTTGATCCATTGACCCCTGTTTGTCATGGATAGAGGACAGTCGTTAATTATTCCTCCTTTATTTGATGGCACTAATTATGTATACTGGAAAGTACACATGAGAGCTTTCTTGCAGTCTTTAGATGAGAAGGTGTGGCAAGCTGTAGAGATTGGCTGGACTAAGCCAAAGGAGGCACCGACCGATTGGGATGAAGCAAAAATCAAGGCGGCAAACTTCAACAGTAGGGCTTTGAATGCCTTATTTAGTGCGGTCACCAATGAGGAGTTTAAGAAGATATCCTCCACTGAAACTGCTAAGGAAGCATGAACCATCCTCCAGACAACCTATAAGGGTACAAAAGCTGTCAAAGATTCAAAACTTCAGAGGCTTACTACAAGTTTTGAAGAGATAAAAGTGGAAGAGGATGAGTCGTTTGATGAGTTCTATGCCAAGCTCAAGGACATAGTGAACTCAGTCTTCAATCTTGGGGAAATCATTCCTAAACCCAAGATTGTGAGGAAAGTGCTTAGATCTCGACCCGAGAGATTTCATGCCAAGATTACGGCGATCGAGGAATCAAAGGATATTAACAAGATTCTTTTGACTGAGCTGGTTGGAAATCTGCAGACCTACGAGCTAGGGCTATCAAGAATTGGCAAGTCAAGTAAAGGCAAGAGTATGGCACTGAAGGCTAAGAGCAATGACACAGATGAGTCTTCCGATGATGAAGAGTCCAAGATGAAGTCCTACATCACTAGGCAGTTCAAGAAGTTTATGAAGAATGCCAATGGAAAGGGCTTTGACAAGGACCGTAGGCAATCCAGTTCTTCTCAGTTCAAGAGCCAAGACAAATGGAAGAAGGATGCAAAGGATGGTGGTCAGTACACTATTCCTGCAGGACCTAAGTGCTTTGGGTGTCATGGATTCGATCACATGAAGCAAGAGTGTCCCACATATCTCAAGAGCATTGGGAAGAGTAAGGCACTTGCTGCAATCTTGAGTGACACTGAGCCTGAGGATGATTCCGACAATGAGGATGACAGAATCTTGAATTCCTTCACTGCCACAGTGAATCCTACTGAAGGGATTGTTAAAGACGTGGACGAAGAAGAAGAATTGGTGGATTCTAAGTGTGAGAAGATGGATGATCAAGATGATATCCATACAGCCTATGAGAAACTGTACAAGCTTTATAAGAAGCATGAGAAACTGTATAGGCTGGCCACCAAGAAACTCAGTGATGTGGAACTTGATCATGAAGAATTGTCCACAAAGTTTGATGAGGCTAATCAGACTATTGGAGTGCTGAGGTTTGAGAACAATTTCTTGGCTGAGAAGACCAAGAAGCTTGAAGCGGAACTGTTTCAAGTTAGAGCTCAATTGGAGAGGACTTCAAGTGCAAAGCTTGATGAGATGCTCAGCATTCAGAAATTTGCTTCAGATCGAACAGGTTTAGTGTATGGTCTTTCTTCCTCTAATATTGCTTCTACTAGTGCTACTGTTTTTGTTCCTCCTGCTAATAATGCTGAAATTGAGAACAATGATGTTAAAACTGAATTAGCTAGTGAGAACTTAGATAAGGGTAAATCTATCTTAGGAGCACCCCCTAAGCAAGATAAGAAAGATGTTAAAAACCCTAGGGCTAAGAATGCTAACTCTCAAAAGCCTAAATAGAAGAAGCAGCATCTCTGTCATCATTATGGAGATGCCAGTTAAACTCGACCAAATTGCTATAAGTGGTTAGCCACTCAACAGAGCAGCGGCATGATAGCATCTGGAAGCCAGAATCAGCTTCAATCCTTTCTTGCTCCTCTTGGAGATCTTCTCAAAGCCCTCATGTTCCTTTCGAACTTGAACGATTTCAATTCTTCCCCCTCACTGCTGGTTCAAATGTTTAATTAATGGAAAGGCTCTTCCAAGGTGTGGAAGGAAAAGGGCTCCAAGTGATTCTATCACTTTCTTCTATCTTCTTGTTTTTGTTTGTTGCATTACCTGTGTATTTTGCTTTACTGTTTTGAGTCAGTCTAGTTTTATGCTTTGCTTTGTTTAACTTGTCTTTGTTTGGTTTTTTTTTTTTTTTTTTTTTTTTTTTTTTTTTTTTTTTTTTTTTTTTTTTTTTTCAGTTTTGCTTATTTTTGTTTTTCATATAAAATAAAAAAAATCAATTGAAAAATTAGAAAATACAAACAGTGTGTGTTATGTGTACATTGGTACTTATGTACCTTGGATGGCCATTGAAACAAAGTTTTCTAAACTTTGTATCTCTTATAGCTTAGATGAGCATCTCCATGCACAACTAAGCAAGTGAGCTTTATGGCTCTTGTTTGTGATGAGTAAGATTAAGCTATCTCTTGGACTTAACACTCGTATCACTCTTTTTGATGGGAAGGACTAGAAAATCTTAAGAGAAAGGCATAAATAACAATCTCACCACTGTTGCCCGCCAATCATGAAAGACATCTGTATGCTTTGGCATAGCAAAAGTGTGATGTCAATGACATTTATATGCTTCGGCATAGCAAAATTGGAATGTCAAATATCATTGGGTATTTATTTTCTCTATCTTATATGCCCATGCATGATATGCTAAATTAAAAAGAAAAAAAAATGCAAAGAAAATAAAAAGCAAAAAGATAAAAAATGCTTTAAATATGATTGCAAGCGTAAATTCTAAGAGATGTGGGAGTTATAGGATGTACTTCGAAAGCGATAGTCCCCATCAAATAGTTATGATTGTGTGTGAGTTAAAGTGAGTTTCTCATATCTCAAATCGTCATAACATGTATACACTTATGCAATCTTGCGATGTTTTTTCATGCACAACACGCAATATTCTTTGCTAGTCTTGATACATGTGCAGGTACAATGTGATTTGGTCATCACAAGGTTTTACATGTGTTAATGTATGCTTACTAAACTATCATGACTTGTTTTTGAAATATAAAATTAGTTAGATTTGTTTAGTGTGTGTGTGTGTGTGTGTGTGTGTGTGTGTGTTTGAGATCCAAGTGCTTAAAATTATTGTTGAGAGATGATTTTGAGAGCTTAATATGTTGATTGGATCATTGGTTGAGTTGCATGTTGGATTACATTCATATATGTGTTTTTCTCTTCTCGAAAAACTGTTTTCAAAAGCTAGCTCGACACCTCTTCGATACCTAGCTATCTGTCGAGCTTCTTAAGCTTTTTCTTATCACAATCTTGACAGCTTCTTGACACCTGGTGGATCAATCAAGAAAGTTTCTGCCTCCTCGATAGCTTCTCGACAGCTGGATCGATCGATCGAGTTTCTGTTCTTGGTTCTGGTGGTTTGTTCCTCGACACCTTCTCGACACCTTCATCTGTTGACGACTATTTCCTCGACACCTTCCTCGATAGATGGTTTGACACCCCTCGATACCTTCATTTGTCGAGCTTTACTGAACTCCTATATATTTGTTCAGCGCGATCCGGAACTCATTTCTCTTGATATCTCTCTCAATAGCTCTCTCTTTTCTCTCCCAAACACTCTCATCTCACTCCAATCTTGTTCCTCAAGGTTTCTTCAAGCTTTGTCAAGTTTTTCATCACTTGGTAAGCTTATATTCTCTCATTATTCATGCATTTCATGTTTTGAAACCTAGGTTGATTTTTTCAAAATTGATGAGTTGTTGTTGCAATTTTGGGATGAGTTTTCACTTAAATGAGTTTAAAACTTCATGCATTGCATCACATATGCATTATAACAGTATTTTCATGCATTTAGATGTGTGCAATATGTTTGTGTGCTGGTAGGATTGGATTGGGCTGAGCCCATGATGAAATTTGTTTTGCATGTCACATGTTTATGCATTTCTCATGCATACGTACTCTCTATTCAATATACTTGTTATATTTGAATTACTTTGAGACTTTTCTGATTGTCTCTCTCTCTCTCTCTCCCTCTCTTTCTGTTTACGTTAGTCGTGTCTATGGCACCTAAGCGTAAATCTGCTCCATCTCGAAACCCTTTTTGTTCCAAGGCATCATCTTCTTCTGATCCTACTCCTTCTAACATTCGGTTCCGTGATGAGGATGGCCGAAAGGCTTTCTCGGAGAACTTTTCTAGACGAGGTGTTCATTCGAAACGCCAAGTCATTTTCGCAGACTTCGCCGACACCGACCTTGCCATTGTCATTCACAGTCGGGGATGGGAGTCACTGTGTGACGTCTCGGTCACTTGTCATTTCGTTCTTATCCAGGAGTTTTACTCCGACATGCACGGGATTGATCGTTCAGTACCTCTTTTCTTCACTCGTGTTCGAGGTACGCGCATTCCTGTCACACCGCAACTTGTTGCGGATGTGCTTCGGGTTCCTAGGATAGAGTTTCCTGACTATCCTAGTTGTGAGCGTCTGAGGACTGTGTCCAAGGATGAGCTCATGTCCGCTTTCTGTGAGCACCCTTTTGACTGGGGTGAGCGTCAGTTTACACCATGTCGGCCTTTTGCTAAAGGTCCTAGATTCTTGAACATGGTGATGATCTTTGTACTCCATCCCCTCTCTCACTATAACTCCATTACAGAGCCTCGTGCTCGATTTTTGTTGTCCCTACTTGAGCATCTTACTATAGACTTCCTTTCTCATTTCATTCTTTTTATCATAGATGTTCATCTAGATTCGGCGTCCCGTGATAAGTTCATCTTTCCTTTCCCTATCACGAGGATTCTACGCCATTTTTCCGTCCCTTTTCCCGTGTCCATCCCTTTCACCTTCATGTGTGCCATAGATGTCGCTACCGTAAAATATAGTGAGGCACAGTTTAGGTCGTAACAGGAGTCAGCAGCACCTCCCTCCCGTTTGGCTCCTTCATCTCGATCTGCTCCATCCACATCTGCCCCCTCCTTTTCCATGGGTGATGTGACTCTAGGAGACATCATGACGCAGTTTCAGCTCATGGATGCTCGCTTTGATACACTCTTTACTGAGTTGTATCAGGTGAATGTTTGTGTTGGCCGTATTGCTAGGCGGCAGGCAACCATGGGTGGTTTTGCTTCTAAGACTTCTCCTCCACCACCACCTCCTGTAGCTTCTGATTCTGCAGCTGAGGATGATGATGATGATGGCGATGACGATGATGCTTTTGATGATGATGATGGAGATGCTAACTCTACCGATGAGATGTTTACTTGACACTTTTACCCTTTGTCATTCGTGACAAAAATGGAGAGTAGTTTTGGGATATGAGACTAGTCATTCTTAGGGGGAGAGTTAGTATAGGACCTTTTTGTTAGGGGGAGTGTTGTTGATATGAGGGATGTAGTGAGGATTTTATGTATCTTTTCTTTTCTTTCTTTGATAGATACATTGTTCTTGTACATTGGGTCTTGTGACCATTTTTACACATACATTGTACTTATCTTCTTTATATGTGGATATATGTTTTTCTTTCACCTAACCCTTACATGTTTTGTTTCTTTTCTCTCTTTATACACATGCTTCTTATACTTGTATGCAATCTATTATTTCTGTTTCACACTAAGATGCCTTGATGAGTTTTGTTTAAAGTGTTTCAGAAATACAGGTTGTCAAAGTCTACTTGCCATAAACTCTCTTTTTGCAAAGTTTTTCAAGAGTTTGTGTTACGATAGATTTTATTGTATTCAACAAGTGAATATAAGTTGAGTGATTTATGACTTCTCTCATATGTTAATTTGTTTGTTGTGGTTTTGTCACGGATTGCCAAAGAAGTAGATTGTTAGGACATATGTGGTTCACTTGCTAAGAACATATGTCATTCTTTTATGTAATTGGCTAATCCTTTGACAAAATGCACTTTACTTGTAATTGGGTAGTTCTGGTGTTTTTAATACTTCAAGAAATAAGGTTTCAAGATCAAGTGTTGAAGTCATCAAGTCTATCCAAGAAACAAGATGAGAAGTGCAAATTCATTAATGCTCGACAGCTGCATCTATCGAGTTTAAGAAAGCTGTTCCAGCCTCGTGTGCTCGACAGCTTCTCGACAACTTCTATTTGTCGAGGTTTATGAAATTCATAATTTTGATCGGATTTTCTTGGGATCTGTGTTTATGTGTTTGGGCTTTCTTTTCTCCTAGCCCTAGACATATAAAATGACTGTTTTAAGGGCCGCCAAAGTGTACACAAGTTGCACAAGCATTAAGCAAATTCTGTTCAAGCAATTTGTGACTGGAGACAAAGTTTTGCCCTAGTTCATCATTCTTGAAGAAGTTGCTGTGTATGTGCACCTTTGGGTTTTGTGACCAAACATCTTCTTGATCTTCATCGTTAGGATGAACTGAAGAACTTTGCAGTCAACAATCTTCTACAGTTGGTGATTGAAGTCGCATACTGGGATTCGCGCATTGGTTAGTCACGTACTTGGGAGCCGTGCATTAAAATGAAAAATTGTCACTACATAACAAGTCCAATTGGGTATTGGGGTAAAGGTTCAACTGTAGGTTAGTATAAGGTACTGAGATTCCTTTACTTGTAACTGCTTGTTGTGATAATAGTGAAATTTCAAGAGTAGTGACCTGAAAATAATCCGATGGGGTTTTTGCTGTCAGGTTTTCCCAATTTGTGAACAAATCAACGTGTTGTTTATTTTCCGCTGCATAATTAGTTTATTGGTGATTTGTTTGTGCTACCACGCATTTGTATGTTAATTAACTTAATTAATTCACTTGGCTAAATTAATTGGTTAATTTATCACAAGGGGTCAATTCGTTTTTGGCCTATCAATAACGAGGAGAAAATTTCATTGATAAATATGGAGAACACAAAATGGTGTAATAGTACTCTCACAATGCCCACATTCCAGTACACCCAATGCTATTTTCTCACACAAATACAAAAGTTCTCTCTCAATACAAAGGTTGGGACTCAATACAAAGTTTGGGGTTGCACCTAATACAAAGAGAAGTTTTCTCTTCTTTATACATCCCCTGGGGCGGCTGCACATACACTTCAGGGGGCTCAAATGAACCCCCTGACTTGAAAAAAAAACAATATATATATATATATATATATAACATTGCTTTATTAATTTAATTTACTCTTAAAAATATTTTTGCACACCCTAGTCACAAATCAGCTTATCCCACAATTAAACAACACGGTCTATTATTTATATATGAATAAATGTGGTTGTATGAGTTAATAATTATACAGTGCAATTGGAGTTGAATTTTGTCATTTAGATTAAAATATTTTTATAAAAAAATTGACAAATATATAACCACAATTGCATAAAAATATTATACAAAATTAACAAAATAAAATAGTCATACTTACATTGACAATAAATAACGACGAATAATAATAAACTATTATGAGATGATTTCAAAATATAAAAACTCATAAAAGAAAATTATAAAACTTTACGTATTTGTATGTTTTTTTCGATAATTTAATGTATATATTTAAATTTTTTTTTTATATTAAATTTTGTTTAATTTAAGATTACCTCCTAACAAAATTTCCCCGCCGGTGCACATCCCCCAACAAGCCCCTTCATTTTGCCACACCACTGGCTCACATTTTGCTGCTCAGCCACACCACTTTTGAATAACAAGCACCATATATACAGAGCAAAACAATACCTAAGTGTCGGCATGCAAACAAGAAAGCGATGCGACAAAGAAGTCAACAACTTCGGCAAAGACCATGAAGCAAATCTAACACATTTAATGTAGATGTGATACCAAATCTTGACAATGCACCAAAATCACAAACTTCAGGAGACAAATCTGATCTTGGCATGCACCTAAAGCCACGCCTATATTAACTTGTGGTGACAATGCATGCAAAAGAGAGAAGTGATCACATCACATGCAAGTACAATTTGGCTTATGCTACTTTTCCAAAATTGGAAAAGTACTACAATCAGTAATTCCATAGTCAAATAAAGTGGCTATTTTCTAACAATTACAACGACACGACGCAAATCGGCCATCAATAGAAGAGTCGAACGAAAATGCTAATACAAAGATGCAACAAATGAAAATGTAACTTATCTTTTCGGAATTAATTATTACATTTTTCAAGTAGCCATGATTGAAGTTATATTTTCCTAATCAACTATACTCATTTCTTGGCAACTCATGAGTGGGCAAACCATTATGACGGTTAAATATTAGTATTGATATATCATATTAAATATGCTAATATGAATGCAGAAGTGAAAGTATAAAGTTTAGAACATAATACAATAACACATAAGGGTTACACATTAATAATATATTAGAGTGTAGTACAAATCTTGTGTTATAATGAACCATAACATGTATATATATAGTAGATTAAATCCTAAACTAATAGGCTTAGTGTATAAGTAAAAGACTTGGCTTGCACACAAAGTAAAATTAAACTTGAGCTTATGCTAATAGAGTAATATATCTTTAACACTCCCTCTCAAACTTAAGATGGAAACTTGATGAAATCTTGAGATTTGATAAGGTTGAGAAGATCCTTTGAATGAAATTTGGTTCTATAACGGTGGTTCAAGTGGTTCTATAACGGTGGTTCAAGGACGGCAATGGTCTTGCAATATTGACGCGACTTCTAATGGTGGAATGACTATAATGAAAAGTTTTGATGATAGCAGTGAGACTTAACTTGCACACAAAATAAAATTAAACTTGAGCTTATACTAATGAGCTAATATATCTTTGGCAATGAACTCACCCTCGATTGTAAGATACCATAGCCCCACCAAAACTCTAGTCTTCACTCATATTGGAGAGTGTAAACAGGCCCGGTTAGAATTCAAACTATATAAAGTTCCTAAAAAAAGAAGAAGAAAGAATTCAAACTATATAATATTAATATTACCTATCTCCCATATATTCGGTCTGTAGGTGGTATCTGCATTCGATTAAACTATATATTCTTTCCTTTGTGGGTGATATCTGCATTCCATGCTGTTATCGAGCGGGATCTTCACATGCTCGAAAGGTCAGCAAAATATATATTAACCCATAATTTCTTTCTAGTAAAGAATGCAAAGGAATCTATACAATATTGAATTAGATCAAATTATAGATATGTCAATTTTCTTATCTAATAAGTTAAAACTCACTTGGCTTATTTGCCCGGCTCTTTATTTTAAGTAGTTTTATGAGAGTAGTCAATCCTCGTGCCCATACTTTTGTATGTATGGGACACCAGAGTCGGACAACCTTTCTTGGGAGCAGTTGGTTAATAGTACTATATAACAATTAACAAATGAAAGATTAAATATAATGTAATGAGTTGTGTTCTTAGCAACTTTTGACATAACAAAGATATTCAATCACCTGATTAACGCAAACAAACGAAATGACAGACTCCACAGGCACAGCTCCAAAGAGCAAGCTCCAAGGCAAGGTGGCCATAATCACTGGCGGAGCAAGCGGCATGGGTGAGGCCACGGCGCGCCACTTTGCCACTCACGGCGCAAGAGCCATCGTCATCGCTGACGTCCAAGACGAGAAGGGCCAAAACGTCGCCGCATCTATCGGCCCCAACATATGCACCTATGTCCACTGCGATGTCAGCGACGAGGAACAGGTGAAAACATTGGTAGACTCCACAGTCAATACGTACGGACGCCTCGACATCATGTTTAGCAACGCGGGCATGGCTCGAGCGACCCACACGTGCGATCAGACCGTGTTGGACGTAGACTTGTCGGCTTACGACAAGCTCATGGCGGTGAACGCGCGTGGGATGGTGGCGTGCGTGAAGCACGCGGCGAAGGCGATGGTGGAAGGGCGCGTGAGGGGTAGCATAATTTGCACAGCGAGCATGGCGGCGAGTATGGGTACGGACAGGTTTGTCGATTACGTGATGTCAAAGCATGCAGTGTTGGGGTTGGTGAGGTCTGCGAGCTTGCAAGTGGGTTCATATGGGATACGCGTGAATTGTGTTTCACCAGGGGCAGTTGGAACGCCATTGATGAAGGAGATGTTGGGGTTTGAAAATGATGAGGAGGTAGATAAGGTGGTAGAGTTGAGTTCGAACTTGAAAGGTGGGGTGTTGAGGCCCAAAAATGTGGCAGACGCTGTGGTGTTTCTTGCTTCTGAAGATTCCCAATTTGTCACTGGCCATAATTTGGTGGTGGATGCTGGGTTTAGAGTTTAGAGTTAGCTAAGGACAGACTAGCCCCCTATTACTCTATATGTTTGTATCTTTGTGTGTTGTGTCCTAGGCTATTACTCGTTTGTTGCTTCACAGTTTTTTTTTTTTTTTTGGTGTGATAAGGTTGCTTCACAGTTGGTTATTGCAGAATAGATCGCAATGATTGTAATGACCCAAATAATTAGACCATCTTGCTATTTTTCCCCCATGATTCATTTTTGTATAAATATGTTCTTTTATTTTTGGGAAGATCCATTCGATGAGAGATGACAGAAATGATCGAAAGCACGGGCCTTGAACTTAATCCGCAATACAAGAGATACACGGGGAATAAACCCATTCAATGTTATGGATAAGAGACAAATTATGAGTCCAATACATGATGGTAAAAAACTAAAAATTGAAAGAAAAAAAAAAAAAAAAAGATAAATTACAAAGTTAGTCTCTATAATTTACATTATATTTCAATTAGGTTCCTATCTTTTTAATTATGTCAATTTGATTCCTAACTTTTTAGTGTCGCGTCAATTTAGTCTCTACCGTTATTTTTTTTTTAAAAAAAACTAATGGGTTAAACGGAATAATAAAAAATTATTTTTCATACTACATCATCTGCTAACTGTACTGTCACATCGATTCAAGAAATAGAAACTAAATTAAAATATGAACTGAGAAAAGTTTGGGGAAACTAACAAGTTCTAAAATCCCTAAAATCAATACTCTCTTCTTTCTCATCTCCATCCCTAAAATCCCTGAAGTTGTAGACGGGGAAGCTACTTTGCTTACTTGTTTGGAGTCGATCTTGTTTGCTCCTCAATTTCTCATAGATTATGTTGTTTGGTTGGGCGAAATAAAGCCATTATCCTATTTTAAGGAATGTAGATGTTTAGCATGGTGTACTACATCTACACCAATGAGATCACAGGGATTTTCCATGGCCAATTCCAAGATTTTTTTACAACTAAATATCAACTAAAAACTGAAAAGTAAATAAATTTAATCTGGGTTTTAGACCCATAAACTCAACCACTATTATTATTATTATTATTATTTTTTGAGATAGCCACTGAAATTTTAGATCTAAATTTCAATGTAACCAACGAAACGACGACAACCAAAGAAAAGAGAGAAAGGAAAGGTTTCCAATCTTCCACCTACAAAATCAGATCTCTGACCCATTGCCAACAATTTTCAAGATTCAACGATGCTGACGTCGTGAGGAAGAATTTTGGTACCATCCATCTCTCAACACTGTGAGGAAGAATTGAAGAAGATAAGTTTTCTTGTGAGCTCATGTTTTCTAACAAGTTGGACAACAAGTAATGGTGAAGAGGATACATTTGTTATTTTGCAGTTTGAACTAGTAGCTTAATGCCAGTGCTTCTAAGGTTGCTGATAAACTTGGCCTATTCTCACTCAATCAGCGTCCTAGGAAGCATTTGCTTTCCCTATACCCATCAAAACCCAGAACTTGGATGGGTATAAAACACCTTAAATTTCTTTATTTTTAGAGTTTTATTTTTCCTTTTATTTTTAATTAATCTGGCAGTATATGCATCCTAGTTGGCATAAATATTAATATTTAAATATCATAGTTTGACACATCAGCTTTTTCCATCTAAGGGATAACGGTAGAGACCAAATTGACACGACACTGAAAAGGTTAGGGGTCAAATTAACACAATTGAAAGGTTAGAGACTAAATTGAAATATGATGTAAATGATAATGACAAAATTTGTAATTTACCACCAAAAAAAAAAAAAAAAAAAAGTCTTATCAAGTGTCAACCCATTCCAAAAATATGACAAAAAATGTGAGACGTAAATCCAACACATTAGGTATGAGGAATTTTAAGCAAATGACTAATTAAAATGGTAGGATTAAATTTGTTTGTTTCTTTTTTTTAGAGTATATTTGGTATACTATAATAAGCACTCTAATGTGTAATACATATTCTTATAGTTTAGGCTATTCTGTACTTTTGTTATATTTTTATTATATGAAATAATCATTTCTTATAGATAGCTATTTATTAAAATAAGAAATAATTATTCCTCTTTAAAATGATTGTAATAATTATCCCTTATTAGTTATAATAATTTATAAAATTAATATATTTTTAAATAAAGAAACTTTCCCTATATACATAGTAATAATGAAAATAAAAAATCATCAAAAAATAACTTCTCTCTCAAATTAAAAAAAAAAAAAAAAATTTCCTGAAACTATAATTATATATGATATTTCTTAAAATAGATTTTAAATTTTATTCTAATGTTACAACTTACGACCAAATTTATGAATATATTTAGTCATTCCATTACAACACATTTTATTTTTAGTAATAAATCCACATTAAGTATAGCAAACCTACTCTTACTTTACAAAATAGGGTTGATGCACTACGACTTGCCTGACAATTTGTGCCATAGGAGATGAGAAAAAAAATTCATGTGTACAGTTTCATATATATTTCAAAACACATAACAGATTCATTTGCTTAGTTGTTTGAAGATCTGACCAGCCATACAATACTGATGGGACATTCAAAGGAGACCAAAGCATGATCATCGCCTACTAGGGCTGTCTAGAGTAACCGATCACCCGTCGAAACCGACCAACCCGACCGGAACCGACCCGTCATGGCCGGACTGACACCTCTGACGGGTCAGTGATGGGTCCAAATCTTCAGAACTCGACCCCGGCGGGTCGAGTGGCAGGTTCCGTCCTCAAAAACCTGATCTACCTGACCCACCCAACAAAACCTCGAAAAGAAGGCCGAAATCCAGGGATGTTTGGGCTTCTTAGCTCCAATCCGGCCACGTTTGGCCTTCCTTTACTCAGATAAGCTCAAATTCTCACTCCGATAAGCTTAAATCCGACGAATCTAGCCCAGATCTACTCAAACTCCGGTAAGCTCGACTCTAACTCGGCCAAACCCCTTTAGATATCTGCCAAATCTCGGCCATATTTCCATAGATACAAAGGAATATCGGCCAAATCTCGTTAGATCTGGCCAGATTTCGGCCAAAACCGGTGAAATCGGAAAACCCGAAACTGACTGAGGAAAACCCGAAATCCGATACGACCCAACCCGCTTGATCTGAAACTGCATCCGGGTCGGTTACGGGTTGAAATCTTCCCCACCCGAGACGATCGAGTCGAGTTCGGGTTAGGCACAAACCCGACCCGACCCGACCCTTGGACACCCCTATCGCCTACATTGACATTATATAAATGTATTTATAAAGTATTATAAAACATTGATATTATGATTGAATAGTAATGAAATTTAAGTAATGTTACATGGACAATATTTTTATAATTTTTTTCATAATTGTTAATGTAGTTTATTGTGATTGAAGTAACAATATTTTCACTTGAATTCAACATTGACATTGTTTTTTTAATTTTATATTTATAAAAATGGGAGAAGGGAATTTAGATCATGGATCTCCTTAAGAATGAGAGCAAGTAATATCATTGAATTACAAAACTTTTATTATCACTTGTAGTCTATATGGATGATATTGCATTTACAAGGATTTCAAGAAGAAACCAATTTTAACCCTTTCTACTTATGAAGCTATGTATTTGCAACTTCAATTGTTTGTCATGGGATTTGGCTTAGAAACTTATTGAAGAAGCAACACAGTGTAAGAAGAAGCTAACTAGATATTTGTGGACAATAAGTCAACATTGACAATAGAAAATAATTAATTATTTAGTGACCAAAGTAAGCATATTGATACATACAAGGTATCATTTTATTTGGGAATGTAATTAAGCTAAAAAGAAAGTTCAACTTGAGTTTGTGAAGTTACATATTAACTGACAGATATATTCATTAAGCTACTCAAATATGACACTTTTTATAAGTTACAAAGGCATTGCAATGAGTGATTAGAAAAATAATATTTTATTTGCGAGTTTATAAAGGAATTAAATGGAATATAATAGATATGATAGAATAGAATGAAAAGAAAATAGAAAACTATCTTTCTTGTATTTGGATGTTTGAAAGGAAAGAAATGAAAAAGTAACCTTTTCTTCATGTGGAAAGAAAAGGAATTGAAATGAAAATTTTATAACAACGTTACTTTATTCCCATTTCTCTAATAAAAATAGTGGAATGGAAAAAAAAAATTGAAATGGATGCCCTACCATTTATGTGAGAGGAAGAAGACTTGATTCTTGAGTATTGAATAATTTTCCATATGTTAGAACCCACCTACTTCTAACAAGCATTTTTTTTTTTTTGATAAGCTAACAAGCATTTCTTAAACCAAAAGGATATCACTTGAAATTGCAATCCACTTTGCTAGATTCTATTGTGAAAACAATTTAGTTGACTCACATACTATTTTGCAAATTTGGCTGAAATTTGAAATTAAAAGTCACTTTTTCCATCTTAGTCATTAACTTTTTCAATTTACCATACATCCCACCCTTTACATTACAATAGATCCTTCAAAAATAATATAAAATATTTTTTTTTTATTTGTTTCCAAAGCATTTTACCCTCACACCTAACTTAGTGTGCAAACGCGCTTCCCAAACACGTTTGCGTTTTTTTTTTTTTTTTTTACTTTTCAGCTTTCCCAGCCGGCTTTTTGTACTGTTCATTACTGTTGCGGCTACTGTTCATTGAACAGTAGCCATAACATTTGACTTTTTCACACAAATTTGACTGTTCACGGACCCACAAATTTCACTTTTCAGTAACTTTTTCATTAAAAATGGGTCCTACAATACTATTTACACATTTAAAAATTATTTTGCTACAGTGTTTTCAGTTTTCAGTTTTCAGTTTTCAATTTTCAGTTTTCAACTGTATCCAAACGAACCCTTAGTCCATGCGCCTTCAAAAAAAAAAAAAAAAACTTAGCCCATGCCAAATAGGGGCTAGGTCAACCTACGCCAAACACCACCGCAACCACCCACATTTAGATCAACATAGCCCCTTCCCCATGACAGTGACTCAACACCAAATCCACAAAGGATGTCGCACGCCAGTGATCCATGGCCACCTATGCTCCCTGGCCAACGAACATTGAGAAAGGGGTGGCTCTATGTGTTGGTGTGGGTGGTCTTACTTGAGGAAAAAAAATTATATACCTTAAAAAATTAATTTTAAATTAATATAGCTTATATATTGACCACCCTAAAAAAAGAACCTTGAACACCCTAAACAAAAATTTGAGTCCATCAAAAATAAAATTTGACCATTTTGTTTCATTAAAGGTTAATTTTAGTAATTTATAGTGAAATAGCAATTTTAGATCAATAGCTTGATTGTCAAACCGCAATTTTATCAAATATTTAATTGCGACTTTTAAAATTGTATTTTCAAAAGACATATTTTAAAATCACTATTTTTTAAAAAATAAACACATTTTTTTCGAACATCTAGTCTATTAGTGCTTGCTTTTGTCTTTAATCGAATTTGTAGGATTTACGTAGTGCATTTTGTACGTAATGCATATGCTCTAAAGTAATGTCTAAATGCTTTATTAAATACGATTAATGTAATGGTTGAATTCCTAAGTTAAATATATTGAATGAACTTATAATTTATCATTTTTTATTTTGCTAGTACTATGAACAAATTTTTTATTAGAAAATAAATTGTATTGCAAGATTTATATTCTTAGCAAATTTGAATTGACTTGAATAATTTACACCTGATGTAACTCTACAAAAGTTACACATTTTTTAGAACGTAGATTTCTAAAAGATCTAATGGTTAAAAAAAACAACATTAAATATGATTGTTTCCACCTTATTACCTAATTAATACTAGCATTCTCTCTCTCTCTCTCTCTCTCTCTCTCCTTATTTATTACTTTCCAAGAGATAATATTTTGTTCAACACAACCTAAACAAAAAATTTAATTTTCTGGTTAGACTGCGTTAAAGCAGCAGATAATTTTTTTTTTTTTTTTTAATTTATGGTGAAGATAGAAGTATATATTTGTGTAAAGAAAAAACTGAGTTTGAACACAGGTAACATGTAATCTCAGCCGTGGATGTAGACCCCACGTAACAGTGAATGAATCTAACCCAAAATTCGCTTCTTATTGACACTCCACATTCTCTATAAATTACCACCTAAAACCCCAACTCTGGACTCGTACCGCTTGGCAAGGCAAACCCCTTTGGTCCACATTTTCATTCAGCCAAGCACAACCCATTCTAACTCTCTCTCTCTCTCTCTCTCTCTCTCTCGGTAGGCCTAGTTCTTATATTTCTTGTTAAGATTTGGTTTGCTCTATTTGCAATCTTATAATAGAAATGTGCATTAAGGTTTCAGATCTGGTGGCATTTTTAATTGCGTTTTTAGTGTGTGTAAATATGAGATTATGATAAGTTGGGTATTGGGTGTTTGAGGAAACCCTTGAATCAACCATTTCTGATTTGGTTTTTTTTTTTTGGTGTTTGTGTTTGTGTAAAGGGTATTTCTGTTGGACTGTGAACTGGACTCAGGTTTTAATTCATTTATGTTATTTAAATCAGTTTGCACTTGTGGGTACTTTTAAGGTTGCTCTAGCAAAGTTTTGAATGATTGTAAATTATCACTTGAGTTTATTCACAAATAAACTCAGTTTTTTCTTTGTTTTTTTGTTTACACAATTATATACTTCTATCTTCACCGTAAATTTATATAAAAAAAAAAAAAAAAATTTATCTAATGAGAAAAAGTTATCTGATAAAAAAAAAAAAAAGTTATTTGCTGCTTTATTGCTATCTAACCAGAAAATTAGATTTTTTGTTTAGGTTGCGTTGAACAAAATATTATCTCTTGGAAAGCAATAAATAATGAGAGAGAGAGAGAAAGAGAGAGAATGCTAGTATTAATTAGGTAATAAGGTGGAAGCAATCATATTTAATGATGTTTTTTTTTAACCGTTAGATCTTTTAGAAATTTACGGTCTTAAAAATGTGTAACTTTTGTAGAGTTACACCTGGTGTAACTCTCTAAAAAATTACACATTTTTTAAACCATTGGATTTAAATAAGAGATAATAAATGAGATCAATTAGAATATTAGCATTAATGAGGATCTTTTTTTTACCGTTAGATCTACTTAAATCCAATGATTTAAAAAATGTGTAACTTGAACTCATCTCATATATATATATATATATATATATAGTAAAGCGTTGCATCAATTCAATCCTTATTGGTTTAAAAAATACAAAAATTGGTTGGAATGGGTCATAAAAAATAAAAATATGATGCATTTTGTTTATAGTATTAATTATTTAGAAAAGGTGCAGGTAAATGAATGATTACTTAGTTATGTACATTGAAAAATATGCAGCTAATAGCATTGATAATGAAGTTATCATACAATGATTTCAAAATGTCAAAACTTGTAAAATGAAAATTTTAAATTTTATGTATTTGCGTGTTTTTTGTAACGTTAATATATTCAATTTTTATTTTTATTATTATTATTATTATTAAATTTAAGTTTCTTAATGACCATTTTTAAGAAAATTCCGAGAGAGAGAGAGAGAGAGAGAGAGAGAGAGTTGAAATTTTATAGCTATCTAGATTTAGAACCAATTTTGTGTGTAATTTGTTAATTTTTATTAAATAGAGATAGGAAGAGTCGGATGTAAATGCTAATAGTATTTTTTGCTGAAAAAAATGCTAACATAGTAAGATGCAACAAATGAACATCTAACTTAATTTTTCGGTCCTTCTCAAAAAAAAAAAAAAAACCTTAATTTTTCGGCATTATATATTACATTTTTCAAGTAGCCATTGATTAAAGTGATATTTTCCTCTGAGTCATTTCTTGGCAACTAATAAGGGGGAAACCATTATGATTTCACCCGCAGTTGTGAGATGAGTAAACATTGAGTCAGGCTGTGGCGTAAAACCAGTGTTTTACGCCAGCCAATAGGAAGCTGCCACGTCTTCAATTGAAATAGCTTTTTTCTCTCTCTTATTCTCTCTCTTGTTTTCTTTGTTTCACAGGTCTCTCCATTCTCTCTTTTTTTTTTTTTTTTTTTTTTTTTTCTTTCTCACTTGTTCTCTTCCTCTCTCCAACCCTCTCACCCATAGCTTTCTTCTCCATCTAAAATCAAATCCAATTAAAAGCTTCAAGGCCATCAGCCCTTCCCTTCTCCCTCTCTGAACAATCAGGTTGTGTATATACAACCCAACTGTTTATAGGTTCTAAACAGAAATATTAATATTTTATTTCTCACACTTACTTTAATCTCCCTCACTGATTCTCCAAAAAAAAAAAAAAAAAATCTCCCTCACTCTCAGACTCTTCCTCTCTCTTCTCTCACTGTCTTATCCCCTCTCTCTGGCTCTCTCTATTTGTTTTGTTTTGTCACTACATCGAATTTGGATGACCGGAGGAGAGGTGGCTGCTACTGGGGATTCAGATTCGAAGGACAAGTGGGTGCTCCGTCAAATTCGTTTTCCCCAAATTCTTTTCTTTGATCAGATCTGCATGCATATCCAAATTTCCTCTCCAATAACCTTTTCAACCCCTCCATTATCAACACCACAACAAGCACAACCCCTAAAATCTTTTCACCGATTCAGATTTGTTTCTCATTTGGGTTTTGTTTTTGTTTTTGTTTTGGATTTGTGGATATGGATATGTGATTTCTTTGTGGGTATGGATATGTGATTTCGGTGGTTGTTGATGTTGGTGATGGATGGTGATGGTGAGTTACAGCGGTGGTGGTGGGGGTAGTTAACGGTTTCGATTTGGGTTTGGGTTTAGGCTTTGTTTGTTTTTTCTAGGCGGGGTTTGTGTGTATGGATATGTGATTTTGGTGGTTCTTGATGGTGGTGATGGATTCCAGGTGGTGGTGGCGGTGGTGATGGATTTTAGGTGGTGGTGGCGGGCTATGGAGGTGGAGGCTGTTGTGGAGAGAGGAAGAGAACAAGTGAGAAAGAAATAAAAAAAGAGAGAGAATGGAGAGACCTGTGAAACGGAGAAGACAAGAGAGAGAATAAGAGAGAGAAAAAAGCTATTTCAATTGAAGATGTGGCAGCTTTCTATTGGGTGGCGTAAAACACTGGTTTTACGCCACAGCCTGACCCAATGTTTACTCTTGTGAGATAACATAGCAACTCATCGCAAAACTCTCGTCTTTACTCTATATTTGGAGTGAACCAAGAATCTGACGTGGCACAATTGGAGGGTGTAAACCCTTACACTTGGAACAACCTTTCTTGGGAGAAGTTGGCTAAAAGTAGCACATAACAAATGAAAGATTAATATGTATATAATTAGCCTTTTTGACATAGCAAAGATATTCAATCACCTGATTTACGCAAAAAAATGAAATGACAAACTCCACAACGCCAAAGAATAAGCTTCAAGGCAAGGTGGCCATAGTCACTGGCGGAGCAAGTGGCATAGGCGAAGCCATGGCTCGCCATTTCGCCACCCACGGCGCAAGAGCCATTGTTATCGCGGACGTCCAAGACGAAATGGGACAAAGAGTCGCTGCATCTATCAGCCCCAACATATGCAACTATGTTCATTGTGATGTCAGTGACGAGGAACAGGTGAGAACGTTGGTAGACTCGACAGTCAATAAGTACGGATGCCTCGACATCATGTTCAGCAATGCGGGCATGGGTCGAGCGACCAACACTCGCGAGCAGAGCGTGTTCGACATAGACTTGTCGGCTTACGACAAGCTCATGGCGGTGAACGCCCGTGGGATGGTGGCGTGTGTGAAGCACGCGGTGAAGGCGATGGTGGAAGGGCACGTGAGGGGGAGCATAATTTGCACAGCGAGCGTGTCGGCAAGTGTTGGTACTGACAGGTTTGTCGACTATGCCATGTCGAAGCACGCAGTGTTAGGGTTGGTGAGGTCGGCGAGCCTGCAGATGGGTTCATATGGGATACGTGTGAATTGTGTTTCACCAGGGGTAGTTGGGACGCCATTAGTGAAGGACACGATGAGGTTGGAAAATGATGAGCAGGTAGGTAAGATGCAAGAGTTAAGTTCGTACTTGAAAGGTGGGTTGCTAATGCCAAAAAATGTGGCGGACGCTGTGGTGTTTCTTGCTTCTGAGGATTCCCAATTTGTCACTGGCCATAATTTGGTTGTAGATGCTGGGTTTAAACCTAAAGTTTAAGAGTTGGTTAGTAATCCATCACCAATTTTTTAGAATTTAGAACATTACCATATGTTTGTTTATTTGTGTATTGCGTCCTCTTAATTTTACAGGTGTGGTGGCTGTGGTGTCTTATACGCTGGGTGTATCTGTGGGTCCAATATGTCAGGGCGTCATTATAAGTCTCATACACTGGGCGCATGCAAGAATTTCTCGGTGTGGTTCGAGGCTCGTTTGTTACTTAAGTTGGTTATTACATAGTGACCTTATTAGATGCAATAATGAAATAACTTGGACTATTTTAAAGTCTGTAATAAAGTGTCCTAGTGTTTTTATCGAAAAAGAATAAGAAGTGTGTTTGGTGTTATTTTATTGATGTATATCACTTTGTACAATGGGAAAGAGAAAAGATGGGCATTTTTCTAACCAAACATTGACCTCCTTTTTCTCTTTTGCAGCATTAGATAAAGTTAGTGCAACATGATTACATTGTAAAGGAATACTAGAAAAAGAAATAAAATTAAAACTATCCTTAATAATTGCAATATCTTCCAAAATCCAAGCCATCTCTAAAGAGCATATTCGATCAGAATTCATCAAGTCCACCAATTCTACAAAATTACTCTCCACCTGCACATGGGAAAAGCTGGTACTTTGACAGAACAATAAAGCTTTACTCAACACACAAGCAGCTGTGCACAGTGGATTCAACTCCTTCACAATTTTATCACAAACAGCAGCTAACACTTCTCCACCATTATTTCGGATAATTAGTCCAATACCAACTGAAGATGACTTTTTTTATTGTGAAAAAGCCACATTAAGTTTGTAAATACCATCTGACTGAGGAGGACTCCACCTTGCTGCTTTCAAACTACTTTCCTGCGAGTTTTTCTGCTGGACTTCCACAAACTCAAGTTTGTATAGATCTGCCCGAGCTCATGACAAGAAGGAGCAATGTTATTAAAAACAGCTCTATTCCTGCATTTCCAAATCATCCAACAAGCTATGCACAATGTATCAAAGACAGAAGCAAGTAGTTTCTTGAGGGCAGCATTCATTGCATCAATGAATTTCATCTTTGGATAGAACCTGTAATCATTCAACAAAGGAGATTGCAACCAAACGGCTTGAGCAAATGAACACTCCAAAAAGAGATGATCACAAGTTTCAACTTCCTCATTACAAAGCACGCAAGAGAAAGAATGCAGCACCTTCCTTTCAAACAGCTTAGTACGAGTTGGTAAGCTATCATTACATGCTCTCTAGATAAATGTTTTGATCTTGGGTGGAACCTGAGTAGACCAAATGCCATTCCAGAATGAGTGAAGTCGAGCTGGGTTGGATGATGAAGCTTCATTACCTGTGGACTTTCTTTCAATCTCAATTTGTAAAAAGTATGCACTTCTGACAGAGAACACCCTGAATCTATTCCTAGTCCAAACTAGAAAATCTCCGGGTCTTCGTGGACTCAAAGGAATGGCTTTTATGATTGAGGCTTCAAAAGGATAAAAAAATAGTATCAATGAGCATGGTTTTCCATCTAGGCTGAAATGATGCAAACTCCATGAGATTTGCAACTCTTGCTTCAGGTGGTAAAATTGTTCGAGGAGAGAGGACTCTTTGATTAGCTTCAGATGGCAGCCACTTGTCAGCCCAAATGTTGATCAAGGAACCATTACCAACCCTCCAACGACTCCCTTGCTTGATAAGTTCTCGCCTATGAGTAATACTTCTCCAAGCATAGGAGGAGTGACTAGGAACAGTAGCTTCAAGAAAGGAATTATTGGGAAAATACTTGGCTTTGTAGATCTTATAGAGCAAAGAATCTTGATTGTGGAGAAGCCGCCAACACTGTTTAGCTAATAAAGCTAAATCGAAACATTTGAAATCCCGAAACCCACCCAAACCTCCATCCTTCTTTGCTAGACAATTGTGCTTCCAACTCAACCAATGTATTTTTGTTTCCTCATTTTTCTGTCCCCACCAAAACTGCCCTATCATGGAACTGATGTCATCACACAACCCCAAGGGAAGAAGGAAACAGTTCATAGCATAAACTGGGATGGCTTAGGCCACGGATTTTATAAGATCCTCCCTGTCGGCCTGTGATAATAGTTTACCCTTCCAACCACCAAGTTTAGATTGAACTTTACTCTTGATGTCTTCAAAGGTTTGCTTCTTTCCTCTGCCAATTATAGGAGGTAAACCAAGGTATTTTTCCAAAGGCACATTGGAATTGGCATTGAAGATCCGCTTGATCTCCTCCTGTAATGAGTGGGGGGTATTGGATCTGAAGAAAATGGAGCTTTTATCACTATTAATCTTCTGCCCATATGCAATTTCATAAGCTTGAAGAATTTCCTTGATAATATGACACTCCGATAAAGAAGCATTGTAGAAAAGCAAACTGTCGTCTGCAAAGAGGAGATGGGTGATCGAAGGTCCATTCCAGAACAACTCACTCATGTAGATCCCTATGATGTGTTGCATACCTTAATAATGCCGAGAATCCGTGCATAATAAAAACAAGTAAGGAGACAAAGGATCTCTTTGGCGAATGCCTCTAGAGGGTTTGATAAAGCCTGAAGGTGCTCCATTTACCAACACTGAGTAAGAAACAGATGAGATCCCAGCCATGATCAAATCAACCCATTTTTGATGAAACCCCCATCTTCAACATCAACGCCTTTAGATAGTCCCATTCAACCTTGTCATAAGCTTTGCTCATATCAAATTTTATCGCCATATGTGTGGTGTTCCCTTGACATTTGGATTTCATGTGATGCAAAGTCTCGAAAGAGATGAGAATATTATCTGTGATAATTCTATTTGCTACAAAAGCACTTTGACATTCAGATATGATACTCCCCAGAATCAGTTTCAGCCTGTTAGCTAAGACTTTAGAGACAATCTTGAAAATGACATTGCAAAGACTGATTGGCCGGAAATGAGACATAATCTCCGGATTTTGTCTCTTTGGGATATGAGAGAAATTGATACTATGCAAGATATTACCAAAATTAATACAATCAAGAACTACATTAGAAACATCAGTACCTACAGTATGTCAATATTTCTGGAAAAATAAAGGATTCATACCGTCAGGCCCCGGTGCTTTTGTAGGATGCATTTGGAATAAAGCTCTCTTTACCTCATCATGAGTGAACTCAGCCAATAAAATGTCGTTGATGTCCGGGATAAGTACTTCATGAACGTGATTAATTACATGCTGGATAGAATTAGTAGAAGCACTAGTAAACATTGTCTGGAAATAATCACTTGCCACCCTCTCTAGATTAGATTGTTGTGAATACCATTTACCATCTGAATCTTGTAGCTTTTGAATCTCATTACTCCTCTTTCTTTGGGAAGTCATTGCATGAAAAAATTTTGAATTCCGGTCTCCATCTTTCATCCATGAAATCTTTGAGCGCTGGTGCCAATATGTATTTTCCTGAGCCACTAATTCCTAAAGTTCCAATCTGATGGCATTTCTTGCATTAGATAATTGCTGATTGACAGGATCCAAATGACACTCTAACTCCAGATTGGTGAGTAATTCCCGCTTTGTGTTGATAGAACGTATGAGTCCCCTTGCATTACCACCTCCCCATTGAAGAAGAGCCACCCTTACTGCCTTAATCTCTTGTGTTACCTGAACATAGGAGTACCCCATTGCAAAGAATCCCAGCTAGATCTGATGATGTCTTCACAATTAGGATCACACATCCAAAAAGCTTCAAACCTAAACATCCTGTGTTTTCTGATGGGAGGATTTGCAGCATTTGTTTGGAGTTTCACCAGCAGTGCCATATGGTCAGAGAAACCGAATGGGACATGGGACAACTTAGATTGAGGAAACAGTTGCACCCATTCCAAATTATGTAAACCCCGATCCAGTCTTGCATAAACTAGATTCCCCTCAAATCTTCTGTTGCACCAAGTGAATTCCGGACCTCTATAGCCCAAGTCAATCAATGAACAATCATCTACTACTCTGGTAAATTCTGCTATCTTATTGAATGGTCAAGAGCCACTACCCCAATATTCATCACTATAAAGAATTTGAAAAACTATCATAAAGTTTTAGCAGTTTTTGTTCCAAACCGAGAATGTCCTAGTGGTACAATTTTCCCAATGACGGCTTAAGGAATTATTTTTAAGATGTGAAAGCTTGAAAACGTGTTGAAAAACACAAGAGCTGTTTAGACCCCCCGATTAAAATTACGGCTCGATTGATTTTACACAACTTTAATACAAAGTGCGGAATAGTGTAAAAGCGAGCGGATGAACAAGTAAGCTACTCTAATCCATAAACTAAGCAACACAGCAGTATAATGAAATTAAACAAGAGTAGGGAAGAAGGATGCAAACACAGAAAACACCGAGACGTGTTCTCAAAGAGGAAACCGAAGAACTCGGCGAAAAACCTCACCGCCGCCCTCCAAGCGGAAATCGATCCACTAGACAATCAGTTGGGATACATGAGTAAGCAAGAGACCCTCCAAGCCTAATCTACCCGATGTACCTAAGCCCTCCAAGCTCCTACTCCAACAAGGCTTCTCGGAACCGTGTCTTGTCTAGCACCCCGGATCCCGCGACAAGCTCCATGTTGCATCTGCCATTCCAGGCTTCTTCCAATACTTCCCAGCAGCACCAAAACGTCACTCAACACTCTCAAAGGGTGTGGTAAGTGTTTGGGCTATCAACCTCTCAATGGTGTGGAAATGGAGAGGGAAGGGTTGAGGAGATACTACAAGCAAGTGTATAGAGAAAGGTGGGGATGACAATCTCTAATTGCAAATGTGTTTGGCTAGGGTTTTCTCTCTGAAGCATTCCTCAACATTTGTGGGTAATGAGGGTTTATATAGGATAGGTGGAAAATGTGTGAGTCAGTCAGTACAGGCTGGCAGAACAGCATGTCTCGCGGGTGTCTCACGGGAAGGCCTTACCCGCGAGATACTCGCGAGAGACAGCTGTCTCCACCTGGCCTGACTCTTTGCATTCCAGCATGTGCAGGGCACATGCTTCACTTCGCGGGAAGCTAAGTCGCGACATACCCGCGAGAATCCTTCAGCTTCCAAATGCTTGAGTCTTCACACACTCTCTATCACACAACCCTTACATCAATTCCCACAACAAATATAGGGTATAAACAATTGATAATAAATACAATCAAATTTGGCACGGAATAAAAGCCAACAAAACACATAGTTGTAAATAACAACTTTACAAGATGGTTATTAAGAAACTTAAATTTAAAATAATAAAATAATAATAATGATGATGATGAAACTTGAATACATTGACGTCTAAAAAAAAAAACACACAAATACCTCGAGTTCAGAATTTTCATATTGTGAGTTTTTCATATTTTAAAATTGTTGTATGATAACTTTATTATCAATGCTATCAGCTACATATATTTAAATATACACAAATAATTAAGCAATCATTCATCTACCAACATCTTGTCTAAATAAGTAACAATATAAGCAAAATGCATCATCATTTTTTTATGATTCGTTCCAACCAATTTTTGTATTTTTTTTTTAAACCCACATGGGTCTTAAACCCATTCTGTGATACAGATAAAAACAAATTATGAGTCCAATACATGACATTAAAAAAAAGAAAAAAAAACATGGGTTGTGAACCCATTCCAAAATTGTGACAAAATGATAGACGTAAATCCAACCAATTAGGTATGAGGAATTTTAGGGAATGACTGATTAAAGTGGTTGGATTTAATTTGTTTGGTTGTTTTATTTGCCTCAAAGCATGTTTGGTAGTTTGTAATAAGCATTTTAATATATAATAGCATGTTTGGTAGTTTGTAATAAGCATTGCCTCAAAGCATGAATAACTATTTTTTTTGAAATGAAGAATAAATATTTATTTTTAAAATGATTGTCATAGTTATTCCTTAATAAGTGTAATAATTTATAAAACTATATATTTTCAAATAAACAAACTTTCCATATGCACATAACAATTATGTAAATAAAAAATCTTCAAAACATAACTCATCTCTCTAACAAATTAAAAAAAAAAAAATTTTTATTTTCTAGGAAATATAACTTATGAATAGGGCTTAGTTATTCCATTATAACACATTTTATTTCCAGTAATAAAGATTATCATTTATATCATAATTCTTATTCGATCAGTGTATCAAACGTGCCTTTACTTTATAAAATAGGGTTGATGTGCTATGCCCTGCCTAATAAGTTGTGCACTCTAGCCTAGTGAGTTAGTCCTTGTTTGGGTGTAAAAAAAAAAATCACTCATCATTCATCATTCATCACTCAAATATCATCACTCATCACTCTATAACTCATTTTCTATCACTCAAAAATCTCCAAAGCCCAGTTTGGCACCTAAACACAATTCTGTTTTCAACTTCAAGAACTCAAAAAATTGGGACCCACACTCTGACCTATGCTACCAGTGCACCAGAACCCCTACCTGTGTTCTCTCATTTTTCTACTCTTCCTTCACTTTCATCTTCTCCCATCAGAAAACCCAAAAAAAGACCAAAACCCATAGGCCAAAAACTCTTCCTCCCACTTCGGCACACTCTAACTAGAACTAGCTTGATTTTTACATTTTTGTTATAAATAATAATTACTTTTTCTTATCAGTGGTCCACCTTACAACAATTAGCAAACATGTTACATTGTCACTATCCCTTTAGTTGGGTTTGACTGCATTGCACCTTTTTTTTTTTGTGGTGGTAAAGGTAAAGATGAGTCATGGGATCTTACCGTTCTACTTTACCAAAGAAATTTTTTTTTGGAAACACTTGTTTGAACAGATCAACTCCAATTAGCCTTGAATAGAAAAACTTTGCATTTTTCAAAATTTGTCTCAGGACAACAGAAGCATAAGTGGAGTGACAGCTCGCCGGTGACAGAGTAGGCCTCACCGGTTAAGAGGTTGGGTCTCAGGGATCGAGAGAGAGAGAGAGAGTGGTGGATCTACCTTGGTGTTTCTGAGAAATGAAAAATGAAGTGCTCGAGGTTATGGTCAAGGTCTCGCCGTGGTTATCGCCAATCTAAGCAGTGGCCGCCTTTGGGTTGGACGACGTAGTCGAATCGGTCGTCATGACTAGGGTGAAGAATGAAGAACGAAAGGAAGATTGGAAAGGAAAGGTGAGATAAATGCTCCTAGGGATTTTGTTTTGTGTTTTTTCGCGTGAAGGGGAAGGGTAGTGGGATTAGTTGTTGGGTGGAGTGTTGGTGTGGGAAAAGCTCTGAATTGGATTTGACAAGTCTTTGCCGTGGGCCCCTGTGTTTTGATGGAAATTACCAAAATGCCACCGTTACTTAGTTTCCATAACTCAAAAACACCTAAAACTTGTTTCCAGTTTCCATAACCCATTACTCAATTTAGTGAGAATTAAGTGATAAAAACAAAATCTGAGAACAAATCTAAACAAGTATTTGCTCCATGGGACCCACCATTTTTGAGTGATGGGTGATGAAAACTCAGTGATGAGTGATGAAAACACCAAAATCCAAATAGCCCCTTAGTGACTCATCTGATTTTTCTCTTCCTCCATACCCATTTATGTATTTTGTCTATATCTTGGAATCTCTCTCCATTCTGATTTACCTATACAAGGAGAACTAAGGCCAAGTTTGAGCTTCTACACATATTTCTTCTTTCTTCTGAAGAGTTGGGGGAGGGAGAAATGAAAGAGGAATGCGGGAGAGAAAAGAATTCAGACTGGTTCTAAATAAAAGAGGACTATAGTCGTTTTGAAGCAATCAGACTAGTGGGCTCCACTATTTTGAGTTGAGTTAAAGATGTTTTCTTAAACAAAAACTAAAGCCAAGTTTTCAACAACATTCATTTAATTAAAATGAAATAAAATATTCACTTTGAGACCTCTAAAGTGATTAAAAGATGTTGTTTACCTACCTTTTTACTATATGAGAATACTAAAGATTAAATACATTAATTTCGCTTTTATTTAATTCAGTCTTCTAATTTTCAATTTTGTTCAATCCAATCATCTCGTTAGTATCTGTCATCATTAAGTACCCCTAAACGATGTACATTTGTTTTGAACAAAGTTAAAAGTTAACGGTGCAATTCTGACGAAGACTAATGGGAGAACTAAATTGAACAAAAGTAAAGTTAGAGGACTAAATTGAATTTTGGGCAAAATAGATGGCACAATTTGTGATTTAGCCAATTTTAATAGAAACTTAAAGCTTGTGACTTTCAAGAAACATATGTGGGCCTCATGTTTTTAGTGGCCCAAATGCAATGTTTTACCCATCTAGAATTGAGTTTTTAAGATTTATGTATGAGCCTCATGATTGTAATGGCCCAAATAATTTAACTATTTTGTAATTGGTATTTTCACTCCAATACCCATTTTCTATAAATATGGTTTATTATTGGTAAAACCCATTTTATAAGACACGAGAGAAATGACAAAAGTTATGAGCCCTAACCCTTTGAAGGAAAAACACGAGCCTTGACCATGAGCCCAATTTACGATGCAAGAGGTACATGGACCATGGACCCATTCCTTGATGGAAATAAAAGACAAGTTTAAATGAGTCCAATACATGACGTTAACATTTCTTTTTTAAGAAATGTTTGTTTTAAGCCGTTCTCAGAAAAACTTCTAAATGTGAGCTATAAATCCAAACCATTAGGTATGAGTAATTTTAGGCCGAGCCTGATTTATGTGGTTGGAATATATATATATATATATTTCCCTGCAAACAGTTTGTTTCATATATTTTTTCCAAAACGTAATATTAGGATCACAACTTTTGTTACAATTTACTCATGTGACAAGTCACAAGTGGTGAAGTTGTGGACACACCACTTTTACTCTACCTCTCATAATTTGCCACGTAAGCAAGTTATGACAAAAATTGTGGTTCTAACATTTTCTTTTTCTTTCAAATTATGTAAGGGATTCATTTGTTTAATTTTATGAAGATCTTATCAGCTGTATAACACTGATGTCACGTTCAAAGGAGACCAATGCATCGTTGCCTATTTTTTCATTATATATATATATATATATATATGGTAAAAATAAGAAAAAATTGATATTATGATTCAATCATAATAAATTTTGAGTAATGTTAAATACACAAATATTTGCATAATATTTTTTATAATTGTTGATATAAAACTTTCACTTGGATCTAATATAGACATTTTTTTTAATTTTAATTTTTTTTATAATAATTTGGTAGTTATAAAAATGTAAGAGTAGGAATTAGATCATGAATCTCTTTAAGAATGAGAGCAAGTAATACCATTAAACTACGACGACTTTTTTCATTACTTGTAGTATATATATATATATGGATGATACTGCATTTACAAGGATTTTAAAGAGACAACTATTTTGACTTGTGAAGCTAAGTGTATTGTTGCAACTTCAAGTGTTTGTCACAGTATTTGGCTTAGAAACTTATTGAAGAAGCTACATATAAGGTAAGAAGAAGCTAATAAGAAATTTGTGGACATAATCTAGCATTCCATGACCGAAGTAATCATATTGATACATACAAGGTATATATCATTTTATTTCAAAATGTATGCTAAAAAGAAAGTTCAACTTGAGTTTGTGAAATTATATGATGAAGTAACAGTACTCATCATGCCACTCAAATACAACACCTTTTATAAGTTACAAAGGCATTGTTGGGAGTGATTAGAAAAATTATATTATATTTGAGAGTTTACGAAGGAACTGATGAATCGAACAGAATAGATATTATAGAATACAATATAAAGAAAATAGATATCTATCTGTATACTATTTGGATGTTTGAAAGAAAAGATATGAAATTTTTTTTTTTTTTTTTTAGAGTGGAATGAAAAGGAATTGAAAGGAATGAACTACCATGTGAGAAAGTAAGAATTGACCAGGTGTATTGAATAATTTTTCATGTGCGAAAGCCTACCTACTTCCAACACTCGTATCTCAGCCAAGAGGGTTGCACACACTTGCATTTATAAATGCAAGCTACTTTGTCAGATTCTTTGTAAAAACAATTTAGAGAACTCATATCCAGTTTTGCAAAATTTGACCAAATTCTGAAATTAAAAGGCATTTTTTCTCTTTTAGCCTTCCACTTTTCCAATATACCACACATCCCAATCTTCATATTGCAATAGATCCATTTACAATAATCTAAAATAATTATTTTTATAGGTTTGTTTCTACAACACCTAACCCTCATGCCTAACTTAGCCCATGCCAAATAGGGGCTAGATCAACCCATTCCCAGCCCCTCGCCATAGTCACCGCAGCAATCAACCACCCATGACCTAATTAACATTGCCCCATCCTCCATGATAGTGCCCTAACAACACCAATCGATCCATTACTGTTGTAAATAGCAAAACTCTATTACCAAATTGTCATAGGAAATGCCTCTAGAGTCTAGATAGCACTTCCACACAAGATTGACTGTCAAAATATTATGAAATTTCAAAAGACCTCACCAAATAATTAATAAGAACGAAGCAAAGTTGGCAAGAAAGTAGACACAAACAAACACAAAAAAGAATACCAATGATTTACATGGTTCGGTTTTTAGCTTACGTCCTCACGGATGACAAAGGAAAAAATTTCACTAATAAATATGAAGAATACAAATTGGTGTAATAGTACTCTCACAATGCCCACATCCCAATACATCCAATGCTATTCTCTCACACAAATACAAAAGTTCTCTCACAGTACAAAGGTTGAGACTCAATACAAAGTTTGAGGTTGCATCTAATACAAAGAGAAGTTTTCTCTTCTGTACACATCCCCCAACAAGCCCCTTCATTTTTGCCACACCACTAGCTCACATTTTGCTGCTCTGCCACACCACTTTTGAATAACAAGCTCCATATACAGAGAGTAAAACAATACCAAAGTGTCGGCATGCAAACAAGAAAGCCATGCAACAATGAAGTCAACAACTTCGGCAAAGACCATGAAGCAAATCTAACACATTTAATGAAGATGTGATGCCAAATCTTGACAATGCACCAAAATCACAAACTTCAGGAGACAAATCTGATCTTGCCGTGCACCTAAAGCCACGCCTATATTAACTTGTGGTGACAAAGCATACAAAAGAGAGAAGTGATCACATGCAAGTACTATTTGGCTTATAGTACTTTTCCAATCAGCAATTCCATAGTCAAATAAAGTGGCTACAATCAATTCAATCTATTTTTTACCAGTAATTTATGTACTGTTTTTCTCTTAAAATTTAACTATATGGCTACTTAACTTAAAAATACATTAAGTTTTCATGAGAAAAAATTCACATGACAAAATCTTAAAAATGGAATCTAAAGAACAGCATCTAAGTACTGTACCTAAGTCTTACTCTCCTAACCATTACAATGACACGGTGCAAATCAGCCGTCAATAGAAGAGTCGAATGTAAATGCTAATACAAAGATGCAACAAATGAAAATCTAGCTTAACTTTTCGGAATTAATTAAGTATTACATTTTTCAAGTAGCCATGATTGAAGTTATATTTTCCTAATCAACTATACTTGACGAGTATCAAGATAAGATCGTCTAGGTAAAAGACGATCCTATCTACACCCAAATCGGGGACGAGAGTAAGTGTAAAAGCCCAGTGTCATACGTCATTCTTTGAGGTGAGCCAAGCCAGGACTCATTAAAGACACAAATAAATGCAACCAGGACAGCCAATAAGCAATGACTACGCCGGACTAGTTACGAAAGCAATAATGGCACAACGGTCACCCGTTACACCTTAAATGGAATCATCATTGGCAATTAATGCCGCGTTCCTCTCAGGAGAAAAACGCTCAGAACAGCATTAACAGACATAACTACACCAACCCAAAGCAATCTATAAAAAGGGAAATGAAACTCAGGTAAAGGACACAAAATTTTTATGTAGAGAATTGTGAGAAGCTTATTTTGAATTCATAATCTGAATTTAGCATTGGAGTATTCTCAGCTGGCCTCACGCCAGTGAAACCCTCCCTTGCCTTTCTTTTCTTAACAACAGGTACCGGAGATTGTCCATTAGCATTGACGAGGAGCATACTGACGAGGTCAAGTTTTGGCTTCATCAATACTCATTTCTTGGCAACTCATGATTGGGCAAACCATTATGACCTCACCCTGGGTTGTAAAATACCATAGCCACCAAAACTCTCGTCTTCACTCATATATGCAGAGTGAACTAAAAATCTAAAGTGGCACACTGGTATTGGAGAGTGTAAACAAGACCGGTTAGAATTCAAACCATACAAGTTCCTAAAAAAAAAAAAAAAAAAAAATTCAAACTATATAATATTAATATTACCTATCTCCCATATATTCTGTCCTTTGTGGGTGATATCTGCATTCCATGCTATTACCGAGCTGAATCTTCACAAGCTCGAAAGGTCAGCAAAATATATATTAACCCATAATTTCTTTCTAGTAAAGAATGCAAAGGAATCTATACAATATTGAATTAGATCGAATTATACCAATACGTAACAGCAATAAGTATTGCAGACATGTCATTTTTCTTATCTAATAAATTAAAACTCACTTGACTTATTTGCCCGGCTCTTTATTATAAGTAGTTTAGGGTACGTTTAAATATAATTTATTTTTGCTGAAAACTAAAAACTAAAAACGCTGCAGCAAAATAATTTTTAAATGTGTAAATAGTGCCGAATGACCAATTTTTAATGAAAAAGTGACTAAAAAGTGAAGTTTGTGGGACTTGTAAACAGTGTACGAGTACACTGTTCATGAGAGAATAGTCAAAAGTTGCGGCTAAAAAGAAAAAGAAAAAAGAGAGAACGCGCGAAAGCAAAACGCAAACGTGAATCTAAACATACCTTGGGGTCTGTTTAGATACAACTTATTTTACTGAACTGAAAACTGAAAACTGAAAACACTGTAGCAAAATAATTTTTAAATATATAAATAGTACTGTGAGATCTATTTTTAATGAAAAAGTGGCTAAAAAGTGATGTTTGTAGATCCGTGAACAGTACATAAGTGCACTGTTTACCGTTGAAAAGTCAACAAAACCGGCTAAAAAAAAATTTTCTAAAAATGCAAACGTAAAACGCAAAGGCTGAATCCAAACCTAGTGAGATCTATTTTTAATGAAAAAGTGGCTGAAAAGTGATGTTTGTGGATTCGTGAACAGTACATAAGTGCACTGTTTACCATTGAAAAGTCAACAAAACCGGCTAAAAAAAAGTTTCTAAAAATGCAAACGTAAAACGCAAAGGCTGAATCCAAACCTAGTAGTTTTATGAGAGTAGTCAATTCTCGTGCTGCATGGGACCAGAGTCCGAACAACCTTTCTTAGGAGCAGTTGGCTAAAAGTAGCACATAAGAAATGAAAGATTAATATGTAGCAAAATTGAAAACTAAAAAACAATGTAACAAAATTATTTTTAAATGTGTGAATAATATTGTGAGACTCATTTTTAAAAAAAAAATTATTAAAAAATGAAATTTATGAGTTCGTAAATCATACACAGTATATGCTATTCACAAAAAAAAGTCAAAAAACCGACTTTAAAAAAAATAGCTAAAACGCAAACGCCCGTTCAGCCAATTCAGCCTAATCCAAACGGGCAACTAGAGTAGTCAATCCTCGTGCCGCATGGGACCAGAGTCGGACAACCTTTCTTAGGAGTAGTTGGCTAAAAGTAGCACATAGCAAATGAAAGATTAATATGTATATAATTAGCCTTTTTGACATAGCAAAGATATTCAATCACCTGATTTATACAAACAAACGAAATGACAGACTCCATAATGCCAAAGAACAAGCTCCAAGGCAAGGTGGCCATAGTCACTGGCGGAGCAAGCGGCATAGGCGAAGCCACAGCTCGCCATTTTGCCACTCACGGCGCAAGAGCCATCGTTATCGCGGACGTCCAAGACGAAATGGGCCAAAGCGTCGCCGCATCTATCAGCCCCAACATATGCAGCTATGTTCATTGCGATGTCAGCGACGAGGAACAGGTGAGAACGTTGGTAGACTCGACAGTCAACAAGTACGGATGCCTCGACATCATGTTCAGCAATGCGGGCATTGGTCGAGCGACCAACACGCGCGAGCAGAGCGTGTTCGACATAGACTTGTCGGCTTACGACAAGCTCATGGCGGTGAACGCCCGCGGGATGGTGGCGTGTGTGAAGCACGCGGTGAAGGCGATGGTGGAAGGGCACGTGAAGGGGAGCATAATTTGCACAGCGAGCGTGTCGGCAAGTGTTGGTTCCTCCCATGGCATTGTCGACTATACTATGTCGAAGCATGCAGTGTTAGGGTTGGTGAGGTCGGCGAGCCTGCAGGTGGGTTCATATGGGATACGTGTGAATTGTGTTTCACCAGGGTTAGTTGGGACGCCAATAGTGAAGGACACGATGGGGTGGAATGATGAGGAGGTAGGTAAGATGCAAGAGTCATGTTCGTACTTGAAAGGTGGGTTGCTAATGCCGAAAAATGTGGCGGACGCTGTGGTGTTTCTTGCTTCTGAGGATTCCCAATTTGTCACTGGCCATAATTTGGTGGTAGATGCTGGGTTCAAATCTTAACAGTTTTAAGAGTTGGCTAGTAATCCATCACCAATGTTATAGAATTTAGAATATTACTATATGTTTGTTTATTTGTGTGCTGTGTCCACTTAATTTCCCTGGTGTGGTGGTTGTGGTGTCTTATACGCTAGGTGTACATCTGTGGGTCCAATATGTCAGGGTGTCATAATAAGTCTCATACACTGTGCGCATGCAAGAATTTCCCGTTGTGGTTCGAGGCTCGTTTGTTGCTTAAGTTGGTTATTGCATAATGACCTTATTAGATGCAATAATGAAATAACTTGAACTTTTTTAAAGTCTGTAATAGAGTGTTCTGGTGTTGATTATCGCAAAAGAATGTGAAGTGTGTTTTGGTGTTATTTTGTTTGAAAAACTATCATAAAGTTATAGTAGTTTTAATTCCAAACCAAGAATGCCCTAATATTATTTAATTTTTACGTCTACAATATTTTCACAATAAATTTTAGGTAAAAAA
Source organism: Quercus aquifolioides (assembly GCA_019022515.1). Classification (NCBI taxonomy): domain Eukaryota; kingdom Viridiplantae; phylum Streptophyta; class Magnoliopsida; order Fagales; family Fagaceae; genus Quercus; species Quercus aquifolioides. Next base: position 46,625,957 of record CM032331.1, on the reverse strand, counting down.
TTATTACTAATTTCAAAATTATGCATTAAAAAAAACTAACAAAAAGACAATACAAGAAAATTGTGCGTGAAACGTACAGTAAGTTTTTGCTCACCCAATTTGACTATATATACTAAAAAAGAAGTCTAAGAATACAACAAAATATTAAAATATTTTCACAATACTTTTATTGTAAGATCCGAATAATTATATTTTTATTTTATTTTAAAGAAATGCTACATCCATAATTTTTTTAAAACAAATTATAAATGACAAGTTGTTATTGGTTTTATATTGAACCTACTACTGATATTAGTTTTTTATCCTTCAAAAATACCTTGCCACATAAAATTTGTTACAAAATTGTTGTGAAAAATGTTGTAGACATAGCATTTCTTTTTATTTTATTTTATTTTGATCTATAAGGAACTGAGATCTCACAATTGTGAAAATATTGTGACAAGAAGAAGACGTTATAACATTTTCATAATACATTTATTTTTAGTTGCCATTGGTCTCAGTCTCTTATTTTATTATTTTATTTTGACCTTTAAAAAATTAACACCTCAATAATTATGAAAATATTGTAAAAATTTGTTGCGTCAATATAATTGTGTATGCGCATATAATATTTAAAAGTACAAGCAAAACCAGCATATTATGAAAAAAAAAAAAAGGGGGGGGGCTAATGAACAGTGCAAATTGTCAATAATTGTAAAAATATTGTAAGAATTTGTTAAGTCAGTATAATTGTACATACACATATAAATATTAGAAAGAAAAGACAAAAACAGTACAACCAAAACTGGTGTACTGTGGTTTGTGGAAAAAAAAAATCCTAATGAACAATGTTGTGAAAGTGTTGCGAAAAATATTGTAGATGTAACACTTCTTTTTTCATAATACATTTAGTTTTAGTTGTGGATGATTCTAGTATGATATTTTATTTTAACCTATAAGGAATTAACATATCAACAATTGCAAAAATATTGTGACAATTTATTGTGTTAACTAACTGCTTTATATATAAAAAATAAAATAAAATAAAAGAGTGGACAAGACGACATTACCCCAAACAAAAACAGAGAAAAAAAAAAAAGAAAGGAAAAGAAAGCAGCAACAATGCAGAGGTTGAAACCAAAGCACTATTGCCAAATTGGCATTGTAGCAACTATTCAAACTAAAAAAAAAAAAAAAAAAGGACTCAATAAACCAAAAATACTGTTCAAAACACCGTGCTCTTGTAACAATTTGTTAAGTCGGTGTAACTGTACATACACATAGAAATATTTAAAAGAAAAGACAAAAACAGTACAACCAAAACTGGCGTACTGTGGTTTGTGGGAAAAAAAAAAGCCTAATGAACAATGTTGTGAAAAATGTTGTGGATGTAGCACTTCTTTTTTCATAATACCTTTAGTTTTAATTGTGGATGATTCTAGTATGATATTTTATTTTAACCTATAAAGAATTAACATATCAACAATTGTAAAAATATTGTGACAATTTATTGTGTTAACTAACAGCTTTATATATAAAAAATTAAAAAAATAAAATAAAAGAGTGGACAGGACGATATTACCCCGAAAAAAAAAAAAGCAGAGAAAAAGAAAAGAAAAGAAAAGAAAGCAGGAAAAAAAAAGGAAAAGAAAGCAGCAACAATGTAGAGGTTGAAACCAAAGCACTGTAGCTATAGTGTCAGTTGAACAAACCAAATTGGCATTGTAGCAACGATTCAAACTTGAAAAAAAGAAAGAAAGATAAAAGATAAAAGGGACTCAAACTGAATAAACCAAATGTGTACTGTAGGGGCATTGGTGCTTTTTATTGGCACTGTAGCAACTATTCAAACTCCTCCAAAAAAAAAAAAAAAACTGTTCAAACTTAAAAAAAAAAAGAAAAAAAAAGAAGAAAGATGATAAAAGAGACTCAATATACTGTAAAGGAATTGGTGTGCACTGTAAGGGCATTGGTGCTTTTTATTGGTGATGGAGCGTGAACTCGTCAGTCAATGTTGTCGGATGAAGCCAATCTGCAGCCTCTTGAAAGGGTCACCGGTGTGGTGCCTGCCACCACGCCTCCGATGCCAAAGTTAGTAAGCAAGGAAATCTTAGAAGAATGTATAATATAAGAAAAATAATAGTTCTCTCTCAGTGTCTCTGTGTATGTATCTTGTTATTGGCAAATGTGTGGTCTTTTTATACTCTTTCATGGCCTCTAGCCGTTGGAGTAGTTATGGAGATCTTAATGCTCTTTCTGGTAACGTTTGGGGGTAATGAATGTGGCATCAATGTGTTCCAACGGTCCGTACAGCTGGCCTTTCAACCATTCTAGGCTTAATTGATTGCATTGAATAACCTGAATGTCTTTGTCAGTAACGTGCATGATCATTCTGTTACTCCCAAGGGTGTCATCGTCCGTGAATGATATCGTCAGTGTGGGACGGACTCGTCAGTCCCGTCAGTTGCCCCCGGATTCTATGTTCGTCATGTTCTTGACGATTATAGAATCTGAAGGGTTTTATGTTGCAGGTGACTCTTGGGATTCCGTTCCTCATTAAGTACAAAGTGACGGCGCTCCACAGAACGTGGCATACGTGGCGCGTGCTGGCTGGTGGAGTTAATGTCCGAATAATGGGGACTATTGGGCTTCCCGCTGATTTTTCAGTTTCCCAAGCCTTATTTTTAAACTTCCTTTCTTCTCACTCCTCCTTTTCACTTTTTCTCAAGAACTTCTACTCCTTTCTCTGGGTATCTTCTCCGCCAACCATTCTTTGCAACTTTCCTCCCTGCTGGTGCGTCGTCGGCGGCGGTTATCTTCTTTGAGGTGTGTTCCCCACTCATTCTTTTTCATATTTTGTTTATGTACTTGGTGGTGGATCTCTGATTTTTCCCATCTTTTTTCTCTTTGTGTTTGCTCCGACGGGTTTTGGGATTTCTAGGCTTTCTTGCATTTTTCTGGTTTACTTATGGTTGGTAGTTCTGAGGTTAGGATAGCTTGCCCCTCCATATCGTTTCTTTTTGCTCGATTAGGAGGTTCGTTGGGAAATTTTCCACACCTCGAAAACTTTGTTTACGAAGGTAGTTGTCTGGCTGTGGTGTTGGCTGATCTTTTGCCGTTGCTTCGTCAGTCAATAGACTGGTTTGAGAATTTGGTGAGAGAGGGTAGGATGGCATCTGAGGTCAGATCCAGTGAGCTCGAGACTGGGTTATCGTCTAGCGGTAATCCAGTGGAGGAAGACACAGCCGTCTCCACGCCTCAAGAAGTTAGGGCTTTTTATGCTCTTGAGGAGGAGTGTGGTTTGGACGCCGATGCGCTGGGTAGGTTCAAGGACAGGTTTCAGTTCCCAGAGCGAGTTAGGGTTCGTCTGCCTAGTGAGGCAGACCGGGCCTGTCACTTCTTTCCTGGGGAGATTTGTTTTTACGAATCTGCCTTCGTCTATGGATTGAGGTTTCCCATCCACCCCTTCTTGATGGAACTCTTGGACCATTTAGGTGTTGCCCCCGGGCAACTTATGCCTAATTCGTGGCGAATCTTGGTCAGCTGTATGGTGATCTGGTTGGCCGCTAATGACGGGGACATGCTTAGGATGGACGAGCTTGTCCATATGTATCGTTTAAAGGCATCGAAGGAGTATGGGTATTACGAATTGGTGCCCTGGGAGAGAAGAACCAGGATCGTCAAGGGTTTACCGTTGTCCTTCAGGTACTGGAAGTCCAGATTCTTCTTTGTGTCTGGGGATGATTTTGAGACTGCCTCTGGAGGGGTTTGGGGTGATATCCCAAGGTTGCGTCGTCGGTGGGAAACCCCGACTTTAGGTGCGTCGACCTCCAACCTCGTCCTTTGAATTTTGTTGTGTTTTCTTTCATGGCTATTGACACATTTTTTTTTTTTTTTTTATAGCTAAGAAACGACCCAAACTCAAGAGCAGGTATAGAGAACGGGTCCAGAAGGCGATCGATTACGCACTGACGATTGAGAGCTGGGACGAGCTTGTCGACCCCAGAACACTAGCCTTCTACTGCCTCGGTCCTGATCCCTCTGCAATCGTCCTTCGTAACATTGATATCGAAGGAAAAAAGAGTAAGTGTTAAATCCGTCAGTACTCACCTTCCTTCCTTCCCCTGTTTTTTTTTTTTTTTTTTTTTTTTTTACTTAGTGTTTTTCCCTTGCAGAGATGACGACCAAATTTAACAAGGGTATGTACGCAAAGATGAGATCCAAGAAAGACGAGCCTCTGTCGAGTCTGGGAGCAAAGAGCGTACGCGTCACTAGGAAGGGAAGTCATGCTACTCCAACTCCCTCTGTTCGTCCAATCGTTTCCGCGGGTGAGACGACGAGAACGGCTTCTCCTACAGTTTCTGTAGAGGAGATAGGTGGCACTCCTGTCTCAAAAAGGCCGCGGCTGACTGAAAAGGGGAAGGAGAAAACTGCTCCTCGTTCATCAACCCTGTGGAATGACGAGAAGATGGCCGTAGATCGAGCCCACGAAGCAGTGACATCTGCGGATTTGCGGGCTTTATCTGGCATCCCTTTCAACGAGATCGCGGCTCGTCAGGTGCACAAGCTTGTCCAGGTGCTAGGGGAGAGTTTGCATCTTACTTCTGAGTTCTTTACTCAGGAAGCCAAGGTGGCGTCCATGACGTCTAGGATGGAGGTCTTGGAGGCAGAGAGCTCGTCGCTGAAGAAAGACCTTATTGCTTCCATGGGTGAGAACAACACTCTGAAGGAGCAGATCAAGAAGCTGAACGACGACCTCCGGGTTGAGCGCCAGTTAACTAAGGAGAAGGACGAGCAACTCCTTGGGGCCAGGGAAAGTCTTAAGACCATAGCCGCCAGATCCGTTGAAGCCTTCCAAACCACTGATGAGTATAACACTGTGCTCTTCAGTTGGTACTTTAAGGGTTTCAAGCTCCTGAGGAGGTACCTCGTGAAGCACCCTTCGGGGGTGAATATGGAGGAGCTGGACCTGGAGGAGGTAGATCAGGAAATGGCTGCAGATGAAGCCGCCCGACCTCTTGCTCCTGAGCCTGAAGCTTCTGTGGGTGCTCCTGGTGACGAGGTTCCTGTGGACGATGCCCCCGGTGACGAAGCTCCTGCTGATGCAGCTCCTGTTGACGCCGTACCTTCTGTTGATGATGCTGCTCGACCCTGACACTTAGAAAAATTTTCTTTTTGGATACCCACTATGTTTTGGGTCGTTTTATCCAATTTTCCAACAATTAATTTATTTTAAGGACGAAGTTTTTGGCTCAGCGTTTATGGGTCTTGTAAAAACACTTTGTGAATTGCCCGTTGTTTTTTGGGCTTTTTAATTTGATTTACTTCTGTGCACTTACCTATGCTTGTGTTTGCTTGGTCGTCGTTTGCAATACGCCCGTCTATGTAGGATCCATCTCTTAACTTTGTAGGTATCGTCGTTGTTAGTAACATACATCCATTCTATGTGGAATTTTGTTACTTAGCTTCTTTTGAACTATTTTTTTTATGGTCATCAGTAACTTACATCCATTCTATGTGGAATTTTGTTACTTAGTTTCTTTTGAACCATTTTTTTATGGTCGTCAGTAACTTACATCCATTCTATGTGGAATTTTGTTACTTAGCCATTTCTGGCCTTTCGTGACTTACATCCGTTTTTAGGGATCTTAGTCATCGTCAGTAACTTACGTCCGCCAAGGCGGAATCTTGTTACTTTAGCCATTTTTGGCTTTTAGTGACTTATACCCGTTTTTAGGGATTTTAATCATCGTCAGTAACTTACATCCGTCAAGGCGGAATCTTGTTACTTAGCCATTTTTGGCTTTTAGTGACTTATACCCGTTTTTAGGGATTTTAGTCATCGTCAGTAACTTACATCCGTCAAGGCGGAATCTTGTTACTTTAGCCATTTTTGGCTTTTCGTGGCTTACACCCTTGTTAGGGATATTGCCTTCGTCAATTGCCTTCGGTTGCATAGACCTGCTCACAGAATAATATCAGCTGAATGGATTCTTTATTGATTTTGATAACAAGTACATTTGATTGTTACGTCTATTGATGGTACTTCTTTAAGTGTTCAATGTTCCATGGCCTCGGGAGTCTTTGTCCGTCCAGAGTTTCAAGGTGGTAGCTTCCCTGTCTGGAGTAATGAACAACCCGGTACGGTCCTTCCCATGTGGGGCCAAGTTTCCCTTGAGTTGGATCCTTGGTCGCCAGAGTTACTTCACGCAGGACGAGGTCGCCGATGTTAAGTCGTCGGAGTTTCACCCTTTTATTGTAATACTCTGTCATCTTTTTCTTGTAATCCGTCATCTTGCTGCGGGCTTTATCTCTGACTTCGTCCAGGCAGTCCAGGTTGACTCGTAGGCGATCGTCATTGTCTTCCTCGCTGAACATCTCTCGCCTGGTGCTGGTTACTCCAACCTCGACCGGGATCACTGCTTCAGTCCCGTAAGTAAGTCTGAACGGGGTCTCTCCCGTCGGGGTTCTTGCTGTTGTTCTGTAGGCCCACAAGACGTTGGGTAGTTCGTCTGGCCAAGCACCCTTCGCATCATCTAGTTTCGTCTTTATGATTTTGAGTAGAGTCCGGTTCGTCACTTCTGTCTGTCCATTTGCTTGAGGGTGGCCTGGCGATGAAAACTGGTTCTTGATGCCCAGGCCGGAGCAGAAGTCCTTGAAACCTTGGCAGTCAAACTGTCGCCCGTTGTCTGATATGATCGTCCTTGGAATCCCGAACCTGCAGACTATGTTCCTCCATACGAAGCTCCGGATCTTTGCTTCAGTGATAGTTGCCAGTGGCTTTGCCTCAACCCATTTTGTGAAGTAATCTATAGCGACGAGTAAGAATTTTACCTGGCCTTTTCCCAAGGGTAATGGTCCAACGATGTCAATTCCCCACTGTGCGAATGGCCAAGGGGACGTTATTGTCGTCAGTCTTTCGGCTGGCAGTCGTTGAATATTCCCGAATCGCTGGCACTTGTCACATTTCTTGACGAACTCCATTGCGTCCACCTGCATAGTAGGCCAGAAATAACCTGTTCGCAAAATTTTGCTTACCAAGGATCTAGGGCCTGCATGATCTCCGCAGATTCCTTCGTGGACCTCTCTTAGGATGTACTCAGCGTCTTCTTCATTCACACACCTTAAGTAGGGCATGGAGAAGCCCCTCTTGTACAAAGTGTCATTGAGAATGGTGAATCTGGCAGACCTCTTCTTGACCTTCCTGGCTTCATTTGTGTCTTGAGGGAGGTGCCCATCACGAAGGAAAGATACAATGGGCGTCATCCAGCTACTTATGTTCTGGATTGCGAAGGTTGGGACTTCTTCTATGCTGGGGTTCTTCTGTACTTCCATCATCAGGTCTGCATTCGACCCCGTTCCTTCTGACGAGGCTATCTTCGATACTTCGTCTGCTGCCATATTCTGGCTTCTAGGGATCTGGACGAACTCTATCTCTTCGAACTCCTGAGTCAAGTGCTTCGTCAACTTGAGGTACTTCTGCATTCTTTCTTCCTTTGCTTCGTATTCTCCCTTGATCTGCCCAATTACTAGCTTTGAGTCGTTCTGGACTAACAGGCTCTTGGCTCCAAACACTTTCCCTAGCCTCAACCCCGTTAGAATCCCTTCATACTCGGCTTCGTTGTTGGTCGCCGGGAATTTCAGCTGAACTCCATACCTCAATACTTCTCCGTCAGGGGTGGTTATGATGACCCCTACTCCTCCCCGTTTTTGGGCCGACGAACCGTCGGTCTGTATTACCCAAGGTCTGTCCTTACTGGCGAGGTTTTCTTCGTCCGGAAGGGTGAACTCAGCGATAAAGTCTGCCAGAGCCTGTGCTTTAATGGCTGCCCTGGGATGGTACTCTATATCGAATTGGCTAAGTTCAATCGCCCATTGGACCATTCTCCCTGCTGCCTCAGGTTTGCTCATGGACTTCTTGATAGGTTGGTCCGTCATTACCCAGATCGAATTTGCCTGGAAATACTGCCTGAGCTTGCGTGAGGCTATTATCAACGCGAACGTGATTTTTTCGATTTTTGGGTACCTGGACTCAGCCCCCTAGAAGGCTTGGCTGATATAATAAACTGGAAGTTGTATTCTGTTTTCTTCTCGGATCAGGGCTGCGCTGACAGCTGTAAACGAAACAGCTAGGTACAGATACAAGTTCTCACCTTCTTTTGACGGGCTTAGGAGAGGTGGATTGCTCAAGTAGCGTTTGAGCTCTTGGAAAGCTGCTTCACATTCGTCGGTCCAGGCAAAAGCCTGCTTCAGGGTTTTGAAGAAGGGGAGGCATTTATCCGTTGCTCTAGAGACGAATCTGTTGAGGGCGGCGATCCGTCCTGTGAGCTTTTGGAACTCCTTGACGGTCTTGGGTGACGCCATGTTGATTATGGCCTGAACCTTCTCCAGATTTGCTTCTATTCCTCTCTGGGATACCATGAATCCCAGGAACTTCCCTGAGGCTACACCAAACACGCACTTACTTGGATTCAGCTTCATTTGGTATTGTTTGAGAGTAGCGAATGTTTCCCTGAGGTCGTCCAGATGGGTAAGCTCTTCCTTGCTCTTGACGAGCATGTCATCCACGTAAACCTCCATATTCCTACCTATCTGCCTGCTGAACATTCTGTTTACTAATCTCTGATAAGTAGCGCCTGCATTCCTTAGTCCAAAAGGCATTACCTTATAGCAATAGAGGCCTTGGCTGGTGATGAAGGCCGTTTTCTCCTCATCCTCGTCAGCCATTTTTATCTGGTTATATCCTGAGAAAGCATCCATGAACGTCAATAGCTTGTGCCCGGCTGTGGAGTCTACCAGCTGGTCTATTCTGGGAAGGGGGAAACTATCCTTCGGGCAGGCCCTGTTCAGGTCCGTGAAGTCTACGCACATCCTCCACTTCCCATTTGCTTTCTTCACCAGAACCGTGTTGGCTAGCCAGTCTGGATAGTACACTTCCCTGATGAAACCTGCAGTCAAAAGCTTCTTCACTTCATCAGCGACTGCCTGATCTCTTACTGGTGCGAAGACTCTTCGTCTCTGCTTGATGGGCTTCTTCTTTGGGTCTACATTCAACCTGTGCTGGATTATTTCCGGGGATATACCTGGCATGTCGTCATGGCTCCAGGCGAATACATCCAGGTTTTGCTTAAGAAACTGGACGAGCTTTGTTCTCATCTCGGGACTTAAGGTCGTCCCTATCCTGGTTGTTTTGGTTGTTTCTTCCTCAGTTAGTTGCACTGTTTCTAAAGCCTCCACCTTTTCCTCCTCCTTCTCTTCAATTATCCAGGTGTGGTTTTCCTTTGCGGCCAACACAGCTTGGTAGCATTCCCGAGCTAAGACTTGGTCTCCCTTAACTTCACCAACCCCGTTCTCCACGGGGAACTTCACCTTTAAGCAGTAGGTAGATATGGATGCCTTCCACTTATTGAGGGCAGGTCTCCCAATGATGACGTTGTAGGAGGAGGGGCAATCCACTACCAAGAAATCCAGCTGACGGGTCAGTTGCTTCGGGTATGTCCCCACTGTCACTGTCAACGTGATTATGCCCTTGGGGTAGACCCTGTCACCACTGAAACTGACGAGGGGGGAATCAAAAGGACGTAGCCTTCTGGGGTCTAGCTTCAATTGTTGAAATGCAGGGAAGTAAATGATGTCAGCAGAACTACCATTGTCCACGAGGACCCTTTTGGTGTTAAACCCTTCTATGGTAAGCATTATGAGCAAGGGGTCATTGTGAGGCTGCTTCACTCCCCTTGCGTCGTTTTCATTGAAAGTCATGTCTTGATCGGTTCGTCTCTGCTTCGACGGGGGAATCGTGTGGACGCTGTTCACCTGACGTTGGTATGCTTTTTGAAGGGATCTGAACGAACCTCCGGTGACGGGTCCCCCTGTGATCGTTTGTATCTCCCCGACCACATTTTGAGGAGGTTGGGACTGACGGTCATTCCCTCTTGACGAAGCTTCAGGCTGGCCTTTATTCCCTTCCCGAAATCTACTATACTCACCCTTCTTTACAAATTTCTGCAACTTCCCCTTTCGTATCAACTCCTCTACCTGCTCTTTGAGGTCCCGACAGTCCTCGGTGTAATGGCCATGGTCTTTGTGGAACCGGCAGTACTTGTTCTTATCACGGACATTGGGAGACGAGTGTAAAGGCCGCAGCCACTTTAGGTAATGCTCGTCCTTAATCTGCGTTAGGATTTTGTCAACAGGCATAACAAGAGGAGTAAATTTTACCGTTCGAGGATTCTTATCATCTTTTCCTCTGACTCCGTCACTGATTCGGCGATCTGGACGCTCGCGCTTTTGCCCCCTACGGTCGTCTTCCTTTCTACCCTTGTCTCCTGGCCTATCAACGTCCCTGATGGCGGCCAACGCGTCTTTCGCGTTCATGTACTTCTGTGCTTTGAGGAGCATTTCAGCCATTGTTTTCGGGGGATTTTTTGCAAGTGACGAGACGAGCTTTCTGGATCTCAACCCCGCCTTAAAGGTCGTTAGCTGCACCTTGTCATTAGCCTCGTCCACTTCCAGTGTCTCCCGGGTGAAACGTTTCACATATGACCTCAAAGTTTCCTTCTCTCCCTGCTTGATGGTGAGTAAGTGATCCGCGGTTCTCTTTGGTCGTTGTCCTCCAATGAAGTGACGCAGGAAGGCGTTGCTCAACTGTTCGAAGGTGTCGATGGACGATGTGGGCAGCTTTGTGAACCATTCCCGTGCGGCTCCCTTGAATGTGGTTGGGAAGGAACGACATAAAATCTAGTCTGGGGGCTGCTGGAGTCCTAGGGTCGTCTTAAAAGTGTTAAGATGATCCTGGGGGTCCTTTAGCCCGTCAAAGGGTTCAAGTTGGGGTAGCCTAAATTTTGACGGCACTGGACAGTCGAGGACGGCTACTGTGAATGGCGAATCTGTTGCCCTTACCAGTCGGTCCACACTCCGTTCAGTTTTTTCTTTGATGGCGTTCCTAAGCTCGACCATCTCCTTCCTCATCTCCTGGAGTAGATCCGAGTTCTGCTCGGTTGGAGTGGTAGGTCTTCGGTGGTCGATTCTTCTATGGCTATCCCCTTCGTCATCTCGATTTCCCTTGGACCTATTCTCTTCCTGCTGAAGCCTCTGCTTCATTTCCTCATTTTGTTTGGACAATTCTTAGCTGCAAGGGCCTGAATTTGCTGCGCCAAGGCTGCGGATTCTTGATTGGACTCCATCTGAAATAAGTATTTGAGAGGAAACTACCTTTTCGCGACTGAATGCGAAAAAATGTCGTTCCCACAGACGGCGCCAAACTGATGGAGCGTGAACTCGTCAGTCAATGTTTGTCGGATGAAGCCAATCTGCAGCCTCTTGAAAGGGTCACCGGTGTGGTGCCTGCCACCACGCCTCCGATGCCAAAGTTAGTAAGCAAGAAAATCTTAGAAGAATGTATAATACAAGAAAATAATAGTTCTCTCTCAGTGTCTCTGTGTATGTACCTTGTTATTGGCAAATGTGTGGTCTTTTTATACTCTTTCATGGCCTCTAGCCGTTGGAGTAGTTATGGAGGTCTTAATGCTCTTTCTGGTAACGTTTGGGGGTAATGAATGTGGCATCAATGTGTTCCAACGGTCCGTACAGCTGGCCTTTCAACCGTTCTAGGCTTAATTGATTGCATTGAATAACCTGAATGTCTTCGTCAGTAACGTGCATGATCATTCTGTTACTCCCGATGGTGTCATCGTCCGTGAATGATATCGTCAGTGTGGGACGGACTCGTCAGTCCCGTCAATTGGTACTGTTGCAACTGATCAAACTTGAAAAGGAAAAAAAAAAGAAAGATAAAAGGGAATAAATAAACCAAATATATACTGTAGGAGCATTGGTGTGTACTGTAGAAGTATTGGTGCTTAATCCGTCACCTGTGGTGGAATGTTTGTTGGCTGCTGATAAAGCCAACACGTTTTGTAATAGACTGATTATTTCTTAGTTTTTATTTTATATCATGGTTGACCCAAAAAAAAAGAAAAGAAGTATTGGTTCTTTTTATTGACACTGTAGCAACGGTTCAAACTTGAGAAAAAAAAAAAAAAAAAAAAAACCAAATGTGTACATTGGGGCATTGGTGCGCTCTGTAGCTACTATTCAAACTATAAAAAAAAAAGACTCAATATATTAAATGTGTACTGCCAGGATATTGGTGCTCTTTATATAATTAATAGAAATGGACAAACTTTGTCAAGACTAGCTTGTCAACAGTACTACATAAGAAGTTTTTAATTATTCACTTCACTGATCACTCACTTGACTTAAACAAAACAAAATGATGACAGGCTCCATATCTTCAAACAAGCAGCTCCAAGGCAAGGTGGTCATAGTCACCGGAGGCGCAAGCGGTATGGGCAAGGCCACAACTCGCTAGTTCGCCGCTCATGGCGTATGAGCCTAGGGACAGAGCCAGGAATTTTCGTTTGGGGGGTCAAGTTGCAACTCTAATATATTTATTAAGACAAACCCCACATACACGTGTACACACGCTTTTTTATTATATAAACACACTTTTTTATTTGATAAGTTATATATACACACACCAAACAAAAACAAAAAGAGTTTAGTAATTTTAATCAAAATTATGTTTGGTGACGATCTTTCATAAAATAAAATTTATTTTTACTATTTTTATATAGTGAAATTCTTAAAAAATTTCATTTTCGATACAAATTATCAAATTTTATAATAAAATAAAAAATCTTTCAATTGAACTAATGAAATTTTGAAAAACATATATGATTCAAAACTTGGAGGAATAAGTTAAGCTTCAAACATATTTGATGCTATCTTGCTCTAACCCATTATGTAGAAACTAAAAAGACATTTCATGTATAGTTTTAGTGACATTATTTTTTTAATGGGTCAATGACTTGTTAATTGCCATATAACTGGTTGAAAAAGATATAGATTCAAATATGTTTAGTACCAAACTTTATCAAATATTTAACAGATATAAGAACATATTTTATAATAAAAAAATAAAATTATGAAAAATAATGTTATGTCTCTATAATTATTAGACCAATTTTTTTTTTTAAGAGCATCATTGGACTAAATCAAATATTTGGGGGGATAACTCTTATTTTTGTAGACTAAATTTTGAAAAAATTAAAATAATTATATATATTTCAAAAAATTTCAAAATTTTGGGGGGCCATGGCCCCCACCCTTACACGTAGCTACGCCCCTGTACGAGCCATCGTCATCGTCGACGTCCAGGACGAGAAGGGCCAAAACGTGGCCATGTCAATCGGTTCCAACGTCTGCACCTACGTACACTACGATGTCAGCGACGAGGAACAGGTCAAGAACTTAGTAGACTCCACGGTGAAATCGTACGGATGCTTGGACATCATGTTCAGTAACGCCGGCATTGGAAGAGCGACCCACGCGTGTGATCAGAGTGTGCTGGACGTGGACTTGGCGGCTTACGACAAGCTCATGGCGGTGAACGCGCGTGGAATGGCAGCGTGCGGGAAGCACGCAGCGAAGGCAATGGTGGAAGGGCGCGAAGAGGGGGAGCATCGTTTGTATGGCGAGCATAGCGGCGAGTGCTGGTTACCACAAGTTCGTTGACTACGTGATGTCGAAGCACGCGGTGCTGGGGTTGGTGAGGTGCGCGAGCATGAACCTGGGCGCGTATGGGATACGCGTGAATTGTGTTTCTCCAGGGCGGGTTGGGACGCCATTGTTGAAGGACATGTTGGGATATGAAAATGAGGAAGAGGATAAGGTGGTAGAGTCGACTTACACCTTGAAAGGTGGGGCGATGAGGCGTAAAAATGTGGCGGACGCTGTGGTGTTTCTTGCTTTTGAGGATTCCTAGTTTGTCACTGGCCATGATTTGGTGGTGGATGGTGGGCAGAGAGGTTAGAGTTGGCTAAGAATCCATTAGAAAGGCCCAATTGTGTGAGTTCTGTCATCATCACCAAGTTTTAATGCATGGGCTCTTTGTTGCAGGATTCAAGTTGTAATCGAAATCTTCTAATAAGTATTAATGGTTGTAAAGCTGGACTACCAGCTAAGGAATAAATAGATTAGGCTGCTATAAACTGCCTGAAAACTATGAGTGAGAATGTAATCTGCATAATTGCAAATTTGCAATCCATAGAGACAAATAGAATTATCTTTTAAAACGCTTTTTATCATCACCTTGCACCCCGACATTTTGAGCTAGTTTTGACTGAAAGGGGCCACTAATTTGGTTTGGGAAAAATTATATTATGTAGCGGATACATACATTGCCTCCCTCTCATGTTAGTGAGGCCCACCTACTGTGAGAGGGATATCAAAATTATCCAGGTCCAAGACACCAAGAGCAAGTTCATTTTGTGTCTAGTTACTGTATAGAACGACCTGTAATGCGTTAATTTTGTGTCTATTTTTTTTGTTGTTTTTGGTATATTTATTTATTATTATTAGATGAAAGTTTTGAAAATGAAATAAATATTCACTTTTTTCGATAATATGGTTAACATAAGAAACAAAGACAGCATATCAAGTTCATTTGAGATCTCTATCGTGTTTAAAAGATGTTGTTTATCTACCTTTTTACTGTTTGAGAATACTGGCTGATTAAAATATGCCACTTGGTATTAACATTGTATTTAGCTGCCACACTTGTTAATTTTAATAGCAATTTATGTTGGGTTATGTGGAGCTTGATTGAATTTGTGACCTCACTCGACTTAAAAGCATTATAATTTTAAATTAATGAGATGTTTTGTGAGGCTTAGTTAACCATGATGTGAAGGCTTGGGCCAATAGAATAAATTTTGGCTCATTTTGGGATTGATTTATTGAAAATTGTACTATCGCCTCCATATTTTTACATCTGACATAATAAAAAATGTTGCATTTTTGTGGATGTAGCACATTGTAAAGCCACATAAAACTTATATGTGGTGTATTGTTTGTTTGTGCAAGTTTTCTCTATTTTGCATTTAACAAGTTCTAGAACATTTATCCAAAAATTTAGAGATGATGGATGAGATGGCTTACTCACCACTATGCTATCATTTTGTGAGAAGCATTGCATTAATGTCCTAGATATGAATGCTTGTTATGTTGTGAGGCGAGGTCAAGCTCATATACAATTGAGCATCATTATCTAGTAAATATTTTTTATGCTACAATAGATTCTCAACTACAGAAACTAAATTATCAGTTTAATGAAGATGCAATGGAGAGGCATTAAAATCTTTCAAAAGTAGTGATCTTTGTTTGTTGGTAAAGAATTTATATCTACAAGATTTCACAGATTATGACAAACAAGTGTTAGAGGTTAGAGAAGGAGCTTTATCATTTTGAGCATAATGTAGTCCAAGATCCAGAGTTTAAAAAATTGAAAAGTTTATTTGAGTTGTGTCAATGGTTAGTGAGAACTGGAAATTCAGAACACTACAAACTTGTTTATAGAATGGTAAGACTTGTGCTTACTCTTTCAGTTTCTACTGCTACTACAAAATGAACATTTTCAGTTATGAAAGTTGTCAAAACTAACCTTCGAAATAAAATGGAAAATGATTTTTTGATGGACTCTTTGATGTTATACATTGAAATGGATATAGTTTCGACATTTAGTTTGGATTCAATCATAGATGATTTTGAAGATTTGAAAGAGCGTCGAGTTCCCTTTTTATAGATGATTGTATTAAGAAATAATAGTGTTTCGTGTCTTTTGTTTTTGTTGGTAGATGATTGTATCTTAATATATAAAGAAACAATGATTTTTGGGTATTTGTCTTAGTTGATTTTTTATTACTACTATATGGATGCGTATTTGAAATTTTTTTTTTTCGCTTATCTCCGGCCCCAGCTTGAAATCCTAGGTCCGTCCCTCTCTATTACTCTATATGTTTGTATCTTTGTGTGTTGTGTCCTCTTAATTTTACTGGTGTGGTGCGGGGCACGTTTGTTGATTTAGTTGGTTATTGCATAATAGATCGCAATGATTGTGTTGTAATGGCCCAAATAATTTGACTATCTTGTAATTGGCATTTTTTCCCATGATTCAATTTGTGTAAATATGATCTTTTACTATTGGGAACAATGGGAAGATCCATTCGATTAGAGATGACAAAAATGATCGATGTAGGCTATGACCCTTGATCCTTGGAAGAAAAAGTATGGGCCCTGAGCTTAATCCGCAATTCAGGAGATACACGGGCCTTAAACCCATTCCGTGATATAGATAAAAACAAATTATGAGTCCAATACATGACATTAAAAAATTGAAAGAAAGAAAAAAGAAAAAGAAAACGTGGGTTGTGAGCCCAATTCCAAAATTGTGACAAAATGAACAATTAGGTATGAGGAATTTTAGGCAAATGACTGATTAAAGTGGTTGGATTAAATTTGATTGTTTGTTTTATTTTCCTTAGAGCATGTTTGGTAGACTTTAACAAGTACTGTAATGTATAATGGCTATTCTTAGAGCATCTCCAACAGCTTATTTAAATTTTTGTACTGTTTGAACAGTGAACAGTAACATTTAGTTTTTAGCTATCTTGTCACGCCCCAAACCCAAAAGGGTCCAAAGCATGAGAAATACATCCCAAGGGTACCTGTAGATTTTTCCTTTTTGGACAACCAACTATAGGAGATCTTTATTTTCCTTTCATTTCCACATGATAAGGATATATAATCATAAATCTCCACATTACAAGTCAGAGCTCTATAACACATTTATGAACAATAACTAAAAATCATGTGCCTCCACATAATAATTGAATATATTACAAAACTCTGATGATTTAAACAAAAAGTCCCAAAGTTCTCTAAAATATGCAATCCCAACAAAACTCTTGGGCTAACAAGCCTCAAGAGCCCAACTTCTAATAAAATTAACTACTGCAAGCTCCCTTAAAAACAACTAGATCGAATCACCAACCATTAGTAATGTAAGTCTCCCAATTCAGCATAAAACTCCAATCACTACCGATAAGGCAAGCTCCATTCACATGATATAGCTAATTAATCTGTAAAACTGTGAAAGATTGGGATGAGCTAAAGCCCAATAAGTAACATAATTAATGGGAGTGGGGGAAATGTAAGTTTCAAATTAATGGGGGTAGGGGAAATGCAAGTTTCATCTACTATAATAAGAATAATATGACAAGAATGATTTAATAATGAAATACAAGCTCCTCAAAGTAAATATCTTGAAACCATGTGCTATAATATGTGAGCAATAATAATATAATTCTAAAGCCATAAATTCTAACATATGGTAATTTATCTCAAATATACCACACTACCACATAGACCGGTCAGGGGATCCACCCATTCACAACTGACATGATATTGTCCTCTCTGGTATGCAGACTCTTGGCCCCATGGACAGCAGCCTCACCCATACCCTCAAGGTTTTTCTCTCCCCCCATGGGCGGCAGAGAGAGTGCATCAAATAGGACCTCTCTTGCATGTGGTCTCTTGGCCCCATGGGCAGCAGCCTCACCCACACACAATCAAGGAATCATCTTCCCCCCATGGACAGCAGGGAAGAACGCGTCATCCAAAGCGAAAGGGCACTGACCTAAACTTAGTTCCGTTGTCACAAAGACCACAAAAACCAAATCGGGTGATCACCGGGAAATCACACATGGCATGGTGTTAAAACAACATAAACTCACAGGTTATACTACTTTTAAACACATAGTTCATATCCAGGTAGTTTCAGAAAACCTTAAATAATCTAACTTCTACAGAGTTTGTAAGGTTTTCAACTTCATTCTTGTCAAGAGATTTTCTATCAATTTCCCAAATAATACAAGACAAGATAAGCATCTCTAAATTTTTCAATATACCATAAAATCAATGATTTTCTTATCAAAGATTAAATAAAAGATACTTATTTTTCCATATCAACTGTAGGGTCAGATTCTGCAGCCCAAGCCCAAGGAGGTATGGATTTGGAGTCCACTGAACCCAAAACAATAAATTTGTAGAGAGTGGGTGAAAGAGCTAGGCTAATAATGAAAAATAACAGTATTAAACGGCATAGAAGATGGGGAGATTTGAATAAAAATGTGCTCGGACAGTGATGAATGTCTCGTCCAAGGAGGCGATTTTCATTGATGAACTTGAGTTACAAATGTTGGAGCTACAGTAAGATTATATGGTCTTTTCCCTCTCTTAATTTTCGATCCCTCTATCAGAGACCTCTCTCTCTCTTATATAGTGCTGCCTTTCTACATCTCCACCGTCCACTTGTTCACCATCCGGGCGCCCACTTGAGTGCATGTCCCATCAAACTCCCCCTTTAGCCCTGTCTGAGTGGTGGTAGCTGAGGATGCACTGTTCAGGGGTCTTCTCCACATAAATGCGGCCAGGAGGGTAGGTGCAGTGCATTAAATGCGGTGGTTGAAGTCTGTCTCCTTGATATTTCTCTGTTCCTGTTACCTTCTTGTGTGTCCGAGGCCTCCTTTCTCCCTTAACACGTATCGAACAGATCGCTTGACACGTGTCGGACCAAAAACCCCGTCGGGTCCGAGGGTATCGTCCTCCTCGGCTATATGAACATCTCCTCGGACAGTGCATGTACTCATCTCCAGGCATTTCCCCTTCACATGGGCTTCTGACAGGGTGTCTTGGTCCCCTCGGATGAACAGTGATCCTTGGATAGGGCCTTGGGCCCAACGCGCCAGGTTGGGCTTTTCTCCCCCACAAAAGCCCCTCAAAATTGCAGTTTTTCCTCGCACCCGAGGAGAAAAAGTGGGATTTTGACTTGCCACGGAGCAAAAGCCTGGAAACACGCACAACCGAGCTGGCACGTGCGCGAGTGTTGGAACAGACGCCTCATTAATGCCGCTGCGGTTTCCTTATTCCCAAAGCGCCGCATTAACTACACCAGGTGACGTTTTGTCCTTCGCATCCAACGGTGGCTGATTGATCCAAGGGCTGTGGTTTTTCTTCAAGGTTTGGGCGGGAGTGCCCCTGACCTTTCGCTTGACCCCGTATAAAGCTTCAGAGGGAGTTATTTCCTCCTCACTTTTCCATCTGCAGACGCTCCAGCAAGAACAGACGCCTCACTCCGTCCAAATCTCTCAGTCGCCGGTGCCGATCTTACTCAGAAACTTCACGAGTCCTCCTACGAGTCTGCAATCGCTTCTCCGGTCTAGCCCTTGTAAGTCATCGCTCACCGAATCCTTTAGTTTTCTCTTCGGCCCGTCACTCCGTTTAACCACCATGGGAAAACTCGAGTACATGATGGATAGCCCTGAGCAAGTAGAGGCATTTAGGACCACGTATCGCATACCCCCTAACGTGGGTGTGAGGTATTGCCCCCCAGAAAAAATATTAACAGACCCGGAGATGGGAGAGGTGGTTATCCCCCTTATCGCCTTCAAAGAAGGGGGAATGACAATTCCCATGGGCCCCATCACCGCCAATTACCTTCGGAACCATAGGCTTACTCCCTGGCAGTGCGCGCCCAATATGTTTAGGATCCTAGGAGCGATTGAGGACCTTGAGCGTCACTTGGGGCTGGGACTCACCTGGCTTGATGTGGTACATATGTACGAGTGCCATAGCCAGCAAGATGCTGGGTACTACTTAAAATCCCGGTCGGACGTTGTCAGGCTCATTTCCTGCCTTCCCAAATCCAACAAAGGGATGAAAGATGACTATGTGATCGTCTCGGGTGCCTGGCGCGACGGCCCTGGTTGCCCAACCAAGCATGGGAAGCCAGGTGTGACATGTAGATCTAGGCGCACCGACCATAGGCTTAGGGCTCCCATCTTTTAACTGCCTTTGATTTCTCTTCGGTCACCGTTTCTGAGCTTCTAACCATTTTGTTTTTACTTGCAACAGATAAGAGACACGTTTCTCCTCGGATCAGCCTAACGAATGTTGCTGCCCTTAATTTCCTTTTAAGGTCGGAGATCTTCGTGAGCGAGGACGGGCAACTTCGATCTGCTCCTCTTATTCTCGGGTATCAAGGGAAACCAAAGGGTTTTCAGCCGGTCGGCAACGCAATCGTCCAGGGAGACTATCGTCTTGCGCGCATCGACGTTGGTCGGAAGGGCTTTTTGGCGCCAGACGATCTTGAACCTGTACCCCGTCCAGTTCCCCGGGCTGCACCTCCCCTTGTCCAACCACTCCGGCAAATTCCCTTAGGACAAGAGATTGAAGGTGAGGGGGCTGGCTCTTCCACTTCCTCGCTCGAAGAACAAATTGACGAATTTCAGTTTGAGGGAGAAGCTTCAAGGGTAAACCAGGTGGTAGAGATCTCAGACGCCGAGGAAGAAAACTGCGAGCAGTCAGGCGCCCGACTTAATCTGTTAGCCACTCATTCAGAAGACTCCTCGGACGAAGATATGGATCTGAGGAACTTGATGAAGGGGAGGGGCAAAAAGTCCGACCCGAAAGATGCTGGGACATCTAAAGCAGTGGTGACACTTCCTCCGGCGCCTGCCCAGATCCCGGACCCAAGTTTGAAACCCACACTAAAACTGCAAAAGAAGAGACCCCACACTGAGGTTGAGGAAAAACAGGTGCCGCCAACCAAGGGGGCCAAGCAGCAAAAGGTGGCACAGGACAACCGAAGTCGCAGGGCTCCGTCTACTGAAAGCCGAGACGAGGGCACGGTGGCAGAGGTGCGCCGAGGAGGAGGGGGACCGCGGGTTTGGTCTCCAAAGTTGGAGTTGGAGGGCGCTCCAATCCTCTGGGAGACCTCCCTCAGGAATTATGATGGAGGGAGGGCTGGCTACGTTGCTGAGGCCCTGCAGCAACCACTTCTCCTCCCTCATGACATGGAGTCCTTCAGGCGCTTCAACCAGGCGGAGCTCTTTCGATCTCTCAAGAGGGATTTAGCCATCGTAAGTAACCTCCATCCGATTAGCCGACTCACTAATTTTTGCCTCTCCTATTTTTCCGTGTTTGACACTAGTTTCCATCACGCAGGTCACTCAGCAGATCTACGTTGCCGAGGAGTGGGACAAGAGGAATCGCCTTGAGACCCAGGCGGCGCTCTGCTCCCGAGACGAGGTGGAGAAATCTCTGGGCCAACTGAAAGACGATTATACCCGTCTGTCCGGGGAGCTCGCGGATATGACCAGCCAGAAGAAAAGCCTTGACGCTGGGATAAAGAATGTTGAAAAGCAGGTTGAGGACCAGCGTAAGTTGCTAAAGGCGACAGAGGCCGATCTGAAGACCGAGAGGGAGCTGGTAAACGGGCTAAGGGACGAACTCCGAAGAGCCAAGGACAGCGTCCGATATGCCGAGGAGAAAGCCCAGTTGGCTCAGGAGGCGGTTGAGGCTGAAAAGAAGGCAGCTCACCAACTGGGGGTAGAGACGGCCACGTCCCAGCTTCTAGAGCAGTTCGCCTCGGTCAGCCGAGACTACTGCGACATAAGTTGGGGCAAAGCCCTGGATGCAGCTGGAGTTCCTGCCGACTCAGAGCTGAGGCTGCCTGGGAGCGTATACTACGATCCTGATATCCGAGAGCTCCCTGGAACTGACCCCCCTCCTGCTCCACAGCTTCCAGAAGCTTCGGAACCAATCTTGGTCGGCGACGCTCCACTCATTATGGGAGCAAGCAAGGAAGCTGGTCAGCCAAGCGGCAAGGATAAGCCAGCTGAGCCAGCCAAAGAGAAAGGCAAAGGGTCAGGCGAAGAGAAAGTTCCTTCTGAGCCCAAGGACCGAGCCCCTGACGCAACTGCTCGGACAGGCCAGATTGCTGACCCCGTGCCCCCTTCGGCAGAGAAATAGATGTATAGGGCTTTCACTTTTTTGCACCTGTGTTTTCTTTCCTTTGTCCGAAGAATTGTAAACCAACTTTTTATTAATGGAATAGATTTTCATTCGTCTATGATGTCTTTAAATACATGTCTTACCAACTATTATTGTTATATACAACTGTACATTGCACTTATAACCAAATAATGCAAATAAATCTATTTGACACATCATAACTAAGATTATTAATGAAAAGAATAGGCCCACCAAGAGTTATTGATGGATTGCATGTCTTTCCAAGTTAAACATAAGTTGTCATTCCTCGGTTTCAAACTAAACACGACTAGGGGAGAGATTTATAAATCAGAAACAACTTAAACGCGATTAGGAGTTTTAGCACTAACCTGTCGCTTGGTTCAAGGATTATAGAATTCGAATGTACTCGAGTGTTAACTAACCCTAGTCATCTGGTCCGAGGACTGCAGGCATGACTGGATTTAAGTTTAAACACGGACCGCACCGGAGTGTTAACTAACCCTAGTCATCTGGTCCGAGGACTACAGGCATGACTGGATTTAAGTTTAAACACTATAGAACCGTAACTGAGTGCTAACTAACCCAAATCATCTGGTCCGAGGACTACAGGCATGATTGGATTTAAGTTTAAACACCATAAAACTGTAACCGAGTGCTAACTAACCCAAATCATCTGGTCCGAGGACTACAGGCATGATTGGATTTAAGTTTAAACACCACAAAACTGTAACCGAGTGCTAACTAACCCAAATCATCTGGTCCGAGGACTACAGGCATGATTGGATTTAAGTTTAAACACAATAGAACCGTAACTGAGTGCTAACTAACCCAAATCATCTGGTCCGAGGACTACAGGCATGATTGGATTTAAGTTTAAACACTATAAAACTGTAACCGAGTGCTAACTAACCCAAATCATCTGGTCCGAGGACTACAGGCATGATTGGATTTAAGTTTAAACACTTGAGCTAACGGTGTTAACTAACCCTAATCATCTGGTCCGAGGACTACAGGCATGATTGGATTTAAGTTTAAACACCTAAGCTGGTGGCGAATGAGTGTTAACTAACCCTAATCATCTGGTCCGAGGACTACAGGCATGATTGGATTTAAGTTTAAACACTTGAGAGAAAGCGGTGAATGAGTGTTAACTAACCCTAATCATCTGGTCCGAGGACTACAGGCATGATTGGATTTAAGTTTAAACACTTGAGAGAACTTTACGCAGCGAATTGGTATATCAACTGAAGAGAAGACTTGATTAATAAAAGTACCTCTTGAGGTTATTTACATTCCAAGGGCGAGGGATTACATGACTATCCAAATCTTCTAAGAAATATGCTCCAATACCAGCGCCTGAAGTGATGCGATATGGTCCCTCCCAATTGGGTCCCAATTTCCCCCAAGCTGGGTTCTTAGCGGTGCCCACAACTTTCCTCAGCACCAGATCACCGGGCTCTAAAGGCCTCAACTTCACGTTAGCGTCGTAGCCTTGTCTGAGCTTTTGTTGGTAGTGTGCCAACCGAACCATTGCATTCTCCCTTCTTTCCTCAATTAAGTCTAAGCTCTTCCGTAGCTGCTCGTCGTTGTCGGCTGGACTGAATGAGCTAGTTCTTAGTGTTGGGAACCCTGTTTCCAGAGGAATGACAGCTTCAGCCCCATAGGTCATCGAGAAGGGGGTCTCTCCAGTGGACCTGCGGGGCGTAGTTCTGTAAGCCCAAAGCACATGTGGCAACTCCTCTACCCATCTGCCATTTGCATCGTCTAGCCTCTTCTTTAAGCCGTTCAGTATGACCTTGTTGGAAGCTTCTGCTTGGCCATTACCTTGGGGATAGGCTGGAGTGGAGTATCTGTTTGTAATTCCCAGCTCGCCGCAGTAATTCCTGAATGCCTTGCTGTCGAACTGTAAACCGTTGTCCGAGATGAGGGTGTGAGGAACTCCAAACCGTGTGACAATTTTCTTCCACACGAACTTTTGCATATCAACGTCCCTGATATTGGCTAGTGGCTCGGCTTCAACCCACTTGGTGAAATAGTCTGTTCCGACCAGGAGGTACTTCTTGTTTCCTGCAGCTTTGGGGAAGGGTCCCACGATATCCAAGCCCCACTGGGCAAAGGGCCATGGGCTAGACAGTGGATTCAGGTTTCCCCCTGGCTGGTGAATGTTTGGAGCGAAGCGCTGACATTGGTCGCACTTTTTGACGTACTCGTGTGCCTCCTTCTGCATGTTAGGCCACCAATAGCCTTGGGTGAGGGCTCGGTGAGCCAAGGACCTGCCTCCGGTGTGGCTCCCACAGATTCCTTCGTGTAACTCTTCTAGCAGTGTCTCGGTCGCCTCGGGATGTACGCATAACAAATATGGTCCCGAATAGGAGCGTTTGTATAGTTTCTGGTCTTCGGACAACCAGAACTTAGTCGCCTTCCTCCGAATTTTATCGGCTTCAGCTTTCTCTTCAGGCAATATATCTTCTTTGATAAATTTGATCAACGGGTCCATCCAGCACGGCCCGGCCCTGATCTGGTGAACCTGGACTCCCCCTGACCTCGTCTCTGTAGGCCTGTGCAGGTCCTCGACGAGGATCACCCTCGGCAAGCCTTGTGCCGAAGAGGTGGCTAACGTGGCCAGGGAGTCAGCATGTGAGTTGCCACTCCTGGGGATGTGCAGCAAACTGAAAAATTCGAACTCTGATTGTACGTGTTTAACACGACCTAAGTATCCCTGCATTCTTTCGTCCTTTGCCTCGAACTCGCCTTGTACCTGACCTACTACCAGTCTTGAGTCCGAGAACAGCTCTACGGACTTCCCACCCATTCTGCGGACCATAGTCATCCCCATCAGTAGGGCCTCATACTCTGCTTCATTATTCGTTGCCGAGAAGTCCAACCTTAGCGATTTCTCGATAATGATTTTCTCGGGGGATATCAATACTAGCCCAACTCCAGAGCCTCTTTGGTTCGCCGCGCCATCGACATACACTTCCCAATGGGAGGGATTCTGTTGAGAAACCATGCCAACCGATTTTTCATCCATGCCCGACGTGGGCTTCACCTCTTCTAGCTGGGGCTCCGTGAACTCAGCCACCAAATCTGCGAGGACCTGCCCCTTGACCGATGTGCGGGGCATGTATCTTATATCGAAAGCCCCTAAGATTGTACCCCACTTGGCAATCCGACCAGTGTAATCGGCACTTCGGAGTATAGCTTTGAGTGGGAGTTGTGTGAGAACGATCACCGTGTGGGCTTGGAAGTAGTGAGGTAGCTTTCGTGTGCCAAGCACTACTGCTAAGATGGCCTTCTCCAGTGGCAAGTAACGAGTCTCAGCCTCATGCAGCGACTTGCTTACGTAATAGACGGGCCTTTGTACACCAGAGTCCGACCGTATCAACACCAGGCTCACCGCATAAGGAGCTACGGCGATGTAGGCGAACAGTACCTCGTCTGGCTCAGGACTGGACATGATTGGTGGCCGAGACAGATAATCCTTGAGTTGCTGGAACGCCAGAGCACATTCCTCAGTCCATTCGAATCCCTTCCATTTGTTGAGTAGAGAGAAAAAGGGCCGACATCTGTCTGCTGATCTAGAGATGAACCGATTGAGGGCAGCAGTCATTCCAGTCAGTTTTTGAACTTCCTTGGGATTCCGAGGAGCTCGGAGGTTGTTGATGGCCTTTATCTGGTCGGGGTTGACCTCAATTCCTCTGTGGGTGACCATGTATCCCAAGAACTTGCCGGACCCTACCCCAAACGAGCACTTAGAGGCATTTAGTCGTAGCTTGTGTTTCCGTAGAACCTTAAAGGTACTTTCAAGGTCTTTCACATGCTCGGCTATAACTTTGCTCTTCACCACCATGTCATCTATGTAGATCTCGATGTTCTTGCCCAGCTGTGGCTCGAACATCCTCGTCATCATCCTCTGATAGGTAGCTCCCGCGTTCTTCAGGCCGAACGGCATCACCTTATAGTGGTAGTTGCCGATAGGGGTGACAAAAGCAGTTTTCTTCTGGTCCTCCAGGGCTAATGGGATCTGGTGGTAGCCTTGGAAGGCGTCCAGGAAGCTCATCCGAGGGTGGCCGACAGTGGCGTCAACCAGCTGATCGATCTTCGGCATAGGGAACGGGTCTTTGGGGCATGCCCTATTCAGATCCGTGAAGTCCACGCATACTCGCCACTTCCCACTTTTCTTCCTTACCACCACAGTATTCGCTAGCCATTCGGGGTAGAAAACCTCTTCGATAGCCCCAGCTGCTTTGAGTTTCGTCACTTCGTCCCTCACTGCGTCAGCATGCTCCTTGGATGGGCGCCGAATAGGTTGCTGCTTGGGGGTGACCAGTGGATTCACCTTCAAATGATGGCATATGAACTCCGGGTCCACCCCTGGGGCCTCGTAAGCGCTCCAGGCAAACACGTCGAGATTTTGCTTGAGGAACTCTATCAGCTCCTCCTTCTCTTGAAGAGGCAGCTGAGATCCGACTTGGAAGAACCTGTCAGGATCATCCCCAATGATCACTTTCGTTAGATCCTCGCATCGAGTGCCTTCATCCGATTCTTCAGAGGGCAATCCCCGGGACTGTAGTTGCTATAAATTCCTCCCCGCTACGTCCGAGGACTCGGCTGGGGCCTCATGCTGAATGGCGGCTATCAGGCACTGCCTAGCAACAGACTGATCTCCTCGGATTTCATGTATCTGTCCTCCTGATGGATATTTGACCTTCTGGTGCAAAGTAGAGGGGACAGCCCCAAGTGCGTGAATCCAAGGTCTGCCTACGAGTGCTGTGTAGGGCGAATATGCGTCCACGACGATAAAATCCAGCTCTACCACCTCGGAGCCGGACTGCACAGGTAAGCGTATCCGGCCTTTCGGAATGACAGGCCTTCCTTCAAAGGTGAAAAGGGGGGAATCGTACGGCGTCAGGTCCTGGGGTTTTAGGCCTAGCCCCTTGTAGAGGTCCGGGTACATTATCTCCACCGCACTGCCCTGGTCCACCATCACCCTCTTTACATCGTACCCTCCTATTCTGAGGGTGATGACTAGTGCATCATCATGGGGTTGGATGGTGCCGATCATGTCCTCGTCCGAGAATCCCATAACCAGCGGGGCACCAGACCTAGCTCTCTTCGGTCCTCGGCTCGACTCCCCTGCGGGTGGTCGGCCTACTGACATAACTTTCAAAGGCCAGGACCCTGTTCTTCCTGGCGCTGCGAAGACGACGTTTATAGTCCCAAGCGGCGGCTTTGGGGGGTCGTCCCTGCGTGGCCCCGAGCCTATCTGCCCTCGGCCACTGGAGGGGTGCAGAAGGTGCTTCAGTTTACCATCGCGAACTAACTGGTCCAGGTGATCCCACAGACTCCTACAATCTTCCGTTGTATGCCCATGGTCTTGGTGGTATTGACAGTAGAGATTGTGGTTGCGTCTCTCGGGGTTTCCTACCATCTTGTTCGGCCACCTGAAGAATGATTCATTCTTAATCTTTTCCAAGACCTGATGCACTGGTTCTTTGAACACGGTGTTGACCGATTGAGGATTCATTGATCCTGATTGCCCGGCGAAATCCCTCCGCGGTTTATTGTAATTGTACCGGTCCGACCGCGAATCTCTCCTCTCCTGAGGGATAATCTTGTCCTTTCCCTTGCCCTGCTGCTGATCTTCTTCAACCCTCTTATACTTCTCTATGCGGTCCATCAGTTGACGCACGTTTGTGACTGGTTTGCCAGATAGGGATCCCCTCAAACCGTGGTCAGTAGGGAGGCCGAGCTTGAACGTGCTGAGGGCCATTGCATCGTTGTTGCCCTCCACCTCATTGAACATCTCCCAATATCTGTCTGAATACGCCTTCAAGGACTCGCCTTCCTGCATGGACAAGGATAGCAGGGAAGAGAGAGGCCTGGCCACTCTTCGGCACGTAACAAAACGGGAGCCGAACGCCTGAGTGAGCTCCTTGAAGGAGTTGATGGAGCCCGCCCTCAAACCATCAAACCATCTCATAGCAACGGGCCCAAGACTGGAAGGGAAGACCTTGCACATCAGAGCTTCATCTCTGGAGTAGACAGCCATCCTCTGGTTAAAATGGCTCACGTGCTCGACGGGGTCAGTTTTACCGTTGTAGACGGTGAACGTTGGCTGATTAAAACGCCGAGGGAGTCTGGCCTCCTCTATCCTGCGCGTGAAGGGTGATCTAGATATCTGGTTCAGAGCCCTGTTCATGGCATCGTTCTCCACGTCCTCGCGTGATGGGCTCCTACGCTCCCTTTTACGATGGGACTCCTCTACATAGGTGTAGGACTCGCTAGCTGGTGTCTTGGACTTGTGTTGGTAAGAGACGTCCTGCTCGTCATCAAGATCGTCTTCAGAGTACGAGGAAGCCCGCTTCCTCTTTGCGTGTCGCAACTCTCTCTTTAGTTTTTCCACTTCCAGTTGTAAGTCACGGTTCTTCTCTGCATGGGACATGTGACTCCCGCTCTGTGATTGGCTCTGGCTAAGGCGCACAGTGTGTACACTGCCCTCACGGTTTTGTCCCCTCTCTAAGTTGCTAAAGCGGTCCACGTGTTGGGATGCCCTGGATTCTGCTTGTTGCTCACCTTGTTCTGCCATTATCAACCGTTTATTCCACTCTTGCACAAGCTCTTCCCACAGACGGCGCCAATTGTAGGGTCAGATTCTGCAGCCCAAGCCCAAGGAGGTATGGATTTGGAGCCCACTGAACCCAAAACAATAAATTTGTAGAGAGTGGGTGAAAGAGCTAGGCTAATAATGAAAAATAACAGTATTAAACGGCATAGAAGATGGGGAGATTTGAATAAAAATGTGCTCGGACAGTGATGAATGTCTCGTCCGAGGAGGCGATTTTCATTGATGAACTTGAGTTACAGATGTTGGAGCTACAGTAAGATTATATGGTCTTTTCTCTCTCTTAATTTTCGATCCCTCTATCAGAGACCTCTCTCTCTCTTATATAGTGCTGCCTTTCTACATCTCCACCGTCCACTTGTTCACCATCCGGGCGCCCACTTGAGTGCATGTCCCATCAAACTCCCCCTTTAGCCCTGTCTGAGTGGCGGTAGCTGAGGATGCACTGTTCAGGGGTCTTCTCCACATAAATGCGGCCAGGAGGGTAGGTGCAGTGCATTAAATGCGGTGGTTGAAGTCTGTCTCCTTGATATTTCTCTGTTCCTGTTACCTTCTTGTGTGTCCGAGGCCTCCTTTCTCCCTTAACACGTATCGAACAGATCGCTTGACACGTGTCGGACCAAAAACCCCGTCGGGTCCGAGGGTATCGTCCTCCTCGGCTATATGAACATCTCCTCGGACAGTGCATGTACTCATCTCCAGGCATTTCCCCTTCACATGGGCTTCTGACAGGGTGTCTTGGTCCCCTCGGATGAACAATGATCCTCGGATAGGGCCTTGGGCCCAACGCGCCAGGTTGGGCTTTTCTCCCCCACATCAACAATTCATACATTTTCCCAAATGTAATACCAAATATGATGCATTTTCATATATAATCATATATATACGTATATATATATATATATATATATATATTAAGGTTACGACACAGTAGTTTTTAGGAAAATATAGTTTTCATAGGTAATTTTCAAAAACGTGTCTAACCCAAAAACAACATTTATGTTATTTTTCAAAGTCCCATTAAAAAGCTACTTACCTTGCAACCGCAAAATCCTAATTCTCCAAGCTCCAAGGAGAGTAGCTAGAACCTAAACAATATCAAGTAAACCTATCACAATAAATATAGAGCTTGAAATTGCATCTAGCCACAATTTAGGAATTGCCAAGTAATCACTTAAGTAGGCAAGCCTAGTATTTAACCTCATCAATAATAATATATTCTACTTCCATAGTTTCTCAACAAATTGATTCATAAGGCATAAACTCCAATTTATAGGGTTAACCCATTTAACATCATCTCCAATATTATGACTAACTTCCATAAAATTTACACTACATCATTAAGAGACCCATGAAAGCAAAATCAATATATCCTCCAAGATAAGAAATTTAGAACTTCAACTAACTCCAAATAAACCCAATGGCAATGGAAAAATTAAATTTACCAACCATCACATGTTATAACTTAAAACTCCTAAATTTTTTCCACCATACATAAACCTTAAGTAGTCATTGTTGAGGGTCATTTTTGTAAAACCAACCCAACCCAGCAAAGCAGGCAATGAGAGTGGCAGGCATAGAATAAGACTGTTAGGCCCAAGCGGCAGGAAGAATAGAACACAAGCCCATAACATGAATAAATGGGTCTTGAGGAAGCAAATGGGCCCAAAGGGCCCGGAAAGAGAAAAATGATACCCATGGGCAGAGTATGGTATGAAAAAGCGAGAATGGGCCGCGGCAGGGCTAAGGCAATGTAAACAAAGAAAGTAGGGGTTGATGGCAAGCCCATGAACCCCAAGGATGAGTACGAGGAGATTGGGCCGGGGAAGCCCAATCAAGTTAGTAAAAGCCCATGGGAAAGCAAAGTCAGTAAATGGGCCGAGGAAGCCCAAGGAAAGTAAAAGGGCCGCAGGCCCAAAGAGAAAGAAAGAAAGGGACAATGGAGCCCATGAGTAAGAACACCAGTAGGCTCTCTTAAAGCCACTGGGGGAAAGAATGGAACGGTAGGCTTGAAAGAGGCCTAGCAGGAACGTATCGTCGTGGTAGGAAATGTCAAACAAGACATGAATACAAACCGAGAAATGGGCCAAGAGAAATGTGAAACCCAGTGTTAAGAAAAGCCCAATCCTAAAGGGAAGCATTGAAAGTACAGAACGGCCCACATAAAAGAACAAAGAAGTATGGCAGACGAATGCAAGCAAAGCTCCAGAGCACAACAAGCACACGGGCCGCAGGCGGGCTTTTGAATGTACATAACAGGAAAGCATGCGCAAGGCCCAGGTGCCACCAGCCTGTACCTAGCCAATATGGGTCATAGTGGGGCCATGGGTCAGTGGAAAGAGGTAAAGGGGGGTGCGGTTTGGTGGTGGGGAGGGGGGAAAAGATTTATTTTATGTTCCCTATCCAAACCCTTTTGGGAGGTACGTCCTGCTGGGATGACAGACCGCCCAAAAGAGGTAAGGTTGGGGAGGGAACGCTGGGTGCATGCCATAGGAAGAGAGAGAGCATTTAAGCCACGGCAGAAGACAGTGCCACGGCGAACAGAAACAAAACCAACCTGTTTTTGTCTGGCAAGGGCAAGCAGTGTACAGACGGTGGTCGGCAAGCATGCCTAGACCAGACAAAGGCCGTTAGGGGGGTGAAATAGTAAAAAACCATCACGGCAGGCCCTATAAAAGGACCCTTGCCGTGCCCTGTAAAGAGGACCGAAAAACAAAGAAGGAGAAAGATAGAAAGAAAAAACTCAAAAGAAAAGGAAAAGAAAAGAAGGAAAGATAAGAAAACAAATAGTGAGGATAATGGGCATGCACCAATAGATCTTTTCTTTCCTCTCCCCCTCAAAATCCCACTCTCTAAGAACAGTTAAGTAATAAGAATTTTCCGCAGGCATCTATCATTTAGGTCCGATTCCCTCAAAGTCACTAATCCCCACGGCAGGATATTCTCCTGGGAGGTTAGTTTCATTGAGAAGAAGCGTTCTTCCTCTGTGACTTCCTGCCATTACAAACTCGGTTTTTTGCTTGATGTTTGTTTTTGATTAACTTCCATCATTGTTCAATCAATTGTTCTTTCTTATAAAAGCCGTTGTTAGTATTACCATTATTACTACTGTGATATTCGGTTGTTTATTATTAACAAAAGCTACTGCACTCTGTTTTTCCTTTCATTGTCATTATATATGCCTGCCGTAATCTTGTTGTAATAGCTCTGCTTGCTGTAAGGGTGTTCCTGGCAGACAAGGCAAAGTTTGTGCACAAACCGGCCCAAAGTGAGTTACAGTTGGACCGGTCTCAACTTCCCTACTCAGAAAAAACATTTGGGCCCATCACCGCATAAGGCAACCCAGCCCAAACACAAAAAAGGCCCCGACAGTCATCAATAGCACAAAATATATACCCACTCATCAAATAATTCCACCAATACAAAACCCATACATAAAAACACATAAATATCACTTCCAATGCTCATAAATCACATGGGTATCATTATTAAAGCTTAGATAAAAATAACCTCAAGCAAAAGTGCAAAACCCACCAAAAAGATGAGAAATTTTTACCTCAAAAAAAGAATGTGAAGGTGTTTATGGGTTCCCAAAAATTTTCCGGTGATCTTGCCGGAAAAATGATGGTGGAAATGGTGATATGGAGGTGCCGGCAGGAGAGCTTGAAGGAGTGAAGAGGAGTTCTGCCGAAAATGAAAAAGAAGAAAAAGAAAGAAAAGAAAAGTGAGGGAGTGAGCCGGCCAAAGAAGAGATAAGATGAGAGAAAAGGAGTGGTGGGTAGTGGGGTTAGGTGGGGGGCACGTGGGAGCTTAAAACAATCTGACCTCACATTTTAAAAGAAAAAAAAAAAAACTGACGGGACGTTACATACCTACTTTTTCAAATGCACTTTTCAATAAATTCTCTATCCTTTTCTCCATCTCATTAAAATATTATTTCTTCATTCATTCTTTATTCTTTTTTTATTATCATTTATTCTTCATAAATTCATTTCTAACAATTATATTTTTCAATGAAAAGTGTTATATTTACAATATTTTTTACAATACTTTCACAAGAATCACATCAAAATCTTATGTGAAAAGTTGTTACTAGTTCTAATTTAAACTCACCACTAAAATTATTTTTTTACTCACCAATATTAGCAAATAACAATCTATTACTTAAAATTTATTGTGAAAATATTATGGTAGCATTTCTTAATTGCCATTTCTTATTATTTATATTGTTTTCCTTTCTTAATTACATCCATACGTTTGTTTCTTTGTTTGTTTATTTATTTGTTTATTTGTTTTTGTTTTTTTCCTTCTCTTGGTTTTTTCTCCACCACACACGTATTGTCTCTATCTACCCTTCTTTTTCTTTTTCTAGTTCATTCCGGATCTCACTTTCTCCTGCTCTCTCTCTCTCTCTCTCTCTCTCGCTTTTTTTTTTTTACTTGATTCTAGAATACTCTCTAGCAGTGATAAGAAACAGAGAAAGAACAAGCGATTGCTTGCTCCACCATTGATCGAAGGACACAGGCAGGAGCATAATCGGCGTTCACTGTGTCAAGTCGTGCCTTCCGCTCGTCTTCCTCCCCAACACAGCCTAGATGGGTTAGATGACTTCTGTGTCTTTTTTTTTTTTTTTTTTTGCTTTTATTGTTATGATTTGATTAATTTTAAGATTGTGTTTTTAAGTTTGAATTTTGATTATGCTTGAGTTTAGAGATGTTTAAGAGAAATGGTTGTTGTGAGGAAAGAGAAAGAATTGTTTTTTATTGAGTTGTATGATTTTTTTTTTAAAGTAGAAAAATTCATATGGAGTTGCTACAGTGTTTTCTATATCTAGAGAAGCACTGTAGCAGCTTCAAAAAAAATTTGGAAAAGTTTTGTGTTTAGAGAATCTGTTGGAGTGTGAACAGTGGGGTTTTCTCTCCAAAAAAATAGATATAGCTAATCTATTGGAGATGCTTTTATGGTTTAGACTATTTCGGAGTTTGATTATATTTTTATAACAGGGAATGGTTATTTCTTATAAATAACTATTTTTGAAATGAGGAATAATCATTCATTTTAAAATGGTTGTAATAATTATTACTTAATAGGTGTAATAATTTATAAAATTATATATTTTCAAATAAACAAACTTTTCATATGCACATAACAATTATAAAAATAAAAAATCTTCAAAACAAAACTCATCTCACTCTCAAATTTAAAAAATATTATTTCCTAGGATATATAATTTATGAATAAGGTTTAGTTATTCTATTACAACACATTTTATTTTCAGTAATAAATATTACTATTTATGTCATAATTCTCATTTACTGTATCAAATGTGTCCTTACTTTATAAAATAGGGTTGATATGCTATGGCTTGCCTAATAATTTGTGCACTTTAACCCAGTGAGTTAGTGACTCATTTGATTTTTCTCTTCCTCCATACTCATTTATGTATTTTGTCTATAACTTAGAATCTCTCTCCATTCTGATTTATATGATTTGTGTTTATGTGTGTGGTTGTACTGGTTTTTTTTTTTTTTTTTTTTTTCTTCTTTAGAAAATGTTGCAAAACTTTGTAGTGTATAGCGTGTGTGAGTCTAACCTATTATAACTTATAAAGAGAACAGATAGAGTGAGTAATTAATTAATGGTACAGTTAAGGTATGTTTGTTTGAAAAGATTTTAGGAAGAATGAAAAATCTAGGAGAGAAAAGTGGAGAACTGACATTTTTAGTGGTTGTTTGGTTGGGAGGGAGGAGGGAAAAAAAGTTGTGGGACCCAAGTGTTTTCTTCCTGGGTCCATCAAAATATTTTTTCCCTAAAATGGAGAGAAAACTGGGTTGATTTATGAAAAATGTTGCTTCAGCCATGCTACACCGTAGTGCCCCCATCACACATCTTCTTTCTTTTTTTTCTTTTCTTTTTTCTCTCTTTCCACTACATTCTAGTATTCCACAACTCTCCCTAGCCAAATCTTCCTAGTTTATTTGTTTGTTTTTTTATTTATTTTATTTTATTTTTTTTATAACGTGTTCACCTTTCTTTTTTTTTTCTTCACACACACACACACACATATATTAATAAGTAATATTTTAATTATTTAATGAGTGTAATATAAATTATTTCTTACATATAATGTAATAAGGACATAAGAGTAGATTTATATAAACTATATTTTCTATCTTCTCACTTTTCTCCTCAACCAAATAAAAGAGTTTTTCGTCCCTCCATTTTTTCATCCTTTCAACTAAACACACATGAGGGAAAATTATATCTTTTCTATCCTCTCACTTTTCTATATATCCTTCCACCATTTTCTATCCTTTTACTTTTCCATCTCTCCAACCAAATGGGCATTTAGTAAAAACATTTGGTTGGTTAATTGGTAGCGGGGTAACAGTTGATATGGGGAAGAGGGTGAATGTGGTTGAATAATTGCACGAAAACAAATACAAAGAATATCACATTAAATGTCAGACAACCTAAAAAAAATAAAATTGTCCCTAGTGCTATAACTGGCTAATAAATTGATATTAAATAAATTTATAATTTGAAACTAATAAATTATAAATTGATAGTTTTCTTTATTTAGTATTATCTTCATCCCACTTTGATTGTCCTCTATTCCATTTTAAGATATTCCAAAATATTGTCATGTTTCTAAAAATAAAAGTCATTAATTTACTAATGTTCTTATTATACTCCTATTTTATTAATAATTCAATTTTTTGATAAATTTATTTAAGGGTAGTTTTAGAAACTTATACGATTTTAAAATATAGATAAAATAATAAATAATATTCTTTTAAAAAGTTTGAATTTTCAAACAGAATAAACAAAGTGGGACAGAGGGAGTAATAGTATGATTTCTTGCCAACTCATGAAGGGGCAAACCATCATGATTTCACCCTTAGTTGTAAGATAACATAGCAACTCATTGCAAAACTCTCTCGTCTTCACTCTATATTTGGAGTGAACTAAGAATATGACGTGGCATAATTGGATGGTGTAAGCCCTAACACTTGGAACAACCTTTCCTAGGAGTAGTTGGCTAAAAATAGTAAATAACAAATGAAAGAGTAATATATATAATTACTGTGGTCTTAGCATTTTTGACATAACAAAGATATTCAATCACTTGATTAACTCAAACAAACGAAATGACAGACTCCACAACTCCAAAGAACAAGCTCGAAGGCAAGGTGGCCATAGTCACTGGCGGAGCAAGCGGCATGGGCGAGGCCACGGCTCGCCTTTTCGCCTCTCACGGTGCAAGAGCCATCGTCATTGCCGACGTCCAAGACGAGAAGGGCCAAAATGTCGCTGCATCTATCGGCCCCAACATCTGTAGCTATGTCCACTGTGACGTCAGCGACGAGGAACAGGTGAAAACATTGGTAGACTCCACAGTCAAAACGTACGGACGCCTTGACATCATGTTCAGCAACGCGGCCATGGCTCGAGCAACCCGCACATGCGAGCAGACCGTGTTCGACATAGACTTGTCGGCTTACGACAAGATCATGGCGGTTAACGCACGTGGGATGGTGGCGTGCGTGAAGCATGCGGTGAACGCGATGGTGGAAGGGCATGTGAGGGGGAGCATAATATGCACAGCGAGCGTGGTGGCGACTCGTGGTACCAAAAACACTATCGACTATACCATGTCGAAGCACGCAGTGTTAGGGTTAGTGAGGTCGGCGAGCTTGCAGGTGGGTTCATATGGGATACGCGTAAATTGTGTATCACCGGGGTCAGTTGGGACGCAATTGATGAAGGACATGTTGAAAACGGAAGATGAGGAAGAGGTGGATAAGGCGGTAGAGTCGACTTCAAACTTGAAAGGTGGGGTGCTGATGCCAAAAAATGTAGCAGATGCTGTGGTGTTTCTTGCTTCTGAGGATTCCCAGTTTGTCACTGGCCATAATTTGGAGGTTCATGCTGGGTTTAAGTTTAGAGATGACTAGTAATCTATCACCAATGATTTATAGTTTTGAATATTACTATATGTTTGTATGTTTGGGTGTTGTGTCCTCTTAATTTTTCTAGCGTGATGGAGGTGGTATCTTATACGCCGGGTGTATCTATGGGGCCTATAAGTCAGGGGGTCATAATAAGTATTATACACTTGGCGCATGTAAGAATTTCCTGGTGTGGTACATAGCTCATTTGACAGTATTAGATGCAATTATGAATTAACTTGAACTGTTTTTAAGTCTGAAATAAAGTGTTTTGGTGTTGATTATGGAAAAAGAATAAGAAGTGTGTTCTTGTGTTATTTTGTTATTTTTTTTTTTTTTGAGAAAACAGGTAAGTCAATATTATTAGGAGATATCTGATTGGAGTACATCAACCAAATCAGGTGGTAGCTCTTCTAACCACACATCAGTATCCGCAGCTAGAACTGCTCTCTTAGCAAGGGCGTGGGCTAATCTATTGCCCCCCCTACGAACATGAATAAAATGACAAAACTGCATACATTGAGACACACTCTGTATATCTAGGATAATATGACCCAACTGAGACCTATTCAAACCAGGATTATTAATTGCCGAGACTACTGTCAAGGAGTCTCCTTCCACTTCAGCTTTAAAAATACTGATTTCTTGAGCAAAAATGAGAGCGCGTCTCGCAGCCAAAGCTTCAACCATGTCTACTGAGCTTGGGAGACGGATCCTCTGACTAAGAGCAGCAAGAATATTTCCTTCAGAGTCCCTGATAGCAACGCCCAGACCTGCCCAACCCAAGTTGGCAAAAACCGCACCGTCAAAGTTGATTTTGAACAGACCTGGAGGAGGTGGCTGCCACTTCGGCGCAATCCGTGTGGTAGCAGACCGGTGATGATGGACGTTGATATCTCGGAATTCCTGCAGCAAGTCTCGGGCTCTCTGAATGTGTACACCAACTTCCCATACCTGTTGACCCTCCCTGAGCTTATTACGACGGACCCAAATGCACCACGTCACCATGGCAAATAGAGCCGCCACACTCGATGTCGCTTCTGACAGTACAAAGAAGACCAGATCACCGAAATTGTTGAAATGCTTAGCTCTGGGGAAATTGAAAATGGGGTCAGAGAACCAAATGCATTTAACAGAGTCACACATCCAAAGACAATGCAAGGCATCCTCGGGGTGGTCCTCACACAGATTACACGTACCATCTACAAGCACATGCCTATACTTAAGATTAGACCGGGTGGGAAGAGCCTCACTTGAAGCCCGCCACATGAAGTGCCTAACCTTATTTGGAACTTGCAACTTCCAAATACCATTCCATAACAACTTGGAGGCGTTCGGATTTGAAGGGCTCGCCCGTGCATTATGAGAAGCCATGGCTAACAACCTATAAGCACTCTTCACCGTATAGGATCCGTCTGGGGAATGAGGCCATATAAGCAGATCTTCCGAAGCTTGAATGCTCACCGGGATACTCTTTATACAATTTGCCTCCGTGGGAATAAAGTTTGTGTCAATTAGTTCTTCATTCCAGATTCGTGTGCCAGGGATAAACAAATCTTGGACGACCTTCAAGGATAGATCTCTCTGTGGTGAAACAATATGACCCCCACCCATCTCATCAATCCACCTGTGACCCCAAATATCAATTGAAGAACCATTTCCTATCCGCCACCTAGCTCCCTTGCCAACCACTAGCCTTGCTTGCAAAATACTCTTCCAGGCAAAAGAACACCGAGGAGTGAGCTCAGCATCAAAAATGTTTCCATTGGGGAAATACTTAGATTGGAAAACCTTATAAAGCAAGGTGTCCTTCTCATGATACAACCTCCACACCTGTTTGCCTAAGAGAGCATCGTTGAAATCTCTAAGATCCCGAAATCCCATTCCACCAAGAGACTTTGGGGAGCATAAGGTAGACCATTTGACCCATTGCATCTTCTTTGCATTTCCTTGGGAACCCCACCAAAATTTACGTATCATGGTCTCAATATCTTTTAATAGCCCCATCGGTAGGCGGAACACATTCATGGAATAAGTGGGGATAGATTGGATAACTGCTTTTATCATGACTTCCTTACCAGCTTGGGAGAGTAGTCTCTCTTTCCACCCTTGCATTTTGGACCAAATTCGCTCCTTGATCTGATTAAAGCACACTTTTTTCTGTCTTCCAACAAAGGATGGTAAACCCAGGTACTTCTCATAGTGTTTGATGGCCGGGACTCCCAACAGAGCCTTGATCTCTTCCTGCACTTCCTCCGATGTGTTTTTGCTGAAAAATAGGGTGGTTTTGTCTTTATTCACTTGTTGACCAGAAGCACCCTCATACCACTCCAAAAGTTGTTGAATTTTAGCACACTCAACTGTCTTAGATCTGCAAAAAAGGAGGCAATCATCTGCAAAGAAAAGGTGAGTAATTTTTGGGCCTCTACGACACAAAGCTAACCCTTTAATCTCCCCCTCATCCGATGCCTTATTTAAGAGTGCATTAAGACCTTCCGCACAAAATAGGAAAAGAAAAGGAGAAAGTGAATCTCCTTGCCTCAAACCCCTTGATGGTTTAATAAATCCTTTCGGTTCACCATTGATTAGGATTGAGTAGGAAACAGTTGACACACATTCCATAATCATAGCTACCCAAGATTCCTGAAATCCCATCCTAACAAGGATTTTTTCCAAAAAAAGCCACTCCACCCTGTCGTAAGCTTTACTCATATCCAATTTCAGAGCCATATAACCCTCTTTCCCTGAACATTGGGTTTTCATATAGTGCAAAGACTCAAAAGCAATCAAGATATTATCTGTTATAAGTCTATCTGCAGTAAAGGCACTTTGAGCTTCTGACACTATAGAATTTAGAATGGGCTTAAGTCTATTAGCAATAACTTTACTGAGAATTTTATAAATGACATTGCATAGGCTTATAGGCCTATATTCAGAAACATTTTCAGGATTGTTAACCTTAGGAATCAAAGTGAGGAAAGTGTGGTTAATTGACTTAAGCAGTTTACCAGAGTTCAAGCATGACAGGACAGCTTCAGCCACTTCTCCACCAATGTGCTGCCAAAAGGACTGGTAGAAAAGAGGGGGCATCCCATCCGGCCCCGGTGCCTTAGATGGAGCCATTTGTTTGATAGCTAAATCCACTTCTTCCTTACTGTATGGTTGTAGTAACGCACCATTCATGTCTTCCGTCACCACCTTCTGAACTCCTTCCAATACACGGTCAATACCTGTAGCCCCTGAGGAGGAGAAGAGCTTAGTGTAGAAATCCACAAAAACATTAGATAGCACCTCGTCTTCGGTCTGCCATTGTCCATCCGAATCTCTAACTCCCTTTATAAAATTTTTCCTTTTTCTCTGAGTTGCCACCCCATGAAAATATTTTGTATTTTTGTCGCCTTGAGCTACCCATTGGATTCTAGATCGTTGTCTCCACATCTTACTCTCTTTGTCAAGCAAAATATTTAGCTCACGGCGAAGCTGAATCACCACCTCATAACATCCACCCCTGGCTGCAACTTCTTCTGCCTTCCATAAAGCTTCCTTCTTCTTGGCTATCTGATTTTTAACACTACCAAAATGTTCTTTACTCCAGGACTTCAGCATTTTCTTACACTTCTTCAGCTTCTTTGCTACTTGAAACATTGGTGAACCCTCTTGCTGAATTTGCCAAGCTCTCAGAACTGTATCACGGCATCCACTATCACTAAGCCACATCTCCTCGAAGCGAAATGGCTTACGCAACCACCGTTGGGACTCATTATTCGGATTAAAAACCAGACTTATAGGGCGATGATCCGAAGAGTGGCAATGGAGATGTCTAACGGTGGCTGCTGGAAATTTAGAAACCCAATCATAGTTTGCCACTCCTCTATCTAGACGTTCCCAAATCACATAATCATGCCGTCTACCTTGCCAAGTAAATTCCGGACCGATATGACCAAGATCAACAAAACCACAGAAATCAAGAGCTTCTCTGAAGGCCTCCATTTGTACACTCGGTCTGGTTCTTCCTCCACGCTTCTCATCGGTATGAAGGATTTCGTTGAAATCGCCCATACAACACCAAGGCAGATGTGGTTTAGCCCGTAACATACGAAGCATACCCCAAGATTCATCCCTATAGTTAGTTTCCGGCTCCCCATAAAATCCTGTAAAGCGCCAAGCTTCAGCTGTACCACCATTCACTACCGCATCAATGTGGTTTTTTGAGAAACTGTCAACCCACACGGCATTGTCAATCTTCCATAAAAGTGCCAAACCACCGCTCCTACCCTGACTAGGAACAATGAAAAGACCAGCATATTTAATCTTACAACGTAACCTTTCTAACTGGTCCTTCTTCTCAGCCCAGGTCTCTGATAAAAAAACCAGTAGGGGATCTTGTGCTCGAATGAGAGCTTCAAGCTCTTCCACTGTCCGTAGGTTCCCAAGCCCCCGGCAGTTCCAGGCGATGCAACTCATTGTTCTCGGCGGGGCTGCCCAGCAGCCTCCACCGTTGTAAATGGTTTGTTTGTGGTGACACAGCGTTTCTTTCCTGGGGAAGAAGTAAGTTGCACTCCGTCTACGTCTCTGCATGATCTTTTTTTCTGAATAGGAACTAATTGGACTTCACTGGGCTGTCTCTCTTGAATTAATCTCCTCCACCCACGGCCCTTCATTTCTAATTCTTGTGACTTACTCTCCTGGCCCAAAACTTCTCTGTTATCATTGTCGGGCCCCTTTGTAACGGTGAGAATATTTTGGCCCACTACCCTATCCTCTTTTACTCTTGGCCCTATAGTGCTTGGACCTCCCACCGTAGAGTCAAACTTTGAGATATTTGAGTCAATATCATTCAAAATATCCTGGAACTCAGCCTCCCTCACCGTGATTTGAGCCTTATCAATTGAAACCCCTAAAGTCTCGGACTCTTGATTCATGCTTAGCTGGACTATCGGAGTAACTATCTCATCACCATGAACCGTTTCGCTGCCCTCCTCCTCCGTCTGAACAGCGTTTCTCCTTTTCCTGGCTTTCTGACTTTCCTGTCTATCTTGCTCGTTTGAAACATCGTCCACTCCCCCTACTCGGACAACTGCGCTCTTCCTGCTGTTCAACGTTGGAGCGCGGAGCCATGCACCATACTGTCTATCCTCCTCAGTTAAGGAACCATTGCTTCCAATCCAGATCTCGCAATCTTTATCACTGTGTGTCAGTCGGCCACACCAATAACACACATTCGGCAGTCGTTCATATTTAAAACTAATCCAACCAACCTCCCCTCCCTGCATCCGAATTTTACGCCCACGACAAAGTGGTTTGGAAGTGTCAACCTTAACTCTAATCCTCATGAAACTGCTACCCTCATGGTTACCCCATTCTCGATATCCTCTTTGAACTTCCCCAATAACCTCACCAATTCTTGCCGCCGCCTCCTGGTTCATCTCTCCCACAGGGAGATCGTGTAACTGAACCCAAAAGAGCGTTTTGTCAAAGACCAGATCCCGTACAGCAACACTCCTCTCTAATCTACATAGTGAGACTAGGTACTTGTCATAACTCCAAGGCTCACCCATTAAAACCCTATCCGCATCTGCTTTCTCAGAGAAGACAAATAGAACCACATGATTACCCATATCCTTCACGTCAAAGCCCTTCTTCGTTTGCCACAGAAGTTTGAACGTACGAGCAATAGCTTCCATATTTAGAAGACGACGAGTAAAGAATTTCGCCGCTATTGTCTTACCCTCTATCAGTTCATCCATATTCCCACTGTATTCACATCCCTCTTCTTCTGACAGTGAGAGTTTTTTCCATCGTACTGATAAGTCCTCCATGAAGTCTCAAAAACACTCGTGATCTAACACTAGACGAAGAACACTCACACTCGTGATCAAAAAAACCAACGAGGAAAACAGAGAAAAGCCTAACCCTAGGGTAGGCACGACTTTCTACTGAGGCCGAATAAAGGTGTATATATATGTATATATATATATATTAATATTCTTAGATCGTGTTATTTTGTTATTTTGTTATTTTGTTATTTTGTTTGAAAAGCTATTATAAAATTTTAGCATTTATATATATATATATATATATATATATATATATATAAAACCGAAGCCTCTAGAGCTCACACAATTTTCCACGTCATCACTATTTTCTTTTTCTTTTTATTTGCCATATCATTTTTATTTTTTTGCTCCAATTCCAATTAGAACATGTCTTTATTTCTCTCTTTTCGTAACCCTTCTTTGCCAAAACCCACACTTCATCATTGACTCAAATAAAAGTTGTCTCCATACAAGGGGGGAGGGGGGGGGGGCAGGTCTCCTCCTAAAAGTTTCATGTATGTGTAACCTTAGTTCTTAAGTGGTTACTCGCATAGAGGGGGAGGGGGGGAGGGGGGGGGGGGGGGGGGGGGGGAAGACTCAAAGTGAGTCTGACACAAGGAAAAAGAAAGCAAAAAAAAGTTTTCTGTAACATCAAATCTATCAACTTTCTACCTATTTTACCATTATTGTAGGTAGTTTTTGTCTTTGTCCTTTGACACCTGTTTCACACTTTTTTTCTTTTTCCTTTTCTATTATTTTTTTTTACCATTTTCACTATTAATGATACTTTTTACGGTA
This sequence comes from Quercus aquifolioides, assembly GCA_019022515.1. Lineage (NCBI taxonomy): Eukaryota > Viridiplantae > Streptophyta > Magnoliopsida > Fagales > Fagaceae > Quercus > Quercus aquifolioides. The sequence continues at coordinate 46,583,073 of CM032331.1, read as the reverse complement.
TTTTATTGTTGATTGATGTTAGAGATATTACAAATTTTACTACTTATATTTTACAAATTGATATGTTATCAATCACAAAAAATAATTTCAAACATTTATTCATTATATATTGTTTAAGTAACACTAATAACATTTTTACCACATCAGTTTGTAAATTTTTTGTTATAAATTTTGTAATATAAATTGAATATTTTTTTAATTTTATTTTAATGATATGAAATATATTTATTTTCTTACCATTGTTTATTTATTTTGTTATTATTATCGATTAATATTTTTTAGATCAATTTCACTTTAAATAATATCTTTTAATTTTGCCCCCTCTGAGCCAAAATTCTGGCTCCGCCACTGTCTCCATAAACCCTAAACCTTCAACAACCCTAAACGTTGTAGTTAGTGTCTCCCTCTGACTCAGAGAAAGCTGATATACCTTCTAGAGACTTTATTCTCTCTCTGGCTACAATCTCTCCAAGTATATAATCCACTATATACATATATTTTTAATGTTTGCAATAGAGACTAAGGGATCCTATTTTAGCGACAAGAGAGAGTGCAAAAGAAGAAACAACTAGGAAGAAAGAAGAAGCTGAGGGAGAATTGGAGGCTAGAAGATTAGCCGAAAGAAAGGTATGTGTGTACCAAAATTATATCTTTACTATTGCATAGACCTTCAATTATATGACCTTTTGAACATGAAATTCTACATGTTTACCTTCATAGCTTCACAACACTAAATTGATGTTTGTAAAAGTGGATCACTAATTTAAAGATGCCACAAGACAGTATACATTTATTTAGAATTGCCAAAGACTAAGGTAGCATTAACTGTAAAGATGCATAATATGGATTATGAAAACATGTAACATGGTAAGAGGAGTCTTGGCAATAATTTAGATTGAATTTAGTAGCAGTAGCCAAAATTAGGCTACAGTTAATTACTGAAGCATTCATTGGTTTGTTGTAGTTCACCCTTCAATAGTGTACAAATAAACATTCTCTTTGTTTGTGTTCGTGACTAATCTAACGTTAGAGACTTTTTATTTGAACTATTTTTCCTTTGTTATTTTCTGCTCTGATAGAGCGTGAACTCGTCAGTCGATGTGGTCGGATGAAGCCAACCTGCAGCCTCCTGAAAGGGTCACCGGTGTGGTGCCTGCCTCCACGCCTCCGATGCCAAAGTTAGTATGCAAAGAAATCTTAGAGAAATTGGAGAATGCAAGAAAGTAATAGTTCACTCTTTTGTGTGTTTGTGTATGTACCTTGGTATTGGCAAATGTGTGGTCTTTTTATACTCTTCCATGGCCTCTAGCCGTTGGAGTAATTATGGAGGTCTTAATGCTCCTTCTGGTAACGTTTGGGGGCATTGAATGGTGCATCAATGCGTTCCAACGGTCCGTACAGCTGGTCTTTCAACCGTTCTAGGCTTGATTGACTGCATTAAATAGTCTGAATGCCTTCGTCAGTGGCGTGCATGATCATCTCGTTACTCCCGATGGTGTCATCGTCCGTGAACAATATCGTCAGTGTGGGACGGACTCGTCAGTCTCGTCAGTTGCCCCCGGATTCTATGTTCGTCATGTTCTTGACGATGATAGAATCTGAAGGGTCTCGTGTTGCAGGTGACTCTTGGGATTCTGTTCCTCATTAAGTGCGAAGTGACGGCGCTCCATAGAACGTGGCATACGTGGCGCGTGCTGGCTGGTGGAGTTAATGTCCGAATAATGGGGACTATTGGGCTTCCCGCTGATTTTTCAGTTTCCCAAGCCTTATTTTTAAACCTCCCTTCTTCTCACTCCTCCTTTTCACTTTTTCTTAAGAATTTCTACTTCTTTCTCTGGGTATCTTCTTCGCCAACCCTTCTCTGCAACTTTCCTCCCTACCGGTGCGTCGCCGGCGGCAGTTATCTTCTTTGAGGTGTGTTCCCCACTCATTCTCTTTCATATTTTTGTTTGTATTTTTGGTGGTGGATCTTTCTGATTTTTCCCATCTTTTCTTTCTTTGTGCTTGCTCCGACGGGTTTAGGGATTTCTAGGTTTTCTTGTATTTTTCTGTTTTACTTATGGTTGGTAGCCCTGAGGTTAGGATAGCTTGCCCCTCCATATCGTTTCTTTTTGCTCGATTAGGAGGTTCATTAGGAAATTTTCCATACCTCGAAAAATTTGTTTACGAGGGTAGTTGTCTTGCTGTGGTGTTGGCTGACCTCTTGCCGTTGCTTCGTCAGTCAATAGACTGGTTCGAGGATTTGGTGAGGGAGGATAGGATGGCATCTGAGGTTAGATCCAGTGAGCTCGAGACTGGGTTATCGTCTAGCGGTAATCCCGTGGAGGAAGACACAGCTGTCTCCACGCCTCGAGAAGTTAGGGCTTTTTATGCCCTTAGGGAGGAGTGTGGTTTAGATGCCGACGCGCTGGGTAGGTTTAAGGACAGGTTTCAGTTCCCAGAGCGAGTTAGGGTTCGTCTGCCTAGTGAAGCAGACCGGGCCTGTCATTTCTTTCCTGGGGAGATTTGTTTTTACGAATCTGCCTTCGTCTGTGGATTGAGGTTTCCCGTCCACCCCTTCTTGATGGAACTCCTAGATCTTTTAGGTGTTGCCCCCGGGCAACTTATGCCAAATTCGTGGCGGATCTTGGTCAGCTGTATGGTGATCTGGTTGGCCGCTAATGACGGGGACATGCTTAGGGTAGACGAGCTTGTCTACATGTATCGTTTAAAGGCATCGAAGGAGTACGGGTATTATGAATTGGTGCCCTGGGAGAGAAGGACCAGGATCGTCAAGGGTTTACCGTCGTCCTTCAGGTACTGGAAGTCCAGATTCTTCTTTGTGTCTGGGGATGACTTTGAGACGGCCTCTGGAGGGGTTTGGGGTGATATCCCAAGGTTGCGTCGTCGGTGGGAAACCCCGACTTTAGGTGCGTCGACCTCAATCCTCGTCCTTTCACTTTTGTTGTGTTTTCTTTCATGGCTATTGACACCCTTTTTTTTTTTTTTTTTTTTTTTTTTTTTTTTTTTTATAGCTAAGAAACGACCCAAGCTCAAGAGCAGGTATAGAGAACGGGTTCAGAAGGCGATCGACTACGCACTGACGATTGAGAGCTGGGACGAGCTTGTTGACCCCAGAACGCTAGCCTTCTACTGCCTCGGTCCTGATCCCTCTGCAACCGTTCTTCGTAACATTGACATCGAAGGAAAAAAGAGTAAGTGTTAAATCCGTCAGTACTCACCATTTTTTTTTTTTTTTTTTTTTTTTTTTTTTTTTTTTTTTTACTTAGCGTTTTTCCTTTGCAGAGATGACGACCAAATTTAACAAAGGTATGTACGCAAAAATGAGATCCAAGAAAGACGAGCCTCTGTCGAGTCTGGGAGCAAAGAGCGTACGCGTCACTGGGAAGGGTGGTCATGCTACTCCAACTCCCTCTGTTCGTCCAATCGTTCCCGCGGGTGAGACGACGAGAACGGCTTCTCCTACAGTTTCTGTGGAGGAGATAGGTGGCACTCCTGCCTCAAAAAGGCCGCGGCTGACTGAGAAAGGGAAGGAGAAACATGCGCTTCGTTCGTCAACCCTGTGGAATGACGAGAAGATGGCCGTAGATCGAGCTCACGAGGCCGTGACGTCTGCAGATTTGCAAGTTTTATCTGGCGTCCCTTTCAACGAGATCGCGGCTCGTCAGGTGCACAAGCTTGTCCAGGTGCTAGGGGAGAGTTTGCATCTTTCTTCTGAGTTCTTTACTCAGGAAGCCAAGGTGGCGTCAATGACGTCTCGGATGGAGGTCTTGGAAGCAGAGAACTCGTCGCTGAAGAGAGACCTTATTGCTTCCATGGGTGAGAACAACACTCTGAAGGAGCAGGTCAAGAAACTAAACGGTGACCTCCGGGTTGAGCGCCAGCTGACTAAGGAGAAGGACGATCAACTCCTTGGGGCCAGGGAGAGTCTTAAGACCATAGCCGCCAGATCTGTTGAAGCCTTCCAAACCACTGACGAGTACAACACTGTGCTCTTCAGTTGGTACTTCAAGGGTTTCGAGCTCCTGAGGAGGTACCTCGTGAAGCACCCATCGGGGGTGAATATGGAGGAGCTGGACCTGGAGGAGGTGGATCAGGAAATGGCCGCAGATGAAGCCGCCCGACCTCCTGCTCCTGAGCCTGAAACTTCTGTGGGTGCTCCTGGTGATGAGGTTCCTGTGGGCGATGCCCTTGTGGACGAAGCTCCTACTGACGCAGCTCCTGCTGACGGAGATCCTGTTGGCACCGTTCCTTCTGTTGATGATGCTGCCTGTACCTGATACTTAGATTTATTTTTGGATACCCACTGTGTTTTGGGTCGTTTTTTCTTTAATTTATTTTAAGGACGAGGCTTTTGGCTCAGTGTTTATGGGCCTTGTAAAAACACTTTGTGAATTGCCCGTTATTTTTTGGGCTTTTTAATTTGATTTGCTCTTGTGTACTTACTTATGCTTGTGTTTGCTTAGTCGTCGCTCGCAATGCGCCCGTCCACGTAGGGTCCATCTCTTCACTTTGTAGGTATCATTTTCGTTAATAACACACATCCACTCCATGTGGAATTTTGTTACTTAGCTTCATCTTGACCATTTCTTCTGGTCGTCAGTAACTTACATCCATTCTATGTGGAATTTTGTTACTTAGCTTTATTTCAACCATTTCTTATGGTCGTCAGTAACTTACATCCATTCTATGTGGAATTTTGTTACTTAGCTTTATTTCAACCATTTTTTATGGTCGTTAGTAACTTACATCCATTCTATGTGGAATTTTGTTACTTAGCTTTATTTCAACCATTTTTTATGGTCGTCAGTAACTTACATCCATTCTATGTGGAATTTTGTTACTTAGCCATTTTTGGCCTTTCGTGGCTTACACCCTTTTTAGGGATATTGCCTTCGTCAGTTACCTTCGGTTGCATGTACCTGCTCACAGAACAATATCAGCCGAATGGATTCTTTATTGATTTTGATAACAAGTACATTTGATTGTTACGTCTATTCATGGTACTTCTTTAAGTGCTCAATGTTCCAAGGCCTCGGGAGTCTTTGTCCGTCCAGAGTTTCAAGATGGTAGCTCCCCTGTCTAGAGTAATGAACAACTCGGTACGGCCCTTCCCATGTGGGGCCGAGTTTCCCTTGAGTTGGATTCTTGGTCGCAAGTGTTACTTCACGTAGGACTAGGTCGCCAATGTTGAGTCGTCGGAGCCTCACCCTTTTATTGTAATACTCTGTCATCTTCTTCTTGTAATCCGCCATTTTGTTGCAGGCGTTATCTCTGACTTCGTCCAGGCAATCAAGGTTGACTCGCAGACGGTCGTCATTATCTTCCTTGCTGAACATTTCCCGCCTGGTGCTGGTTACTCCGACCTCGACCGGGATCACTGCTTCAGTTCCGTAAGTAAGCCTAAACGGGGTTTCTCCCGTCGGGGTTCTTGCTGTTGTTCTGTACGCCCACAAGACGTTGGGCAGTTCGTCTGGCCAAGAGCCCTTGGCATCATCCAGTTTCGTCTTTATGATTTTGAGTAGAGTCCGATTCGTCACTTCTGTTTGTCCATTTGCTTGAGGATGGCCTGGCGATGAGAAATGGTTCTTGATGCCTAGTCCAGAACAGAAGTCCTTGAAGCCTTGGCAATCGAACTGTCGTCCGTTGTCTGATATGATCGTCCTTGGAATCCCGAACCTGCAGACTATGTTCCTCCATACGAAGCTCCGGATCTTTGCTTCAGTGATAGTTGCCAGTGGCTCTGCCTCAACCCATTTTGTGAAGTAATCTATAGCGACGAGTAAGAATTTTACCTGGCCTTTGCCCAAGGGGAATGGGCCGACGATGTCAATTCCCCACTGTGCGAATGGCCATGGGGACGCTATCGTCGTCAGTCTTTCGGCTGGCAGTCGTTGAATGTTCCCGAATCGCTGACACTTGTCACATCTCTTGACGAACTTCATTGCGTCCACCTGCATAGTAGGCCAAAAATAACCTGTTCGCATAATTTTGCTTACCAGGGATCTCGGGCCTGCATGATCTCCGCAGATCCCTTCATGGACCTCTCTTAGGATGTACTCAGCGTCTTCTTCGTTCACACACCTCAAATAGGGCATGGAGAAGCCCCTCTTGTACAGAGTGTCATTGAGAATTGTGAATCTGGCAGACCTTTTCTTGATCTTCCTGGCCTCATTTGTGTCTTGAGGGAGGTGTCCATCCTGAAGAAAGGATACAATGGGCGACATCCAGCTACTTGTGCTCTGGATTGCAAAGGTTGAAACTTCTTCTATGCTGGGGTTCTTCTGTTCTTCCATCATCAGGTCTGCATTCGACCCCGTTTCTTTCGACGAGGCTATCTTCGATACTTCGTCTGCTGCCATATTCTGGCTTCTGGGGATCTGGATGAACTCTACCTCTTCGAACTCTTGAGTCAAGTGCTTCACCAGCCTGAGGTATTTCTGCATTCTCTCTTCCTTTGCTTCGTATTCTCCCTTGATCTGCCCAATTACTAGCTTTGAGTCGTTTTGGACCAATAGGGTCTTTGCTCCAAAAACTTTCCCTAGCCTCAACCCCGTCAGAATCCCCTCATACTCGGCTTCGTTGTTCGTCGCCGGGAATGTCAGCTGAACTCCATACTTCAACACTTCTCCGTCGGGGGTGGTTATGACGACCCCTACTCCTCCCCGCTTTTGGGCCGACGAACCGTCGGTCTGTATTACCCAAGGTTTGCCCTTACTGGCAAGGTTTTGTTCGTCCGGAAGGGTGAATTCGGCGATAAAGTCTGCCAGGGCCTGTGCTTTAATGGTTGCCCTGGGATGGTACTCTATATCAAACTGGCTAAGTTCGATTGCCCATTGGACCATTCTCCCTGCTGCCTCGGGTTTACTCATGGACTTTTTGATAGGTTGGTCCGTCATTACCCAGATTGGATTTGCCTGGAAATACTGCCTGAGCTTACGTGAGGCAACTATCAATGCGAACGTGATTTTTTCGATTTTTGGGTACCTGGACTCAGCCCCCTGGAAGGCTTGACTGATATAATAAACGGGGAGTTGTATTCTGCTCTCTTCGCGGATCAGGGCTGCGCTGACGGCTGTGGACGAAACAGCTAGGTATAGATACAGGTTCTCTCCTTCTTTTGACGGGCTTAGGAGAGGTGGATTGCTCAGATAGCGCTTGAGTTCTTGGAAAGCTGCTTCGCATTCGTCGGTCCAGGCGAAGGCCTGCTTCAGGGTTTTGAAAAAGGGGAGGCATTTATCCGTCGCTCTGGAGACGAATCTGTTGAGGGCGGCGATCCGTCCTGTGAGCTTTTGGACCTCCTTGACGGTCTTTGGTGACGCCATGTTGATTATGGCCTGAACCTTCTCCGGATTTGCCTCTATTCCCCTCTGCGATACCATGAATCCCAAAAACTTCCCTGAGGCTACACCGAACACACACTTACTTGGATTCAGCTTCATTTGGTATTGTTTGAGAGTGGCAAATGTCTCTCTGAGGTCGTCCAGATGGGTAAGCTCTTCCCTGCTCTTGACGAGCATATCATCCACGTAAACCTCCATATTCCTGCCTATCTGCTCGCTGAACATTCTGTTCACTAATCTCTGGTAAGTAGCGCCTGCATTCTTTAGTCCGAAAGGCATTACCTTATAGCAATAGAGGCCTTGGCTGGTGATAAAGGCCGTTTTCTCCTCGTCCTCGTCAGCCATTTTTATCTGGTTATACCCCGAGAAAGCATCCATAAACGTCAATAGCTTGTGCCCGGCTGTGGAGTCTACCAGCTGGTCTATTCTTGGAAGGGGGAAACTATCCTTCGGGCAGGCCCTGTTTAGGTCCGTGAAGTCCACGCACATCCTCCACTTCCCATTTGCTTTCTTCACCAGAACGGTGTTGGCCAGCCAGTCTGGATAGTACACTTCCCTGATGAAACCTGCAGTCAAGAGCTTCTTCACTTCGTCAGCGACTGCCTGATCTCTTTCTGGTGCGAAAACTCTTCGTCTCTGCTTGACGGGCTTTTTCTCTGGGTCTACATTTAACTTGTGTTGGATGATCTCCGGGGATATACCTGGCATGTCGTCATGGCTCCAGGCGAATACATCCAAGTTTTGCTTAAGAAACTGGACGAGCTTTGTTCTTATTTCGGGACTTAAGGTCGTCCCTATCCTGGTTGTTTTGGCTGTTTCTTCCTCGGTTAGTTGCACTGTTTCTAAAGCCTCTACCTTTTCCTCCTCCTTCTCTTCAATTACCCAGGTGTGGTTTTCCTTTGCGGCCAACACAGCCTGGTAGCATTCCCGAGCTAAGACTTGGTCTCCCTTAACTTCACCGACCCCGTTCTCCACGGGGAACTTCACCTTTAAGCAGTAGGTAGATGTGGACGCCTTCCACTTATTGAGGGCAGGTCTCCCAATGATGACGTTGTATGAGGAGGGGCAATCCACCACTAAGAAATCCAGCTGACGGGTCAGTTGCTTCGGGTACGTCCCCACTGTCACTGTCAGCGTGACTATGCCTTTGGGGTAGACCCTGTCACCACTGAAACTGACGAGGGGGGAATCGAAAGGACGTAGCCTTCTGGGGTCTAGCTTCAATTGTTGAAATGCAGGGAAGTAAATAATGTCAGCAGAACTTCCATTGTCCACGAGGACCCTTTTGGTGTTAAACCCTTCTATGGTAAGCATTATGAGCAGGGGGTCATTGTGAGGTTGCTTCACTCCCCTTGCGTCGTTTTCATTGAAGGTCATGTCTTGATCGGTTCGTCTCTGCTTCAAAGGGGGAATCGTGTGGACACTGTTCACCTGACGTTGATATGCTCTTTGAAGAGATCTGAACGAACCTCCGGTGACGGGACCGCCTGTGATCGTCTGTATCTCCCCGACCACATTTTGAGGGGGTGGTGACTGACGGTTATTCCCTCTTGACGAAGCTTCAGGTTGGCCTTTGTTTCCTTCCCGAAATTTGCTGTAGTCGCCCTTCTTTACAAATTTTTGCAACTTCCCCTTTCGTATCAACTCCTCTACCTGCTCTTTGAGGTCTCGACAGTCCTCGGTGTAATGGCCATGATCTTTGTGGAACCGGCAGTACTTGTTCTTATCACGGACATTAGGAGACGAATGTAAGGGTCGTGGCCACTTCAGGTAATGCTCGTCCTTAATCTGCGTTAAAATTTTGTCAACAGGCATAACAAGAGGAGTAAATTTTACCAGTCGAGAATTCTTATCATCTTTTCCTCTGGTTCCGTCACTAATTCGGCGATCTGGACGCTCGCGTTTTTGCCCCCTGCGGTCGTCTTCCTTCCTACCCTTGTCTTCTGGCCTTTCAACGTCCCCGATGGCGGCCAGCGCGTCTTCCGCGTTCATGTACTTCTGTGCTTTGAGGAGCATTTCAGCCATTGTTTTCGGGGGATTTTTTGCAAGTGACGAGACGAGCCCTCTGGTTCTCAACCCCGCCTTGAAGGTTGTTAGCTGTACCTTGTCATCAGCCTCGTCTACCTCCAGTGTCTCCCGAGTGAAACGTTTCACATATGACCTCAAAGTTTCCTTCTCTCCCTGCCTGATGGTGAGTAAATGATCCGCGGTTCTCTTTGGTCGTTGTCCTCCAATGAAGTGTCGCAGGAAGGCATTGCTCAATTGGTCGAAGGTATCGATGGACGATGTTGGCAGTTTTGTAAACCATTCTCGTGCGGCTCCCTTGAAAGTGGTTGGGAAGGAACGACACAAGATCTCGTCTGGGGGCTGCTGGAGCCCCAGGGTCGTCTTAAATGTGTTAAGATGATCCTGGGGATCTTTTAACCCGTCGAACGGTTCAAGTTGGGGTAGCCGAAACTTCGACGGCACTGGACAGTCGAGGACGGCCGTAGTGAATGGCGAATCTGTTGCCCTAACCAGTCGGTCCACACTTCGTTCAGTTTTTTCTTTGATGGCGTTCCTAAGCTCGTCCATCTCCTTCCTCATCTCCTGGAGTATATCCGAGTTCTGCTCGGTTGGAGTGGTGGGCCTTCGATGGTCAATTCTTCTATGGCTATCCCCTTCGTCATCTCGATTTCCCTTGGACCTATTCTCTTCCTGCTGAAGTCTCTGCTTCATTTCCTCATTTTGTTTGGATAATTCTTCGACGGTAGCCGCAAGGGCCTGAATTTGCTGCGACAAGGCTGCGGATTCTTGATTGGACTCCATCTGAAATAAGTATTTGAGAGGAAACTACCTTTTCGCGATTAGATGCGAAAAAATGTCGTCCCCACAGACGGCGCCAAACTGATAGAGCGTGAACTCGTCAGTCGATGTGGTCGGATGAAGCCAACCTGCAGCCTCCTGAAAGGGTCACCGGTGTGGTGCCTGCCACCACGCCTCCGATGCCAAAGTTAGTATGCAAAGAAATCTTAGAGAAATTGGAGAATGCAAGAAAGTAATAGTTCACTCTTTTGTGTGTTTGTGTATGTACCTTGGTATTGGCAAATGTGTGGTCTTTTTATACTCTTCCATGGCCTCTAGCCGTTGGAGTAATTATGGAGGTCTTAATGCTCCTTCTGGTAACGTTTGGGGGCATTGAATGGTGCATCAATGCGTTCCAACGGTCCGTACAGCTGGTCTTTCAACCGTTCTAGGCTTGATTGACTGCATTAAATAGTCTGAATGCCTTCGTCAGTGGCGTGCATGATCATCTCGTTACTCCCGATGGTGTCATCGTCCGTGAACAATATCGTCAGTGTGGGACGGACTCGTCAGTCTCGTCATGCTCTATATTTATTCTTCAAACATATTTATTCCTTTGTTATATTTTGCTCTATGGGTATTTATTGTAAAATATAGGTTAATGCACTCTTCTTAATTGGAGGCTTGGAGTGACTAAACTTATTGAGAATTTCTATTGAGACCTTGCATTGAAGATAAGAACATTGACCTGATCCCTTCATGACATTCAAGGTTTGGTCTTATCAAAATGAAATTTTTTCTAAGCAAGGTATGCTTTAGTTTCCCCACCTATCAACTAAAATCCAGCTGAAATTAATTAAGTCTTTTACTATCTTTGATGTTAGGGTGTGCTATCAATTAGGGGTTTCATTGTACATTTTTTTTTTTTTGTTTTGCAAACTGATTATTAATGTACCTTCAAGCAAATTAAATATATATGATTATTATTGAATTATCTCGTGCATCGCACGGGTTAGCGACTAGTTATTTCAAACAGGGAATGCCTTAGTGTTGTTATTTTTCTAGTGGTGGCTCAAGGAATTTTCTGTAGGGTGATCACTAAAAAAAAATTATTATTTCTGTAGGGTGAAATAAATTTTTTTTTTTATAAATTACTATTATTCTTGTTTCTCTAATAAAAACAATGGAATGAAAAGAAATTGAAATGAGTGATCTACTATATATGTGAGAGGAAGAAGAATTAACTCTCGAGTATTGAATAATTTTCCATGTGTGAGAACCCACCTACTTCCAACACGTATTTCTTAACCAAGAGGATAACACTTGAAATTGCAAACAACTTTGCTAGATTCTATTGTGAAAACAACTTTGATCACTTACATCCAGTTTTGTAAATTTTTGCAGAAATTTGAAATTAAGAGTGACTCTTTCTATTTTAGTCATCTACTTTTCCAATCCACCTTTCATCCCAACCCTCATATTACAATAGATCCTTTTAAAATAATCTAATATATATATTTGTTTTCATAGCATCTCACCCTTACACCTATCTTAACCCATGCCAAACTGGGGCTAGATCAACCCACGCCTAGCCCTACCACAGCCACCACAACAATCAGGCACCCACGGTTAGATAAAGTTAACATTAAAAAAAAATTGAAATGTTATAGCTAGCCAGATTTAGAACCAATTTTGTGTGTAATTTGTTATAATTTGATTAAAAAAAGATAGGAAGAGTCGGATGTAAATGCTAATAGTATTTTTTGCTGAAAAAAATGCTAATGGTTATAAGACGCAACAAATGAACATCGAACTTAATTTTTCGGCATTATATATTACATTAGTAGCTGGCCATTGATTAAAGTGATATTTTCCTATCAATTAGTCATTTCTTGGCAACTCATGAGGGGGCAAACAATTATTATTTCACCCTCAGTTTATAAGATAACATAGCAACTCATTGCAAAACTCTCGTCTTTAGTACTCTATATTTGGAGTGAACTTAGAATTTGACGCAGCACAATTGGAGGGTGTAAACCCTTACACTTGGAACAACTTTTCTTGGGAGTAGTTGGTTAAAAGTAGTACGTATATAACAAATAAAAGATTAATATAATTAGCTGCGGTCTTGGCATTTTTGACATAACAAAGATATTCACTCACCTGATTAACACGAACAAACGAAATGACAGACTCCACAACTCCAAAGAACAAGCTCCAAGGCAAGGTGGCCATTATCACTGGCGGAGCAAGCGGCATGGGTGAGGCCACGGCTCGCCAATTCGCCACACACGGTGCAAGAGCCATCGTCATCGCCGACGTCCAGGACGAGAAGGGCCAAAACGTCGCCACATCTATCGGCCCCAACATATGCACCTATGTCCACTGCGATGTCAGCGACGAGGAACAGGTGAAAACGTTGGTATACTCCACAGTCAATACGTATGGACAACTCGACATCATGTTCAGCAACGTGGGCATGGCTCGAGCGATCCACACGTGCGAACAGACCGTGCTGGACATAGACTTGTCGGCTTACGACAAGCTCATGGCGGTGAACGCACCTGGAATTGTGGCGTGCGTGAAGCACGCGGCGAAGGCGATGGTGGAAGGGCGTGTGAGGGGGAGCATAATTTGCACGGCGAGCATGGCGGCGAGTATTGGTACTGACAGGTTTGTCGACTATGTCACACCCCGAACCCAAAAAGGTCCAAGGCATGAAAAAGACATCTCAAAGAACCTGTAGATTTTCCTTTTTGACAAACCAATCCACATAAATCATAACAAGAACCAACATTGAGAATTATCATAATAATTTCATTAAATAAACTCTCAAAATAAGTCAGAGCTCTAAGCAATAATTACAAGGACTACTGGCCACAAAAGAATAGAGGTCTGAATAATTAATTACATATCACGGCTTGTCCCATCAGTGGAAATAACATCACAACCACTTTAATATACAAAAGAATAAGTCAAGCCTATTCTAAGATTTATACCATCTAATATACCCATTACAAAAGTTCAGCCTCCATCAGTAGTTAGTCTAACTACTATAAGCCACCCAAAAAGCTGTCTCAAAAGACTGTTGCCTACTCTGAAAAGATTATAAAGTAATGGAATGAGACAGAGCCCAGTAAGTAGCATATTTAATGGGGGTGGGGGAAATGCAAATTTCATCTTCAATAATAATAGTATGACAAGGATTATTTAATAATGAAACACAAAGTTTCTCAAAGTAAAATATCTTGAAACTATACATTATAATCTGTGAGCATCAACAATGTAATCTCCAAAGTCATAATATCTAACATAAGATAAATTATCCCAAATCTACCATACTACCACATAAACCGGTCAGGGGATCCACCCATTCACAACTGGCATGATATTGTCCTCTCTGGTATGCAGACTCTTGGCCCCATGGACAGCAGCCTCACCCATACCCTCAAGGTTTTTCTCTCCCCCCATGGGCAGCAGGGAGAGCGCGTCAAATAGGACCTCTCTTGCATGTGGTCTCTTGGCCCCATGGACAGCAGCCTCACCCACACACAATCAAGGAACCTCTTCCCCCCATGGACAGCAGGGAAGAACGCGTCATCCAAAGTAAAAGGGCACTGACCTTGATTTGATTTCGTTGTCACAAAGACTACGGAAACCAAATCGGGTGATCACCGGGAAATCACACATGGCATGGTTTTAAAACAACATAAACTCACAGGTTACATTACTTTGAAACACATAGTTTATATCTAGGTAGTTTCAGAAAACCTTAAATAATCTAACTTCTACAAAGTTTGTAAGGTTTTCAACTTCATTCTTGTCAACAAGATTTTCTATCAATTTCCCAAGTACTAAGACAAGATAAGCATCTTAAATATTCTAATGCACCATAAAATCCAAGATTTTCTTATCAAGATTAAATAAAAGATGCTCATTTATCCATATCACAAATTCATGCATTTCCCCAAATGCAATACCAAATATGATGCTCTTTTCATATATAATAATATATAATAGGGTCACAACACAATGCTTTTATGAAAACATATATCCATATATAATTTTCTAAAATGTATTTGACCCAAAATATAACATTTACAAAACATGGTTATTTTCCAAAATCCCATTAAAAGCTACTTACCTCGCAACCGCAAAATCCTAATTCTCCAAGCTCCAAGGAGATTAGCTAGAACCTAACAATATCAAGTAAACCTATCACAATAAGTACAAAACTTGAAATTGCATCTAACCACAATTTAGGAATTTGCCAAATAATCACTTAATTAGGCAAGCCTAGTATTTAACCCCATCAATAATAATATATTTCACTTCCCTAGTTCTTCAACAAATTGATTCACAAAGTATAAACTCCAATTTATAGAGTTAACCCATTTAATATAATCTCCAACGTTATGACTAACTTCCATAAATTTTGCACTACATTACCAAGAGACCCATGTAAGCAAAATCAACATATCCTCCAAGACAAGAATTTAGAACTTCAACTAACTCCAAATAAACCCAATGGCAATGGAAAAATTAAATTCACAAACCATCACATGCTATAGCTTAAAACCCCCAAATTTCCACCATACATAAACCTTAATTAGCCATCAATAGCACCAAAATATATATCCACTCATCAAATAATTCCACAAATACCTAACCCATACATAGAAACACATAAATATCACTACCAATGCTCATAACTCACAAGAGTATCATTATTAAGGCTTAGATAAAAATATAACCTTAAGCAAAGATGCAAAACCCACAAAAAGATGAGAAATTTTTGTTACCTCAAATAAAATGATGAAGATGCTTTGAGGTTCCTAAGTATTTTTCCGGTGATCTTGCCGGAAAAATGATGGTGAAATAGTGTGGTTTGGAGTGGAGGCTGGCGGGTGAGTGTGGAGCTGTGTGTGCGTTTCAGTAAGGAGAAAAGAGAGAAATGAGAGAAAGAAAGGAATGAGCCGGCCAAAAGAAGAGATAAGGGGGAGTGGGTGGTAGTGGGGTTAGGTGGGCTTGGCACGTGGGAACACAAAAAATTTGATTTTGAAATTTTTTTTTTTTTTTTTTTTTTTTTTAAAACTCACGGGATGTTACATTCTTCCCCTCTTATAAAAATTTCGTCCTCGAAATTTTACGTACCTTGATCTTGAAAAAGGCTTGGGTATCTCGACAACATATCATCCTCACGCTCCCAAGATGCCTCTTTCACTGAATGATTCTTCCAAAGCACCTTTACCCAAGGTATTGTTCTATTACGTAACACTTGCTCCTTACGGTCCAAAATCTCTACCGGAACTTCTTCATAAGACAAGTCATCTCTAATTTGAAGAGGCTCATAACTTAGAACATGTGAAGGATCAGAAATGTACTTCCTTAGCATAGATTCATGGAAAACATTATGAACTCCTGACAAGGCCGGTGGTAGGGCAATTCTATATGAAACTTCGCCCACTCTCTCCAAGACCTCAAAAGGCCCTACAAACCTAGGGCTTAACTTACCCTTTTTGCCAAATCTCATTACCCCTTTCATAGGTGCCACTCGTAGGAAAACTTTATCTCCAATTTCAAGTTCCAGAGCCTTCCTTTTTATGTCAAAATAGCTCTTTTGTCTACTTTGGGCTGCTCGTAGTCGATTACGAATCATATTTACCTTTTCACAAGTCTTCTGAATAATCTCTGGCCCCAAGATTTTTCGTTCTCCAACCTCATCCCAACAAATTGGGGATCTACACTTTCTCCCATACAAAGCCTCATAAGGTGCTGCCTTGATACTTGAATGGTAACTATTATTGTAAGCAAACTCTATCAAAGGTAATTGTTTAGCCCAACTCCCTTTAAAATCCATAACACATGCTCTCAACATATCTTCTAGAGTTTGAATAGTCCTTTCAGATTGTCCATCTGTTTGAGGGTGGAAAGCTGTGCTAAAATTCAATCTAGTACCCAAGGCCTTTTGCACACCACCCCAAAAATGAGAAGTAAACCTTGGATCTCTATCTGAAACAATAGTAGCAGGTACTCCATGAAGTCTCACAATCTCATCAACATAGAGCTGAGCTAATTGATCAAGAGAGTAGTTCATCCGAATAGGGAGAAAATGAGCTGTTTTTGTCATTCTATCAACAACCACCCAAATAGCATCATGACCCTTAGGAGATCTCGGCAGTCCTGAAACAAAATCCATAGTGATTTTCTCCCACTTCCATTGGGGAATAGGAAGTGGTTGTAACAAACCCGAGGGTCGTTGGTGCGATACCTTAACCTGCTGACAAGTCAAACATTGCTCTACAAAGTGGGCAATCTCCCTTTTCATATTATTCCACCAAAAGTTTTCACGAAGATCATGGTACATCTTTGTACTACCCGGATGTATTGTATATGGGGAATAGTGAGCCTCCTCTAGAATCTCCTTTTTAATCAATGGATCCTTAGGCACACAAAGTCTACTCCCAAATCTTAAAGCACCATCCTCAGAGATGGAAAATTCAAATTTCTTTCCACTACGCACCTCATCCATGATTTTCTTTAAATGTGGGTCATCGGCCTGTGACAATTTAATTCTTTCCACCAAAGTTGGTTGAACACTCAAACTAGCCAGGTAGGCCTCAGAATGGCCCATAACAACCTCAATCTCCATCCTTTCAAGATCCCGAATAATATTCTCTTGAGTGGTTAGCAAAGCAGCCGAAAAACTTGAAGGCTTTCTACTAAGAGCATCAGCTACAACATTAGCCTTACCAGGATGATAGTTAATAGAACAATCATAATCCTTAACCAATTCTAACCATCTCCGTTGCCTCATATTTAACTCCTTCTGGGTAAAGAAATACTTTAAACTTTTATGATCAGTGAAAATCTCACATCTTTCCCCATACAAATAATGTCTCCAAATCTTCAAAGCAAAAACAACTGCAGCTAACTCCAAATCATGAGTGGGATAATTTTTCTCATAATTTTTTAACTGACGAGAGGCATAAGCCACAACCTTCCCATTCTGCATCAACACACAACCAAGCCCCTTATGAGAGGCATCACTATAAATGACAAAACCCCCTGTACCTGAAGGGATAGTTAACACCGGAGCTGTGACCAATCTCTGCTTTAACTCTTGGAAACTTTTCTCACATTCTTCCTTCCACTCGAATTTAACATTCTTCCGAGTAAGTTGTGTCAAAGGAGTCGCAATGCGGGAAAATCCCTCTACAAATCTTCTGTAATAACCAGCAAGGCCCAAGAAACTTCTAACCTCACTCACATTTGTAGGCCTATCCCAATTAACCACCGCTTCTATCTTATTAGGATCCACTGTAATTCCATCCTTAGATATCACATGACCTAAGAACACTACTTGATTCAACCAGAATTCACACTTCTTCAGCTTAGCATACAACTTCCTTTCTCTAAGAATTTGTAAAACAATCCTCAAGTGTTTTTCATGCTCTTCTTGACTCTTAGAATAAATCAAAATATCATCAATGAACACAATGACAAATCGATCCAAGTACTCATGAAATACCCTATTCATCAAATCCATAAAAGCAGCAGGGGCATTAGTTAATCCAAACGGCATCACCAAAAATTCATAATGACCATATCTAGTCCGAAAGGCCGTCTTTGGTATATCCTCACCCTTAATCTTCAACTGGTGGTAACCAGAACGAAGATCAATCTTAGAAAAGACTTGTGCTCCTTGCAACTGATCAAATAGGTCATCAATACGAGGCAAAGGATATTTATTCTTTATGGTGACTCTATTAAGCTCACGGTAATCAATACACAACCTCATAGACCCATCCTTCTTCTTGACAAATAAAACTGGAGCTCCCCAAGGCGAGGCACTAGGGCGAATAAACCCTTTGTCCAGCAATTCTACCAATTGCTCTTTAAGTTCTTTCAACTCTGTGGGTGCCATTCTATATGGTGCCTTAGAAATAGGTGCAGTGCCAGGAAGGAGATCAATAGAGAACTCAATCTCACGATCCGGGGGCAACCCAGGTAAATCATCAGGAAAGACATCCGGGAATTCCCTCACAATGGGAATGTCTCCTATCTCCAATTCTCCACTTTGTAAATCCACTACACTAGCAAGGAATCCTTGGCATCCCTTTCTAAGCAAGCGGTTTGCTTGAATGCATGATATCACAGGAGGCATAAAAGGCAAACATGAAGCCTTAAATAGAAATTCTGATTCACCTGGAGGCCTAAACACCACCTCTTTCTCAAAACAATGCACACTAGCATGGTAAGAGGCCAACCAATCCATGCCCAGAATGACATCAAAATCGTGCATATCTAACAAAACCAAATCAGCCAATAACTCTCTACCCTCAATACAAATAATACAAGACTTAAGCACAAGATTAGCCATTAAAGTATCACCAACAGGGGTAGAAACTGATAACTCAAAATCAAGTAGTTCAGGGCTCTTGTCATGATTTTTAGCAAATGCACAAGAAACAAAAGAATGCGTAGAACCAGGATCAAAAAGAACTTTAGCATGTGCAGAGAACAAAGGAAGTATACCTGCCACCACTGTATCCGTGGCCTGAGCATCCTGAGTAGTCAAGGCATACACTCTACCTTGCACCATCTTCCCATTGTCATTACCCTTTGCAACTTGAGATGAGGAAGAGGAACCCGAGCCCTTAGAACTTGGGCAATCTCTAGCAAAGTGTCCGGGTTGCTTACAAGTAAAGCAAATTTTGACCCCATCACAATTTTGTCCATCATGAAGTTTACCACATCGAGAGCAAGACTTCTTATCACTGGACCGAGGATAGGCATTCTTGCTATGCCTAGAAGATTGTCCTCTATTACCCGAGTTTTTAAAGAAACCTTTCTTATGTCCTTGACCTTTACCATGTTGAGAATTAAAGGGCCCTTGCTTCTTTTCACTCTCCTTGGAACTGGGGTTATTCTTAGAGTCTTCTTCAAGACTTATTGCCCGCTTCACAGCCTCAGTAAAAGTATCCACTCCAGAGGCTATAATGAAAGGGCGAATCCTATCATTAAGGCCTTCCCGAAATTTTTTCACTTTCTTGGACTCATCCGGAATCAAGTAAGAAGCAAAGCGAGAGAGCTCAACAAATCTTGCAACATACTCCCCCACTGTCATAGCCCCTTGAACCAAATCAGAAAATTCTTTTGCCTTACGATCCCTCACTACATCAGGGAAGTATGTCCTATTGAAAACTTCCTTAAACTTCTCCCAAGTAATAGGAGTGTCCCTTCCCAACTCCGTCCTCAACAATGGCTCAGTGCTTTGCCACCATCTATCAGCAGGACCCTGAAGAACATATGTGGCATACAACACCTTCTGGGCATCCGTACATTCAAGGGCTCTCAGTAATTTTTCCATCTTTAGCAGCCAATCCTCTGCTGCCATAGGATCAGGTCCCCCATCAAAAGTTGGAGGGTTTTGCTTACGGAACTCCCCAAAAAGGAAATCCTCCCTCCTACGTCCACCACCTTGGACTGCTCTAGCAATCCTAGCATAAATCCTGTCTGCCACTGCCACCTCATCAATCACGCCACCATCAGGAGTGACAGATCTCTCACGCTCTTGGCGTTGCCTATGGCCAGGCTCTGGAGCTATAACCTCATCCACATGCCTTACTTTACGTGCTTTCTTTTTAGGAGGCATAATGTACCAAAGTACTTATACCTATACCCAAGAAACAAGCAAGTAAATAACAAGGCAACATAGAAGGTTAAAATAGAAAAGATAGATAAGGAAAAAGGAATAGCAGGTGGAAGTTGAAATAAAGGAACAAAATAAAGAATTCATCAAACCCCTAATGCTCTGACTTAGATCAAAATCAAAACCAATTCCTATTTTCAAAGTCTACAGAATCATAACCTAAGCTCTGATACCATAACTGTCACGCCCCGAACCCAAAAAGGTCCAAGGCATGAAAAAGACATCTCAAAGAACCTGTAGATTTTCCTTTTTGACAAACCAATCCACATAAATCATAACAAGAACCAACATTGAGAATTATCATAATAATTTCATTAAATAAACTCTCAAAATAAGTCAGAGCTCTAAGCAATAATTACAAGGACTACTGGCCACAAAAGAATAGAGGTCTGAATAATTAATTACATATCACAGCTTGTCCCATCAGTGGAAATAACATCACAACCACTTTAATATACAAAAGAATAAGTCAAGCCTATTCTAAGATTTATACCATCTAATATACCCATTACAAAAGTTCAGCCTCCATCAGTAGTTAGTCTAACTACTATTAGCCACCCAAAAAGCTGTCTCAAAAGACTGTTGCCTACTCTGAAAAGATTATAAAGTAATGGAATGAGACAGAGCCCAGTAAGTAGCATATTTAATGGAGGTGGGGGAAATGCAAATTTCATCTTCAATAAAAATAGTATGACAAGAATTATTTAATAATGAAACACAAAGTTTCTCAAAGTAAAATATCTTGAAACTATACATTATAATCTGTGAGCATCAACAATGTAATCTCCAAAGTCATAATATCTAACATAAGATAAATTATCCCAAATCTACCATACTACCACATAAACCGGTCAGGGGATCCACCCATTCACAACTGGCATGATATTGTCCTCTCTGGTATGCAGACTCTTGGCCCCATGGACAGCAGCCTCACCCATACCCTCAAGGTTTTTCTCTCCCCCCATGGGCAGCAGGGAGAGCGCGTCAAATAGGACCTCTCTTGCATGTGGTCTCTTGGCCCCATGGACAGCAGCCTCACCCACACACAATCAAGGAACCTCTTCCCCCCATGGACAGCAGGGAAGAACGCGTCATCCAAAGTAAAAGGGCACTGACCTTGATTTGATTTCGTTGTCACAAAGACTACGGAAACCAAATCGGGTGATCACCGGGAAATCACACATGGCATGGTTTTAAAACAACATAAACTCACAGGTTACATTACTTTGAAACACATAGTTTATATCTAGGTAGTTTCAGAAAACCTTAAATAATCTAACTTCTACAAAGTTTGTAAGGTTTTCAACTTCATTCTTGTCAACAAGATTTTCTATCAATTTCCCAAGTACTAAGACAAGATAAGCATCTTAAATATTCTAATGCACCATAAAATCCAAGATTTTCTTATCAAGATTAAATAAAAGATGCTCATTTATCCATATCACAAATTCATGCATTTCCCCAAATGCAATACCAAATATGATGCTCTTTTCATATATAATAATATATAATAGGGTCACAACACAATGCTTTTATGAAAACATATATCCATATATAATTTTCTAAAATGTATTTGACCCAAAATATAACATTTACAAAACATGGTTATTTTCCAAAATCCCATTAAAAGCTACTTACCTCGCAACCGCAAAATCCTAATTCTCCAAGCTCCAAGGAGATTAGCTAGAACCTAACAATATCAAGTAAACCTATCACAATAAGTACAAAACTTGAAATTGCATCTAACCACAATTTAGGAATTTGCCAAATAATCACTTAATTAGGCAAGCCTAGTATTTAACCCCATCAATAATAATATATTTCACTTCCCTAGTTCTTCAACAAATTGATTCACAAAGTATAAACTCCAATTTATAGAGTTAACCCATTTAATATAATCTCCAACGTTATGACTAACTTCCATAAATTTTGCACTACATTACCAAGAGACCCATGTAAGCAAAATCAACATATCCTCCAAGACAA
The DNA here is from genome assembly GCA_019022515.1 of Quercus aquifolioides. NCBI lineage: Eukaryota > Viridiplantae > Streptophyta > Magnoliopsida > Fagales > Fagaceae > Quercus > Quercus aquifolioides. The sequence continues at coordinate 46,561,245 of CM032331.1, read as the reverse complement.
GAATTTAGAACTTCAACTAACTCCAAATAAACCCAATGGCAATGGAAAAATTAAATTCACAAACCATCACATGCTATAGCTTAAAACCCCCAAATTTCCACCATACATAAACCTTAATTAGCCATCAATAGCACCAAAATATATATCCACTCATCAAATAATTCCACAAATACCTAACCCATACATAGAAACACATAAATATCACTACCAATGCTCATAACTCACAAGAGTATCATTATTAAGGCTTAGATAAAAATATAACCTTAAGCAAAGATGCAAAACCCACAAAAAGATGAGAAATTTTTGTTACCTCAAATAAAATGATGAAGATGCTTTGAGGTTCCTAAGTATTTTTCCGGTGATCTTGCCGGAAAAATGATGGTGAAATAGTGTGGTTTGGAGTGGAGGCTGGCGGGTGAGTGTGGAGCTGTGTGTGCGTTTCAGTAAGGAGAAAAGAGAGAAATGAGAGAAAGAAAGGAATGAGCCGGCCAAAAGAAGAGATAAGGGGGAGTGGGTGGTAGTGGGGTTAGGTGGGCTTGGCACGTGGGAACACAAAAAAATTTGATTTTGAAATTTTTTTTTTTTTTTTTTTTTTTTTTAAAACTCACGGGATGTTACAGACTATGCCATGTCGAAGCACGCAGTGTTAGGGTTGGTGAGGTCAGCGAGCTTGCAGGTGGGTTCATATGGGATACGCGTGAACTGTGTTTCACCAGGGGCAGTTGGGACGCCACTGCTGAAGGACATGTTCGGGTTTGAAAATGATGAGGAGGTAGATAAGGTGTTAGAGTCGAGTTCAAACTTGAAATGTGGGGTGCTGATGCCAAAAAATGTGGCAGATGCTGTGGTGTTTCTTGCTTCTGAGGATTCCCAATTTGTCACCGGCCATAATTTGGTGGTAGATGCAGGGTTTAAATCTTAACAGTTTAAGAGTTGGCTAGTAATCCATCAACAATAATATCTTTTACGCTGGGAGTATTTGTGGGGCCCATATGTTAGTGGGTCTTAAGTCTTATACGCTGGACGCATGCTAAAAATTTATTATCTGCTGTTGTGCGGGGCTAGTTTGTCGCTTCAGTTGGTTATTGCAAAATAGACTGTATTAGATTGGATTATGAATTAACCTGAACTATTTTAATGTCTGTAATAAAGTGTTCTGGAGTTGATTATCGAAAGAGAATAAAAAGTGTGTTCTGGTGTTATTTTGTTTGAAAAACTATCATAAAGTTTTAGCAGTTTTTGTTCCAAACTAGGAATTTCCTAGTGGTGCTATTTCTCACATTTAAATGTGAATTTTTGAGATAAGTCATGCATGGCTTATGCTGTTGCATACGACTGAAAAAATAAGTCATGAAATTTTTTAGATAAGTCATGACCAATGTGCTATTTTTCCCCTTCAAATATGAATTTTTGAGATAAGTAATATTGGCTACGTGATTATGCACAAACACTTTAAAAATAGGAGGGAATCACGTGAAAAAATACACATGCAGTAAGCTTTAAGCAAAACCAAATGGCCGGTGGGGAGTAAATAGTGATTGTCCTGGCCATCTTTTATCTTTTTTTTAACCAAAAAGATAAAACTATTTCAGACTCTTTGTTTCTATCCTAGTGCTCTAAAAGTCGCCTTAATTATTGGGATTGTATTGTTGTTTTTGTGTGCTGATATTACTTAAATAATTAATAGTACTTTTAACCCAAACTTATATTTTGTAATTTTTAAGGAGTCCAAATCTTCTATCCTACTTTTCCTGCTCCACTCTATACGATCCACCAATAAATACTTGTCACGTGTTCACCTAATTAATCAAATACTATCATTATTGACTTATTAATACTACAGTTATTAATTAATAGTATTATTTAATTAATTAGGTGAACACGTGACAAGTATTTATTGGTGGAGTATAAAGTGGATCAGGAAAAGTGGGACAGAAGATTTGGACTCATTTTTAAGAGCATTCTCATCAAGGATCTCAAAAATTTAGCATCTCAAAAACTTACTTTATTTATTTTAACAACTCACTTTACAATACACCCAACATCAAAAGTTTTATATTTTTTACCACTTCATTAAAATATTAATATTTTTATTATTTTATAATTATTTTTATTCTCAATATCATCTTTTCTGCTACCCACAAATCCATAGTCACTGCCCACACCCACTACTACCAGCCACCACTGCCCACACTCACACCCACTGCCACCACCACCCAACCCACAACCACCAAAATCACAAACAAAAATAAACCCACAGCAAACCCACAGTCACCACCAGCCAACCCAACCCACAACAAACCCAACCTAGCAAACCCATAGTCACCACCAGCCACCATCACCCACCCACCTACCACCACCATAATCCCCAACCCAAAATCAACCCACCACTAGTCACCACCACTACAAACTGCACCCACCCACCATTAACCACCAAAAACCAAAACCCACTCACCCACCCACCTGCCACCACCGTAAACCCTAACCCCAAATCAACCCACCACTAGCCACCACCACCACAAACCATACCCACCCATAACTAAACAAAACAAAACCACAACCTAGCCACCACCTTCAACCTTCCTCCTCCAAATCACAAAACAACTACCATAACAAACACAAAAGCCAACCATCACAAAATTTCAACCACCACCAAATCCGATCCACCACCAAAATGTGACCCATGACCCATCGTAACCAGGCGACCCACAGTGCCGCCAGTGCACTGTGACTCACCCACGGGAAACTGGTGAGAGAGAGGGATGAGCAAGAGAGGGCAAGGGTGAGAGGGTTGGAGAGAGGAAGAAAGAGAGAGAACTAGTGAGAAAGAAAGAAAAGAGAGAGAGAGAGAAGAGGGAGACCGATGAAAGAGGGAAGAAAACGAGAAAGAAGGTGAGAAGAAAAGATGAATAATGAGAAAGAGAAAAGATATTTTAATAAAAGTAGTATTATAATATTATTATATTTATAAGATTTGAGCTACAATGGACTGTCATAGATAGCAGTCCACTGTAGCTCAGATGCTAATAATTTTAAGAATAACATCTTTGTTGTAGTATGCTTTTTTGGAATAAGATGCTAAATGTAAAGTTGTTATTTACAACTATGTATTTTGTTGGCTTTTATTCCGTGCCAAATTTGATTGTAATTATTACCAATCGTTTATACCCTGTATTTGTTGTGGGAATTGTTGTAAGGGGTGTGTGATAGAGAGTGTGTGAAGACTCAAGCATTTTGGAGGCTGAAGGATTCTCGCGGGTATGTCGCGACCTAGCTTCCCGCGAAGTGAAGCATGTGCCCTGCACATGCTGGAATGCGAAGAGTCAGGACAGGTGGAGACAGCTGTCTCTCGCGAGTATCTCGCGGGTAAGGCCTTCCCGCGAGACACCCGCGAGACATGCTGTTCTGCCAGCCTGTACTGACTGACTCACACATTTTGCACCTATCCTATATAAACCCCCATTACCCACAAATGTTGAGGAATGCTTCAGAGAGAAAACCCTAGCCAAACACATTTGGAATTAGAGATTGGCATCCCCACCTTTCTCTATACAATTGCTTGTGGTATCTCCTCAACCCTTCCCTCTCCATTTCCACACAATTGAGAGGTTGATAGCCCAAACACTTACCACACCCTTTGAGAGTGTTGAGTGATGTTTTGGTGCTGCTGGGAAGCATTGGAAGAAGCCTGGAATGGCAGATGGAACATGGAGCTTGTTGCGGGATCCGGGGTGCTAGACAAGACACGGTTCCGAGAAGCCTTGTTGGAGTAGGAGCTTGGAGGGCTTAGGTACATCGGGTAGATTAGGCTTGGAGGGTCTCTTGCTTACTCATGTATCCCAACTGATTGTCTAGTGGATCGATTTTCGCTTGGAGGGCGACGGAGAGGTTTTTTGTCGAGTTCTTCGGTTTCCTCTTCAAAAACACGTCTCGATGTTTTCTGTGTTTGCATCCTTCTTCCCTACTCTTGTTTAATTCCATTATACTGCTGTGTTGCTTAGTTTATAGATTAGAGTAGCTTACTTGTTCATCCGTTCGCTTTTACACTATTCCGCACTTTGTATTAAGTTGTGTAAAATCTATCGAGCCGTAATTTTAATTGGGGGTCTAAACAGCTCTTGTGTTTTTCAACACATTTTCGAGCTTTCACTAAAAAATAGCATTTTTGGCTTTTGAGATACTTGATGAGAATGCTTTAAGTAGGTACACTGAATTGGACCGAAGTAATTTGAAATGGACCAAATGGACCGAATAGACCAAAGTGGACCGAATGGACCCAATTGGATTAAATAGACCTAGGTGGACCGTATGGATCAAATTGGATTGAATAGATTGAAGTGGACTAAATTAACCAAACGGTCAAATTGGACTGAAGTAGATTGAATGGACCTAATTGAACTGAAGTGGACCGAGGTAGACTGAATTGGACCAAAATTGACTGAAGTGGATTGAACCGAACCAAATTGATGAAGTTGACCAAAATAGACTGAAATGGACCAAATGCCGATTTGTTATTAGCATAGTCAAGATTGTGTTTTGATATAAACTCAAATTCTTACTTCCAAAATAATCAAGTATTAACTCAAACAAAATTAAACCAACCAAAACTATAAAAGAGAGAGATATACTACTTGTAATGGGGAACTAAAAAATACAACACCAAAATGCATGAACCTAAAATAGAGTTTTAAAAATCACAATGATTCATCAATATAAAGTAGAGTTGCAAGAAAGAATAAAAAATGAAGAGAGAGAGAGAGAGAATAACCACTTTTCAAAAGGGAATGTGAGAGAGAATAATAAGAAATTTATAGAAAATAAAACAAGAATAAAAAAAAAGTAAAAATTAAAAATATTGTAATAAACACCAAATTATCCAAGTTATGTAATAAAATAACATATTTTCTTGTATACTATATTTATATATAATGCAATAGGATAACATCTATGAAATCAAAGAGATCGAAGAAAAAAAGATAACAACTTAAAAACACAACTTAATCATCAACCCAAAGTAAAGTTCCAAATAATAATATAAAAAAAAATCATCAACCTAAAGTAGAGATGTAAGGAAAAAAAAAATGCACCAAAAAGTGAAAAAGAAATTGAGAGAGAGAGAGAGAGAGAGAGAGAGAGAGAGAGAACCTTTTGTGTGTGGGAAAACTATGTATAGAATGAAATAGAGAATTGTAAATTTATAATAAGTGGAGGGATTAAGAAAAGTCAAAAATAAAGGAAGATAAAGGAATAAAGGAATAAAGGAAATTAGAGAGAGAATGTTGGAAATAGGTGGATGATGTTGTTTAATAGGAGCGTACCTATCACGCCCCAAACCCAAAAGGGTCCAAAGCATGAGGAAAACATCTCAAAGGTACCTATAGATTTCGTTCCTTTCGACAATTCAATCCAAATAAAATTATATCAAGTACCAACATCCAGAATTATCATAATAATTCCATTAAATATACTCCCAAAGTAAGTTATAGCTCTATGCAATAAATACAATAACCATTGGTCACAAAAGAATGGAGGTCTGAATAAATAATTACATATCATCAACTTGTCCCATTAGTGGAAATAAAGGCATAACCACTATTAGATACAAAAGAATTGGGTCAAGCCTACTCTAAGTTATGCATTATCAATTATCTCCATCACAAAAGTCAGCCTCCATCAGTAGTTAGTCTAACTACAGCTAGCCATGAAAAAGCTGTCACAAAACGATAGTTGCCTATTCTGAAAAAGTTTGTAAAATAATGGAATGAGACAGAGCCCAGTAAGTAGCATAATTAATGGGGGTGGGGGAAATGCAAGTTTCATGATGATAACGATTTACAAATCATGTTTCAATTTGGGAATTTCCAAATAATTTCTACAAAACCATTTCCAAAAATAATATGACAAGAATGAATAAAATGACATGGCACAAAGCTTCTCAAAACGCTCTCATGAAACTACATACTATAATTTGTGAGCAATAACAATACAATTCCAAACCCAATGCCACATGACAATGCCATCACAAAGAAAGAACTAATCTGCCGTCACAAAGAAGGAACTCATCGCCGACACATAGCCGGAACTAAATATGCCGTCACAAAGACGGAATTCAATAACCATCACAAAGACGGGTGCTAAGATACCAATGTCACACAGACTATAGTATTTAGATAGGTAATCATCGGGTAATCACATGTCACAAAGAGCTCAGAAATTACCTTTTATTCAAAATACATAATTCACTTCCAAGTAGTTTCATAAAATATTTGAATGCCGAAGATATTCACAAGGTTCTCAAAGCCTCAACTCATTTCTTGTCAAAATAATTTTGTATTAACTTCCCAAGTAACATAGGTCAAGATAAAGCATCTTTATATTTTGCAAATAATGCAATAAATCCATAAAATTCATTCTCAAGAATTTAATCAAGATGCTAGTCTTTTCCATAATAACAGATCATGCAATTCCCCATGTGCAATAAGAATATGCACTTTCATATATATTCATAAATAGTAGGGTCACAACACAATACTTTTTAGAAAAAAATAGTTTCACCATTAATTTTCCAAAATGTGTTTGACCCAAAAATAATGTTTATGCAACATGGTTATTTTCCAAAAATCTCATTAAAAGCTACTTACCTTGCAACCGCAAAAGCCTAATTCTCCAAGCTCCATGGAGATTAGCTAGAACCTAAACAATATCAAGTAAACCTATCACAATAAGCATAGAGCTTGAAATTGTATCTAGTTACAATTTAGGAATTGCCAAATGAGCACTTAATTAGGCAAGTCTAGTATTTAACCTTATTAATAATAATATATTCCACTTCCTAAGTTTCTCAACAAATTGATTCACAAGACATAAACTCCAATTTATGAAGTTAACCCATTTAATATCATTGCCAACATCATGACAAGCTTCCATAAAATTTACACTACATCATTAAGATACCCATGAAAGCAAAATCAAAATATCCTCAAAGACAAGAAATTTAGAACTTCAACTAACTCCAAATAAACCCAATGGTAATAGAAAAATTAGATTTACCAACCATCACATGTTATAACTCAAAACCCCTAAATTTTCCACCATACATAAACCTTAAGTAGTCATTATTAGCACAAACCATATACCTACTCATCAAATAGTTCCACCAATACAAAACCCACACATACAAACACATAGATATCACTTCTAATGCTCACAAATCACATGGGTATCATTATTAAAGCTTAGATAAAAATAACTTCAAGCAAAAGTGTAAAACCCACCAAAAAGATTAGATATTTTTACCTCAAAAAAGGATGTGAATGTGCTTATAGGTTCTTAAGAATTTTCCAATAATCTTGCCAGAAAATGATGGTGGAAATGGTGGTGGTGGTGGTGTGGAAGTACCGATGAGAGAGGATATAAGAGTAGAGAGGAGTGTACGAGAGAAAATGAAAAAAGAAAAAGAAAAAGAAGGGGAGTGAGTGAGCTGGCCAAAGAGGGGACATAAGGTGGAGTGAAATGTGTGGTGGGAATGGGTGGGGTAGTTGGTAGGTACATGTGTCTCAAATTTTTTTTTTTTTTTTTTTGGCTGATTGGGATGTTACAGTACCAACAATAAATATTATTTTTCAGCTTTTAGATATACATAGCTAGATTTCTAACAACTAAAGGGGTGTTTGTTAGGGATATTTAAGCAACAATTTTTGTTGTTTAAACAATACAACACGAATTTCCACAACATTTTTTCACTCACACTTATTTTCAAAAAACTTAAACAACGTTACTAGAACAATATTACCAAACGGCTCTAAAGTTTGAGCCTTTCAAGAAACATATATGCGCCTTATGTTTTTAGTGGCCAACCCAAAATGAAATTTTTTACCCATCAAAAGTTGACTTTCTAAGATTTATGTACGAGCCATCATGATAGTAATGGCCCAAATAATTTTACTATCTTGCAATTGGAATTTTCCCCATGATCCATTTCGTATAAATATATGATTTGTTATTGGGAAAATCTATTCAATGAGAGATGACAGAAATGATGTCCGCTAAGAGCCTTGATCCTCTAAGGAAAAAGCATGGGCCTTGAGCTCAATCTGCAATGCAAGAGATACATGGGCCATAAACCTATTCCTTGATATAGATAAAAGACAAGTTATGAGTCCAACACATCACGTTAAATACAGAAAGAAAGAAAGGAAAAAAAGAAGAAAAGAAATTACACTTTGCCTGAAAGTTCACTTGGTGGGTAAAATACTAGTGAATGTTTAGACCCCCCCAATTTCAAAATAACCCACACAAGCTTATACCCAAACAATATATATGTGGAATGATAAGTACAAGCTATACCCAAATAAACAAACTACTCTAAACCATAATTAATCACATCCACAGCAGCAATTAATAGGCAAGAGTAAGGGTTAGAGAGATACAAACACAAAGATAAAACTGGCATGTGTATCGAAGAGGAAACCGAAGAACTCGGCAAAAAACCTCTCTGCTGCCCTCTAAGTGGTAAAATGATCCACTAAAAAATCAGTTGGGATACATAAATAACAATAGAACCTCCAAGCCTAATCTACCCAATGCACCTAAACCCTCAAAACTTCTTGCTCCAACAAGGTTAGGCTTAACCGTGTCTTCTCTAGTTTTTCGGATCCTGCAATAAGCCTATTGCATTAACCAAATGAATTGTTCCTCTCTGAACTGCTTCCCAAGTACCAAATAACCTTCTCACTAATATGAGTATGGTGAGGTAAGGATTTGGCTAAGTATCCTCTTAAGGGTATGACAATGGAGAGGGTGATAGTAGAGGAATTTGAAGAGTCAAATGTATAACATTGTGAATGAATCAATCTTGTTGTTCTCTAGGGTTTTTCTCTCAAAATTCTCTCTAGAAGCTCTCTACATTTCATGGGTATAAGGGTATTTATAGTAGGGTATGTGAGGAATGTTAAAAGTCATTTTTCTGCAAAATAGGGGGTTCTAGCGACTCACTCGCGACTGGGACAAGTCACGAGTTTCAGTTGCAAAATAACTTACTGGCCAGACTGTCCTTTTTGTCTTGTAGTGCTCCAGCTGTCATAACTCTTCAACTTCATGCATGCTTCACACGTGTGGCACTTTGGCGAGTCATCAGTCACTCGTCACTCGCAAGTTCTAGTCATGAGAATGATCTTGATTGTACACACACTTGAATTCTTCACACTCTCTTACACACAACACTTACATGATTCCCACCTAAATACAGGGCATCTAATTGCTGAATTACAAGCAAATTTGGTACAAAATAAAGCTAACACATGGTTGAATAAATTCAACCTTACAATCTCCCCTTTTGGCTATTCTGTGACAAAACCCTAAAACAGACTCTAGACTTAAAATGTGAGCTGGGAACAGTTGCCAAAACTCATTCACACATAACTTTAGATTCTGTGAAGCTCTTGAACCATTCAAACAAGTTTTCTTGAAAACAATATCACAAGAAGTTCATTATAAGTGATAGGCGAAAAACGAATTGACCCTTTATGATAAATTAATTGATTAATTAGCCAAGTTTATTAATTAATCAAATTAACATGCAAATGCGTGGTAGCACAAAAAAATCACCAATTAAACTAAGTATGCAACGGAAAATAAATTGACACGGTGATTTGTTTACGAATGGGGAAAACCTACACGGCAAAAACTCCACTGGGTGATTTTAAGGTCACCACTCCCGAGAATCAACTATTATCACAACAAGCGGTTACAAGTAAAGGAATCCCAGTACCTTATACCAACTTATAGTTGAACCCTTACCCCAATACCCCCAATTGGACTTGTTCTGTTGTGACAATCTCTCCTTGTAATGCACGGCTCCCAGTACGTGATTAACCAATTGCACGGATCCCAATACGCGACTTCAATCACCAACTAGAGAAGGTTGTTGGCTGCAAAGTTCTTCAGTTCATCCAGCGATAAAGATTGAGAAGCTTCTTGGTTACAAAATCCTACGATGCACAAACATAGCAGCTTCTTCACAAGAAAGATGAACTAAGGCAAATTCTGTCTTCGATCACAATTTGCTTAAACAAACTTTTCTCAACACTTGTGCAACTTGTGTCCACCTTTGACGGCCCTTAAAATAATCCTTTTATATGTCTAGGGTTGTGAGAAAAGAAAGCTCAAACATACAATCACGGATTGGATGAAAAACAGATCATAAATTTCGAGTTTCATAAACCTCGACAGATACCCTATTTGTTGAGCTGCTGTCGAGCCATGGGCTTCAACAACTTTACAGGTCTCGATAGATAGCTAGCTGTCGAGCTTTAATGAACAACACTTTTTGCACTTGAATCTTGGATAGACTTGCATGACTTTAACACTTGAACTTGAAACAAGTTTCTTGAAGTATTAACATCCTAGATCTACCCAAATATAAGTAAAGTGCGTTTTGTCAAAGGATTAGCTAATTACATAAAGTAGTGACATATGTTCCTAACAAGTGAATCACATATGTCCTAACAATAAGCAGAAATCTTGAAATGCATATGGAACAATCACAATGCGATTAAGCAAGTATGTATATGAGAATTAAACATGGCTTGACCAAACAAGAACAGTCACTATAAATAGTGACCATAATGAACATTCACATGGTAAATGAACATTTGGACATGCAAGCTAATAAGTTTAATGCAAAGTATCATTTGCATGTCTAACACTCAACCGATACAAGAACACTAAGATAATTGTATCAAGGATACAAGATTCAACAAGGGCACAAGAATATTAAAGAGAATGCAAAACATAATCTAAAAGTACTAAATAGCTACAAAAGCAAAAGTACAAAATAAATACAGATTAAATAGCTAAAACATTCAAGCATCCATAACACAAAATATCCAAGTATTTTAAAACCAAAGTATTAAAGTCATAGAGTACTTAAAAACCAAAGTACTAAAACCATAGAGTACTAGAATAAGTGCTATGATAAACCATAAAAACTATGAAAAACCATAATAGCTATAAAAACTTATAAAAAGTTCTCCCCCTCAAGAGCTACTCCACACTACTCCCCCTTTTTGACCGGAATGGCCAAAGGGTTATGGCTGGTTCGTGAAGCTATCAAACTTGGTTGTGAGCAAGTTGATTTGGTCCTTGATGGTTGTAAGTTTGTTGGAGTGCTCAGTTTGGACATCTCTTAGGCCATCGATCCTCTCAAGAATAATCTGAAAAGCGTCTGGAGGCACTAATGAAGATGATGAAGCTCTGCTCCTTCCTTGACCACCACATCTTCTTGAAGAAGATGGTTGTCCTTCCGCTTCAGTTTCTGTGTCTGCAGGAGGTGCTTGCTCAGGTTCATCTGCTTCCTCATCACCCGAAAGACGAGCTCTGCTCCTTAGGATTGTTTGAGAGTTGATGGAAGGAGGCACACTCATTAGGCTTATATCCTGTGGAGTCTCCACACCTTTTTCATGAAGGATCCTCATAATTAAACTAGGGAGAACAAGCTTTGCCTTTGAGGTTGTCCTTGTTGCTTCGGCAATGATGGTGAATGCATGAGCACCGATGTCGATGTAGATTCTCTCACAAAGCTCCATTAGGAAGATGGCTCTAGCATTGTTGATGGCAGTCAACTTTCTTACCGGATACAGGTTGAACAATATGATGTATGTATCCGGAAGGAAGGTGGTTGTGTTAAGGCGTTTTCCTTCCCTAGCACCACCAATATGGGATTGTACCGTTTCTATAGAAATCATCCTGTCCTTGAAAGGAGTGAAGTCATCATGATCTAGGTCTCCATGTCCAAGAACACTATTAATGTCCCCCACATCAAGAGTGAATTCATGGCCTCTAACCCAACAATCTAGGTAATCATTTCTGAGTATGGCATTGGCATAGAATTCCTTAATTAGTGGTTCACAAACCCCGGGGAGATCACCAAGGAGCTTTTCCCAACCTCTTCCTTCAAAACAGTCAGGAATGAAGGATTCCTTGAGGCCAACAAGATCCACAAATCGCTCCTGAATGATTGGAGCCTTCTCAAAGTGATGGTTGTATCGCTCAAAATGTTGAGTGGAGCGAAACCGGCTTTCATCCATGCGTTTCCTCTTGTCACCATGCTAAGCAATGGTTTTTTGTGGAGCCATCTGCAAAACAGGGCACAAAATTTGGTAAAAAACTTGATTGGTAACAAGTTAGAACCAAAACATAAACTTTGAATTAAAACCCTAAGAAATGGAATTTAAAGAGTAATTCAAAAACAAATTGACATGAGAGGATGCTAAATATCACATCATGATAGAATCATGGCATTAATCACTCAACATGTCAAAAGGTGTGTGTGTGTGTGTGCATTATATGCAAAAGTGTGCAAACTAGGGCAAAGTGTGAAAAAACATAATCATTTGATGTTTCAAAATCAAGAAAACGTGATTATCCCCACAATCTTTGTACTCAATGGAGTCCAAAGAAACACACAAAAACATCTAAGAGACATTTTGTCATGAACATGGTATGCACAACACAACACAAATCATAGTACAATGCATAAATATGAAGAACAAACATGTATAACAAGCATTGTACCAACAAAACCAACAAAACCCATATATCAAACTCATCAAAAACCCATATTCAACAACCATATTTCAGTATCTTAACATAAACACAAAATCCAAGAAAACTAGGGCTAGAAACTTGAAATAGAGTGAAAATAAGAGAAAACCCATACCTTTTCTTGAAGTTTGATGAAGGATTGAAGAAGAAAATGGAGGTTTTAAGAGTAATAATGGCGGTTTCGGGAGAGGGAAAGGTAGAGAAGACAAAGGGTTATGCACGTGATGCGAGGGAAAACTAAAAAGTTTTTGAAAACTGTCTGAGATTTAACCCTATTTGTGCAAAACACGCGATTTTTGCGATTCATATGACTCGCGAGCAAGTCGCCAAAATGAGTCGCCAAAAACCCTTGTACAAAATTTTGAAAATTTTTTCTAAGTCTTTTTCGCGACTAAGGCATCCACTCGCCAGTGAGTCGCGAACCTCTCTGTGTAAACTCACGACTAGACTTCCACTCGTGAAGTAGTTGCGAAAATGACCAAAACCCAAAAATTTTGAAAATTTTTCTAAGTGTTTTTTACAACTAGAGGTCTCATTTGCTAGGGAGTCGCGAAACCTTCTGAGTAAGCTCACGACTAGGGTCTCGCGATTGGAATGACTTGCAAGTGAGTCGCCAAAAAGCAGAGTTGGAAATTTTTGGATTTTCTGAAATTTTTCAAAGCAAAAACACTTTCCAAAAACAACTAAAATACTCAAAAATATTTTTGTTTTTGATCAACATATGATTGAGTATGTACAACACATTTAATCAAGTACAATCACACAAATGAATAAGGCATTCATTGAACATAAACATGTGTGATGTGTGTGGGTATCAAATGTGAGATAGTCCTTAGTCTAATATGAAGCTTCAATGATCAATTCAACCAAGACATACACAATTAGCACTAAGTAGAGTGACCAATCTCAATTATAGAAATGAGCATATATGACCTCCCACAAAACTTGATTACATAACTTTGAAGCTTTTCATTTGGCTACTTACATTTCATAACATTTAATCTTTTTAGAACATTACATCTCTTTTTGAGATCGATGCCTGAAATTTTTGATATTTCAATTTTGAGAGTAACCCTTTGGCTTTTAGGCATCATACACTTTCAATATAAGTCGCTTTCCCTTTTTCCTTAGTCAAATATTAGTATATGTGACGGCTTTTGCAGCTCATTATCTCTTTTCGAGATTTGACATTGGATGAGCTCTTTATGTAAAAAAATATAAAAGAGTGGGAAGATATATAGGCACAAGTTTATGCATGTCTCAAGATCAACAAAACTATTGACTAATCATTCATGATAAGTTTGAAAATCTATTTACAACAGTCACATAAATGTCAAGATTTTTCCCAAAAAGATACAAGTGCAAAAAGAACAAGCTAAACTCGTAAATGCACAAAGCCATTAGTACGGAGGTACAAGGCTAAACATGAGTGTGACAATACACAATAATGCCGATCAAACTTTTTATGTGTTTTTGGATTTTTGACACAAAACAAGTAAAGGTTGATCAAAAAGAACAAACATTCAAAGCTTTAAAAAAAAAGAAAAAAGAAAAAAAAAGAGTAAAAACATGATAACATGTTACCATCAAAGTAGTGTGTGCTTTACTCAAGTGAAACCAAATCAAGATAGATATGTAAAACACACAACACACATGAGATTCAAGGAATGGTACCGACACCGATGGTCTTACAGAGCGATTTGAACCGTGGACTATTGAGAGGTTTGGTGAAGATGTTAGCCTTTTGGTTGTCCGTGTGGATGAATTCAAGACACACAATTTTATCTTCCACCAAATCACAAATGAAGTGTTAGCGAATCTCTATGTGCTTGGACTTTGAATGCTGAACAGGATTCTTGGAAAGATTTATGGCACTAGTGTTGTCACAAAACACACTCATCATTTCTTAAGGAATCCCAAAATCATGAAGAAGTTTCTTCATCCAAAGAAGTTGCGTACAACAACTTCCAGCAGCTATATACTCGGTTTCAGCTGTAAATAGAGATACCGAGTTCTGTTTTTTACTCATCCATGATACAAGATTGTTTCCAAGATAGAAATAACTGCCTGAAGTGATTTTTCGGTCATCAACACTTCCTGCCCAATCCGCATCCGAGTAACCAGCTAGACAATCATTAGAGACTTTTAAGTACCACAGACCATACTTGGGAGTGCCATTAATATAGAGTATGATTCTCTTCACAGTTGTCAAGTGAGACTCCTTTGGAGCTGCTTGATAGCGAGCACAAACTCCCACACTAAATGCAATGTCCGGCCTGCTTGCTGAAAGATATAGGAGACTTCCAATGATACTCCTATACAAAGTTGGACTCACTTCTACCCTGGAAGAATCAAGACTAAGCTTGGTAGATGAACTCATGAGAGTAGAGGCATGCTTTTTGGAATCTAGTTCAAATTTCTTGACAAGATTTCGAGCATATTTTTCTTGAGAGATGAATATACCATCCTTCCTTTGTTTCACTTGAAGACCCAAGAAAAATATAAGTTCCCCACCATACTCATTTCAAATTCTTTCTTCATTTCTTTAGAAAATTCTATAGCAATGGTGTCTACGGTGGCTCTAAATACTATGTCATCAACATACACTTGAGCTACAAGAAGATAGTTCTCACCCTTCTTTACAAATAAGGTTCGGTCAGCATACCCTCTCTTAAATCCTCTATCCAAAAGATAATTTGTGAGCCGATTGTACCATGCTCTAGGTGCTTGTTTCAAACCATAGAGTACCTTCTTCAATATCAAGACATGATCTGGGAAGTGAGGATCTTGGAAGCCTTTGGGTTGTTCAACAAAGACTTCTTCATTAAGGTACCTATTGAGAAAGGCACATTTCACATCCATTTGGTAGAGTTTGAAGTCCATAGTATGCAATTGACAAAAAGATGCGAATAGACTCAAGTCTAGCTATGGTAGTGAAGGATTCATCAAAGTCTACTCCTTATACTTAAGTGTAACCTTGAGCCACCAACCGAGACTTATTCCTTATTATCTTACCGTCCTCACTGGTCTTATTTTTGAAAATCCATTTGGTACCGATGACATGAGTGTCTTTGGGCCTTGGAACAAATTCCCATACATCATTCCTCACGAATTGATTCAGCTCTTCATGCGTTGAATCCACCTAATTCTCATCTTGAAGGGCTTCTTCTACCCCTTTCGGCTCAAATTGAGCAAGGTAGCAATGATAAGTTACATGGTTTGCAATAAGTGTGCTTCCCTTCTTGAGACGAAGACCTTTATCTAGAGACTCGATAATGTTACTTTCTGGATGATTTTTAACCACTCTTGATGATGGCTTCTTTGAGGTGGACACTTCATCATTCTGGGAGATAGGAGGATGAACTTCCGGAGGAGTGAGAGGACTTGAGGATCTAGACATTGATCTTGTCTCCAGTCTAGAATTCACGGGAGTAGATTTTTTTTCCAGTGAAAGTTCTTCCATTTCAACATCTTGGGCTTCAACCTCAACGGTGGTTTCTTTGGAGCTTAGTCCTTCTCCACCATCATCAATAGCTACTTTTGTTATGGCATCATCAATCACCACATTGATGGACTCCATCACCATCTTTGCTCTCTTGTTGAAAACTCTATATGCCCGGCTAGTGGTTGAGTATCCAAGAAAGATACCGTCATCACTTTTTGCATCAAATTTTCCAAGGTTCTCCTGATCATTCAAAATATAACACTTACTCCCAAAGACTTGAAAGTATTTCACCTTTGGCTTCTTCCCATTCCAAATTTCATATGCGGTCTTCTTTGTTCCCGCTTAGAAGAATATTCTATTGTCAATGTGACACGAGGTGTTCACGGCTTCTCCCCAAAATTTTTGAGGGATTTGCTTGTTGAGTAACATAACCCTTGCCATTTCTTGAATCACCTGGTTCT
Organism: Quercus aquifolioides; assembly: GCA_019022515.1. Lineage (NCBI taxonomy): Eukaryota > Viridiplantae > Streptophyta > Magnoliopsida > Fagales > Fagaceae > Quercus > Quercus aquifolioides. The sequence goes on along the minus strand of CM032331.1, from coordinate 46,544,736 downwards.
TCCTTTCTACCACCCCGTTTTGTTGAGGAGTTTTAGGAGCTGAAAATTCTTTCTTGATCCCATTCTTCTAGCAAAAAGACTCAAATCTAGCATTCTCAAACTCCTTGCCATGGTCACTTCTTATCTTGACAATTGGTATACCTTTCTCATTTTGAAGCCTCTTGCAAAAATTCTCCATCTTCTCACATGCTTCCGATTTTTCTCTAAGAAATTCCACCCAAGTGTATCTTGAGAAATCATTGACAATGACCATAATATACCGTTTTCCTCCTAGACTTTCGGTTCTTGTGGGCCCCATTAAATCAACATGGAGAAGCTCTAAGCAACATGATGTAGAGATCATATTCACATTTTGATGATTCGACTTTGTTTGTTTCCCCATTAGCCAAGCGCCACAAATGGTTTTCTCCACCTTTCCAAATTTTGGAAGCCCCACAACGGCTTCAAGTTTGGACACTTTCGCCACTTGTTTGAAGTTTGCATGGCCAAATCTTTGATGCCAAAGTTCCAACACGTCGACTCAGGCACTCCTACAAGAGATATTTGGTGTAGGAACTACTCCATAGCAATTGTCAGTAGTCCTACTTCCCTCCAAGACTTGAATCCTTACTTCATTGATTATCATACACCCCTTCTTTGAGAATTGAACAAGAAAGTCCTCATCACATATATGAGTGATGCTCAAGAGATTTTCCTTAAGCCCTTTGATATAAAGAACATCTTTCAATAGAGGTAGCCCTGGTATCTCAATAGTCCCTTTGCCAAGAACTTGAGCATGGCTTCCATCCCCAAATGTCACATAGTCACCAACCTTCTCCTTGAGAGACTTAAACAGTGATTTGTCTCCTGTCATATGGTGAGAACGTCTACTATCAAGATACCATAAACAAGAGTTGAACACTTTCAAAGAGGTGTGCACAAACAAGCAAGCATGAGATAAACACTCTTGACCTTTAAAAAGAAAATCATCTTCATTTTCTATTCTTTTACTAGATTGAATTCTCTTTTTAATGTGATCCACCTTGTCACACAATATTCTATTTCTTCTTTTATACTTCTCAATCAATGAATTTGACTCACATAGACTATTGTGTAAGACATGGTTCTTGTGTTCAAGGTACTTTAGCATGTGAACAAACATTCTAGCATGTTTCTTTGTTTTTAATAACTCTAGGAGTTCATTGTTAGGACAATCTTTAAAGAAACTCATAGAGTCATTATCACAAACATTTGAACTGCAATTCTACATAGCCTTTTCCATAGCTTCATCCATAGCTACAAAGGGTCTAGGATCACACTTAGGATATAGAAATCCGTCAAATTGTACCCGCTCTGATACCAATTAAAAGTTCACTTGGTATGTAAAACATTAGTGAATGTTTAGAACCCCAATTTCAAAATAACCAACACAAGCTTATACCTAAACAATATATGTGCAAAATGATAAGTACAAGCTATACCCAAATAAACAAACTACTCTAAACCATAATTAATCACATCTACAGCAACAATTAAAAGGCAAGAGTAAGGGTTAGAGAGATGCAAACAGAAAGATAACACCGGCACGGGTTATCATAGAGGAAACCGAAGAACTCAGCGAAAAACCTCTCCGCCGCCCTCCAAACGGTAAACTGATCCAGTAGAAAATTAGTTGGGATACATGAATAGCAATAGACCCTCCAAGCCTAATCTACCCAATGCACCTAAGCCCTCCAAGCTTTTTGCTCCAACAAGGTTAAGCTTAACCATGTCTTCTCTAGCTTTTTGAATCCCGTAATAAGTCCATTGCATCATCCAAATGAATTGGTCCTCTCTGAACTGCTTCCCAAGCACCAAATAACCTTTTCACTGATATGGGTATGGTGAGGTAAGGATTTGGCTAAGTATCCTCTCAAGGGTATGACAATGGAGAGGGTGAGAGTAGAGGAATTTGAAGAGTCAAATGTATAAGATTGTCGATGAATCAATCTTGTTGTTCTTTGGGGTTTCTCTCTCAAAATTCTCTCTAAAAGCTCTCTACATTTTGTGGGAATAAGGGTATTTATAGTAGGGTATGTGAGGAATGTGAAAAATCATTTTTTCTGCAAAATAGGGGGTTCTGGCGACTCACTCGCAAGACAAGTACCGAGTTTCAGTTGCAAAATAACTGACTGGCCAAACTTTCCTTTTTGTCATATAGTGCTCCAGCTATCATGACCCTTCAACTTCCTACATGCCTCACACGTGTGGCACTTTGGTGAGTCATCACTCGCGAGTTCCAGTCGCGAGAATGCTCTTGATTTCACACACTTGAATTCTCCATATTCTCTCACATACAACCCTTATATGATTCCCACTTAAATACAGGTTATCTAATTGCTGAATTACAAGCAAATTTGGCATGAAATAAAGGCAACACATGGTTGAATAAATTCAACCTTACATTGCCCACCTATAGTTTGCTCGAAAAACACTTTACCTATTTGTGGTTTAAAAATTAGCATTTTTCCCACTTGAGGTAAGCTCTGTTTGTCTCTAGTTACCCACTTCTGTTAAAAACATGGGTAAATTTGTATTTTTGCTACCTTGTTATGTCTTTCTCATCTCAAAATATAAAAAATTAAAAAATTAAGAAATAAAAAGATCTAAAAGCTAGGTTTTGTAAAAATTAAAAACATTTAACCAAAACAATCATCCAACCAAAATTAAGAACATTCAACCAATCTTGATAACTCCATTTTCTTCTCACTATCATTAGAACAATAAAAATAATCCAATCTACTACACATGGCTTCTTCTCAATTACTTATTATGTCTATTCCTTTATGATTCTCTGAACCTTTTGACAGCGTGCTGAGGATTATGAACTTGCAGATTTTCATTTCTTCTCTGTTGTCTGTTGAGATATTTCAAACACCAAGTTAGATATTGCATATCCCCAATTATCATCGAACCCATCCAAACGACATTATGTTCAAACAACTTATCTACCATTCCAACTTTCATTACCATAATAAATCAAGTACAGATCACAGACAACAATTTAGGATCATTTTGCAAAGTCATCAAATAAACGCATATATGATTGCATATATACCGTTAATTAACAAAACCAATAATTGCATATATTGGTGAATGTGATTTCACAACAGACTTTCATCAAATAAACAACAATATGACTTCATAAACCTCAGAGAAGAAATCTGCAAGTTCGTAAACCTCAGCACGCAGTCAAAAGGTTCAGAGAATCATCAAGGAATAGATACGATAAGTAATTGAGGAGAAGCCATGTGTAGTAGTTGGATTATTTTTATTGTGCTATTGATGAGATGAAAATGGAGTTATCGAGATTGGTTGAATGTTCTTAATTTTGGTTAGATGATTTTTGGTTGAATGTTTTTAATTTTTAAGTAGATGAGTGACACGTGGAAAAACAAAAATCCAACAGTTAGAAAAAAAAAAACCATCACTTTCTCATTTTTCTCTTGCCTCTCTCCTTCGCAACAAATCTTATAGTCACCGGGAACACAAATCCACCACTGTGACCCATGAAGCCGCCAAGTCTCTGTTGCTGCCAAGTCTTTGCCGTTGTCTCGCCACCATTAAAAGTGACAGCCATTGCGAGTACAAAACCATGAGCAATCCGAGCCTCCATTCAGATCTATGAGTTTTCATAAATCCCTTTACAAAACCAACACCATAGATCCCTTAACCAACCTTCGATATGCAAAACCCAAGAATCCGGTCCCCATGTTCCACTTCACGTGCCACCCAAATTTTCTGACCACCGATCCACTCGTCGTCGCCCTTAGCTACCGCTTTAGTGCGTCATTCACCAGCAACGGCCGCAGTGAATCTCCACCACTAAGGTGCCTGGATCTATTTGTTTTGTGCTTATGACTTTTCTTCTTTGGCAAATTCCAATGCTTTGTCAGTGGAGAGAGAGAGAGAGAGAGAGAGAGAGAGAGAGAGAGAAGAATGTGATATTGGAAACTAGAAAGAGAAAAAAAAACTATGGTTGGCATGTCTTTTTTAAGGCCATTAGATGTTTTATTTTTCCATGTGTCACTCATCTACTTAAAAATGGGAGAACACTGGAGATATTCAAACTGGAGGTGAGCCTCTCCCTAGTTTTTTATGTTTTGAGAGGAGAGAGACATAAAAAAGTAGCAAAAATACAAATTTACCCCTGTTTTTAGCAGAAGTGGATAACTGGAGACAAACAGAATTTACCTTAAATGGGTAAAGTGCTAATTTTTAAACCACATGTAAGCAAAGTGTTTTTCAAGCAAATACAGGTGGACAAAGTGTAATTTTCCCAAAAAAAGAATAGAAAAAAAGAACTACTTGGATCGTGAACCCATTTCAAGAATGTGAGATGTAAATCCAACCCATTAGGCATGAGGAATTTTAGGCAAATGCCTGATTAATGTGGTTGGATTAAATTTGTTTGTTTGTTTGTTTTTTTTTTTTTTTTTTTTTTTTTTGATTTGAAAATAAATTTGATCTCATTTTTCTTACTTTATAAAATAGGGCTATTGAGGTATGGCTTGCCTAATAATTTGTGCCATAGGACATGTGGAAAAAAAACTTGTGAACAATTTGTTTCATATATTTTCCAAATCATATAATGGAATCATTTTTGTTTGGGTGAGACTTAGGTCAAGTGCATGTAGTGCATTGGACCCGTTAAGATAGTAACATGTGTTCAAAAGTGGACATGTATTATAATCTCAACGGGTCCAGTGTAATTAGACACTAGACCGAACCTCACCCTTTATGTTTAATTGTATGAAGATTTAACCAGCCATACAACACTGATGGGACGTGCGTTTAAAGGAGACCAAAGCATTATCATCGCCTACGTTAACATTGATATTATGATAAAAGGTTAGAAAACATTGATACAATGATCGAATCAAAATAACATTTGAGTAAGGTTACATATACAATATTTTTTTTTATTTTTTATTTCCATAGTTGTCAATATAGTTTTCTGTGATTGACGTAAACAACATTTTCATTTAGATCCAACATTGACATCGGTTTTAAATTTTTTTTTTTTTATTTCTTTATAAATTTCATAGTAATAACAATAGGAGAGGGGGATTTGGACCATACATCTCTTTAAGAATGAGAGTATGTAATATTATTGAATTACAAGACTTTTATCATCACTTGTACTTTATATGGATGATATCACATTTATAAGGATTTCAAAGGAGCAACTACTTTTAACACTTTTCACTTGTGAAGCTAAGAGCAGTAGCATCCAAGGATGCTAATATATATATATATATTTATTGCATCTTGAAATACTACTTTATCTATTTTATCAATCTATTTTACAACTTACCCTACATCTTATTTTTTATTTTTACATACAACCCAATAAAATAATATAAACTACCTAATAAAATAATAAAAAGTATTATTTTCTCTCTTTTTCCTCTCACTCTCTTTTTCTCTTCACACATAATCGCAAGATTAAAATAAATTTTTTTTTCTTTACAACCTATGAACAGTAAGGTTGCATATATGCAACCTTACTGTTCATAGGTTGCAAATTTTTTTAAGTTTACAAACCCAGATGGAGTGGGTTTTGGGTGTCTTAGTTTGTAAAATAGCAACTGAGGGATGTTTACACCCCCAATGCTAGTGCTCTAAGTATGCTACTGCAACTTCAAGTATTTGTCACAAGATTTGGCTTAAAAACTTATTGAAGAAGCTACATATACTGTAAGAAGAAGCTTACAAGATATTTTTAGACAATAAGTTAACACTGACAATAGCAAATAATCTAGTGTTTCATGACCGAAGAAAGCATATTGCTACACACAAGGTATCATTTTATTTGAGAATTTATGCTAAAAGAAATTTAAACTTGAGTTTGTAAAGTTACATGATCGATTGACAGATATATATATTAAGCCTCTCAAATACGACACTTTTTATAAGTTACAAAGTCATTGGTAGGAGTGATTAGAAAAATAATATTATGTTTGGGTGCATATAAAGGAATTGAATAGAAAAGAACGGCTACAATAGAATAGAATGAAAAGGAAATAGATATCTATCTTTCTTGTATTTGAATTTTTGAAAGGAAAAACAAAAATGAAAAAAGTAACTTTTTGTTAGAGTGGAATGAAAATGAATTTAAAGGTTTTTTTTTTTTTTTGGTAACATCATTAGTATTATTCCATTTCTTTAATTAAATAGTGGAAGGAAAAGAAGTTGAAAGGAAATACCTATCATTTTTGTGAGAGGAGGAAAGAATTGACCCTTGAGTATTGAATCCAACACATGTTTCTTAGCCAAGAGGATAGCACTTGAAATTTGCAAACTACATTGCTAGATTCTTTTGTAAAAACAATTTAGATCACTCTCATCTAGTTTTGCAAATTTTAGCCAAATTTTGAAATTAAAAGTTACTTTTTCTATTTTAGTCATTCACTTTTTTTTTTTTTTTTTTTTTTTTTTTATAAAAAATTTATCATATATCTCAATTTTTATATTGCAATAAATCATTGTACAATAATCTAAAATAATTATTTTTATATATATTTGTTTACACTACACCTCACTCTCATGCCTAACTTAGCCCATGCTAGATAGGGGCTATGATGTCGCGGAAGCCTGAAGAAAGCAAACACGATGCTATCTTTGATAGAACAAAAACTATATTGTTAGTTTCTGGTAGTAAACCTCGAGTCTATGAGGGGTTCCTTAAGTCCATAAGGTAAGGTGATAGGTCTAGAATCTACTAGAGAAAAATTTGAGAAAAACTCTGGATTTTATTAATAATAATATGATTTTCCTTTAGAAGATACAAAACATATAAATACGAAATAAATATAACCCTAGGATGATTAGGAAATCGTTTGAAGACCTAATTCACACTAATCACGAGATTAGGTGGCAAAATACTGAATTTTACAAAAAATGGTAAAATTAAGTTGAAAGCTCGAAAATGTGTTAAAACACAAGAGCTGTTTAGACACCCAAATTAAATTACGGCTCGATTGATTTTACTCTAACTTAATACTAAATGCGGAATAGAGTAAATGCGAGTGGATAAACAAACAAACTACTCTAACCCATAATTATAATAATACAGCAGTAAAATGAAAGGTAAAAGAGTAGGGAAGAAGAATGCAAACACAGGATAACACGCCGATGTGTTATCGAAGAGGAAACCGAAGAACTCAGCGAAAAACCTCTCTACCGCCCTCCAAGCGGTAATCGATCTACTAAACAATCAGTTGGGATACATGGGTTAGCAAGAGACCCTCCAAGCCTAATCTACTTGATGCAACTAAGCCCTCCAAGCTCCTGCTCCAACAAGGCTTCTCGAAACTGTGTCTTGTCTAGCTCTCCAGATCCCGCAACAAGCTCCATGTTGCATCTGCCATCCTTGGCATCTTCCAATGCTTCTCAGCAGCACCAAAAACACTCTCAACACTTTGAATGTGTGTTGGTAGTGTTTGGGTAGAAATCTCCTCTCAATAGGCTTAACAATGGTTGAGGGAATGAGAAGAGACTACAAAGATTTCTCTCTAAGAATGGGTAGCTCTCTCTAATAGGTGGGTGTGTTGTAGAAACCTCTCTTAGGGTTTTTTTACTTTAAATAGCCACACTACAATTTGTGGGTAATGAGAGTATATATAGTATGGGTGAAGGGTAAGAAAGTCACTCTTAAAAATCCTCCAGACAGAATGTTTCGCGACTACCTCGCAGGAAGGTCCTACCCGCGAGACACTTATGAAAACGACAGTCTGGCACGACTCTTCAGCTTCCAGTCATGTGCTCCTCACATGCCCTTTTCACAGGAACCCTTCTCGTGAACTTCTCGCGAGCTAGTCGCGAAATGCACTGATTTTCAATTAAGCTTAAGTTTTCACCAACTTAATGCTAAACCCAATACAATAAAATCCCACAAAATAAAAGGAACAAAATTAAAGCAATTGCAACACTTTTTGTCATGGAATAAGGCCAACATAAAACATAGTTGTAAATCACAACTTTACATAAGTTAAATGCAAAATTTATAAACTACTGACTTTAAGGGTCATCCCAAAACAAGCGAAGCCATATTCACACTAATCACTGTTTTCGGAGGTTAAACGAAGGAATTCACAAAAATTAGGGCGCACCTCGTGGAAAAGTCACAACTATTGATCATAAGACCATTTTTCTCCAGTCTGTCAAATTTCATTTAATTCCGACTTCATTGCCCAAATAATTTCTACTAGTGCCTTTTTGTCTTGCTCTATTTCAGGGGCACTTGATGGTCTAGAAATGCTGTGGTGGTCTGTTTTACATCAGGCTAGATTAGCCCACATACAGCCCCACCATAGCCATCAGAACAATTAGCCACCTACATTGCCCCTTCCCCCATGTAGTGACTTAACACCAATCGACCCATGATAACGACTCAACAAATCAACCACCACATATGTCCCAATACCACCCACATTCCATGGCCAATGATTACTGCTCTCTACACAGAGAGAGAGAGAGAGAGAGAGAGAGAGAGAGAGAGAGAGAGTTAATGAGAGTGAAATGAAAGAGATGTGAAGTCGGTGGCTTGAATTCAACTTAAGCTATGATTGTTTTGGAGTGCCGTACAAGACTTGAAGTCATACAAGTCTTGATTTCCTATTTCATTTGCAACACTATTTCCTAATAGTTTTAGGACTAGTATTCATAGCAGTTTTGGTGCAAAGCAATCACACCTAGTCGGCTCACTCTAGTATATATAGGATATAGGTGTTGCGGCAATTGAAGAGAGAATTGTAGAGTGAAATAGAGAGATTGGTTGCTGCATATTTGTAAGAGTTCTCTAGTTTAGAATAGGTTACAAGGTTTTCTCTATTCTTTGTTATTTGTGAGAAAGCTATTGGGTGTATTGGGGATTGGGTGTGTGTGAGAATACTGATACACCAACTTGTATATCTCGATATTTGATTAGTGGAATTTCTTCATCGTTGCCCATGGACGTAGACCAAAAGTCAAACCACGTAAATCCTTGGTGTTCTTTTGTTTGTGTGCGTTTGTTTATTTTCTGATTTTGGGGTTTGTTTCGTTCCTATTGTTTATTTCTTGGAGATCTTTCTATAGTCATAATATTTTCACAATCAATTTTGAGGTGGGAGTGCTATCCAAAGGCACTTTCCTACAACAAACTGGTATCAGAGCCCAGGTTCATTACCTAGGCATTTGGATTAGTTCTCTTTGAAGATTTTGGTGATTGATTTGTGAACTTAATTATTGAGGAGAAAGATGTTAGGTGATTCCTATACAAAATCTTCGGCAGATTCCTCTAGAAAAGCTTTGGTGGAATCTTCTGCAAAACCTTCAGCAGTTAGGATGACGGTTTCTAATGCCAAATTTGAGGTAGAAAAGTTTGATGGAACGAACAACTTTAGCATATGGCAATGTGAAGTTATGGATGTCTTGATCCAACAAGAGTTGGATATTGATTTGGAAGACAAATATTGGAACAAGATAAATAGACAGGCTTGCGGCACCATCCGTTTGTGTTTGGCCAAGAATCAAAAGTATTTTTTTATGAGGGAGACGAAGGCTAAATAGCTTTGGAAGATGTTAGAAGACAAGTATATGATGAAAAGTGTGGAGAACTGTCTATATCTAGAGAAAAAGCTCTTCCATTTCCAATATCGTGCAGGTAATTCTATGTCTGAGCACTTGAATGATTATAATAAAATACTTGCCAATTTGCAAAATTTAGAGGTTGAGATTAAAGATGAAGATAAGGCTCTCTTATTGTTGAATTCACTACCTGATACTTATGATCATTTAATCACAACACTATTGTATTGAAAGAATGAAATTAAGTTTAATGATGTGACCAATACTTTGACTAATAATGACTATTGTAAGAAAGATAAGTAGGCCTACATGGACACAAGTTGTGAAGCACTAGTGATTACAGGCATGTCTGAACATAAGAAGTCTAGTAGAAGAGGTAGATCGCGCTCTAAGTCAAAAGGATCTACAAAATGGAAAATTGGGAAAGATGAGTGTGCCTTCCGTCGCAATAAGGGGCATTGGAAGAAAGACTACCCATTTTTGAAGAATAAGGACAAGAAAGATTCTAATGCTAGTGTAGCACATAGTACTGAGGAAGATTCTAATTTTGCATTGAGTGGTTCATCATTTGTTTGCCATTCAGATGAATGGATCATGGATTCTGCTTGTACCTTTCATATGTGTCCGAAGAAGGAATGGTTTTACAATCTAGATGAGTCGGTACGTGGTTCAGTCCTCATGGGTAATGATGAAACCTGTGAGATCTTTGGGATGGGTAAAATCAAGCTGAAGTTACATGATGGAATAGTTCTCAATTTGACAGAAGTTCGATATATATTGGACTTGAAAAAGAATCTAATATCTGTTGGTTTCTTAGAATCAAAGGGATTTAAGATTACCATGGAGAATGGAATTTTGAAAATTTCATATGGTGCATTTGTAGCATTGAGGGCCACTCATAAAAGGAATATGTATTTCCTTGATGGGAGTACTATTGTAGGTGGAGCAACCACAGCTTCTGATATTACTAGGGAGGTTGCTTTAGATACTACTCAACTTTGGTACATGCATTTAGGGCTTGTTGGTGAGAATGCTTTGCAAAGTCTAGTAAAGCAAGGTTTGTTAAAGGGTGCCAAGACCTGCAAGTTGGAATTTTGTGAGCACTGTGTTTTGGGGAAGCAAATTAGAGTCAAGTTTAACACTACAATTTATTAGACAAAGGGTACACTTGATTATGTACACACAAATATGTGGGGGCCTACTAAGGTTGTTTTTCTTGGAGGTAAGCATTATTATGTTACCTTTGTTGATGATTACTCCCGCCAGATTTGGGTTTACACTATGAGGCACAAGGATGAGGTTCTTGATGTATTTTTGAAGTGGAAGAAATTGGTTGAAACTCAAATAGGTTGTAAGATAAAATGGCTCAAATTTGATAATGGTGGTGAGTACAAGTCTAATCTATTTTTGAAAGTTTGTCAAGATGAAGGTATTGCTCGTCAATTCACTGTTAAAGGTACCCTAAAAAAAATGGAGTGGTTGAAAGAATGAACTGTACTTTGCTGGAGAAGGTGCGGTGTATGTTGTCTCAAGCAAAATTGGGTAGAGAATTTTGGGTTGAGGCAGTCACGTATGCAAGTCACATCATTAATCGTTTGCTTGCAGCTGTGAATAAGGGGAAAACTCCCCTAGAGGTATGGTCTAGATCTCCTGCTACTAATTATGATTCCTTGCGCATATTTGGTTGTCCTGCATATTATCATGTGAAGGATTCAAAATTGGATCCTAGAGCCAAGAAAGCTATTTTCTTGGGCTTTAATTTAGGTGTGAAAGGATATAGGCTTTGATGTATCAAGACAAAGAAGATAATTCATAGCTGAGATGTTACATTTAATGAATCTGAGTTTGTCAAACCTATTAAGCAGGTGGAGGAGAGCATAGTTGAGAGTGATCTGCAGCAGGTGGAGTTTGAAACTTCTATTGTTTCTTCAAATTCTGTTAACATAGACAATGATATTGTGGTTGATGAGAGAAATAATCTAAATGAGAGTGAAGCTCCAGTTTTGACACCTTCACAGTTGACAAAGTCCATTGCAGTGAGAAGATCCAAACGGGAAATTCAAAAATCAGCTAGATATGTTGATGCTGTAGCTTTTGCACTTCCCATTGTTGAAGAAGACATTCTATCCACCTATAAAGAAGCTGTGTGCACATCTAAGAGTGGTGAATGGAAGAAGGCTATGGAAGAGGAGATGCAATCTCTTCACAAGAATTAGACTTGGGATTTGGTACAGCTACCTAAAGGCAAGAAAGAGATTGGGTGCAAGTGGGTCTACACAAAGAAATAGGGACCTACAGTCAAAGACAGTGTGCGGTTCAAAGTTAGATTGGTTGCTAAAGGATATGCTCAAAAGGAAGGGATTGACTACAATGAGGTGTTCTCTCCTATTGTTAAACATTCCTCTATCTGTATTTTGTTAGCTTTGGTGGCACAATTTGATCTTGAGTTAGCACAATTTGGTGTGAAGACAACTTTCTTGCATGGAGATTTGGAGAAAGAGATTTACATGTCTTAACCTCATGGCTTTGAAGTTGTTGGTAAGGAGAATTGGGTCTACAAATTGAAGAAATCATTGTATGGATTGAAACAGCTTCCTCGACAGTGGTATAAGTTGTTTGACCACTTCATGATTGGGCAAAAGTACACTAGGAGCCAGTTTGATCATTGTGTATATCTTCGTAGGCTTTCTGATGGATCCTTTATCTACTTGCTTTTATATGTTGATGGCATGTTGGTGTCATGTAAAAACAAGGTAGAAATTGCACGATTGAAGACTCAGTTGAGTTCAGAATATGAGATGAAGGATCTCGGTGAAGCAAAGAAGATACTTAGAATAGAGATTGCATGAGATAAAGTGAAGGGCACTATTCATTTGACACAAAAACAATATTTGACTAAAGTACTGCAACGTTTTGGTATGAATTCCAATACCAAGCCTGTGAGTACTCATTTGGCCCCTCATTTTAAGCTTAGTGCTTTGTTGTCACCGCTCACTAATGAGGAGTGCGAGTACGTGGCTCATGTCCTGTATGCGGGTTTGGTTGGTAGCCTCATATATGCAATGGTGTGTACTCAATCGGACATTTCACAAGCTGTCAGTATGGTTAGTCATTATATGCATGATCCGGGGAAATGTCATTGGCAAGCGGCTAAATGGATCTTGAGATACATTTTGGGAACTATTGATTTGGGTTTGAAGTTTGAGAGAGATGATTATGTTGGAAGCCACTTAATTGATTATGTTGACTCGGATTTTGCTGGTGATCTAGATAAGCGCTGTTCTACTACGGGCTACATCTTTACACTTGCTAAAGCACCGATGAGTTGGAGGTCCACATTGTGGTCCACTGTTACTTTGTCAACCATTGAAGCTGAATACATGGCTATGACTGAAGCCATTGAGGAGGCTATTTGGCTACATGGTTTTGTTGAAGACTTGGGAATTTATCAAGAGCATGTCTCTGTATTTTGTGATAGTCAAAGTGTTATTTATTTAGCAAAGAACCAAGTCCATCACTCTCGAATGAAACATATTGATGTTCGCTTCAACTTTGTTTGTGAAATTATTGATGAAGGAGATAGTCTTCTTAAAAAGATTGGGATTGCAGATAATCCAGCTGACATGATGACTAAGCTAGTTCCTTTGCACAAGTTCAAGCATTGCTTGGATTTAACTGGCGTTTGCAGTTTGTGATAGCCCTTAGGGGCTTTGGTGGTGATGATGAAGAAGTTTCGTTTGTGTGGTTTGATTGGATTCAAGCCAAGCTAGAGATTTGTGAAGTCGGTGGCTTGAATTCAACTTAAGCTATGATTTTTTTTGGAGTGCCGTACAAGACTTGAAGGCTATTTCATTGCCAACACTATTTTCGTACAAGTCTTGATTTCCTATTTCTTTTGCAACACTATTTCCTAATAGTTTTAGGACTAGTATTCATAGCAGTTTTGGTGCAAAGCAATCACACCTAGCCGGCACACTCTATTATATATAGGATATAGGTGTTGCGGCAATTGAAGAGAGAATTGTAGAGTGAAATAGAGAGATTGGTTGCTACATATTTGTGGGAGTTCTCTAGTTTAGAATAGGATACAAGGTTTTCTCTATTCTTTGTTATTTGTGAGAAAGCTATTGGGTGTATTGGGGATTGGGTGTGTGTGAGAATACTGATACACCAACTTGTATATCTCCATATTTGATTAGTAGAATTTCTTCATCGTTGCCCATGGACATAGACCAAAAGTCAAACCACGTAAATCCTTGGTGTTCTTTTGTTTGTGTGTGTTTGTTTATTTTCTGATTTTGGGTTTGCTTTGTTCCTATTGTTTACTTCTTGGAGATCTTTCTATAGTCATAATATTTTCACAATCAATTTTAAGGTGGGAGTGCTATCCGGAGGTGCTTTCCTACAACAAGAGAAGCTGAGAGAAAATAAAAGGCAATTAAAAGGAGAGAGGAAAAAAAAAAAAAAAAAGGTTACAGGTAGCTGGATTTTTAGAACAATTTTGTGTAATTTGCTATAATTTGATTAAAAAAGATAGGAAGAGTCGGCTGCTAATGCTATAGTAGGATGCAATAAATGAACATCTAACTTACTTTTCGGCCAAGTTATTCATTTTTCAACTAGCCATTGATTGAAGTGATATTTTCTATCAACTAGCTAGTTATTTCTTGGCAACCCATGAGGGGGCAAACCATTATGACTTCACCCTCAGTGGTAAGATATCATATATAGCCACTCATTACAAAACTCTCGCTTTCACTCTACAAGTGGAGTGAACTAATTCTTATTCTCTTAAGTTGCAAAAGAATAATTCTTACACATGTTTCACGGAGAAAAGAAGTACTACTAAACTAAAAGTCTAAAACATTTCTAATGATTATTAGTTCAGCCAGATGATTTTCCTTGCGTTGTAATGACTGCAACAGGGTGTAAATCTCAAGAAATTGGTAGCAACTGGCGCTGATTCTGCAATTAATGAAGATTTTTTTCCTAAAAAAGACAACCTAAGGTTTCTTAATAGGATTTTGTTAACAAATGTTTTGAGGTAGTGATTAAGATGTATTTAATTTAATACATTATTAAATTATGCTTTTCTAGGACTAGGATCCACTTCTATATGACCCGAAGACTTCTGGACGCATATTAACTGAAAGATCAAAAGAAGCATTATTAATTGAAGAGTTCGCAATTATGGATGAAATAGTCTCTAAAAATTTATTGCACATGAATATGTCTCAACTCTCAACTGTGTTAATTGTAGTACCTTTATGAATGGGCCAAAGACAAAGTACATTACCCTACAAATTTTTTAACAGTGAAAAACAGATCTGTACAATTAATGTTGCACTTTTCAATAAGGAAAATGCTATATAATGGTTAACTGGTTATCTTTAGAAGAATTATAGTTGCAGCTTAATTGTTTCATCTCATTTACAATTCTGTGGTAAACAATGGCTGAATCAGTGTTGTGCAAGAAGAAACTAGAGGGCAAGGTGGTCATAGTAACCGGTGGCGCAAGTGGCATTGGAGAGACAACCGCACATCTTTTTGCTAGTCATGGTGCACGTATGGTGGTGATCGCTGATATTCAAGATGAATTAGCCCAAAGTGTTGTTGAATCCATTGGCTTGAACCTTGCTAGCTACATCCATTGTGATGTTACAGATGAAGAGCAAGTCAAAGCCATGGTGGAATGGACGGTCCAAAATTATGGGAAACTAGACATTTTGTTCAGCAATGCTGGAATTTTCAGTAGGTCTAATCAGACCATTCTTGATCTGGATTTTTCAGCCTTTGATCACCTATTTGCAACCAATGTTCGTGGCATGGCAGCTTGTGTAAAGCATGCAGCAAATGCTATGGTCAAAGGGCACGTTAGGGGAAGCATTGTGTGCACTGCTAGTGTAGCTGCTAGTTGTGGTGACAAGAAGCACATTGATTATTTCATGTCAAAGCACGCAGTGCTTGGGCTGGTTCGATCGGCAAGCCAACAGCTTGGGGAGCATGGGATCAGAGTAAACTGTGTATCACCTTATGTGGTTGCTACACCAATGGCATGCCATGCGCTTGGGATGGATGCTGAGCAAGTGGGAAAACTCTTCGAGGAACGGTTGGTATTTAAAGGGGTTGTATTGAAAGCAAAACATGTGGCCGATGCAGTGTTGTTTCTTGCATCTGATGATTCTGAGTGTGTCACTGGGCATAACCTAGTGGTGGATGGTGGTGTCCTAGCTAAATAATCAACTTCCAAAACCCAGAGTTTCATAAGAAAAAAAGAAAGAATGAATAATTTAAGAAGCTTTGAACTCTATATATCTAGAAAACTTGTTTAGGTTTAATATTGTGTCCAGTCTATATCTATCGTTTAATGATTTCTTTCGAGCAAATGGATTGTGCAATTGGCAAATAAATTTAAGTGTCCCTATTCCCTTTTTCTTTCTTGTTAATTTCCTTCTAGTCAATAAGCAATGCTACTTTGACTAGAATAATGTAAAATAGACTATTAAGGATTGTGATTAATGATTATCCCGGTGTACTCATATCCATTTTCATTTTGTTGTGGGTTCTAGCTACATCTCTTCCCTCCACAAAGGAATGCAGTGGTTCTGGAAGTTTAGTGGGATTATGTTGTCATTCATTATAGGTTGTGTGGCATGAGACTTAGAGTTTACTATTATGGGAAGATTTAAAATTGTAATCTAAAGCATTAGTATCAGGTATGCCAAATGCTAAATGCTGAAATTTTAGCATTTGACACACTAAACACTAAAACTTATGCCTTATCATTAGCAAAATACCAAATTGTTTTACAACATGTTACAGAAGTACCCAAAAAAAAAAAATCTATCTTCTCTCTCTCAAATTTGCTCTCTTCTCCCTCATTCCCTCTCTCTTTTCTTTTTTCTTTCTTCCATCTTCTATCTTCTCCCTCTCAGATAATCTCTCCTCTCTCTTGCCCCCATCTCTCCTCTCTTGTCCCTCTCTCGCTGTGGTTGTGGGTTTTTTGTTTTTGTTTTTTTTTTTCTTCCTTTTTGTTGAAATTGGCTGTTGTGGCGGTGGTGGGGTTGAGATCAACGACTATTGGTGCCTGGGTCTTGTTTATGAGGTTGAGATCGATGGCTGGGTCTTGTTTTTGCTCCACTAGTGGGTTTAGATCATTGGTTAAGATCAACGAACCCCCACCAATGGCAGTCGGCCTCTCTGTCTTTTGTCTCTTCTATCTATTTCTCGTATTTTATTTTTATTTTTTTTGTACTTGTTTTTCTCATCTACGACTGAAGCTCTCTCTATTGGTGGGTTCTGATGGACGATGGTGGAGGGTTGTGGGGGTGATGGATGGTGGTGGTGGGATGTGGGGGGTGATGGATAGTGGTGCTTGAGCTTTTTTTATTTTTATTTTTTGTAAATTTTTTAATAAAGCTATGATTTTTTTAAAGATTATTTTAATGTGGTGTAATTTTAAAATAGAATATGTGATGCAAAGTGTATTGTAAAATTCTATGCTAAAATTAATAAAGTAAGTTTTTGTGTGTTAAAATGATATTTGACATAGCAAACCTGATGCCAATGCTCTAAGGGTGTTGAATTGAGGGTAGATATAGGAGATGAATCTTCTAGCTCTCAACTAGACATGGTGAAACGGGTCGGTATTTTCTGACTTGACCTGAACTTAAATTTATTGACCCGAATAGAAAATAGGTTGACCTGTGACCCTACCCATTTTTTGCAAATCAACCTTGACTCGACCCAATTAACCCGTGACTCAACCCTTTTTTTCAAATTTTGGTAAAAAAAAAAATTTTAAACATAGTTGGCTTACTTTGGGCTTTACACTGCACAATCCAAACTCAATTAACAAATATAATTCATGTTATTTTTTATTTTTTATTTCTAAAAAACATCAATTTTTTAAAATATTTTTTTGGATGATGCCACTAAAAAAAAAAAACACATTTTTATATTTTAACACCATTAAAATGCAATGGCCTCAAGAAAACAATTGAGATTTTTATTTAGTTGCATGCAAATGAATTGCTGATTGCATGCAATAAGTAAATACCAAAAGAAGAAGTAGTAAATATTGAGACATTCTTCTTACTTGAATAACACAATAAGTAAAGATTTTTAGATATCAAATGATAAAGTAAATACCAGGATAATTTGGTTGCAGTAGACTTAAAAACATACATTTGAAACTATAAATATGAATGAGAAGTATTCAAAAGTGTGAAAAGAGTAAAACTAAAGTATATTTATAAAATTGACATAAATTATGGATGCTTAGACCTATTTTTTAACCATCCATGGCCAAAATAAAAGGCTTTTACATTTGAAAGATGACAATAACCATGTATCCTATTTAGTTTAAGAATGTAAGTCCTCCCTGTTTATACTTGTACTTCGGACGTATTAATGAGTATGTAGCTATCTATTTGATTTCTCCCTAAGCCTTATCCTTTGTTAATTGAGAGAGAGAGAGAGAGAGAGAGAGAGAGAGAGAGAGAGAGAGAGAGAGAGAGAGAGTTTTTTTTTAACAAAAGAAACAATTCTTCTCAAAAGCAAGGGTTGAAATAACAATCAATACTTTTTGCTATGCTTCCATTAGGACTTCTAGACTAATAATAACTTACATTTCAAGAAAAAAAAACATTTTATAAAAATAAAAAACTTGACAAAATACAACTAAAAATACCCTCTAACCAAGCTTTCAAAAACAAAAATAATAAATAAATAAATCACCCTCTAACCAAATAATTGAAAAGGATACTTTGGAAAGCAAATAGACACAACTAATAACAAGATCATTAAAATTTGTATAGTTTTCCGAATTCATTCTTTCAGTTGAAAAAGACTATTCCAAGTGCATACTGTTTGATGCATTTGTAAACTAGAAACATGCATCTTTCCGATGGTATGTGGCTTGCAGATTAGTTATTTTGGATTAATTCATTTTATTTTTGCAAGTTATTCACTTGGTCATGAGTAGGGCTGACCACTGGTCGGTCCGAGTCGAGTTTGGACTCAACCCGGACTCGACCTACTCAGGTCGGGTGGGGGACGAACAGACCCGTAACCGACTGCTGATCTCCACGGATCGAGTTGGATCGGATTCTTAAAAATGATTGGTCAGTTCGGTTGAAACTAACGAATGGCGATGACGAGCGGAGGAGAATGAAACGTCGTTGGATCTAGTTGGAGGAGAGCGAAACGTCACCGGTCTGAGCTTAAACTTTGTCGGATCTAAGCCAAAGTTACCGATCTGAGCTTAAACGTCACTGATCTAAGCGATTTTTTGAAAAAAATTGTCGAATCTGAGCCAAAATCACCGGATCTAAGTAGATTTGAGAAAAATCATTGCCGGATCTAAGCGAAATATGGCTATTCGTCACTGGATTTGAATGGAGGATGGTTCATCTGAAGTGGTGGTCGGGCGGGTCGAGTGGCTGGGGTTTTAGAGGAGAAAACCCACCACTTGACTAGCCAAAATCAAGTTTGGAGGGTTGAGACCCGCCGCCGACCGCCAGAGTCGTCGGATCGGGTGGCGAGCGGGTCGGTCCGGGCGGGTTGCTCGGTTTGGTCAAGTAAACGGGTTACTTGGACACCCCTAGTCATGAGAAACTTCGGCGTCAAGCTCTCCTAGTTAGAAAACACGTGTCCTTTCCCCTGGCTAGTTGAAAAAGACTTTCCCTCAAGTCTTTGCTTGCTTTTTTCTTCATTGGATGGCGAATGATAGAAACATTAAAAGTTACTAAAACGTCATAATCCCTTGGAAGATTGAATTTGTATGCATTTTCACCAATGCATTGAAGAAATTTAAGAGGACCATTAACCATAGGCATTAGTTTAGCATGACGCTCATTTGGTAAGCTCCTTTCATAGATGAATTCTCGTCAAATATCCTTAAAAACTACTGGTTTTTGTCCGTAAAAATTCCCAAACACAACCTTAACTTTAGAGCCGTGGCTATCATACTTTTGAACTTTTATTTTAGTCAATTTACTCCCTTAATTTTACACGTGCCAAATTGATACTTTTGTTAAGTTTACCATTTAAATAAATTAAAGTCTCTCCCGTGACACACACGTGGACATGATTAACCAAACCCAAACCAATGAGAGATAGAGAGAGAAGGACAGGATCTTTCAATTGAACCACAGCAAATCTGGTACGGAGCCGTTTGACAGCAACAGCCACCTAGCCTACTCTAATCTGGTGCGGTGAAGACTACTACCCGATGAAATCATGGCCATGTTGTGCGCCATAGGGATGGAATTTTGAATGTTGTTCTTCTGAATTTTTATTTTTATTTTTATCTTAAAGACATTTCTTTACAACCAACAAAAAGAAACAAGGGATACAAAAGGTCAAGCTACTGAAATTTGGTTCATGACTAAGTTGATTTGCTGATAAGATAATAAGGTTTTGTGAACATAATTTATTAGTAGAATAATCTTTTTTTTTTTGGATAATGGAATAATCCTGTCTTAAAAAATGACTGGCCTTAGTTAACTTAAATGGTAAAATGAACAAAAGTATTAATTTGGTACATGTGTAAAGTTCAGAGAATAAATTGGTTATAAAAAATTTTATAGAGTGTGCTGACCATTACCTTAAAGTTTAAGAGTATCACGGTCCCTATTTTGTCCCTTATGTGAGTCATAATTTTTTACTGTCGTTGCTTACCCGCGTTAATCTTGCAAACTAAATTTGGATTAATTAATTACTCAGTTAAGTTAAAATTGATTAAATTCAATAGCAAGCCACATTAGGGTCTAAACAAGTAACTTACATTTTAAATTCTCAAATTGAAACATAGCCTTTGATTTAGAAATTAGTTCTCTTGGGACGTTGCTTTTGTATGGAACAAGCTTGTAGGCGATGTACATGTATGTACTAAAAGATTTCTTCCATTGCTCTTTCGGTGATACTCTTCGGTTCCAGCAAATTGAATCCCACTTGTGTGACTCAATTTATGTACTAAAAGATTTCATGAAAAATTTATTTGTATTGTTGGGTTTTGATACTGTAATGTAATACTAGTAATGAAGGTTAAAGGTTGAAACTTCTGTTTGTTGTTTAAGAATGACATGCTCAGTTGTGAAAATGCAAGCTCAGCCGTGCGAAATTAAAATTCAAACTGGAAATCTCGGTTGACTCTCAATCAACTGAAAGCCTATTACGAAAATTCCGAAATTTGCCCAGAAAGTAGTGTGTGTAGCCACCTCTAACCAAAACTATGCTTATATAAAAATCCAATTAGTTCGAGAAGGAATATGCATTAAAAATTCAAGTCTTTCATGCAAGAACTCTTTCATAATGGATGGTCAAAATCAGAGGCACATCTTGTCTGCATGTAATTCAATAATTCTAAATTTTTTTAGTAGGTCAAATCAGGCGATTCTTGATATTCATTTTTCAAGCTTTAACCACATATTTGCAATCATTGTTCCGGCATTGCAGCATGTGTAAAGCATGCAGCAATTGCCATGGTGTATATGGCCGCTAGTTATGTGAGAAGAGGTGCATTGATTATTTTATGTCAAAAGCATATATGCTGTGCTCGGGTTGCGGTTCAATTAACAAGCAAGCAGTTTAGAGTGGGGTGCATGTGATTAGAGAGCATATATTCTCGCACACTCTTCACAGTACACCATCAATACACATTATTTATTTCACCATTTAAATGTGAACATTAATAAATAAAAAATATGTATATCACACATGAGATTATGAACATTGCGTATATAAAGTCTTCAATAACCAAGCATGAGACAATATTTTGCCAGTTTAGAGTGAACTACTATGATGATTAATTAATGTGCTTGGGATCAATGGATCCGTGCAAGTTGAAAAACTTTATGAGTCACACTTAGGGTCTGTTTGATACCGCTTATTTTGCTGAAAATTGAAAATACTGTAACAAATTTTTAAATGTGTGAATAGTATTGTGGGACCCTGTATAAATTTTTTTTTCTGAATAAAGTACTTGTGGGTCCCGTAAACAATACACGGGACCCACTGGAAAAGCATAATCCCACGTGAAATGCTCTTCTCAAAAAAAAAAAAAAAAAAAAAAAAAAAAAAAAAAAAATCGAAAACGCAAACGCTGATAAATATCAACTGTATCCAATCGGGTTCTTAGTATTAAAAGAGGTTGAATTGAAAGCGAAACAAGTGGCCTTGACAAAACAAGTGCCCTAGTAGTGGGGATATGGTAGCTTCCCATTTTTTGTATAAATACTTCAGGTATAGTAAAACTCATTCAGCTTACATTCTTTGTCTATGCATGTTAAACTATGATTCAAGATCAGTTTAACCACCTGATGTTAGACTAACATGGCTTAATATTCTCCCACCCCTACACAATTCATGCACTTGCAGATACAAAATAAGTTTTCTATTTAACAATAGCATAGTTGGATATATTCAGTAGGGTCTTGTTTCAATTTCCATGGCCAAATCCACAGAAAAAAAATTGTGGACCTCAAAAAAAGGAGATATCTGAATCAGATTATCAAAAACCATAGTAATCATGTCTCCTCATCACAATTGAGGTAGAAATCAATTCCTAGACATAGCAATTAACTACTTGAAACCAAGCTCCAAAAAATAGAAGTAAAAAACCCTAAATGTCTTTGTCCAGGAGAGTAAAAAAAAAAAACTCTACTTCTCTAATTGCAAAGAACATTTAACAAAAAGAATGGAAATTATACCTGTGCTGTCAATAGAAGTGAACTAAGATGATGATCTCAACTTCTATTTTTTCAGCTTAATCGGATAATTCGCTTCAGGATACCTTATGACTTTCTCGTAGCAATAATGTAACCAAGCTGGATGAACCAAAATCATTCTGTCCAGCTCTGCCTCTTGACACTCCTCCTCTGTGGCAGCCAAAGTGATCACATGTGTCCAGGAGGTAAAAACACTCGTAGAACAAATGGCTCCTAACTCCTCTGCCATCATCCAAAGACGCGAATTTTGGGGCTTGAAACCGGAAGGAAAAATACCTTCAAAGGTTAATTTACATCCTCGGAGTACCCGAAGGCGATCAAGTATCATTGTAACATCTCTATACGCAAGACCACCCTTGAATTTTGGGTTGAAAAACAGTCTGTGGATTAGTTTGAGTTTCTTGAGAATGGACGCAAGCACGCCAGTGGTCTCGCCTTCATCATTGTTCATTGCAGAAAGAGATACAAGATCATGTCTTGCATCAAAGTAATCATATCTCTTAACAAGAATCAAGTTATGTCGATGATTTCTCCACACACACTCGGTATCATCAAGAACAAGAACCATGCGTTGGTGTCTCATCACCAGTAGAAGACTCTTTTCATCTGGGGCAAGTAAATCTTCACGTGCAATAATTCTTGACTTGAAGTAAACATTTTCAGGGTCAAGAAACTCAGCCATTAACGATGCATAGCGTCGATCAGCACTTGTATATATGTACATCTCAAACAAGGTACTTGCTTCTTTAAGAAAAGTGTGGACGAAAGGCCTCAACTTGAGCATCATCCCGTAATGTTTCAGAGGGATTAGGCCATCCTCTTTGATATTATGTTGCAAAAGTTCTTGACGGGTTTTGAGATGTTTGCGTTCACTTGTTGTATGAAGCAAAGTATGATCCAAATCAAGAACTAAAACGATCTTTCTATCGTTTAACAGTCTCTCTGACTCTACCTTCCGTATCTCATCAATTTCATCAGGGCTAAGCCACAAATCCTTGTCAATGTACATGAATACTCGACTCTTACAAACCATACACGCTCCTCTTTCGACACTAGGATGTGCACAAGTCTCCGTAGACTCTACCCTTTCAATCTCAATATTTGCTTTAAGTGTATCAAGATTCAAGTTGCTGGATGAACTGGAAGCCATGTCTGATAAATCTTGTGGGAAGCCCTTCGCGGAAATGATCTTCATGATGAATCTTGTATGTTTCTTTAGCCCAAGATTGTTGCAATCTCTCTCTCTCTCTCTCTCTCTCTTATTTGTGTATAACAAATTAGAACCAAAACGTCACCTGTGATTTGTGAACGTCCGTACTCTGTAGTGTTATGGAGTTTAGAGAACCAAGAACGCACTCTTATACCTTCCTTTTCTTCCTTTATTTACTTTTTTTTTTAAATCGTTTATTTTATTGTTGAAACTTTAACCGTATTATTATTATTTTTGAGAAACAGCTTTATCCATATTATAAATATTTTTTTTACTCTTACCTCTTATTGGAAATGGATAGCACTATATTACGTGCAACGGAATCAAATGAGGCTGAACAATGTATAGTCTCTAATTAAAGCAACTCTTGTATATGAGTGAGACCCTTTTTTTTTTTTCCTTTTAAAAAAAAAATTTATTTTAATGATGAAAAGATTTATGATTTAGGATACAAAACACTAAATAGCCTTTGGGATAAGGGGAAAGGTCTCAAGTACACTATATTAGATTCTTCAATTCTTGAAATTTATAATTATTAAATTTTCTAATTAAATTAACACCTTTTTTTTTACAAGATAGAATTTTTACTTTAGCCTAATCTAAGTGTATATGTGTATGAAGCTCTCTCTTAGAAACTTGAACCCTAACCCTTACCTCACACATCCCACAAGCATTTATACTTGTGCAGTGACCACCACACCAAGGGTGCACGGTGGTAATTAACACCTAATTACATTAATTAACATTAATAAGAAAATAAATAGCAATCAAATATTTGAATTCAATTGAGGTATTATAATTTGATAGGCCAAGAATGTACTAACCCTTTGTGATAAATTAATTGATTAATTAGCCAAGTTTATTAATTAATCAAATTAACATGCAAGATGCGTGGTAGCACAAACAAATCACCAATTAAACTAAGTATGCAGTGGAAAATAAATTGACACAGTGATTTGTTTATGAATGGGGAAAACCTACACGGCAAAAACATCACCAGGTGATTTTAAGGTCACCACTTACGAGAATCCACTATTATCAAAACAAGTGGTTCCAAGTAAAGAAATCTCAGTACCTTATACGAACCTACAATTGAACCCTTATTTCAATACCCAATTGGACTTGTTCTATAGTGACAATCTCTTCTTTTCAATGCACGGCTCCCAGTACGTGACTAACTAATTGTGCGGATCCCAGTACGCAACTTAATCACCAAATTGAGAAAAATGTTGGCTGCAAAATTCATCTGTTTATAACACGATGAAAATCATGAAGTTGCTTGGTTACAGAACCCTACGGTGTACAAACACAGTAGCTTCTTCAAGAGAAAGAAAATCTAGGGCAAACTAGGTTTTTGGTCACACTTTTCTTCACATTTGTGGAATTGTGCTCTTGTGCAACTGTGTTAGGACATATATGTTTTAACTTGTTTAAGAACATATGTCACTTAGTTATGTAAATTGGCTAATCCTTTGACAAAACGCACTCTGCTTGTAATTGGGTAGATCTAGGTGTTTTTAATACTTCAAGAAACAATGTTTCAAGGTCAAGTGTTGAAGTCATCAAGTCTATCCAAGAAAAAGCAAGCTGAAGTGCAAAGTTTTTAAAGCTCGACACCTCTCGATAGCTATCTCGACACCTGCTATCTGTCGAGATTTAAAAAGTCAGAATTCCAATCTGATTTTCTTGGGATCCGTGAATATGTTTTTGGGACTTCTTTTCTTCTAATCCTAAACATATAAAAGGATTATTTTAAGAGCCGTTTTGGATGACACAAGTTGCATTATCATTGAACAATCTCTGTTTAAGCAAATTGTGATCAAAAGACGAAGTTCTTGACCTAGTTCATCTTTCATCAAGAAGTTGCTGTGTATTTGCACCATAGGGTTTTGTAACCAAGCATCTTCCTGCTATTCATCAAGTGGATGAACTGAAGAACTTTGCAGCCAACCATTCTTCCTCAGTTGGTGTTCTGAAGTTGCGTACTTGGATCCGCGCATTAGTTAGTCACGTACTTGGGAGCCGTGCATCAAAGGTGGAGACTGTCACTACAGATCAAGTCCAATTGGGTATTGGGGTAAGGGTTCAACTGTAGGTTGGTAAGGTACTTGGCTTGATTTGATAATAGTGGAGTTTCGGGAGTGGTGACCTGAAAATCACCCGGTGGAGTTTTTGCCATTAGGGTTTTCCCCATTCGTAAACAAATCACCGTGTTATTTATTTTCCGCTGCATATTTAGTTGATTGGTGATTTGTTTGTGCTTCCATAAAATTGCATGATTAATTGATTAATTAATTACTTGGCTAAATTAATTAATTAGGGTTAATCACAAGGGGTCATTCAGATTGTGACCTAACAAGTGGTATCAGAGCAGGCACACTCTGATTAGGATTTAATCTTTGCTGTGTTGATCCATTGACCCCTGTTTGTCATGGATAGAGGACAATCTTTAATTATACCTCCTTTATTTGATGGCACTAACTATGCATACTGGAAAGTACGCATGAGAGCTTTCTTGCAATCTTTAGATGAAAAAGTGTGGCAAGCTGTAGAGATTGGCTGGACTAAGCCAACAGAAGATCCGGCCGATTGGGATGATGCTAAGATTAAGGCGGCTAACTTCAACAGAAGAGTATTAAATGCCCTATTTAGCGCAGTCACAAATGAGGAGTTCAAAAAGATATCCTCAACTGAAACTGCTAAGGAGGCCTGGACCATCCTCCAGACTACCTATGAAGGCACAAAGGCTGTCAAAGACTCAAAGCTTCAGAGGCTCACTACAAGCTTTGAAGAAATTAAGATGGAGGAGGATGAGTCATTTGATGAGTTCTATGCCAAGCTCAAGGACATAGTGAACTCAGCCTTCAATCTTGGGGAAACCATCCCTGAACCCAAGATTGTAAGGAAGGTGCGCAGATCTCTACCTGTGAGATTTCATGCCAAGATTACGGCAATTGAGGAATCAAAGGATATAGACAAGATTCCTTTGACTGAGCTGGTTGGAAACTTGCAGACCTATGAAATAGGGTTATCTAGGATTGGCAAGTCCAATAAAGGCAAAAGCATGGCCTTGAAGGCGAAGAGCAGTGATACAGATGAGTCTTCTGATGATGAAGATTCCAAGATGAAGTCCTACATCACTCGGCAGTTCAAAAAGTTTATGAAGAATGCCAATGGAAGGAACTTCGACAAGGATCGCAGGCAGTTCAGTTCTTCTCAGTTTAAAAGCCAAGACAAAGGGAAGAAGGATGCTAAGGAGGGCGGTCAGTATACTGTTCCCACAGGACCAAAGTGCTTTGGTTGTCATGGGTTCGGACACATGAAACATGAGTGTCCTACATATCTGAAGAGCATTGGGAAAAGCAAGGCCCTTGCTGTAACCCTAAGTGACACTGAGCCTGAAGATGATTCCGACAATGAGGATGACGGAATCCTAACAGCCTTCACTGCCACAGTCAATCCTATTAAAGGGATTGTTGAAGAAGTGGATGAAGAAGAAGAATTGGTGGAGTCCAAATTTGAGAAGATGGATGATCAAGATGATATCCATTCAGCCTATGAGAAGCTTTACAAGCTCTCTAAAAAGCATGAGAAATTATATAGGCTGGCCACCAAGAAGCTCAGTGAAGTGGAACTCGATCGTGAAGAGCTGTCTACAAAGTTTGATGAGGCGAATCAAACTATTGGAGCACTGAGATTTGAGAACAACTTTTTGGCTGAGAAGACCAAGAAGCTTGAAGCGGAGCTGTTTCAAGTTAGAGCTCAACTGGAGAAGACTTCAAGTGCAAAGCTTGATGAGATACTCAACAATCAGAAATCTGCTTCGGATCGAACTGGTTTGGGGTATGGTCCTTCTTTCTCTAATACTGCTTCTACTAGCAATACTGTTTTTGTTCCTCCTGCTAATAACACTGAAATTGAGAATGTTGATGTTAAAACTGAATTAGCTAGTGAGAACTTAGACAAGAATAAATCTATTTTAGGAGCACCCCCTAAGCAAGATAAGAAAGATGCTAAGAACCCTAGGGCTAAGAAGGTTAACTCTCAGAAGCCTAAACAAAAGAAGCAGCATCTCTGTCATCATTGTGGAGTTGCCGGTCATACTCGACCAAATTGCTATAAGTGGCTAGCCACTCAACAGAGCAATGGCATGATAGCATCTGGAAGCCAATCTCAGCTTCAATCCTTTCTTGCTCCTCTTGGAGATCTTCTGAAAGCCCTCATGTTCCTTTCGAACTTGAACGGTTTCAATTCTTCCCCCTCACCGCCGGTTGAAGGATTCAATCAAAGGAAAGGTTCTTCCAAGATGTGGAAGAAAAAGGACTCTAAATGATTTTATCACTTTGTTTTCCCTTCTTGTTTTTCTGTTTGTTGCATTGCTTGTGTGTTTTACTTTTCTGCTGAGTCAGTCTAGTTTTTGCTTTGCTTTGTTTAACATGTTTTTGTTTGTTTATTTTCAGTTTTGTTCATTTTGTTTTTAATATAAAAATAAAAAAAAAATTGAAAAATCAGAAAAATACAAAAACAGTGTGTGTTTTGTGTACTTTGGTATTTGTGTACCTTGGATGGCCAATGAAACAAAGTTTTCTAAACTTTGTATCTATTGTAGCTTAGATGAGCATCTCTATGCACAACTAAGCAAGTGAGCTTTGTGGCTCTTGTTTGTGATGAGTAAGATTAAGTTATCTCTTAAAACTTAACACTCATATCACTCTTTTTGACGGGTAGGACTAGAAAATCCTAAGAGAAAGGCATAAATAACCATCTCACCACTGTTACCCGCCAATCATAGTATGACACCTGTATGCTTCGGCATAGCAAAAATGCAGTGTCAAAGACATTCGTATGCTTCAGCATAGCAAAAATGCGATGTCAAATGCTTAACATATTGGGTATTTCTTTTCTCTCTTTTTATGCCCATGCATGATATGCTTAAAAGAAAATATGCAAAGAAAATATAAAGCAAAAAGATTAAAGATGCTTTAAATATGATTGCAAGCGTGTTTTCTAGGAGATGTGGGAGTTATAGGATGTACCTCGAAGGTGATAGTCCCCATCAAACAGTTATGATTGTGTGTGAGTTAAAAGTTATTTTCTCATATCTCAGATCGTCATAACATGTATACACATATGCAATCTTGCGATGTTTTTCACACACAACACACAATATTCTTTGCTACTTTTGATACATGTGCAGGTACAATGTGATTTGGCCATCACAAAGGTTTTACATGTGCTAATGTATGCTCACTAAACTGTCATAACTTGTTTTTGAAATATAAAATTGGTTAGACTTGTTTAGTGTGTGTGTGTGTTTTGCATGATCCATGTGCTTTTAACTTCTTTTGAGAGATGATTTTGAGAGCTTAATATGTTGTTTGGATCTATGGTTGAGGTGTAAGTTAAATTGCATTCATGTCTGTGTTTTTCTCTTCTCGGAAAACTGCTTTTCACTGAAGGCTCGACACCTCCTCGACACCTGGTCATCTGTCGAGCCTCTCAAGCTTTTCTTATCGCAATCTCGACACTTCCCTTGACACTTGGTGGATCGATCGAGAAACCTTCTGTTTTCTCGATACCTTGTCGATCGATCGAGCTTCTGATCTCTGAAATTGGTCTTGTACCTCGACACCTTCTCGATACCTGCATCTGTCGAAGGCATTTTCCTCGATACCTTCCTCGACAGATTCCTCGATACCTCTCGACACCTCAGTTGTCGAGAATTACTGAGGTGCCTATTTAAGAGCAGATCGCGATTTTCTTCATTTCTCACTCGATCTCTCCGTGTCTGTTCATCTCCCTTTCACTCTCCTTTCACTCAAATCCTCCAACCCTCTTGGATCTTGCTCATTCCTTGCTTCAATCACTTGGTAAGATCTCTTTACTCTTCCTTTTTCATGCATTTCATGTTTTGAAAACCTAGTTTTTGGGATTTTTTCATAAAAATTTGGGGTTTTTCAAAATTGTTGAGTTTTTATTGAAATTTTGGGTTGGGTTTGGACTTAAATGTTTTTAAAATGTCATACATTGCATTCCATATGCATTATAATGATATTTTCATGCATTTAGATGTGAGTACTTTGTTTATATGCTGTTAGAATTGGATTGGGCTGAGCCCATGATGATATTTTTGTTTTGCATGTCACATGTTCATGCATTCCCATGCATACGTACTCTTTGTTCATATATCTGTCATATTTGAATTGATTTGGGACTTTTCTGTTTGTCTCCCTCTCTATCTCTTTCTCATTCTTTTACGTTAGTAGTGTCTATGGCACCCAAACGTAAATCCACTCCTGCTCGGAACCTTCTGCGTTCTAGAGCATCTTCATCTTCTGATTTTGCTCCTTTTAACATTCGGTTCCGTGATGGAGATGCCCAAAAGGCATTTACTGAGAACTTTTCTAGACGAGGTGTTCATTCGGAACGCCAAGTCATTTTGGCGGACTTCGCCGACACTGACCTTCCCTCTGTCATTCACAGTAGGGGATGGGGGTCACTGTGTGACATCCCGGTCACTAGCCCTCTCGTGCTGATACAGGAGTTCTACTCCAACATGCACAGGATTGATCTTTCAGTACCTCATTTTGTCACTCGCGTTCGAGGTATGCGCATTCCTGTCACATCGTAACTTGTTGCGGATGTGCTTAGGGTACCTAGGATAGAGTTTCCAGATTACCCCTCTTGTGAGCGTCTGAAGACTGTGTCCAAAGATGAGCTCATTTCTGCTTTTTGTGAGCGCCTTGCTGATTGGGGTGAGCATTAGTTCACATCATGTAGGCCTTTTGCTAAAGGTCCTAGATTCATTAACATGGTGATGACTTTTGTTCTCCATCCTCTTTCTCACTATAACTCTATCACAGAGCCTTGTGCTCGATTTTTGCTTTCTCTACTTGAGCATCTTACCATAGACTTCCCTTCTCACTTCATCCGGTCTATCATAGAGGTTTATCTTGATTCGGCGTCCCGTGATAAGCTCATCTTTCCTTCTGCTATCACGCGGATTCTACACCATTTTTCCGTTCCCTTTCCAGTGTCCGACCATTTCACACACATATCTGCCATAGATGCCGCTACCGTAAAACGTAGTGAGGCGCAGTTCAGGTCGAGACAGCCTGGTGCCACTCCTCCCTCCCGTTCAGCGCCATCCAGATCAGCTCCATCTACATCTGCTCCTTCTTCCTCTTCGAGCGATGTATCCCTTGGTGATATCATGGTGCAGCTGCAGCGCATGGACACTCGTCTTGATACACTCTCTGTTGAGTTGTATCAGGTGAATGTTCGTGTGGGTCGTATTGCACGACGGCAGGCGATCATGGGTGGATTTGCTCCAGAGGCTACTCCTTCACCATCTACTCTAGCAGCGTCAAATTCTGAGGATGATGATGATGATGATGGGGATGCTAGCTCTGCCGATGAGATGTCTACATGACACTCTACCCTTTGTCACTCGTGACAAAAAGGGGGAGTAGTTTTGGCTATGAGAGTGGTCATCTTAGGGGGAGAGTTAGTATAGGACATTTTTGATAGGGGGAGTGTTGTCATTTTTTTTTAGGGATGTAGTGTGGCTATATGTATTTTTTTCTTCTCTCTTAGATACATTGGTCTTGTATATGAGGTCCTTTGACCATTCTTACATACATTGTACTTATCTTATCTCTTATATATGTTGATGTATGTTTCTTTCATCTCTCTCTTCATGTGTTATTTCTTTTCTATCTTTATACACATGTTCTTTATACTTGTATGCAATCTATTTATTTCTGTTTCACACAAGATGCCTTGATGAGTTTTGTTTAAAGTGTTTCAGAAATACAGGTTGTCAAAGTTTACTTATCATAAGCTCTCTTCTTGCAAAGTTTTTCAAGAGTTTGTGTTAGGATAGATTTTATTGTATTCAACAAGTGAATATGAGTTGAGTGATTTATGACTTCTCTCATATGCTCATTTGTTTGTTGTGGTTTTGTCACGGATTGCCAAAGGGGGAGATTGTTAGGACATATATGTTTTAACTTGTTTAAGAATATATGTCACTTAGTTATGTAAATTGGCTAATCCTTTGACAAAACGCACTCTGCTTGTAATTGGGTAGATCTAGGTGTTTTTAATACTTCAAGAAACAATGTTTCAAGGTCAAGTGTTGAAGTCATCAAGTCTGTCCAAGAAAAAGCAAGCTGAAGTGCAAAGTTTTTAAAACTCGACACCTCTCGATAGCTACCTCGACACCTGCTATCTGTCGAGATTTAAAAAGTCAGAATTCCAATCTGATTTTCTTGGGATCCGTGAATATGTTTTTGGGACTTCTTTTCTTCTAACCCTAAACATATAAAAGGATTATTTTAAGAGCCGTTTTGGGTGACACAAGTTGCATTATCATTGAGCAATCTCTGTTTAAGCAAATTGTGATCAAAAGACGAAGTTCTTGACCTAGTTCATCTTTCATCAAGAAGTTGTTGTGTATTTGCACCATAGGGTTTTGTAACCAAGCATCTTCCTGCTATTCATCAAGTGGATGAACTGAAGAACTTTACAGCCAACCATTCTTCCTCAGTTGGTGTTCTAAAGTCGCGTACTTGGATCCGCGCATTGGTTAGTCACGTACTTGGGAGCCGTGCATCAAAGGTGGAGACTGTCACTACAGATCAAGTCCAATTGGGTATTGGGGTAAGGGTTCAACTGTAGGTTGGTAAGGTACTTGGGATTCCTTTACTTGTAACCGCTTGATTTGATAATAGTGGAGTTTCGGGAGTGGTGACCTAAAAATCACCCAGTGGGGTTTTTGCCATTAGGGTTTTCCCCATTCGTAAACAAATCACCGTGTTATTTATTTTCCACTGCATATTTAGTTGATTGGTGATTTGTTTGTGCTTCCATGAAATTGCATGATTAATTGATTAATTAATTACTTGGCTAAATTAATTAATTAGGGTTAATCACAAGGGGTCATTCAGATTGTGACCTAACAAACTGTGTGTAACCTTTTTCAACCCTCAAAATAATCCTTATATATGTTTAGGGTTGTGAGAAAAGAAAGCCCAAATATATATTCACGGGTTGGATGAAAATCAGTTTTGAAAAACTAAACTTCATAAATCTCAATAAATAGTCATCTATCGAGCTAGCTGTCGAGGCACGGGTTTCAGTAACTTTTAAACCTTGATAGATGCTAGCTGTCGAGATTTAATGAACAACACTTCTTCACTTGATTCTTGGACAGTCTTG
Source organism: Quercus aquifolioides (assembly GCA_019022515.1). Classification (NCBI taxonomy): domain Eukaryota; kingdom Viridiplantae; phylum Streptophyta; class Magnoliopsida; order Fagales; family Fagaceae; genus Quercus; species Quercus aquifolioides. Next base: position 46,511,982 of record CM032331.1, on the reverse strand, counting down.
CATGGCTTTAACACTTGAACTTGAAACCTTATTTCCTGAAGCATTAAATACATCCTAGATCTATCCAATTACAAGTAAAGTGCGTTTTGTCAAAAGATTAACCAATTATATAAAATGTTGACATATGTTCCTAACATGAATCACATATGACCTAACATAATTGATAGATCTAAGGTATTGTAACTAATTTTTAAGCCTAAATTAACCTATTAATTTTTAAGCTAATGTTACGTACTTACATAACACTTCTTTTTTCTTTTTCTTTTTCTTTTTGGCTGAATATATTGTAACCCACTTTATCAGTTTGAGCCACCCGAGAGACTTCTTCTTCTTTTTTCGTCTCTAAGAGAAACAAACACCCGAGACTTAATTAGTTATATAGGACATCATGGAAGCTAAAAAAATAATGCCAACACTATTGGCCACATCAAAAATGACATAGAGCCTATGAGATATATAGAAATCCGATAACTACTCACAAGCTAAAATACGTGAAATGCTAATTAAGGTTTCCAAATGTAGATTATTATGTAGACAATGGTCTTGCTTTTATATTATAATAAAAATTTTCATATCATCGTGTTGAGAACCACGATCCAAGTGGGACTGTGTGGGAGTTAAATTTGACTTTTCAAAATTATAAAACTTCATTGATTATACTTTACCCCTTAGATGGAGGGTTTTAAGTTTGGAAAAAAAAGAAAAAAAAAACTTGATTTTCCCATGATAAAATCAAGAAAAAAAAAGAGGTAATAAAAACATCTTTAATAGAATAAAATTAAAAATTACATTATATTCCATGAAAATACGTAAAAACTATATATTATTTTATCTTGTTACAATCTAAAAGAAAAATTACATTATTTTGACTCCTAATTAAATACATTTAAAATGAAAAAATTACATTGAAACGTCACTAATTTAGAAACCAAAATCTAAGCTTAAACGTTAAGTCACAAGATAGGATATTGTTGGATACTGATCATCTTACCCAACTCAAAGATGATCTCCTTGGTTTTAAAGACCATATCATATTATAATCAAACAAATATGCAAATTTTTTCATTTTCACCATCACGTGAACATACACTGAATATATCATTAAAAAGAACTTTAACATTATAAAGAAAAATCATAATCATCATATTATTATGTTTTTCTTTGAAAGCAATGAACTTGTTGAAGGTGTATAAGTTGTAAGTTCATCTACCATGTAGGTATAAATTTTTTATACTAGATTGTAAAAAATTCCTTAGTATAATGGATTGTTTTATTGGGGAGGGTTTCCTTCATAGTGATTTTTCTTCCGGAGTGCTGATCTATTGGTTTTCCACTTCGTTGCCTTATCTTATATATGTCATATGCTTTACTATTTATTGCTTGAAAATATGGTGATTGCTGATTCCATTGCATTAATTTTTATAACTAAATTGTTCAATAAAAAATACATAAATTAACCTAATAATCTGCTACACAACATATTCTAGTTTAAAAGGAATTCCTTTCAAAATATACTTCTACAGGCTTCTTTGTTCATCAAGAAAAATATGTCGCGGATCTTCTTCACATGCATAATATGCTGACTGTAAGCCTTGCACTACTCCTTACACTACTACCTCATGACTTGAAAAAATTAAGGGCAACATTCTATCTGATCACACTCCATTTCGTAGCATTGTTGGTGCCATACAATACTTAACATTCACATATCCAGACTTTGCATTTACTATGAAATAGATGTGCCTATTTATGCATTCTCATACTGATGTTCATTTTGTAGTTGTTAATCCTCTTCACCCTACTGCCTTCATAGTCTAATTGAGCGGAGGATCCCACAAACTGCAAATCTAGGATAGGTTATGTGAACATTTGGATGGAGCTGAAAAGTGTTTTCAGCTGCGTTGTGCATTTTTTTGTGGGTCTCATGCATTTTTCACAGGACCCGCAAGTATTTTACTCAAACTTTCTGTGGGTCTCATGCATTTAAAAATTATTTTGCTACAATGTTTTTAGCAGTTTTCAGCAATAAGTAGTATCCAAACAGACCCTATGTCATTTTCCTAGGCACCTTTTCATAACTTAGACTTCCAAAACAGTCTATAATATCTAGATCACCATGTTCAGGCAGCTCGACTTCATGTTCAATAATGCTAGATTGTTTTTAGGAGGGTCAAATCAGACCATTCTTGATCTTAAGTTTTCAAGATTTGACCATCTATTTGCAATTATTGTTCCTGGCATGGCAGCTTGAGTAAAGCCTTCAGCAAGTGCTTATAAACACTTTTTGGCAATAGTAAAACTCTTTCAGCTTCCTTTCTCTGTCTATGCATGTTAAACTATGATTCAAGATCAGTTTAACCACCTGATGTTAGACTAACATGGCTTAATATTCTCCCAACCCAACAATTCATGCAATTGCAGATACAAAAGAAGTTTTCTATTTAACAATAGCATTATTGGATATATTCAATAGGGCCTTGTTTCAATTGCCATGGCCAAATTCACAGAAAAAAAATGTGGGCCTCAAAAAAGGAGATACATGAATCTGATTATCAAAAACCAAAGTAATCACGTCTCCTCATCACAATTGAGGAAGAATTCAATTCCTAGACATAGCAATTGACTACTAGAAATCAAGCCCTAAAAAATAGAAGTTAGGAACCTAAATGTCTTTGTCCAAGGGGAAAAAAACTCTATTCACTAATTGAAAAGAACATTTAACAACAAAAAATTGGAAATTATACCAGTGCTGTCAATAGAAGTGAACTAAGATGATCTCAATTTCTTATTTTTCAGCTTAATCGGATAATCCGATTCAGGAAACGATCTCAATTTCTTATTTTTCAGCTTAATCGGATAATCCGATTCAGGAAACCTTTTGGCTAACTCATAGCAACTATGTAACCAAGCTGGATGGACCAAAATTATTCCGTCCAGCTCTGCCTGCCGAGACTCCTCCTCCGTGGCAACCAAAGTGACCACATGTGTCCTGGATGTAAAAACACTCGTAGAACAAATGGCTCCTAACTCCTCTGCCATCATCCAAAGACGTGAATTTTGGGGCTCGAATTCGGAAGGAAAAATACCTTCAAAGGTTAATTTACATCCTTGGAGTACCTTAAGGCGATCAAGTATCAATTTAACATCTCTATGCGCAAGACCACCCTTGAATTTGGGGTTGAAAAACAGTCTGTGGATTAGTTTAAGTTTCTTGAGAATGGTCGCAAGCACGCCAGTGGTCTCACCTTCATCATTGTTCATTGCAGAAAGAGATACAATGTCATGTCTTGCATCAAAGAAATAATATCTCTTAACAAGAATCAAGTTATCTGGATGATATCTCCACACATGCTTTGTATCATCAAGAACAAGAACCATGCGTTGGTGCCTCAGCACCAGTTGAAGATTCTTTTCATCTGGGGCAAATAAATCTTCACGTACAATAATCCTTGACTTGAAGTAAACATTTTCAGGGTCAAGAAACTCAGCCATTAACGACGCATAGCGTCGATCAGCAGTTGTATATATGTACATCTCAAACATGGTACTTGCTTCTTTAAGAAAAGTGTGGACGTAAGGCCTCAACTTGGTCATCATCCCCAAATTTTTCAGAGAGATTAGGCCATCCTTGTTGATATTATGTTCCAAAAGTTCTTGACGGGTTTTCAGATGTTTGCTCTCTTTTGTTGAATGAAGCAAAGTATGATCCAAATCAAGAACTAAAACGATCTTTCTATCTTTTAACAATTTCTCTGATTCTACCATCCGTATCCCAGCAATTTCATCAGGGCTAAGCCACAAATCCTTATCAATATACTTGAATACTTCACTCTTACAAACCCAACACATTCCTCTTACAACCCTGAGATGTGCACAAGTCTTAGTATCAACATCCAAGTCGCTGGATGAACTGGACTCCAAGTCTGACAAATCTTGTGGGAAGCCCTTCTCGGAAATGATCTTCATGATGAATCTTGTATGTTTCTTTAGCCCAAGATTGTGACAAGCTCTCTCTCTCTCTCTTATATTTTTGTATAACAAATTAGAACCAAAACGTCACCTCTGATTTGTGAACTTGTGTAGTGTTTTACAGTTTAGAGAACCAACAAACAAGGCACTCTTATATTACTCTTGCTTTTTATTGGAAATGGATAGCAACATATTGATTTTACTTAAATTTCCGTATAAGTGAACTAAATGAGGCTGAATAAGTATAGAGCTTGTAATTAAAGAAATTTTAATCTTGTATATGAGTGACCCATTTTTTTTTTTTATTTATTTATTTATTATTTTAGAATGAAAAGATTTATGGTTTATAGTATAAAAAACCTATATAACCTTTAGATTAAACTTAACTAGAATACCTTAAGTACAGTTTAGATTCTCCAATATTTTTTATTTATTTATAATTGTAATATTTTTTCACTTAAATTCAAACACCTATTGCATTAATTAATATTAATAAGAAAATAAATACGCATTAATCAGTCATTAATAAGCAGAGAGCCTGCCATATGGCGCTCTAATTTTGTATTTAGCATTTTTTTTTACCTCTTTTCCTTAAGTTTTTTTTTTTTTAATGTTATTTAAAAGTTCACATTAACTTATTTTTATTTTTATCTCATTAATTTCTCATTAATTGTCTGAGCTTACACCACACATTTCTCTCTTCTTTATGTCTTTTATCATACCCATCATTTTAGAATTAAAAACAAAAGCAATAATAATAATAATAATAATAATATTAATATTAATATTAATAATTAAGGATTAATAGTAATAACTAACCAGATAAGGCTCGGGGAGAGATAGAGAGATTCAAAAATGTTGTGGATTATTAAATGAAACACATTTTTTGACTATTCCCAAAATAAATTACCTGAGATTGACAAAGTATTTGTAAGAAAGACAGAAAAATATGAGGGGTCATCACCTCTATCACATTGGCCTCCCATCAAGCTGCTGAAATCCCTATGAGTATTTTTTTTTTTTTTTTTTAAATTAGGAGCTTAAATATGATTTAGGTTTGGGTAGTTTGGTTACATAGTTTTTAGTTTGGGTATATAAGTAAAGAAAATATTTAGTGCGCAATGTAAAATCATATTCTACCATGATTTTAAATCATCTATAAGACACATACATACATATTTGCCCACACCATGTTTTAATGTTGCATTGTCGATGAGTGGAAGACAGTGAGAGAATTGGGCATACTTTCATTTCATGATATGTAATCTATGAAAAAAAAACACAAATTAGTTGATTTTCATAGTCCTGTTATTTTTTTGCACTTATTTTTGGTTTCATTTTTTTTTTTTTTAAAGTAAGCTTAACTTGAGAAGGTTACAAATGTGCAATGAAGCTACTAAAATAATTTTTAATATCTCAGAATATATATGTTTTTAACTTACCTTTTCTTTATAATATGTACAACATGTTATAATTGAGGTGTTATAATTGATAGATCTAAGGTATTGTAACTTTTTTTTTTTTTTTTTTGGCTGAATTGTAATACAATAAGTTTTCTATCTAACAATGGCAAAATTGAATATATTTAACAGGGTAGACTTATTTTGATTTCCACGGCCACATTTACAGAAAAAAAAAATTGTGGACGTCAAAAAAGGAAAAGAAGAAGATGTATGAATCAGATTATCGAAAACCATAGTAATCATTTCTCCTCATCACAAGTGCGGAAGAATTCAATACCTAGACATAGCAATTAACTACTTGAAATCAAGCTCTAAAACATAGAAGTTAGGAACCTAATATCTAGTTCATTGATTTGCCAAAAACATATAACAGCAAAAAATTTGAAATTTTACCTTTGTTGTTAATATAAATTGAAATAAGATGATCTCAACTTCTAATTTTTCAGCTCAAACGGAAAATCTTTTTCAGATAGCCTTTGTAATGAATTGTAGCAAGCATGTAACCACTTTGGATGGACCAAAATAATTTCTTCCAGCTCTGCTTCCTGAGACTCCTCTGCTGTGGCAAACAAAGTGACCACGTGTGAAGGGGATTATTAACATATCCGTAGAACATTTGGCCCCTAACTCCTCTGCCATCAACCAGAGACGTGAGTTTTCGGGCCTAAAATCTTGAGGGAATATATGTTTGAAGGATAATTTACACCCTTGGAGTACCCTACTACGATCGAGCTAGTATGAATCTAACATCTCTATACTCAAGACCAGCTTCAAATTTTGGGTTAAAAAACATTGTGTGTATTCGTTTAAGTCCTTTGAGAAGGGTGGCAAGAACCCCATTGATCTCACGTTCATCAGTATTCAATGCTGAAAAAGATACAATACTCCTATCACGTCTAGAATCAAAGTAATGATACTTCTGAACATGAAACACGTTTGATTTATCATCATCATATCTCCATACATTCTCGTTATCATCGAGAATAAGAACCAGGCATTTGTGCCTTAGCACAAGATCAAGACTCATTTTTCTGGGTCAACTAGATCGTCACGTGCAATAGTTCTCGACTTGAAGTAAACTTCTTTAAGGTCAAGAAACTGAGCCATTATCGATGCATAACGTCGATCACCTGTTGTATATATGTACATCTCAAACATGGTACTTGCTTCTTCAAGAAAAGTGTGAACGTAAGGCCTCAACTTGGTCATCATCCCCAAACTTTTCAGAGAGATTAGGCTATCATTGTACTTATTAGTATGTTTCATAACTTCTTCAGGAGTTTTCAGATGTCTCTTTTCTTTTGTTGTATGAAGCAACGTATTATCTAGATTAAGAACTAAAACAATCTTTTCATCATTCAACAATTTCTCTGAGTCTACCGTTCGTATCCCAGCAATTTCATCATGGCTAAGCCACAAATCCTTATCAATGTACTTGAATGCTTGACTCTCACAAACCATACAAGCATGGACACCCATGTTGCTAAATGAACTGAAATCCAGGTTATCTGATGAATCCTATGGGAAGCTCATCTCGGAAATGATCTTCATTGTGAATCTTCTAAGTTACTTTAGCCCAAGATTGTGACTCTCTCTCTCTCTCTCTCTCAAGAATTGGGGCCATTCCACTTGATCGCATTCATCTAACCAGTTTGAATTCAAATACAAAGAGATAGAGATAAGGACATATCCGGCAGCCACATCAAATAGAAATCCTATATGTTTCATGTTTGTAGAAGTCTATTCTTAACCCTAATTAGTGATAAGTTGAATTGTTAATGATAATCAGATTGTATCTTGTAATTATGAGTGTGACCCATTTTTTCTTTTCTTTTCTTTTCTTTTTTTTTTTTTTTTTACTGGAAATTGGCAGGACCTATGGATTACGTTTTACGGACCTATTTATTATTATAAATTTTTTATACTATGAAAAAAGGTTTATGATTTATAGGGTATAAAAATAAAATTACCTTGAGGTAAAACTTAGTTATTATACAATAAAAGTACAGTACATTAGTCATTAGATTTTTGAATTAAATTCAACATCTAGTTGCATTTCAACGTATGACTAGTTTTTTATGTAAGCGGAGATTGAATCTCAAATTTTTTATTTAACCATTAAAGATTTTAACAATTGAGTTAATTGGAACACACAACAAAATGATTGAATTCAATTGAAGTATATAATGTTGAATTGTAACCCTAGCTACCTTTAAGCCACCTGAGGACAACACCTTGTATATAGGACATCGTGGGATCTACAAAGTAATTCCTACACCCCTGGCTACATAAAAATCTCATAAAGCCCAAGAAATACATGGAAGCCCAATAAGGCGTTAACCACTCACAAGTTCAAGTCCGTGAAGTACTATGAGCATTCCTACTTAAAGAAGGCAAAATGTACTTTTATCTATTTTAAATGTTACTGTAGCATCAAATTTACAAAAAGAGTATGAAATCCGGTTATGCAAAAAATTATTTTGCAAGTTGTTACAGTAACATCTGAAAATAGATATCCACTTGTAGCAACATCAGATTGAGTAAGGCATGCAGAGAGTGCCATGGTTAAAGGGCACGTTAGGATTAAATTGTGTGCACTCTGTGCTTGGGCTGGTTCAATTAACAAGCAAGTAATTTGGGTTGGGGTGCATGGGATTAGAGTGAACTACATATCACCTTAATTATGTGATTACCAAGTCTATGACATGCCATGCGCTTTGGATTGATGGATGCCGAGCAAGTTGAAAAGCTTTATGAGCCACATTTAGTATTCAAGATCGATCAGTACCTCAATCTAGTTTTACCTCCTAATATTAGACTAACATAGCTAAATATTCTTCCGCTCCTACAATTCATGTAATCATAGATACAAAATAAATTTTCATCTAACAAATAGTAACAATAGCATAATTTGGATATATTCAGAATCGTTTCAATTTCCAAGGCCACATTCACATAAGAAATTGTAGACATCAACAAGGAGATAGATCACTGTAACTATGTCTCCTCATCACAATTGAGGAAGAATTCAATTCCTCACGTAGCATTAACGACTTAAAATGAGGCTCTAAAAGTTAATACTAAAGAACCCTGAATTTCTTTGTCTAGGATAAAAAACCCTATTTCACTAACTGCAAAGAACTTTTAACCAAAAAAAAAAGGAATCATACCTGTTCTGTTAATAGAAGTGAACAAAGATCATCTCAACTTGAATCTTTCGGCTTAATCAGATACTTTTTTTCAGATACCCTTTCTGATGCAATGTAGCAAGCACGTAACCACTTTGGATGGACCAAAATAATTTCTTCCCTCTCTGCCTCCTGAAACTCCTCCGCTGTGGCAAACCAAGTGACCACATGTGTGATGGGGTTTATCAAATTATCCATAGAAACTTTGGCCCCTAACTCCTCTGCCATCAACCAGAGACGCGAATTTTCGGGCCTAAAATCAGAAGGGAATATATGTTTGAAGGATAATGTACACCCTTGGAGAACACTAAGGCGATCAAGTATGTCTCTAACATCTCTATCCTGAAGTCCACCTTCAAATTTTGGGTTGAAAAACAGTCTGTGTATTAGTTTAAGTCGTTGAAGAACGGTGGTGAGTTTACCAGTGGTCTCACCTTCATCAGTGCCCAATGCAGAAAGAGATACAACACTCCAGTCATGATCTGAATCAAAGTAATGATACTTCTTAATATGAATCAAGTTTAATTCATGCTCACTCCACACGCTTATGGTATCATCAATAATAAGAACCATGCGTTCCTCCCTTAGCACATGATCAAGATTCTTTTCGTTTGTTTCAAGTAAATCTTCACGTGTAATGATTGACTTGAAGTAAACGCTTTCAGGGTCAAGAAGCTCAGCAACTTGCAACGCATAACTTCGTGTACTCATTGTACACATGTAAATCTCAAACATAGTACTTGCTTCTTTCAGAAAAGTGTGAACGGAAGGTCTCAACTTGACCATTATCATTTCCCAAGGTTGACTCAGACGGAATAGGCTATCCTTTAAGTTATTTTGCAAGAGTTCTTGAGGGGTTCTCAGATATCTTTCTTTTGTTGTTGAATGAATCAGAGTTTGATCTAGGTCAAGAACCAAGACCATCTTCTTATCTTGTAACAATTTCGCAGACTCTACCTTCCGAATCCGATCCATTTCATCTTTGGTAACCCACAACAACCACATACCCTCACGAACGTACTTGAATGCCAGCCTCTTACAGCTGACACACTTTCCTCTAAAAACACGTAGATGTGCACAATTCTCCCCTGTATTTTCTTCTGGTGTATCATCATAGTCGTCATCGACATTCATGTTGATGGATAAATCTTGTGGAAAATCCTTCTCGGAAATTATCTTCATGGTGAATCTTGGAAGTTTCTTTAGCAAAAGATCATGACAAGACAACCTCTCTCTCTCTCTCTCTCTCTCTCTCTCTCTCTCTCTCTCTTATTTGTGTATAACGAATAATATATGAAAAATGGGTTCGCTTTTGTTTGGGAACGCTCTCTCAGAAAAACAAGCTAAAGGAAGCACACACAGATCAACATATATAGATGCAGTTTGAATTATACTGCATAAGCTGCAATCGTTTAGTTAGTCCGTGTACTTGTGCTACTTGTCGTATTTCCTATGTAATATTGGTTAGCAAGGTTAGTTGAGACACGTGCAGTGCACGTGGGTGATTAGTCTAGCTGTTGTCATCTTATAGGTTAGCTATCTAATTAATTCGGTTATTAGTTAGTTATTCTTTCCGTTGGTTAGATTTACTGTGTATGGGGTACACAGTTGTGGACATTTCACATCTTCTATTTTTCAAATCCACTTCTATTTGTTAAAATGTGGACATTTTTACACCAATTATGAATATGTATGTGAAATGGTCAATATTTATTAGAGTGAAAAAAAATATTTTCCCAAATAATAAATAACATTTTTAATTAAACTGTTGAGCTTGCTCAACTTTGTTGTGTATAGGCTACAATTTTAACCAATACTACATAAATTGTATTATCTTTCTCACGTAGAACTAGTTTCAAAGGAATTATATGTTTGGATTTAATTAAGAAATCTAAGGTATAAAACTTAAGAATCTGTTCATAAGTTTTATTCATTAGTTCTATCACGTATAAAAATCTCATACAGGCTACAAGATTTATATTTCAAAGCCCAATAACTACTCACAAACACAATTCTATGCAATGCTAATTTCCAAATGTAAATAATGGTCTTCCTTGTACTCTATAAAAAATTTCATATCATTGTGAGAAACTTTACCCCCTAGATTAAGAATTTTATATTTGGAGTTGCCACTTGATTAATTAAGGAAAATTTTAACAATTTTATTTGAATAAGAGTAAAAACTACATTGTCTTTCATGAAAATACATAAAAACAAATAATTATATGGCTTATTTTCCTAATTATAATTTAAAGAAAAAAAAATTGACTCATTTTTAAGAACATAAATTTACTTTGGAAAATCACTAATCTAGAACCCAAAATCTAATCTTATAGCCTAGGTTACAAGATGTGAAGGGTTTACGAACTCATTTTGCCTTTTCCGAATCGAAGGTCAAACTTCTAGAATTTAATGGTCATAGCATGCAATGATCTAATAAACATACAATCTATTTCATGCCATCATTACGCAAACATATCATTAAAGAGAGCTTCAACATTCATAAACAAGAATCATGTTCGTCATATTATCATGTTTGTCTTGAAAGTACTTTTCATACCGCGCGCAATCATGGATTATCACATTCCAATTTGGTCCAATCATGCATGTTCATCACATATCATCTTATATCATATCATATTTCATCATGTCAGGTTCATAATCTAACTATATATTCATTATCATCAAATCCAAACATGTTGCATGCATAAAATTAAATAATGCAAAAATGTTAGGGTGCTATATCCACCTTCACTGCCTCTTGTAAAGAAACAAGTGGTGGATTATCTTCAAGGATGGATCAAGCTATACACAAGATGGTGTTGCTACTTCCCCTATTACCAAATCACAAGCTCTTTCCCTACCTTTTAATGAAAGAATTGTGCCTTCACCACCTCATGTTGATTTGGTGGGATTTTGATCTGACCCAATTCAGAACTTTTTTTTATTTTATGTTCAAGATGATCTTGATGTGTCTTGAAACTAATGAATTTGAGGAATTGATGATGGGTTAAAGGATGAATTTCTTGAAATTTAGATGAACACAAAGCTAGGATGTGAACTAGAACGTGTTTTGAGTGACTTTTCGATTCATGTTGTTAAAGCTGGGAAAATGGTGGTTTAGTCGTGGGTTTTACAAAGAGTAAAGATGCTCCCAACCACCCCCCCCCCCCAAAAAAAACCAAAAAAGGAAGTTTCAGGTTTTCTATTCACAAAATTGGGTCTCTCTTTGCAAAATCTGATGTTATGTTTTCTGTTGGTTCTTGCCTTATATATAAATGGAAGAGGTCTCAAAGACTTAACTTTGATATAAACTCTTCCACCTCATACTTATCCAAAAAATTGGTAAGAACGCAAAACAAAAAATTGAACAAAATCTTCAAAATCAGGCTTCAAAAGCTCAGTGTCAATTTCCTCATTTTGTCTGCCTATCGAAATACTAATTTTGAGTTAAAGCGTTTCAATTTGACATATAGTTATCCCCCTTCATCTCAAACTGTTTTTTGCTCAAGTTTTCCAAAAATTTATAAGGAGTTACATTATATTATTACTCAAATATATTATAATTTTTTGTTTTATAAGAAAAAAAAAATTGGTCTTACACAATTTCTTTTTCACCATATATATATAAACTAAAATAATTTTTTTTCATAGTTTTATTGTTTATTTTATTGTTCAATTTTATTTTTTATAGAAATATTTTTTAAGTTTTAAGTTTAAGCCCTCTTCAACCAACCCTGCCCTTGATGAGTAGGATGATTCATTAGGGATGAGTGATTCAGAGCCTTTTTGTTTGAAGACAAGGATGACCAAAGGCAAATTGTATGTTGTTCACCAGAGAAAACTTATATTTGCTTGGTCATAAGTCATAACATACTGGAGCACTACCAAAGCGGTATCGATGCACCACCAAATGTTTCAAATCAAGTAGAGCTCACTCGATGAAGTTGGATGACGAATTTAATTTTCAGTAAAGTTGTGATTTACGATTATGTTTTATGTTGGCTTTATTCCATGACAAAAAGTGTTGTATTTGTTTTAATTTTGTTCCTTGTATTTTGTAGGATTTTATTGTATTGGGTTTAGTATTAAGTTGGTGAAGAATCAAGCATGGATTGAAGAATCAGTGTAGTTTCGCAACTAGCTCGCAAGAAGTTCGCGAGAAGAGTAACCTATGAAAAGGCCACGTGAAAAGCACATGTTGAAAGCTAAAGAGTTGTGTCAAGCTGTCAATTTCGCGACTATCTCGGGAGAAGGGTCAACTCGCAAGATACCCGTGAAACTCTCTGCCTTGAGGATTTTAAGTGTGACTTTCTTACCCTTCACCCATACTATATATACCTTCATTACCCACAAAAACAAGATAGGCTATTCAGAGAGAAAAACCCTAGATAGGTTTTCTACAACATAACACACTCATCTTTTAGAGAGAGAGCTACTCATCCTTAATGAGAAATCATTGTAGCCTCTTCTCCCTCCCTCTCCCATTGCCATACTTTGAAAAGAGATTTGTACCCAAACACAACCCACACATTTTCAGAGTGTAGTGAGTATTTGGAGCTTGGGAAGCTTTGGGGATTTGCCAAAAGAAGCCGGTGAGGCTTGGTAGATGCAATCGGGCGTATTGCGGGATTCGGAAAGCTAGTGAAGACAAGACTCCGAGAAGTTCGTTGGCAACAGGAGCTTGAAGGGCTTCAATACATTTGGTAGACTAGGCTTGGAGAGTCTTTTGTTAATCATGTACTCCAACTTTATTCTCTAGTGGATCGATTTCGACTTGGAGAGTCGCGAAGAGGTTTTTCGCCGAGTTCTTCGGTTTCCTTTTCGATAACAAGTCTTGGTGTTATCTTGTAACTGCATCTCTCTTCTCTTACTTTTGTGTTTTACTTTTATTGTTTGTTGTTCATGTTTATGCATTAGAGTAGTTATCGGTTCATTGCGCTTCATTTACTCGTGTTCCGCACTTAGATAAGTTAGAGTAAAAGCAATCTAGCCGTAATTTTTATTTGGGGGTCTAAACAAGCTCTTGTGTATTTACACAAAACCGAGCTTTCAATTGGGTACACTTGTTTTGGTTTCATTACCTATGTGTGATCCTTGACCTCTTGTGTTTATTGTCATTGATAGTGTTTTGTATGCTTCTATGGATGTTGTGGATGTTGTTAAGTGTAACATGCCATGTATTTGTGAAAATGCATCTATGAGTGTTAATCCTCATAATTGTGATGACATGTTACATGAATCTATAGGTGTTGTTAATATTCCAAATATCAAACTCTTGAAGAAAAAGGCTAAGAAGTTGCATGAGAATTTGAGCAAGTTTATTTGCAAAAATTATGATTTGATTGCTAAGCTCGATGAATCTACCAAATTAGTTGAAAAGTATAAGAAACTTGCTGAACATTCTCTTGAAAAACTAAAGGAGTTTGAATGTTTAAATGTGGACTTGGATGCTAAACTTGTTTTGTCTAACAAACTTGTTGATGATTTTAAATGTGAAAATGAATCTCTTAAGATGCATGCCAAGTGTTTGATTACTGAACCTACTACTAAAAGGGAAGAAAATCTTTGTTGCAATCATGTTGTGTTGCCCGATCTTGTGCCTTTTGTGAGTTCTATCTCTAAAGACAAATTAGTGTACATTCCTCCAAACACACACACACACACACACAAAAAACCAAAAAGTGGAGAGAAAGGCTCTTAAGCCTAAGCCTTTGTTTAGGTCTCATCCTAGGAATTTGAGTAGACCTAAGTTTGTTCCTACTTGCCACCATTGTAGTGTGATTGGTCACATAAAACCACAATGTTCCATGTTGAAGAGAGAACAAAACCATGTTACTAGATCCCTCCCTAAACAGCCTAGTGGACCTAAACACATTATTTGTCATCATTGTGGTGCTTTTGGTCATATAAGACCTCATTGCTCTAAGTTTCAAGCAAAAGAATCAAAAAAAAAAAAAAAAAAACTTGAGTTTTTTGGAAGTTGTGCTATGAAAGCAAAACTGGATTTGGGGGGAAATTGTATGCTGTTGAAACAAGTTGTTAATGCTCTTGCCTCCTTGTTTATGTGCATCTCCGGTTCTCAGTCTTCCATCCCTCGTCTCAATTCTCATGAGACACTCTCTCTAAGCAATCGTTCCGTTTGGATGAGGAAGGGTTCCTATGGTTGAGCTTATGCTCTTTTTGGTCTTTGATCCAATTCTTTCGATCTTTGTAGGACCCTTTATGCATTAAATGTTTCATTATCATGGATTTGTGCATCTTGCATTTCTTTATATGCATTTTTTTTTTGCATTTGATCTTACTTTTATTGCTCTATTTTGGTGTAAGTAAAAATCTAAAAACACACAAAAAGTGAAAAAATAAAAAAGTTTGATCGTATATATTTGAGAACATTTCACATGTGAGTTTGGTCTAGTACCTCTATACTAATGACGTAGTGCATTTACGAGCTTAGCTTGTTATGTATGCACATTTTTTCTTAGTGTGAATGACATCTAGAAATTTACATTTGATTGTTATAAATAGATCTTCAAGCTTTGTCATGAATGATTGTTCAATAGTCTTGCTTGATTTTGATACATAAATAGATTTGTGCCTATATATCTCCTCACTTTTTTTTTTTTTTTTCAAAAGAGCTCTTCAAATGTCAATCTCCAAAAGGAGAAAAAGCTGAAAAGGCCTTGCTTTGAAAACTAGTTTGACTTGGAAAATGTGGAGCAAATTTGTATTAAAATGTATGGTATCAAAGCTAAAGGCTCTATTATCAAAAATTCATCAAAAAGTTGATAGCATCGTTTCTCAAAATTTGAGTTGTATTTGATCAAAAGTATGAAAAATGAAACCCAAATGAAAAACTTTTAATCAAATGTAAACACATTGGTGAGGGGTCATATATGTTCATTTCTACAAGTGAGATAGGTTACTTGACTTCGTACTAATTGTGTATGACTTGATTAAATTAATCATTGAACCTTCATACTAGACTATGGACTAGTTCTTATGAAGCATGGGTGCGTTTCAGGACTCTGGTGCAGGTGCGGGTGCGGGTGTGGGACTCGGCAATTTTTGAAAAAGGTGGGTGCGGGTGCTGCGGGACTCGTCAATTAAAAATTTATTAAAAATATATTTTATATAGTGAATTTAATATTTTTATATAAAAAAATTCAAATAAATGGTAGAATTTATTATTAAAAAATAATTATTTATGATTTGTTTTTAATAAAATCAATATTTTTGGTAATTGTAAACAAAAAACCACATTTCAAGAAGGTTCTTTTACTCATTTTCCAATTCCCAAGCCCACCCACATTAAATAATTGACTTTTCCACCTCAATTTATATTCTATTGTTACATACCTTTATTCTTCTTCCATCCATTTTTTTTTCCTCCTCTCACAAGGCCACATGAAGCAGAAGAATGGCAGCCGTTGCCCATTGCAGCATGTTTCGGCCGGAATCGGCCGTATCAGCATGTTTTAGTGGCCATTTCGACCGTATCGGTTCCCGTTTCCGCCCGAATCAGCCTGTTTTGGCCCAAATCGACTCAAATCTAGTCGAGTCGGAGCGAATAAAAAAAAAAGAAAAAAAATGGGAGAGTCGACGTGTCGAACGCCGGACGCTGCGTCGGGCTCCGGTATGATGACCTTGGAGCCACGTCGGTGCTTTCTAGACTAGTTCATACTTGATCCACACACACATCACACAAGTTTCGGCCTGTTTCGGCCTGAATCGGCCGTATCGGCATGTTTCGGTGGCCGTTTCGATTCCCGTTTCCGCCGAAATCGACTCGAATCGGCCCGTTTTGGCCCGAATCGATGCGAATCTGGTTGAGTTGGCGCGAATCGGCGCGAATAAAAAAAAAAAGGGGGAGAGTCGGCGCGTCAAACGCCGTGTCGGGCTCCGGTATGGCGACCTTGGAGCCGCGTTGGTGCTTTCTAGACTAGTTCATACTTGATCCACACGTACATCACACAAGTTTAATGTTCAATGAATGCTTATTCCATTTGTGTGATTGTACATGTTTAAATATGATGTGTGTGTATTCAACTATATGTGGATCAAATCAAAAAGATTTTTATTCTTTTTATTTGCTTTTGAAAGTGATTTTCATCACCCATGTTTTTCAAAGTTTTTCAAGTTGATTTTGTGTGAAAAACATGTTTTCTAAGATTTCATGACTAGGAGTATCTATCTTCCCATCTCAACGCAGTTTGCTTCAAGTTTCTAACTTTCTAATTTCGATTGTCTCTGTTTTTGTTTCGGTTTCATTTTATTGTAGCTATTTGATCCTATTTTTTCTGGTAATCTGCAAATAAAGAAAAATTATTTTCATTTGCAATGTGCTTGCAGGGGTACATCTTGGTTAGGAAACCTGGGTGATTCGTAGAGTATGGAACAAGAAAATAACGAGGAAGCAGAGACTCCTGTGAAGACATTACCAGAGTCTAACTTGGAACAAACAAGTGGAAAACAAAGAGGCAGTGGAGGCACATGAAGAGGCATCTAGTAAACCAGATTCTAACAAGAACGAAGCAGGGACATCAAGAAATAAAACTTCAAGATCATTAAAGGCCAAACCCAAAATTTCAAAGAAGCCTCTTGCTAGTAACTCGTTGAACACAGGAAAAGATAATGTTGGTGCACATGTTCGGAGAAGACAAAGGAGGAGGAAGAAGAAGCAAATATGGAAGGGCAACAAAGAAAGTAGCAACAATGAGGAACAAGATGTTAATAATCTAAAGTCTAGAGAAGAAAGCAAAGAGAAGAATATTGTTATTGGAGAGCGTAATGATAAGAGGCAACGGCCTCAAAAGAACCAAGAGAAGATCTCTGAGTTGGAGAAGCGCAAACAAAAACAAAGAAACAAAGGAAATAATGGTGGGTCCAATAATAGTATAAAGAGTCAAAAGAACAAAGAAAAGCATGATGGCAGGGAAAGGAACCGAAATAAGGAGAAGAAAGAAGAAAAACTTGGTGGCTTGATCTTCATGTTTAATTCAAAGACAAAGCCAGATTGTTTCCGCTATTCTGTAATGGGTGTTTCAACAAGTAAAAAAGATGTTGTGATGAGTATCAAACCCGAGCTTAAACTATTTCTCTTTGATTTTGATCTGAAGCTTCAGTATGGGATTTAAAAGACATTGTCTTCTGGGGGCATGAAACTTGAGCCAAGAGCTTTGGGTGGGGCTTTTCCTGTTCAGGTCAGATTTTCTTGTGGCTGACTTCTCTTGATAATTTGTGTTTTTCTTCATCTTTCTAGCCACATGTGTGCTGATGAATTTTTAATTTTCAGGTGCGGCTCACAGTTGAGAAGGATTGTTTTTCACTATCCGAGGCTGTTTTAAGAAGGCAATCAAGGAAATTTATAATGAAATGAACAAATTCAAAACAGAACTTACTGTTAGACAAGTAAGATTTACTCGTTTCTTCAGTAGTTTGGGGTCATTGTTTCTGATAGTATTTTTAGCATTCATAATGTTCCAATTTTCCCCATCAGGTTAGGAAGCTCACGGAACTTTTCCGACCAGCTGGGGTCCTCTCAAATGCACACTCTGTCCACTCTCCACAAGTTGCTAGAGTTTATGATCAAACACAGGAAATTCATGAAAGAGGAAGAGAAGTTTGTCCCTATTCTCACAACGAAACACTCCCTAGGGATCCTTATTCCAGTGGTGATTTTATTAGTTATCCCTTGCTGTCTCATGAAAGAGATCAGCGTATTGCACACAGGGATGTGACTTCTATACTGAAAGGGAGTATCGAGCTTATGGTCTTCAGGGAGACATAAAAAATTTAACTCCCCCATCCCAATTTACGCCTGCTTTAGAGATGTACCAGAAAGAATATGAAAGAGAGCACCTTCTAAGACAGTCAGACTATCCATACAGGGATGCCGTCCCTGCGCAGAGAGAAACTCTTCGTGTTGACCCTCTCTACATTTATGAGAAAAGAGTATCAGGCTTAGGTCTTGGTGCTAGACGAGAATTGCCTGCCACCCGCAGTTCCCGTAGCAACTGTGACATCTGCTACTGCTTTAGGCTCCTATGCAAATGATCTGTATTACACCTATCGTTATGGTGCTTTATCAGGGGACCCATATTTACCATCTGTGAGGAGAGAGGAAGTCCCTTCCGGTTCTTATTCTGTTGGCGGAACGTTTCCAGGAGAGACTGCACATTTACGTAGGATAGAGAATGATCAAGGAGCGGATAGGTTATACTCCAGTCTCCACATATGTTGCTGATGCCCTACTGCGTTATAACCAGACAGAGAATCGTCAGGTTGCCCAGCTTGAAGCTGTATCTGTGCCAGTTTCATCTCGGTACTCTTTTGCAGGTCCATCATTCTCGTTCCACTGACTAAATTTGCATCTTTAATCCCTTTTCCCCTTCTTCCTAAAAGCCTCTTTAAGTTCTTCTCTCACTTTCCTTTTGTTATAAATGATATTCAGATATCAGAATTAGTTGATTACCCCATGATGGTATTTAGGCTCCGTAATTTATTGGCAGTATGTTATATCTTTGTTAGTTGTCACCAAGTGCCTTGCAAATGTAGCGAATGGCAGGCAAACTCATATTGCATACTGTGGCACTAAACTCTAGGCTAATAAATAGGCACTTGGGTTTCTGCTTGTGGGCTGGCGACATGCGTAGGTACATTTTTATCAAAATGGTAGTGAAGATAATCACAAGGAAGCAAGAGCAGACAAGGAAGCAGGAGCAGATCACGATGCAGAGGAGCTTGATCTGAGTAAGAAAGACTGAACTGCATAAACGACATCAGCTTGATTTTGAGTGCTATGTAGAAACAGCAAGTAGCTTAGTCTTCTATTTTAATTGCATAAGTGTTTGCACGTGGGAGAGTTAGTTTCTATGTACATACACGTGAGAGAGTTAGTTAAGTAAGGTTGTTAGTGTTAGTTATTTGATTAGAGAAGCTTTCAGGCTTGGTTCGATCTGTATATATATTTGTAATCTCATTTTTATGAATTAATGAAAAAATACAGAAGTTCATTCACTCTCTGATATGGTATCAGAGCAAATTCCCAAATTTTTTTAGGGTTTTGCATTTTTTCTTCAATTTTCTCGAGAAAACACTCTGTTTCTGAGAAATTTTTTGTTTTCTTCTTAAAGATTCTTCTTTCCTTAAAGAGAATTCTTGTTTCTTTATCAACAATGGCTTCCGCTGCCGCAACCACAACTGCAACTGGTTCCGCTAATGGTTCTGTACCTGGAAATCCTGGAAATCCATCTTCTTCTTCTCAAGATTCACCAATGGACGATCCCCTGTTCTTGCATCATGCTGAGAATCCAAGCTTAATGCTGGTTACACAGCCTTTAATCGGTGGAGAAAACTACTCAGCTTGGGCTCGAGCCGTGAGGAAGGCTTTGCTTACCAAGAACAAACTGGGATTTATTGATGGGACTCTTACTCTCTCATCGCCATTGATTTCTACTCCATCTTCTGTGCAAGCGTGGATTAGATGTGACAACATGGTTGGAACCTGGTTGACCAATTCAGTTTCTTCGAAGCTTCAAGCAAGCATTATATACGAAGATACTGCTCTGGAAATATGGAATGACTTGAAGAATCGTTTTGCACAAACCAATGGACCAAGAGTATTCAATCTCCAAAAGGAAATTGCAGAGTTACACCAAGGTGAGATGAGCATCACTGATTTCTTTACCCAGTTAAAGGTCTTTTGGGATCAGTTACAAAATCTTAGTCCATTTCCCACTTGCACCTGTGGAAAGTGTATGTGCAACATCAACAAACGGCTTAATGATCTGCAAGGTCGAGAGTCTGTGATGAAATTCCTAATGGGAGTGAACGAGTCTTTTTCTCAAGTTAGGTCTCAGGTGTTGCTCATGGATCCTATTCCATCCCTCAGCAAGGTTTACTCTTTGATGATTCAAGAAGAAACCCAAAGGTCAATCCCAAATACATCTGTTGTTAAAGTAGACTCTACTGCTTTGGCTGTTAAGGTGTCCACTGATCAAGTCAATTCTGTTACCAATCTTGTTAATTCTGGTGGGAAGAGCAAGGATAGGCCAGTTTGTACCCACTGTGGCAAGACTGGTCATACCATGGATAAATGTTACAAATTGCACGGGTTTCCTCCAGGTTTTAAGTTCAAGAATAAGCATGCTATGGCACATCAAGTCTCCTCAGGTTCAAGTTCAGAATTTGCTTCTCCAATGCATCAATTTTCTGCCTTCACACCTGAGCAGTGCCAACAGCTTTTAGCTTTGTTCAGTGCATCCAACTCTTCCCTTGCAACACCATCTCACGCATTGGATAGCTCAATGGCCAATGCAACATTCTCTTCCACTTCTGCCAATGTGGCAATGGCAGGTATGGATTTTTCCCATAGTGTTTTTGCTGCACAAGTGGTCAATAGGAGAGCTTATGGTGGTAATACTTGGGTATTGGACACTGGTGCTACTGATCACTTTGTATGTTCAGTAGATTTGTTAACTTCAATTACAGCTATTAGGCAGTCTTTGGTTCAATTACCTAATGGGGAATCAGCTCAAGTAACTCACATTGGGACTGTTACTCTTTCTTCTTCCCTAATTCTTAAAAATGTCCTCTGTGTTCCATCTTTTTCTTTTAATCTTTTGTCTATTAGTTCTTTAACTCATTCACAGCCATATTGTTGTATTTTTCTCTCTGCTTATTGCTTCATTCAGGACCTTACTCTTTGGAAAACGATTGGGGTAGGCAAGGCACATGATGGATTATACTTGTTGCAGTCAAACAGCCTTCAACAATCATCCAATTCTTCATTTACTACCTTCTTATCTGCTCACAAACTTGCTGATGCTTTTAGTCATTTCACTGCTGTTACCTCTACACCAGTTTCTTCTCAAACTTCATCTATTTGGCATGACAGGTTGGGGCATCCTTCTGATGACAAACTCAATAGTCTATGTCATGTAATTCCTTCTTTGAAATCTTCTTGTAATAAAGGTTGTCAAATCTGTCCTATGGCAAAACTTAAGAGATTGCCTTTTCCTTTTCATAATAATATGAGTTCTTGTGCTTTTGACTTGATTCATATGGATGTATGGGGTCCTTACTCAATTCCTACTTTAGATGGCTTCAAATATTTTTTAACTATTGTGGATGATGCTACACGGGCCACATGGTTATTTTTAATGAAGTCTAAATCTGAAGTTAGACAGCTTTTCTCTTCTTTTTACACTATGGTTCATACTCAATTTGGCCTTAAGATCAAAGCTATTAGAACTGATAATGCCAAGGAGTTTAACATGCCTGATTTCTTCAATTCTCATGGCATTGTACATCAAACCAGCTGTGTTTACACTCCACAACAGAATTCTGTTGTGGAGAGGAAACATCAGCACATTCTTTGCATAGCTAGAGCCTTGCAAATTCAATCTCAACTCCCTCTTCAGTTTTGGGGTGATTGTGTGTTGCATGCTACCTATCTCATCAATAGGCTTCCCTCTCCTTTGTTACATGATAAAACCCCATTTGAACTTCTTTTTCACAAAATTCCAGACTATTCTAATCTCAAAATTTTTGGTTGCCTATGTTTTGCATCCACCATTTCTCAAACCAGATCCAAGTTTTCTCCAATGGCAAGGAAGTGTGTCTTTCTTGGTTTCCCTTTCAATGTCAAAGGATACAAAGTTTTTGATCTTGACTCTCACACGGTTTTTATTTCTAGAGATGTCACTTTTCATGAAAATGTGTTTCCTTTTGTTTCCAATTCAAATAATTCTGCCCAGCAGTCATGTTCCATTCCTGTGTCCTGTGTTCCAGCTGTTAATCCTTTCTTTGATCCTGTGTTTCCATCTAAATCTCCTTCTGCTGTATCTCATGATTCAATCACTCATATTCATCATTCTATTGATGATGACCTGCTTGATGAGGTTCCAGTTGAGCCTCCTGATCCTATACTTGATCCTATTCCCCTTAGAAAGTCTTCTAGAGCTGTCAAACAGCCTTCCTACTTACAAGCTTACCACTGCAATCAAGTCTCTTCTGTCATTGCTGCCTCTTCTTCCCAATCAGGTACTTCTCATCCTCTCTCTTCTCATCTTTCTTATCAACACCTCTCTCCTTCTTACAAATCTTTCTGCTGTTCCATTTCTTCCCTTGTTGAGCCTACTCATTATTTTCAAGCTGCTTCTGACCCCAAATGGCAAGAGGCCATGACTGCTGAAATAGCTGCCCTTGAAGCAAATCAAACATGGACTTTAACCCCTTTGCCTGCTGGTAAGAAGCCCATAGGTTGTAAATGGGTGTATAAAATCAAATACAAGGCAGATGGTTCAGTTGAAAGATACAAGGCAAGGCTGGTTGCTAAGGGTTTTACACAGAAAGAGGGTGTGGATTATTTTGAGACCTTTTCCCCTGTGGCCAAGATGGTTTCTGTCAAAGTCCTCCTTGCTGTGGCTGCCATTAAGGGCTGGTTTCTTGATCAGTTGGATGTGAACAATGCATTCTTGCATGGTGACTTGGATGAAGAGGTCTATATGGCTCTTCCACAAGGGTTTCATAGCCAGGGGGAGGTAGTTTGTAAGCTGAATAAGTCTTTGTATGGGCTTAAACAAGCATCTAGGCAATGGTTTGCCAAGTTTTCTGGCACTTTGCTTCAGCTTGGCTTTATTCAGTCCAAAGCTGACTATTATTTGTTTACTAGGAGGGAAGGTGATGTTTTCATGATGCTTTTGGTGTATGTGGATGATGTCTTAGTAGCTTGCAATGATAAGATTGCAATAGACAAGTTCAAGGTTCTGCTGGATGACAAGTTCAAGGTTCTGCTGGATGACAAGTTCAAGCTCAAAGACTTAGGTGACTTAAAGTATTTTCTTGGATTGGAGGTTGCCAGGTCAGCCAAGGGAATTGCCCTTTGTCAAAGAAAATACACTCTTGAGGTGCTTAATGATGTTGGTATGTTGGGATGTAAACCAGCTAAAACTCCTATGGAACAAAGCCTCAAGTTAAGTCAGTTGGAGGGAGAAGAACTCAAAGATCCCAGCACCTACAGAAGGTTAATTGGGAGGTTATTGTATCTGACCATCACAAGGCCAGATATCACTTTTGCTGTCCATAAACTTAGCCAATACATGTCAAGACCAAGAAAGCCACATCTAGATGCAGCCTATAGAATTTTACAATATTTGAAGAATGAACCGGGGAAGGGTCTTCTATTCTCTTCCAAGACAGATTTACATTTAAAAGGTTTTGCAGATGCTGATTGGGCTTCATGCTGTGATACAAGGAAGTCAGTAACAGGTTACAGCATTTTCATTGGAGATTCTTTGGTGTCTTGGAAATCAAAGAAGCAGTCCACAGTCTCCAGGTCTTCGGCAGAGGCTGAATATAGAGCTATGGCAGTTGCAACATGTGAACTTGTATGGATTTTATACTTTCTAAAGGATATTGGAATTAAACATGACAAAGAGGCATTATTATTCTGTGATAGTCAGGCAGCTTTGCACATTGGTTCCAATCCCCTTTTTCATGAAAGGACCAAGCACATTGAAATAGACTGTCATGTTGTCAGGGATAAAGTCTTGGAAGGTGTTATCAAGCTTAATCATGTGAGATCTCATTGCCAATTGGCAGACATGCTTACCAAAGCTTTGGGATACAATCAGTTCTCTAATCTTGTTGACAAGTTGGGAATGATGAACATACACACACCAGCTGCTCTTGAGGGGGAGTATCAGAATGGTAGTGAAGATAATCACAAGGAAGCAAGAGCAGACAAGGAAGCAAGAGCAGAGCACGATGCAGAGGAGCTTGATCTGAGTAAGAAAGACTGAACTGCATAAACGACATCAGCTTGATTTTGAGTGCTATGTAGAAACAGCAAGTAGCTTAGTCTTCTATTTTAATTGCATAAGTGTTTGCACGTGGGAGAGTTAGTTTCTATGTACATACACGTGAGAGAGTTAGTTAAGTAAGGTTGTTAGTGTTAGTTATTTGATTAGAGAAGCTTTCAGGCTTGGTTCGATCTGTATATATATTTGTAATCTCATTTTTATGAATTAATGAAAAAATACAGAAGTTCATTCACTCTCTGATAATTTTTCACTAGCATTTTGTATGGATGATAGATTTCGGCTTAAGATCCTATGCAAGCTGAGTTTAAGCCCACATGATGTTGTCTTAATCAAAATTCTATGTTGGTATATAACTATTGCTGCCATATAAATTTACAAATATCATAACTATTGCTGCTTTATAAATTTACAAATGAGGGGCGGGGATTAGGAAAAAAAAAAGATTTGAGGAAATTCTTTTGGTTTTTCTTCTTATCACAATATTGCTTTTATGTCTTCGTTTTTGAAACTTCGCTTTTGAAAAAAAAAAATATATATATATATATATTGCTTTTATTTTTAGCAAAAAAAATATTGATATATAAAGTAGTAGACGACTATCTGACTATAAGTCAATTGGTCTTTAAATTGTTAAAGTAACTTCGAGATGGTCGGATACAATTGGGCCAGCAATTCTATACTCTAAATCTAGGCCAAAATGGGCTTTTACCCATTTCTCACAAACTTTCCAGCAAAATACCTCATGTTTGAAACTAATTAGGAAAATGACCTTATTTTGAAACTCGATTTTCTAAAAATCGAATTTCAAATATAAAACTCGATTTTTGGAACATCAAGTTATAGTGAACGTGGATTTTTTTTGGAACTCAAGTTCCATGAACTCGAGTTCCATGTAAAGTACTCGAGTTCATGGAACTCAATCGAGTTCCACTTGAATTTTTTCAAAGGTTGACTAACACTACAAAAAGATTTTCCTTATTTCAAGCCACTCTTTCTAAGGGTTAATAAAAAGTGTTGAAACAAACACTAACAAATTAGCTCATGCCTTTTCTTTTTTCTTTTTTCTTTTTTCAGGTAGCTTTATTTCAAAAGTCACTAATAACCCTCCAAATAAATTAATGTAATCTTTCTTATAATTTATATATATGTATGTATGTATGAGTTGGATTCAAGTTACACCTGGTGTAACTTTAAGTAATGTTACACCAATCAATATTTTTTAATTAGATGCGAATTTTGAGAAATCCACCGTTGGATTACATTATCTTCATATATTCTCCATGCTTGCAAAATTTTAAGGTGATTAAAGATTAATAGTTATGTCATCAGTCAACTATTTAAATTCAAATTTTGTAATTTAAAATAATGCATAAAAGATGAGTTTATGGATTAAATGGTAAATAACATCCAATTGATATGAAATTAGCATGAATATTAAGAACATACGGAACATGTAATTCAACGGTGGGATTTTCAAAATATGAATTTTATAACAAGTTATTGGGTGGTGTACCATTACTTAAAGTTATCCTAGGTGTAACTTTAACTCAATTTTATATATATATATATATATATATATATATTAAAGAAAGGTGGGTTAATGGGCCAATTTTAGCTAGTGGAAGGGGGAGGTACTACCCATGTGGTTCTTCTATTATCATTTTATTCACCCAAAAATTGGAAATTGAAATTTTCCCATTATTATTTTTTCTTTTTAATATTGAGAATTAATTGATTAATATCTCAACTTAATTAGCCAAAAAAAAAAAAACTAATATCAACAACCTTTGCCCCAAACTCCAAGTCTATTCTTAGTTGTCACCATTATAGTCAAAGGTTAACTGACCAGTCCTTATAATTTGGTTTGAATTGTCTAATTTGTGAAGGAAATTTACAAATTTGGTATTAGAATTTTGTTGTATTAAAAATCTATAGAATGACTTCCATTACTATTTTTTCACCAAAAAATTTAGAACTTTCAATTTTCTCGTTAGTCTTTCCTTTTCTTTTTTTATTGAAACTAATTAATATCTTTACAAGACAAAAAGATAAAAGAAAAAAGAAAAAGATAATATTAATGCACTTTGCCCCTAACCCCAAGTCTGTTCCTACTTCCTAGTTGTTACCATTACAATTGAAGGTTGACTGACTAGTATCTTGAGTCTTCCTATAATTTTGTTTGAATTGTCTAATTTTATGGAAATTTACGATTTTGGTATCAAAATTTTTTAGTGGCAAGAGTCTATAGAAAAACTCTTCTATTACCGGCTTTTTCACCCAAAAAAAAAATTGAACTTTCAGATATCCCATTAGTTTTTCCTTTTTCTAATATTGGAAAATGATTAATATCCTTACTTACTTAAAAAGAAAAAGGCTATTATCAATTCCCTTTGCCCCCAACCCTAAGTCTGTTCTTAGTTGGCACCATTATGGTTAGATTGACGTCCACGATGGTTCATTCTATCGACATTGACCCAATGGTAGAATTTTATTTTGTTGACAGCTCCACTCATCTATCAATTATTTTAATTTAGCCTCAAGATACTTTGCCCCTAACCCAGTGTCTGTTCCTACTTCCTAGTTGTTACCATTACAATCGAAGGTTGACTAACTAGTATCTTGAGTCTTCCTATAATTTTGTTTGAATTGTCTAATTTTATGGAAATTTACGATTTTGGTATCAAAATTTTTTAGCGGCAAGAGTCTATAGAAAAACTCTTCTATTACCGCCTTTTTCCCCCCAAAAAAAAAAAAAAATTGAACTTTCAGATATCCCATTAGTTTTTCCTTTTTCTAATATTGGAAAATTATTAATATCCTTACTTAGTTAAAAAGAAAAAGGCTATTATCAATTCCCTTTGCCCCCAACCCTAAGTTTGTTCTTAGTTGGCACCATTATGGTTAAATTGACATCCACGACAGTTCATTCTATCGACATTGACCCAATGGTAGAATTTTATTTTGTTGGCAGCTCCACTCACCTATCAGTTATTTTAATTTAGCCTCTAGGTCGCCCTATCCGAGATCTGACTACAAACCCACAACTCATTTAATCTCATACTTAATCAGTTTGTTGGTTGGCTCTAATACCAAATGATACAAATCTATGGATAGAACTCATCCTTAAAAACTGGCTTGTAAGGAAAGGGTGCCCAAAAGCTTATATATACATGATTAAGCTTACTCTTACTCCATATAGAACACTAGGATCATAATAGTTTCTCATGTCCCTAAAATTTGGCTTAAATGATTTAATTGTGAAGGAAATTTACAAAATTTGGTATCAAAACTTCGAAGTGGAAAAAAAATCTATTGAATAAATCTTGGGAAAAGAGAAAAGAAAATAAAAAAGTTATTATGCTGCAATTTTTCTTTTCATATGTTGACTTGGCCACCATTTCAATCCAATTGTCATATTTGGCCTTGATTCCAAAAGTATGAGAATTGAGAGGTTAGGTCGTCTAGTTCAATTTTTGATGAAGCCAAGGTCCGCATAGACCTCTCATATGAATTTCCACATGAATGGGGTAGAAGGTGAGGTCGAGAATTTAAGTGTTCATTTGGTATTGTAAGAAGTAGATTTTAATTGTAGAGTTTTTGTGATATATACTCTTAACTAAGAAGTTATATAGCGTTTTGAGTGTTTGGTAAAATTACAAATTATGAATAATGCTAGAGATATAAATATTTTTACAAAAAATTTATAAACGGCTGATGTGGTGAGTAGTTATTGATAAATAAAAATGTGATGTTAATGGTAGATGAAAACCAATTAAAAGCTGGCCACATCAACAATTTGAAAAAATGTTTTAAAATAGTTTGTGACTATAACATTACTCTTTTATTATACACTCATTGACATTGTACATATATGTCCTTAGTAAACAATAAAATTTTATAAAAAATCATGCTTAAAAACATGATTTCAAAAGGTATGTAAGCCGTGTGTACGTGACACAAATGTATATAATTTCTGTATAGATGTAGATCTCAAATTCTCAACCCACCTAAAAAAATACTTAAGACTTTTCGGATGGCTATAACACTCATAAAATCATTGGTGTAAGAACAATGGCAAAGGGAAAAGGAGACCTTAATTACATATATATAGTTGGTTCTGTTCAGTCTAAATGTCTAATGTTTATGGGCTTGCTTTTTTGAGTGAAGAAAACGAGGAGCAAGCGTCCCAAATTTGAATTGTATATGCGGGGAAGAGTCATTGACTATATATATGAATTGTTACGTGCCTTACGTGCATGCGTTGCGAATGCACAGCGGCAGCCTAAGGCTATTTCTTGTATACGCAGGGAAAAGTCATTGACTATATGAATATTTGTAGGTTTGGCTCGAATCCACAATTTCCCAAAAGTGATTATTTTTTAAAATCTATTAATTTTAAGGGAAAAGTTAACTAATATTCTAAAAACATTTATTTATGAAATATTTTTAGAAATATTAATGAAAAAAGATAAAAAGAAATTAATTTTATTTGACATTTTTCTATATTTCTTTTAATAATAATATCAAAACTTTTTAAAAACAATTCATTAATAAATACCTTATTTTAATGGTTTGGAAACTGGAAAGTTTGGTTAACTCAACGGTTCTGGATAGTACAATGCATAAAGGTTTGGTTTTGGTGGCATGGAGCTTAATTTGTTGACTGAAGATGCACTTAATTAAAGGCCTCATATATATATATACACACAGAAATTTAGTGGCGACACATACAATACAAGAGTCTATCTTAGCTTTCTAGCCATATTGGTGCGTTCTCTTTTATTGATAAGGTACTACTTGAATTTATGACGTCAATTTTATTCTCATACTAACACAATGAAGCTTTCTTTTTAATGTAGTTGAAAAGATCTAAATCATCATTGGATGTCAAAAAAGATTATCAGTTGGAGCCGGGACTTAAAGTTAGGGAGGCGGCTTTGTTGTTAGTTGCGTGCAAGGATTTCGGCCTCCAACTTTGCTGTATAGACGCTGAGGGTTTTTTTTTTTTTTTTTTTTTTTTTTTTTTTTGGTCTTTGATGTGTGTGTTTGTTGCTAGGTAAGGACAAAATTACTTTGTTTGAAATTTTTTAAAAGGCCGGATTGTTTGTTTGTTTTCGGTAAACTTTGTTGGTTTGGCTTAATATTTTTTAGTTTTGCTTTTGGTATTTTTTTGTTGTTATGCTAAATTTTTTGGGCTTGTATATTTTATTTTAGATTTTAAATCCATAAATTTTTTATTGCCTTTAAAAGGAAGAAAATGTTAAAGATACAAATTTTTTATAAATTAATAATGTGCTGAATAGTTATTAGTAAATAAAAAAATGATATAAGTAGTGGACCAAAATACGAACTAATTAATAAGAATTTGTTATCTTAACAGTTTAAAAAAATATTATAAAAAAGTTGTGGCTATAGTATTACTCTTAAAAGAATCAATGATATTGTTAAGGATACAAAGTATAATTTTATAAAACAAAATTGCTAAAATTAATAATAATAATAATAATTGTGGGGCCAAGAAATCCTACGACCCAGCCCACTTCGTTCCTGGGCCGAAGGCCCAAGCCAAGGAGGCACCTGAAATTCGAGGAGGAAAAGAAGAAGCCTAGGCGCAAACAGAACGGGCAGAGGACGACCCCATCATCGGGCGTCCGAGAACTTGAGAAACAGGCCCGTAACGAGCAGTCACCTCCACATTAAATGTACCTGACAACCGCCCTGGCCGCATTAATGAGGAGAGGACTTCACACTAGCGTCGCCTTGGTTGCCGCGACTCTCAAAGAGACTGAGAAGGCGGCTGATGGGACAAGCACCTGAGCAAATGTCCTGATCGCTCAACAAGTGTAGGGCTAGGATTAGTTGGGTAAGGGATATATAATGTAAGGGAATCCCTCAGAAAAGGGGGGCCTCTGGAAAAAAGGGGAGAAGGAAAAGATGGAGGCCAAAGGGGAGAAAAGCCTCCTCGGCCACGGTCCGAGGAGCATCCCCCAATTGTAAATTGCTCTAAGCCATTTATTAAATAAAAAGAGAACGGAGCCCACGCCCCGTGAACGCCGGCCGGCGCCTAGACCTTCGATCCACTCTCTACAAATTCATTGTTCGGGGTTCGTTGGGCCCTTGACCCAGATCAGTTGGGCCCGGGGCACCAAAAATGCGGTCCCTACAATTGGCGCCGTCTGTGGGAAGGATTAGTGCGCCAGCCGGCGCAACGGGCAACTGTTCTAAACAGATATTCTACAAGAGATCGGTGGTGGTGCAAAAAAAAAAAAAAAGAGAAGAAACTGCCAAAGAAACATTGCAGAAAGATAAAGGCTTGAGACAGAAGATTCAATAACAAAAAGAAAAACTTGATATTATTTCATAAAAGGAAAATCTACAAATTACAATCAGAGGCTCAGACAGGCTTGTTTTACAACTGTTCCTACCAGCTAGTCCTACAATCAGAGGCCCAGGCGGACCCGTCCTAAAACTAGCTAGAGGGAAGTGTTAACCCGTGCCCTTACTGGCATCAAGAGAATGGGCGAGCTTGACAGTAAGCGGACGGAAGGGGGGTGAGGCTAGCTTGTTCCAAGGTCACCCACAGCTCCTTTCTCGGAGCGGCTGAGCTTGAACAAAGCGAGGAGCAGATGCAGGGGCTCCGGGACGCCCTCCCCCATGATGTTCCCTTGATTTTCTCCAACCCCCACGAGCGACGGCCATTGGAGACGGCAACACTCGGGCACCGCCCATGATGTGAGTTCGCATGTCTCCTCCGTCGGGGGTGCGCTCCAAGGAGGGACGTTAGGTACTTCAACGACATCCCTCCGGGCCACCGTGCATGGCGCCATCGGTGTCACGCCTAGACTCTGCTGCACCGGAAGCCCAGTCGGGGCTGCGGCCACAATGGCTTTTGGCACAGATGTCCTCACACCCGTCCAAAGCCGCCCCATATCTCCTAACTCCGGTCACAATTCCGGCGGGGTTATTAAAGGGGCATGGGGAGCTGAAAGGTGGTGCTCTTTCTGTTTGTGTTGAGAGGCTCATGGAGTATGAGGAAACCATCCCCCCAGAAGGCCTTATATAGAGGAGGAGGGTTGGTGAGAATTAATTCACGCAGAATTCGAAAAGGGAGTTACCGAAGCGTTGGGTAATAATGAAGCCATCAAATCCCAAGGGGGCCGCAGGCCATTGGCCTTCTGTCAATTCACGAGGCCATTAATGAGGGCGCGTCTCGTGCACCGAAGCGTCAGGCGCGGAACACGAACAGCCAAGAGACGCTTCGTGTAAGATGAAAGATGGGGCTCGAGCTGGAGGCGAGATCAACGCCACGCGTAAGATCATCACCCAACTGAAGGAGGAATCGTCCCCAGTAAAACAGTCCGAGGGCAAACCCCTACTCACGGAGAAATGAAAGTATTAGACAGAACCAAGGCTCTGCATAGCCCTCGGACTCAGGCCTATGGGGAAACTAACTACTTCAGAAGGACAAGTGTTAGACAGAACCAAGGCTCTGCATGGTCCTCGGACTCAGGCCTATGGGGAAACTAACTACTTCAGAAGGACAAGTGTTAGACAGAACCAAGGCTCTGCATAGTCCTCGGACTCAGGCCTATGGGGAAACTAACTACTTCAGAAGGACAAGTATTAGACAGAACCAAGGCTCTGCATAGTCCTCAGACTCAGGCCTATGGGGGAACTAACTACTTCAGAAGGACAAGTGTTAGACAGAACCAAGGCTCTGCATAGTCCTCGGACTTAGGCCTATGAAGGACAAGTATTAGACAGAACCAAGGCTCTGCATAGTCCTCGGACTCAGGCCTATGGGGAAACTAACTACTTCAGAAGGACAAGTGTTAGACAGAACCAAGGCTCTGCATAGTCCTCGGACTCAGGCCTATGGGGAAACTAACTACTTCAGAAGGACAAGTGTTAGACAGAACCAAGGCTCTGCATAGTCCTCGGACTCAGGCCTATGGGGAAACTAACTACTTCAGAAGGACAGGTGTTAGACAGAACCAAGGCTCTGTATGGTCATTGGACTCAGGCTCGCGGGGAAACTAACCACCTCAGATGATCCTAAGCGTTAGACAGAACCAAGGCTCTGTATGGTCATTGGACTCAGGCTCGCGGGGAAACTAACCACCTCAGATGATCCTAAGCGTTAGACAGAACCAAGACTTTGTATGGTCATTGGACTCAGGCTCACGGGGAAACTAGCCACCTCAGATGATCCTAAGTGTTAGACAGAACCAAGGCACTGCATGGTCCCAAGACTCAGGCCTATGGGGAAACTAACTCCTTCAGAGGATTCTAGGTGTTAGACAGAACCAAAAGCACTGCATGGTCCCAAGACTCAGACCTATGGGGAAACTAACTCCTTCAGAGGATTCTAAGTGTTAGACAGAACCAAAAGCACTGCATGGTCTTCGGACTCAAGCCTACGGAGAGCTAACCACTTAGCAACTGTACCTAGGTCTTGCATGGTCTTCGGACTCAAGCCTACGGGGAGCTAACCACTTAGCAACTGTACCTAGGTCTTGCATGGTCTTCGGACTCAAGCCTACGGGGAGCTAACAACTTAGCAACTGTACCTAGGTCTTGCATGGTCTTCGGACTCAAGCCTACGGGGAGCTAACAACTTAGCAACTGTACCTAGGTCTTGCATGGTCTTCGGACTCAAGCCTACGGGGAGCTAACCACTTAGCAACTGTACCTAGGTCTTGCGTGGTCTTCGGACTCAAGCCTACGGGGAGCTAACCACTTAGCAACTGTACCTAGGTCTTGCGTGGTCTTCGGACTCAAGCCTACGGGGAGCTAACAACTTAGCAACTATACCTAGGTCTTGCATGGTCCTCGGACTCAAGCCTATGGGGAGCTAACCGCCTATACTGAAGGTAGCAAATGTACCTAGGTCTTGCATAGTCCTCGGACTCAAGCCTATGGGGAGCTAACCGCCT
This sequence comes from Quercus aquifolioides, assembly GCA_019022515.1. Classification (NCBI taxonomy): domain Eukaryota; kingdom Viridiplantae; phylum Streptophyta; class Magnoliopsida; order Fagales; family Fagaceae; genus Quercus; species Quercus aquifolioides. The sequence continues at coordinate 46,478,599 of CM032331.1, read as the reverse complement.
ATACTGAAGGTAGCAAATGTACCTAGGTCTTGCATGGTCCCCGGACTCAAGCCTATGGGGAGCTAACCACTCATACTGAAGGTAGCAACAAGACCAAGGCTCTGCATGGTCCTCGGACTCAGGCCTATGTGGAAATTAACTACATTGAAGAAATCCCAAGTGTCTACTTAAAGAAATTCTATCTGGCCCTTAGGAAACGAAAGGTGCATCAGAGCATACATGCCCTCTCATTATAATAGTTGACGCCGCTATTGGCCGAGATACAACCAAAGTCAAAATCACACAAGTAAAGAAAAGGCGAATGGCGTGCAAGTAGGCCAACAGGCACAACAAACAAAAAATAAAATAAAATAAAACGCGTATTTCATTAAGTCCATAAAGATTACATGGTGAACACCACATTACAATCTAAAAGAAAAAGATGCAAAAGACAAGCGAGGCGACAGGTTCGAGGGGCCTGTCCTACCCACTTATTTTCCTCCCTCAGCAAGGGGCTGGACCATGGCAGCTCCAAGGCCTTCCGATCCTTGGCCAGGAGGGACAACCTGTGAAGGCGTGGCAGGAACGGCTGCCTCCTCAGCGGCGGGAACCTCAGCCTCAGAGGTGGACTTAGCAACCCCTTGGGGCGCCTCCTCAACGGGGCCCTTACCTGATTCTGCTACCTTGGGAAGGTCACTTCTTTGGGCGGGCTCGCCCGAGGGTTCAGCGATTGAGGTGTCCCCACCCGCAGCAGTGCTGGCTTCCTCCGCGGCCTCTCCGGCCTCAGCGCTACCTGGAGTTGCCTCACGGATGGCAGAAGGGTAGTACACGCTTTCCTCCTTCCACAAATCAGACGAGGCCTCAACCCCGGCCTGTCTGAGAGCCTCCCTCCAAACCTCAGCAGAGTAGCGCCTGCACAACCCAGGGACTTGATCTTTAAAGGATGCTTCTGTCTCTGCCATCCCAGCAGCATAAGCCTCCTCCTCGGCTTCCTGCTTAGCGGCCAGGGCGTCTTCTTTGCCTTGGACAGCCTCAAACTTGGCCCTAACGGCCTCGTCTCTGGCCTCTTCTGCCACCCTCTTGGCTTCTTCTGCAGCAGCCACCTTCTTTGGCAGATCATCAAGCAGCTCCTTTGCCTTTTTCAGCTGCTCTTCCGCCTCGCCCAGGCGCTTTAAATGATCTTCGGCCTGCTTCTGGAAGCCGGCGAGGCCTGACAGGGCGGTATCCCGAGCACTGGTCATCGCACTCAGCTCCTCCCGGGCCTTGGCAAGATCAGCCTTAGAGTTTTTAAGGACCTGTGTGGCCTCCAGGAGTTTCACACGCTCCACGTCCATGGCCTTCCCCCGGTCATGGGCCACGTCCTCCAACCTGTAAGTGGCCTGAATGGCCTGCCCGACAAGACGAGCACACGATTAGCCAAGCTCAGAAAAGGGAGTGAAAGAACTAAAACTGGGAAAGTCATAAGTGTTGAGGCATTTACCATTCCCAAGTACCTCTTGAGGCATAGGAAGACCTCTCGGCTCCTCATAGTCCCCAGCTCCGCCATGTCAGCTGGGAGTAACAGACACCTTTCCAGCGCGTCGGCCACGTACGCGCCTTCACCCTCTCTGAAATCCCTGAGGGAGGAGTCTTCCCTCAGCGGCTCCCCATGGAGCGTTAGGGAAGGAAGCCAGGCCTGCGGCTCGGGCTGGGCGTCAGCCTGCTTTTCCTGGCCTCGGGAGCCTATCTTCAGTTGTTTGGGTTGCCGCCGAGTATCATCCCCCTCCCGTGGAGACCCGGACCTCTCCTCAGCTGACCTTTTGCCCTTATCCTTCTTCTGCTTGGGATCAGAGGGATCATGCCTAGAAGGACGGAGAGGGAGGAAGCCTCGACTGGGTAGAGGCCGACCTGCCCTGAGCAGAACGGGTTTTAGGAGGGGGAAGCTCTGGCTTTGATTTCCCTGGCTGGCCCTCAATCAGTTCCGACAGGCTAGGTTGGGGCCTCTTCTTGTAACCCATTTCGTGCCGAGAAGAGGACTTGGACACTGAGAAGTCCGCTTCAGTCAGACAAGGGTCACCCAAATCTCCGGGAGGGTCCTCGGACTATTGGACTTGTTCGAACACGTCAAACTCGTCCTCGGCAGGGCCAAAGTCAGCAACCTCCTCTTCCCTCTCTAAGCCTACTTCGGCGGGCTCCGAGAGTCTAAGGGAGAAGGAGGAGGGACCCGCAGGTGTTACGCCTTTTGATGTAGAGGGCACCTCGGGGAACCGAAACCCGTCCTCGGTCACGGTTATTTTCCGAAGCCGAGGATCCTTTGCTCTGATCACGTACTTCGGCGCCGCAAATGACTTGTGAGCCGGGTCGTATTTCAAGATCTGGTGAGCGGCCCTAACCTGATTGTCAGCCTCGTTCACGAAAACCTTTGCCCTCAGCGCCTTTTGCAAGTCTTCCCGATTGATCAGGCTGAAGTGACGCGTGAAGGCGTGCGGATCTGCAAGAGGAATCACATTCACATTAGAAACCAAACAGTACAAAAAGAAATGGACGAAGTAAAAGATGGAACTGATTAGGGTCCGAGAACCCTCTCCCCATCTTCCCATTGCCCCACCTGGGGTCCCCTCCGTCGTCGGGCAGTGAAGGCCATCGTGCCACTCTCCGGATACGATGAGGAAGTCCTTGTTCAACCCCTTGCTGGACTCAGGGAGGCACTGAATGAGCCGGACCCTGTCATCCCTGGTCTTCAGATAGTAAGTTTCACCCTTCAAGCACTGGAGGTTATAACACCAGTTGACGTCATGGTGGGTCAACCTCAATCCCATCTTCTCGTTTAGGGCATCCACACAGCCCAGAATCCTAAAGACGTTGATGGCACACTGGGTGGGGGCTAGCCGGAAGTGCGTCAGATAGCCCCTCATCACCGGCCCCATGGGTATTCTCATGCCACCCTCAACGAAGGCAACGATGGGAATCACCACCTCGCCCTCCTGCCTCCGAAGGCGCCACTCGCCCTCCGCACAGTACCTCAAGCCCACGTTGGCAGGTATCTTATAATCGGCGATGAATTCCTCCATCGCCTCCTCAGTGAAGACATACTTCTTAAATATACCCATCCCAAACGATGCCTAAGCAAGCTAAAAGAGAGCAAATGAAAAACAGGAAGTTCAAAGAGAGGGACAGAAATGCGTAGGAGCTCCTCGGACCAACTTTATATGCTGGAGATGTAGACTCTTGTGTGCGAATGAACAGAGGAACCAGCTTTTCAAATGGGCATTTATACCCACCAATCAAGGGGTCGTGCCGGTTTTTTTTTTTTCCATCCCCAACTGCCAGGCGAATCCCCACCATTGGATCATCATCCTCCCGTTGAACGTGGGGGGGCACAGAGCCGCCTGGATTTAATGAAGGGAACGTCACGCCCTTCGAAGCGTCAGTAACGCATATGGGGCAGAGGAAAGGGCTCCGGAACTGACAGGGGATCAGACTTAATGGGACGCGTGGCAGGCCCGAGGACATCAAAATCCCCCTTTCCGCCCGAGGATGCGAATAGCATGATTTTGAGGGGCTATTGTGGGGCCAAGAAATCCTACGACCCAGCCCACTTCGTTCCTGGGCCGAAGGCCCAAGCCAAGGAGGCACCTAAAATTCGAGGAGGAAAAGAAGAAGCCTAGGCGCAAACAGAACGGGCCGAGGACGACCCCATCATCGGGCGTCCGAGAACTTGAGAAACAGGCCCGTAACGAGCAGTCACCTCCACATTAAATGTACCTGACAACCGCCCTGGCCGCATTAATGAGGAGAGGACTTCACACTAGCGTCGCCTTGGTTGCCGCGACTCTCAAAGAGACTGAGAAGGCGGCTGATGGGACAAGCACCTGAGCAAATGTCCTGATCGCTCAACAAGTGTAGGGCTAGGATTAGTTGGGTAAGGGATATATAATGTAAGGGAATCCCTCAGAAAAGGGGGGCCTCTGGAAAAAAGGGGAGAAGGAAAAGATGGAGGCCAAAGGGGAGAAAAGCCTCCTCGGCCACGGTCCGAGGAGCATCCCCCAATTGTAAATTGCTCTAAGCCATTCATTAAATAAAAAAAGAACGGAGCCCACGCCCCGTGAACGCCGGCCGGCGCCTAGACCTTCGATCCACTCTCTACAAATTCATTGTTCGGGGTTCGTTGGGCCCTTGACCCAGATCCGTTGGGCCCGGGGCACCAAAAATGCGGTCCCTACAATAATAATAATAATAATAATATATTTTTTAAAAAAATGGGGGGCCACCGTCAAGTCCAATTAGTCTAGCTCTGTCCCTGGTTGGAGCCCACGATTAATATTTTTGATGCATTTTTTTTTTTTTTAAGAAAACATCTAAAATACCATTCACACCTGACCTAGTAAAAAATGACAGCATTCATATGTCCTTGTGGTGACATTAACTTTTGCTGATTATTAGTATTATTTGGCTCAATGGATAAGTTCAATTCAAAGAAAACCAGGGACAAAGGCGACTCCAGAAATTATCCGTAAATTACACAATATAAGTCAATAGCTCAGATAAAATTGACCTCTCCATCTTATTAGTTCTGTTAAATATATAACTCACAGAAAATGGTCAAGTGATTTGCATGTAACCACTTTACTGTTAAAAAAAAAAAAAAATAGAAATAATACAAGCATAGCATATGATCATTTTTTTATTATATAAATTATAGTTAATGAAATTAAGATGAATGACTCAATTTGGATAATTATACCTCATGGTCAACCAAAAAAAAAAAAAAAAATTTGATAGTATGACATATGGGATCAGTTTACAACTAGCTGATCCAAACTCTAGGGATCTTTTTACTATTTTTTTTTTTTAATATCCAGATATCAATAAATGAGAGATTGGGAGTTCTTAAAAATTTTATAAAATAATATGAGAATAGTATTTATATTTTATATAAGTTGATGGTACGTGGATTGCAATTTAGTGAATTACATACATTAATACACTCTTCATTAATATTATATATACAAAATTAATCAGCTTGCTACTTTTATTGGGCTGTCTAGTTGGTAAAGCATATAATTTCTAGATAATATTAGTAGAAGTGATAAACTATATAATGTGTAGAAAAGTGGAAAAAAATAAATTTACATGGTCGAGCCTACTTTAATTTATTGAAGATTCATAACCAATGCAACAAAAATTGGGACTAAGATTATCAATATCAGCTATCCATACACAAGCACAACCCGCCACCATCACTCACAAGTAGGGGTGGCAAAATTTGACACGATCAGTGAACCCAATATGACTAACTCGTTTATAAACATGTAATAGGTTGAGGCTAAACGGGTTGAGGTTATATTCGGATTAACACGGCTAACCTGTTTAATAAACAAGTTGTGTTTGTATTCAACATGCGAACCTGTTTGACCCGTTTAGCTTATAAGAATATTTGTTTTTGTCATTATTATTTTGTTATTATTGCTTAATTTATGGTTGTAATTGTATTTTAATTTTAGATATATGGGAATTAATAATAAGTTATTCAAGTCATGTATAACCTATTAGTCAAACAGGTTATTAAATGGGTTAGTTGTATTGACCTTTACAAAACTTGTTAATTAAATAGGTTAAATGTGTCGTGTCAGGTCGACTTGTTTAATAAACCAGTCGTATTAGGGTTGAGGATTTTTAACATGTTTACTAAACAAGTCAAGTTCGGGACAACTCATATAGTCGAATATTCATGGCTCGATACGACATGAACCCGACCCACAAATACGAATTGCCACCCCTACCTAAAGGTATAACCCACCACCAACACTCACAACCCACCAACCACAAGCACTACAAACCCACCACCACCCAATACTACTTTTTTTTTTTTTTCAAAAATCCCAAAATCAACACAAAACTCCCAAAAAAGAAGAAGGAGAGATAAATAAAAAATCAACCAACCGAAATTAGCCCAAAACTACCAAAATAAATGCTAACCCACCAGAAAATCTAACGACCCACAACCCAAAAATGACCAACAAAACCTATCACTGCCACCAATAAAGCCAATATACACAGCCTAGCAACTAGAAACCAATGCCGACCCACCTATCACCGCCATTGGAGAGAAATGAGAATGAAGAGAATCCATGAGAATAGAGCCACCATCAAGATGAGTGACTTTAGGTGAAGCAGAAACCATGGTGAGATTGGCGCTTGGCGAGATTGATTGAGAGTGGAGATCATTGTGGCGGAGATCGACGAGAGAGAGAGAGATACGTGAGTGAGAATGTTCTTGATTGCACACACATTTGAATTCTTCACACTTTCTCACACACAATCTTTACATGATTCCCACCTAAATACATAGTATCTAATTACTGAATTACAAGCAAATTTGGTATGAAATAAAGCCAACATATGGTTGAATAAATTCAACCTTACAGAGTGAAGAGAGCTTGCTGACAAGAGAATGATGACACAAAGTCACGATCTCCACACTGTTCCAAACTCACTTGTTGAACAAGATTTCATACCGCTTCCATAGTTTTTGTTTTTGATAGTGTTAAAATTTCAGGTGAAGGAGGAAAATAGTGAAAAGAAGCAGAAGCATATATAAGAAAATAAGAGATCAGAGGAGACAGAGAATTACGTGGAAAGCACATATATCTTATCTCCCTCAAATGCAACTTGGTTTCACGCTTCTTTCTCAGCATTTACTAAGTGCTAATGCCTCAGTTGCCTCTGCTGAATTAGTCATAACTTTCTTCGTCATTGCATGTACTCCTCCTTCCTTCCCCTTAGCACTCTAGCAGTTCCTTGCTAAATAGTCGTGCGTGCGTGCATGCAAGTACGTCAAACGTCTGGTAAGCTTCATAGTTATGCCAAACTATTTAATGAAAGAGTTTTGTTCTACGGCGTGGAGCTTTGTTTTGCCTGAATATGCACGCAAAGGCCCCTTACCCAAAAATTTTGTGGCGACAAATGGCGGCTATAAAACTTCTTTGTTGCCATACAAGGCATACATGGTCCTTGTCCATCTTAGCTTTCTAGCCATATTGGTTCGTCCTCCTTTAATTTAATTTTTTTTTTAGAATATTAACTATTTTAATACACATAAGAAAATACTAATTCTTTTAGATATACATTTTCTTTTATTGATAACATATTACTTGAACTTATGATGTCAGTTTTATTATAATTATTTATTATCATACTAACACAATGATGCTTTCTTTTTAATGAAGTTGCAAAGATCTGTAGGTTTCAGTTAGTTCAACTGATAAAGTTTCTGATGGTTGAATAAGAGATCTTGAATTCAATCCCCGCCTACACTAAAAAATGATTAGTGTCTTAGTCTGACGATAAAGAGCTATCATCAGGAGTGAATGTCATAGATTGAAACTTTCTCAAAAACAAAAAGTTGCAAAGATTTAAGTCAACATTGGACATCAAAATTTTTTATCAGTTGGAGTGCCCACGATTACTATTTTTGATGCATTTTTATTTAAGAAAACAGCTAAAATATCATTCACACCTTGTCAAAAATGACAGCGTTCATATCATAGGTCCTTCTGGTAACATTAATTTTTGCTGATTAGTGTTATTTGGCTCAATGGATAAGTTCAATTCAAAGAAAACCAAAGACAAAGGCAACTCCAGAAATTGTCAGTAAATTACACAACATCCGTCAGTAGCTTACACAAAATTGAACTCTCTACAGTGACAGCTCTAGAATTTTTTTTTTTTTTTTTTCTAGAGTGATCATTAAGAAACTTAAATTATAAAAAATATAATAAAAGAAACATTATATATAGATGAAAAAACACACAAATACATAAAGTCTTACAATTTCTTTATATGAATTTTCTTATTTTGAAATTATTACATAATAATCTCATTATCAAAATGCTGCAAGCTTGCAAGTTAAATATCCAAAAAAAAAAAAAAAATAGTTAAATGAAAATTTTCTTAGATTTTTTTCTTTTTGTTTGTGAGAACCTAATATATTGGTTAAGGGACTAAAGTTAAAGGAAAAAATTTGGCTACAAACTTAGATGTAGCCTAAACAAATTAACATGTACAACTAAAGCTACAACTCTCACTAAACAAATTAACATGGTTACATATTTTGAAAATCTAACTGTTGAATTACATGTTTTTTATGTTCTTAAAACGCATGTCAAATTTCAAGCCAATCGGATGTTAAATATTTACTACTATTTAATCTATAAACTTATTTTTTATGTATAATTTTAGACTAAAAAAACTCGAAATTTAAAAATTTGATCAATGACATAACTATTGATATTTGATTTTCTTTAAACTTTGCAAGTATGTATGATATAAGAAAAAAATGTAATCCAATGGTGGATTTGTTAAAATTCGACATCCAATAAAAAAATATTGAGTGGAGTTGTAACTTTAATCTACAACCAACTTTGTTGCTAAAATTTGTCCAAAGTGTAATTATGTTAGGCCTAAAAAATTTTAGGGTGGTCACAATCTAGAATTGCTTGGTTGAAACATGGAGACAAAAATACAAAAAAATTTCATTCCAAAGCATCTCAATGTCGAAGGAGGAACCATATCCATGGAATTAAAAATGCGAATGAATAGTGGGTGGAAGAGGTGGAAGAAATAGCTGAAGTAGCTGCTAACTATTTTGGTAGTTTTTTTAATGCAGGTGTATGTGATTAGATTCAGGAATGTCTTAATGCGGCGGCACATCGGATTATTCCTGACATGCATCAAATATTATCCAGTGAATTTACTGCTAATGAGATTAAAGAGGCATTGTTTCAAATGATACCAATGAAGGTTCTTGGACCTGATGGTATGAATGCTCTATTTTACCAAAAGTTTTGGCATATAGTGGGAGATAATGTTGTTTCTACTGTGTTGGATTATCTTAATTCTGGTGCTATGCTTCCTGATATTAATCACACTAATATTGTATTAATTCCTAAAGTGAAGAATCCTGAGAAAATGCCTGATTTTCGGCCAATTAACTTATGCAACGTTATTTACAAAATCATTTCTAAGGTGTTGGCTAACAGGCTGAAACAGATTCTCCCAGCTATTATATCACCTACTCAGAGTGCCTTTGTTCTAGGACACCTCATCACTGATAATATTTTGGTGGCCTATGAGACTTTGCATACCATGCATTCTAGGAAAAAAGGCAAAAAAGGCTCGCTTGCACTGAAGCTAGATATCAGCAAGGTGTATGATCGGGTTGAATGGCTTTTTTTACAAGGCATGATGCAGAAGATGGGATTACCAGACAAATGGATTGGTTGGGTGATGGGTTGTGTCACCACACCCTCCTTTTCTATTCTCATTAATGGCAAACCTTATGGGAATATCAACCCCTCTAGGGGGATTCGATAGGGTGATCCACTATCACCATATCTGTTCCTTTTATGTGCATAGGGGTTGACTTCACTATTAACAAAGGTAGAGCATGAAGGGCATATTAATGGGGTATTTGTCTGTAGAAGGGCACCTAATCAACAAAGGAAGGAGATTGTGGAAACTTTGGGGGTGAAACAGGTGGAGAGATTTGAAGCATATTTGGGGTTACCTACATTGGTGGGAAGGGCTAAATCTCAAACATTTTCTTTTCTAAATGATAGGGTTTGGAAAAAATTACAAGGATGGAAGGGTATGATGCTATCAAAGGCCGGGAAGGAAGTGCTTATAAAAGCGGTTGCCCAATCCATTCCAACATATACTATGAGAGTATTTCAATTACCGATGAAACTATATGATGAGTTGAATGCAATGAGTGCAAAATTTTGGTGGGGACAGGTTGGCAATGAAAGGAAAATATATTGGAAAAATTGAAGTTTTTTTTTCTCAGCCAAAAAATGAAGGTAGGATGGGATTTAGGGATTTGAGATTCTTCAACCTTGCCATCCTAGCAAAGCAGGGGTGGAGGTTGCTGCATGATCAAAGTTCTCTTTTATTTCAATGTTTCAAGGCAAGGTACTTTCCTCGATGCAATTTCTTGGATGCGGTTGAGTCACCAAATTGTTCATATGCATGGAAGAGCATTGTTGCTGCATTACCTATTCTTAAGAGTGGGTGTTGTTGGGGAGTGGGGAATGGTGAGTCCATCAAAGTATACTTAGATAAATGGATCCTAAATTGCCCAGCAAATAAAATTCTCCACCAAAGACACGATGTTGATAGGGAGATGCTGGTATCGGAGCTTATTGATGCTGATTTACATTGGTGGAGGTGTGATGTGATTATGGAAAATTTTTGTAGAGAGGAAGCCGATGCCATCTACAAAATTCCTTTGAGCCGAAGGAATATATCTGATTAAGTTGTGTGGCTGCATACCAAGAATGGGAAGTATGCTGTTAAGTCAAGGTACCATGTTGCAAGGAAAGTGTTGAGGAAAGATGATGGGGTAGGAAGCTCTAGTGGTGCTGGTGGTCAGCAGGTGTGGAAGAAAATTTGGCAATTACATGTGCCAAATAAAATAAAAATTTTTGGGTGAAGAGCATGCCAAGACTTTTTACCAACTTGAGTGAACCTTGTTTGAAGAAAAATATTTGCTAAGAGGGGTTGTCAATGCTGCATAGGGGTACCCGAATCTGCATTACATGCAATTTGGGAGTGTGGGGTTGCACAAGACGTGTGGGCTGGTTGTGCTATCAGTTTGTAGAAGTGTACGTACCACTCTTTTCCATGATATTGTGGTTTTGTTTGAGTCTTTATTGGACAAGTTATTAACAGTTGAGTTTGAGGTTTTCCTTGTTCAAGCTTGGCTTATTTGGAATTAGAGAAATGCGATTGTACATGGAGGACTGATAAAGGACCCAAAGTGGCTGAACTAGAGAGCAATGGAGTACTTAGACGAATATAGGAAAGCACAAGAGCAGATGATTCTCCCAAGCACAGTGGCACAGCCCAAACACAGTTGGCAACCTCCTCCTTCATCGGTGTATAAGCTCAACCCAATTTACTGGGATTCAGTGATTGGTTTTTGGGGCAATAATCTGAAATTCATATGGTGAAGTAATGGATGCAATGTCTGTCAAAAGGCTTCGGTCAGTAGCAGTGAAGAAGTGAGGCGTTGGCTTGTCGAAAGGCCATTGAGTTTGCTATGGAAGCAAGTTTTTCAGAGTTGATAATTGAAGGTGACAACACTGCAGTCATGAAAGCAGTGGCGGGCTCATCAAGTGGTTACTCGTTGCTGGGACATGTTTATGAAAACATCCACTGCAGCCTTCGTGGGCTGCTCTTAGTTTCTATAAGCTGCGTTAGAAGAGGGGGAAATAAGGTAGCGCATATTTTGGCTCAATACGCTAGAAATATTACTGATGAGTTGTACTGGATAGAGGATTCTCCACCTCCTGTCCTAGAAGCCTTGTACCAAGACTGTTTAAATATTAATGACTGAATATTTGCATTGTCTTCAAAAAAAAAAAAAAAAAAAAAGGATAAAAAAATTATAATATTTTAAAATTTTATATAATAATTATTATTTTTTCAAGGTCATGGTAGTCCTATGACAACCCTAAATCCAATGTGGAGCCGCCCCTGCCTCTCCATCTTAAATGAGCCAATTTGAATAATTCTACCTCCTGGTGAACAATATAAAATTGATAGTAGGACATATGAGATCAGTTTACAGCTAACTAATCCAAACTCTAGGATCTTTTTACTCAATTTAAAAATATATATATCAATAAATGAGAGAATGGAATTTCTTAAATTTTTTATAAAATATTATGAGAATCGCTAGTATTTATATTTTATATAAGTTGATGGTACATGGATCGCTACATAGTGAATTACATACATTAATACATTATATATATATATATATATATATAATTAATAAGCTTGCCACTTTTAACGTGCTATCTAGTTGGTAAAGCATATAATTTCAAGATAAAATTAGTAGAAGTAATAAAATATAATACATAGAACAGTGGGAAAAAAAAATGTGATTGACCTTTGCAAATTAATTTGTTGAAGATTCATGCCATATATTTGAGACCAAGACTTAGCTGTTGTTGTGTTGTATTCCAATTCTAAAACTTTTTAATATATTAACCAGTCATCGTGTTGTATTCCAATTCTAAAACTTTTTAATATATTAACCAGTCGTCCTTGAAAAGTTAGCAACCTGCCTAGCCAATAGATAGTCCCACTTTATTTCTGTCTCAACGTACTAACTCAACCGAAGAGTGAAGACATCTTGCTGACAAAGAATGATGACAAAAAGCCTCCAATATCATTCACGATATCCAGACTATTCCAAACTCACTTGTTAAACAGGATCTCTTAACACTTCCATAAGTTTTTTTTTTTCTTTTTTGATAGTGTTGAAATTAATTAAAGGTGAAGGAGAAAAACAGTGAAAAGAAGTGGAAGCATAAGAAAAGAGATCAGAGGATGAGACAAAGAATTACGTGGAAAGCACATATATCTTATTATCTCGCTCCCTCAAATGCAACTTGGTTTCACTCTTCTTTCTCGGCATTTACTATGTGCTTATATATGCCTCAGTTGCCTCTGCTGAATTAGTTATAACTTTCTTTGTCATTGCCTTTACTCCTTCCCCTTACCAGTTCCTTGCTGAATATAGCCATGCATGCATCCATGCAAGTACATCAAACGTCTGGTAAGCTTCATGGTTATGCCAAACTTTTTCATGCAAGAGTTTTGTTCTAACTTTACCATGAAGTCCCTTAAATTTACTTCGTAATGTATGTATATTTTGCAATTTTTTTTAAAAAAAATATTAGACTTTAAAATCAGTAGTTGGCCGGCCTCTCCAAAAAATAAGAGCAGGCCTTTGCAAAAAGAATTGAACAGCTAATAGTTGGGTTCAAAAAAAAAAAAAAAAAAAAAAAGGTAGTTAATAGCAACAAACTATACATCCACCTTGTAACAAATAAAAGTACTGCTTGTTTTCAGTTCTTTCCTTTCTTCATTGGTAAGTTTTGGTTGTTGAGTTCAAATAATAAGTTTTTAATAAAAGAAATTTCCTCTTAGAGTTATCTTATTTTATTTGGGACAAAATTGCTAAATGTCATTTTTGGGCAAACTAAGCATCGTTTTGCCCTATTTTTCAAACTAATTAGGGAAATGCCCATCTTTTGAAACTCGATTTTCTCAAAATCGAGTTATAAAAAAATAAAAATAAAATTCTGGAGCCTATAGCGGCGTTTTTAAGGACCTATAGTGACGTTTTCAAGACTTATAGTGACGTTTTGTAACTCGACTTCCATTAAATCGAGTTATAGGCAATTTTTTTTAATTTTTTTACCTATAAATCGAGTTACAAAACGCAACTATAGGTCCTAAAAACGTCACTATAGGCTCCTTTAAAACGCCGCTATAGGGCCTAACTCGATTTTGAGAAAATCGATTTTCAAAAGAGGGGCATTTCCCTAATTAGTTTGAAAAATAGGGCAAAATATTGCTTAGTTTGCCCAAAAAGGGCATTTAGCAATTTTGTCCATTTTATTTGGGACTAAGTCTTTTTGTTAAATTTTAAATTGTTTGTAAATACTTGATTCAGTCACAAAATATTAAATGAAAAAAAAAAAAAAAAACTACATTGAGGATATGTAATGTTTTAGGGAGTGACAAAACTTAAAAAACAATCTTGTCTTGGACACACACACACATATATAAACTTTTTATTTTTATTTTTCAATTTGGGACTAAGTCTTTTATTGTTATTGCTGTTGTTAAGTTTTCAATTTTTTTTCCAATGCTTGATTTAGACTAAAAATGTTGAAGAAAAAAAAAAAAGAGGATATTTAATGTTGGGTGTGATATTACTCCAAAAATGAGAGATTTAAAAAAATTACAAATAAATAATGGCAGTACATTTTTGTACATATTGATGGCAAAGTAGACAAATTGTGTATACTCATTAAAGTTTATAAAGATGATAATATATATATATATATATATATATATATATATATATAGAGAGAGAGAGAGAGAGAGAGAGAGAGAGAGAGAGTTGTGTAAATGTATGTATATATGAATATGTAATTTGGCCCCCCCAAACTTAAATTTCAGGCTACACCCCTGCTTAAATTAACCAAACTTTGAGAAGATTTTACATTTTCTGATCTCCTTCTATATTTTTCTCAAGAATTCCAGCTATTAGAAATTTTGACCATTATAGAAAACTAAACAATCAACTTTAAAATTTGAGACTAAGATTATATTGTTGTTATTTCGAAAAATTAATTAGCAATGAATTCAACACGGTATCTAATAATGAAATATAAATCTCGTTGTAGTTATTGGAGTTAAGGCGAAATCTTGATAGGCCAAGTTCCTTTTGGAATCTTCTTTCTTTAGGGAATTTTGCATTTATTTAACTCAAAACTGATATAGAACGACTCATAGAAAAGAAAAGGGATTTTTTTTTTCTTTACTTATTGTTATATTATTTGTTCACTCAATTGATTTGTCACTTCAGGTCCAAATTCCACTCACGCAAACTTACATGCAAATCTAATGCTATCTTGCTAGCTAAAAGTATGACTTTTAAATTCATTAAAAAAATAGACAATCAAAAAAGACATTTGGAAAACTTTTATTCGAAGATTGTCTAAGATCTCTGATGGGATAGGGTCATTACTAAGAAACTTCTTTCTAGGGTTCGAATTCATTTATATTATGTATATGTCTACATCTACCTGTACATGTATGTATATATGTTTAACGAGTTTTAATAACGTGTGCCCTTATGGCCTATTTGGATTGAGGGGGAAGAGAGGGGGAGTGAAAGAGAGTAGAGTATAGTTAGCTGAAAGTAGGCTAATTTTGTGTTAATTCTACTCTACTCCTAACTTCTCCCTTCCCGTCAATCCAAACACATCATTAAGGTATATATTACTTCCTCCGTCCCAGTTTGTTTGTCTTCTATTCCATTTTGAGATATCCCAAAATATTTTCCTATTTTTAAAAATAAAAATCATTAATTTACTAATGTTCTTATTATACCCCTACTTTATTTTCAAAAATATTTGAAAAGAAAACTAGCAAATATTTAAAAAAATAAATCTAATTGTGGCACTTTTTTAGTTGCCTCATTAAGAATAACTCTTTTAAAAAAAACTGATAAATTTATTTAAGGGTAGTTTTGTAAACTTATACATTTTTATAAAGCAGACAAAACAATAAATGATGTTCCCTTAAAAAGTTTGACTTTTCAAACAGGATAAACAAATTGGAACAGAGGAAGTAGCAAATTATTTTACGCAAATTTTTACTTGTACTGCAACTTCACACAGCTTAATTACGAGTTTTTTAATGGTAAGCGAAGACGATAATTCTCCACTTTCAAGAAGCCCAAATTGGAGTCCTAGTCATTTTCTTCATCTTCCACCCCTCCATGAATTTTTTATTTTCATCTCATTTGTGAGCTTATTATTATTATTATTATATGTGTGTATCTATGTATATATGTATTGTGGGGGTGAAAAGCTCCACCTAACGTATTGGGTCCAAGGCCCTATTTGAAGACTACTGTTGGTCCGAAGAGATGAAAGTACTTGAGAAGAAGCTCATATAAGAGAAGCATGTCTAGGGATGAGTGTGGGGCACAGTCCGAGGAGGTATTCAATTGTCCGAAGATGTCATTATCCTCGGATCCGAAGAAGCGTGGTCAAACAGACGTCTGGGAAGTTCAGGTGAACCTCCTAACAAGTCTAATGATGGGGATGAACCTCAGGCACGCATGAGGATAGCAGGAACGAAGAAATATCTAGAAGACAAACTTCAACCACCACATTAAATGCACTGCACCTACTTTCCTGGCCGCATTAATGTGGAGAAGACCCCTGAACAGTGCACTCTCAGCTACCGCCACTCACACAAGGCTAAAGAGGATACATGATGGGACATGCACTCAAGTGGGCGTCTGGATGGTGAACAAGTGGACGGTGAAGATGAAGGAAGAGGGTACTATATAAGAGGGAGAGGCCTCTGATAGAAGGGGATCGAGAAAGGAAAGTTAAAAAGGAGAAAACTCCATTACTGTAGCTCTAAGAATTGTAACCCACGTTCATTCAATACAAATCTTCTTCGGACGTCTATATTTGCATTTGTTCGAGCGCGATTGAGTGTTAATTTGATCACAAGCACTGCAATCCAATACTGTTTAATTCATTACTAGCCTAGCTCTTTCACCCATTCTCTACAAATTCATTGTCTTGGGTTCGTTGGGCTCACAACCCATACCTTTTGGGCTTGGGCTACAAAAATTGACCCTACATGTATGATTCACTCATCACTGCACTAAAGAATTTTCAAACATCAACTTCAACATTTGCTTCTCCAAATGTCAAACACAAAGACAAATTTGTTAGTTTTGGCATATGTATGATGAGATTTTTCAAATAAGATTAGTGGTACCATATATTAGACTACAAAGATTTATGCATCTAATCTAACTAGATGTGTTTGTCATACCAAATCTTACTTAAATATGGTTGTTTTAGTATGTTAGTATGAAATACTAAATAGAAATAAAAATATAGACTATCAATTTAATTAATAAATAAAAGGAAGAAAAAATCACCAACCATAAATAAATAAATAGAAATTAAGGTAAATAGAAATAAAAAAGAAAAAGAAGAAATGGAGGAGTAGAGAGATTAAGGAACACTTTCACTGTGAGTGATAAGGTAGGTAAAAAATACAAATTGAAAATGTGAAATAATAAGGTAGGTAAAAAATACAAATTGAAAAGGTGAAATAATAAGCTTCTATAAGGAGAGATGGAGAAAGACTAACAAATGGGTCAACATAGTTAAATAAATTTGAATTAAACAAGGAGACTTGAGGGGCCAGTCAGTTTCATTTGACGGGGCCAATTCTGACAAGTATTCTTTAGGGCCCGTTCATATGTCTTGAAAAATCTATTGCGTGCTTGTGTTCCTGATTACGATTTTGATAACTTAGATCCAAACATTCAACGCTAGAGAAAGTTCATAGAAAATCGATCAACTTGGATTTATAAACTATTTCTACGTGGAATTTCAAGGTTGTGGATTTCCTCATATATATATATATATATATGGTTGGGTTCAAGTTACTCCTGGTGTAATTCTAAATAATATTACACCATCTAATATTTTTTTAATTAGATGTGAATTTTGATAAATCCACTACTGAATTACATTATCTTCATACATTCTCTATGTTTACAAAATTTAAAGATGATTAGAGATCAATAGCCATGTTATCAAACAATTGTTTAAATTCAAGTTTTTGTAATTTTAAATAATGCATAAAAGATGAATTTATGGATCAAATGGTAAATTATATCTGATTGGCATGCATGTTAAGAATATAAAAAACATATAATTCAATATTTGAATTTTCAAAATATGAATTTAATAACAAGTTAACTCTCTCTCTCTCTATATATATATATATATATAAAACGGAAAATCAAGAGTGAGGGGGTTTAGGTTATCCACTTTAGATTTAGTGTGAGAAAAATCCTAAAACCTTGAAATTTTAATTGAAAAACAATCCGATTCATTGGCCAAAAACAACATAGATTGAGTTGGAATTCAATTCTTAATATTATATAAGTTCTTTTAGGTTTTAATTAGGTAAAGGAAACAAGAATCAATCACCCTAATATTAAGCTGGTTAGCTTTGAGGTTGATATCATACCAACCCAAATGAACCTAACCCGCAGTTAGATAACACGTAGCTCTCATAGCTTTTGAGCTTAATTAATATGTTGTAAACATCAAATTCCAATAGAACTAGTGGTATTAACTGTTAATACACTTGATAAACTTTTGTCTTTATTGGTATCACATGTAATTTACCGAGTAATTGGACTCCCATCATCAAATAGATGTATAACAAATGAAATTTGCATGAGATACGTTTTGTCCATGGTATCTAAATTATTGGGAATGTGGTACAGAGCCTGAATGTCCGAGAATATATAAGTATATTCACATTTAGTTCGATAAGGAATTTGATAAGATTTTTAGGAATGTGCTGCATTAGGTTTATTTTTAAGAACCTTTTACATATATATATATATATATATAATTTATTTACTCAAAAATATCCTTAGATTTATATATATAATTTCACTTAGTTTTATAAATATTATATATATTAAGTGTCTTACCTATCACCTTTATGTTGCTTTTTTTTTACAAATAATAGTAAGAAGAAAATATAAGCTGTGAGTTAAGTTAAATATCCTAAAATCATATATAGTCTAACATTAGCATCTATAAGACTAAATTAATTATTACAATTTTTTAAAGGTTTATCTTGATTGGCTTATCAATCAAAAAATTTCTGTTCTTAGCTAAACTAATTCTGAATAGGGGATAAAAATCAAAGTCAATAATAATACTTTAAGATCGAGTTAATATATATATACACACACACAAGTTGAATACATAACATACACTAGCTTTTATTTTAATTAGAAAGAGTATACTTTCTTAAAAAAAAAAAGGAGTTAGAAAGAGTATTAAATTGGATATAAATCTATAATTATCACTTAAAATAGAGAAAACATAATCTTTTCCAGATATGAAAATGTACTAGGGATATCCAATTTTTCGCCTTGCTTGACCTAAACTTACCTCTTACGAAATTTTCCTGTCTCAAAAAAAAGGCAAGGTGTGGATGAGTTTTGCTGCATGACCCGCCTTGTCTTCTCCAACCTCACCACAAGTGTGTGTGTATATATATATATATATATATTTTTTTTTTTTTTATGCAGGGATTGGATGGGGGAGTAGCCCCTCAGATTTGGGGACGTTTGGTAATGTTGTTCTAGTAACGTTGTTTGTATTTTTTGAAAAACGTATGGGTGAAAAAGTGTGTGGAAATAAATGTAATGTTGTTTAAAAACTTAAAAATATTGCTTAAACTACCATACCAAATGATCCCTTAATTTTTTTTTAAAGTGTATATATAAAATATAACATTTTTAGCAATTTGTTTTAATAAAATTGCAATTTGCCACCAAACACTAAAAAAAAAAAAAAACCCCGTCTAGAGACTTAACGTGTAGGAGTAGGAAAACACGAAAGAAGGGGATTTCTTTTTTGACTGAAAAAGGTCGACACTAAAAAAAAAAAAAAAACCCCTAACGCCTGACGCAGAAGAAGAAGAGAGGCAGACTAGCCCAATTCCACACCACGCCTGACGCCACCAGCCATCACCAGTCCGCCGCAGACCGCCGTGTCCCTGTCAGCCCAAACCTGGTAATTTATATCCAATCTCTTTTATTTTTTTGGATGAAAATTCTGTATCCCTCTCTCAGTCCCTCTCATATCTGAATCTCTCATGCTTGTTTGATTAAATTGTGAATAGAATTTGAAGAGAGGCAGAGTCTATAGAGAAAGAGTGAAAGAAAGAACGAACCACTGAACCAGAGAGGCAGAGACAGAGACAAAGAGGTAAACTTACACTATGACTCTAGACTCTTCTATCTATATTTAATCAATAAAATTCATAACTATAAATTAACTTTCACATACATATTATGTCACAATTGTTTTATGTAATAAATTATGAGTGATAGAGAAAAAAAAAAAATTTTGATGAGTACATACTAAAAGCGTGTTTGTGGTTGGATCCTTCTTTACAAGTTCTCCGTGATTCCCAGGAAAATAAAAAAAATTCCCCTCTTCTTAAAGTTCCTCCTGTATTGGGAAACACGCGTGGAATAGAATTGACTCCATCGGTAGACCATTTATATTCAACCAAAAAAAAAAAAAAATCAAAAAAAATCAAAGCTTCAATTGGCTTTTGCAACGAAACTCCTTGTTGAATTCCCTCCAAAGTTTCTTAATCAAAACAAGAGAGATACACAGTTCTTCCCTATACTCTCTCTCTCTATATATATCGAGATTACATAACAATCCACAATTCACAATCTGGGTCGGAGAAACTTCATCAAAACACGTTTTATCTGTTACGTCTGTCTGTTACATCCAAACGCGTAATAAGATTTCTTTCAATCAGTTTCAGAGAGAAAGAAAGAAAGAAAGAAAGAGAGAATGGGGAACTGCTTTTCCGATGTGGAGGGAGGCAAGCAAGCAGTGGGTGGGACCCAACAGAGGCCCAATAGTATTGCCGCCACCAACAACAACAATGGCGGACACAACGACGCGGTTGAGTTCTTCTTCAGGTCTCGTGGCATTCAGCCTCTCTTCACGCAAATCGAGGTAATATATATCAAATACAAAGTATAAAAAAAACAATGCCAGTATCTTTTTCAATACCATGTCTACCTACTCTACCTAGACATGGTAAAACGGGTCAGGGTCAGAATTTTCTGACCCGACCCAATCCGAAAAAATATCCTACCCGAACCTGATTTTTTATACTCAAAGCAAAAACGGATTGACTCGTGACTCGACCTGTGTTTTTTGTAGGTAAACCCGACCCGGCCCGCCACCTGAACCATTTTTAAAAACTTTTTTTTTTTTTTTGTAAAAAAAAAATTAAGACAATATTAGTTTAATTGTTTGTTGTGAGCTTTAAAGAAACAATTGAGACATTTACATAACTGCATGCAAATTAATTGAAAGATAAATGATTGAGCATTCTGTAATGAGTAAAAAATTTTAGATATCAAATAGCAAATTACATGCCAAGATAATCTGGTTATAGTAGAATTAAAAACATAGATTTAAATTTTAGACATGTGTAAGAAACATTCATAAGTGTGAAAATAGTGAAGTCAAAGTATCAAATTAGCATAAATTATGAATGCTCAGACCTATTTTTTAATAATTTATGTCTAAAATAAACGGCTTTTCAAAATAAATTATGATATTTCCTAGAGTGTGTATTGCTTAATAATGATATGATATTTATAAAAGAAGTCATGTATAAATAAGTAAACAATCAAACTCTAATGTATATCTCAAATTGAAATAGACTGTCAACCATAATTGATAATAGATTATAAAATTAATTTTCAAGATTGTAAATTTCTTATATATTTTTATTTTTTTGTCAAATGAGTTATCTAATAAGTCATTTGTAATTTTGTTTTATATTTTGGAATGTTAATATTGTGTAGAAATAAAACTTGTGTATTCGTTTTACTTATCTTTGTATTATTTTGTTTTAGATAGCAACGTTAAGATTTGTATAGATTTAAAATTATTGAATAAATATTAATGAGTTTAACTGAGTTCATTCTTGATATAAGTGGTGAATTCAAAGTAATGCATTTTACATCAAGTAATTTATTACATGACTTTCCAAATGACAAATACCTGTTGTTTTCTTTATAATAAAAAAAAAAATCATGTGAAAAATACGGGTCAACCCGACCCGATCCGCAACCCGATTGACCTAAATCTGTTTTTAACCCGCTTAAAATGACCCGTGACCCGTTTGACCTGCAATCCGATTGACTCGACCTGAACCCAACTCGACTCGCCCGTTTTGCCATGTCTACTGTACCCCACTTTGGGCCAAAAGTCAGTCCAATTCAGTCAATTCCTATAGTCATTCAAAGTTTTGGGTCTTTTTTTTTTTGTTTTGTTTTGTATGTAAACTGTGTCAATTTTAAGTTTTTAACGGTGATACTGTCTGTATGTGTAAGGGTTGTGTTTTCTGGAAAATACTTACTTAGTCTTGGAGTATAATGAAATTGTGCTCCTTCTCACATTTATGATGGATCTCACTATGAATTTAATGAGCGGATCCCACAATGATTGTGAGGGGAGGAAGCACTATTCACCGTGCTGGAGTACCTAAGAATTACTTGTGTTTTCCTATATTCTGTTCCCCACATTGGGTCAAACTTCTAGAATTATTATTATTTTTTTAAAGATTTTAGTGTGCCTTATGTTTGTAACTTTGTCGATTTTAATGTTCACTGTATTAGTGCTTGCTGGTACTGCTTGTTTATATATATGAATCTATTGCTTTGTTGATTTGGGCATTATCTATTCCTCATTTTCAAATACATATTTTATATATATGGCTTATTATAATTATTTTCTAAGATTCCTTCTTTTTCTGTTTGCTTGTTGAGAAAATGTTCTGAACGTGAAGGTAACAATTGTACTTGTTTTTTAAGAAAAATAAACCAATGGGACCAGCTATTATAGTATGATGTTATAATTATTTTTTATGGGAATTGCTAGGACTTTGGATGCTGAAAAAAAAAATTTATAGGGCTTGAGATTGTTTTTAATTTCCTACAATTTATAGGTGGACTGAAGTTTTGATATACTATACAGTCTATACTTTTGATACAATTATCCTTTTTCTTTTTTTCTTTTTTTTTTGGATAAGTAAATAACTTCATTGAAAAATGAGTGAGGAAATACAATGAATAAAACAAGGCACACAGGTAGAACTTTAGATACGAGTATCTTGAATAATGGTTAATTCCATGGTGAATCAGAGCATGAGACATTGCTTTGGCATGTCGTGAAAGATGCATCCTGGGGATTACTTGGGATGAAAGTCTCATACTTAAAGAGTGTGACAATTCTTTGGGAGAAACTATAGTGGATTCTAGCTCTAGATCTTGGTCTCTAATTTCATAACAAGAATTATTTGATTCACGAATTATATATATATATATATGTGTGTGTGTGTGTGTGTGTTACCTGATTATTACAATCGATGTTGCTTTGAAAACAATAGTAGTGAGAACAATAATGACATAAATATGGTTAATCTTTATTATAAGTAAAATATTTATTGTTCAGGAAAAGTTCATTAGTGATGCTACTTTTGTTGCTATAGTTGTTGCTTAAATAAATCCAAGGATTTAACTTGATCTTAAAAGATTTTTGGAATCTCCACTGTTGGACTTAAAACAAAATGACAATTTTTTTTATTCATTTGACTGTTTTGTGTACAAAGACATATTTGATAAATTAATTATCATTGCATAGTGGAGGAGATTTGTACTATTTCAATGGTGTTAAAGTTTCATTTCCCTTAGTTCTTTTCAAGCTCTTAGTTTATCTTAATAAGTGGACCATGTAGGGCAATGTTGACTTTGTACTCTGTTCTTAATATGGTGATCAATATGTAGCGCACTGTTTGGCCAATGAACAATTTCTCAGAATTTGAGAATAGATCGTGTAGTTAGGGCTTCCACCAAGTTCCAATGCTTCACAGCAACGAACCTTTTCTCTATGCATGTTAGGTTTTTTGAAAATGCAGGTGTCTGCATGCTTTGTATGGTTAGTAGTTTTGTTGCCACCAAGGTCCACATCTATGAGCCCACCTGACCTCCTCCTAGAAGTTGCACTACAAAAAGCTCCCCCAAGGGGAACACTAGCAAGATTCCCATTTGTTGGTTCCAATTTAACAATGGAACATCAAACAAAACCATTGATTCAAAAATTCTATTTATTGTGGTGTAGAAAAATGTATATCTATATTCATTTGCTTATATTCAGGACCACTAGATGCTTTGATTTGATTTTTCTTTTTGATGTGTACTTTGTTGCAAGTCCTATTGGGGTCAACAGTTTGGAATTTTCCTTGTATATATAATTATCATGTCGAAATTGCTAGCCAAGTCATGAAACCTAAAAGCGATTTGTGATGGTCCTTTAATTATCTACTTCAAAAAGTAACTAACTTCATAAATTTGATGTTGTGGTGCAAATTGCTAATCAAGCTATATTGATGAAATATTAGTAAACTTGGACACTGAAGAAGCTCTGTGAAGCAACTATTTTGCATTTTAACATACAAGAGTAAAAATATTAATCTCATTTTAGTCCAATGAGTTCTGATCAAATGGCATTTCCTTCTTTCATAAGAATGGGATAGAGAATGAGGTTGTCGGTTTAGGACCTATTGGGTGCATGTGTAACTTATCAATCAGAAGAAATTTTATCTTAATTTAGGTTTAAGTAATTGAAGTGCCTCTATTTTTGAAAA
Source organism: Quercus aquifolioides (assembly GCA_019022515.1). NCBI lineage: Eukaryota > Viridiplantae > Streptophyta > Magnoliopsida > Fagales > Fagaceae > Quercus > Quercus aquifolioides. The sequence goes on along the minus strand of CM032331.1, from coordinate 46,454,734 downwards.
GGATGAGTTGTCCTAGCTTTTTTTCATCTCTAACATATGGGTATTGTGGAGTTTGTTGGTTCACCCTTTCACTATATATGGGTGGCGTTTTATAAAGCTCCAAAGCAGTAATACTGGCTTATATAATTTAACTCAAGATAGGACATTAGTCTTGTGTACTTTACCATTGGAATTGTTATTCAATCTACATTAATGGCTCTTTTGTTTTTTCATGACTTTTCATATTATTCTATGTGGTTTGCCCGTTTTTGGTTTCTTATTATGTATTCATGCATTCTTGTGTTTCAATTATATGCTGCAGTTATCTCTATCTGCATCTAACTTGCTTGACCGTGACATCACTTCAAAGGTATTCCTCTCTATACATAACCACATTTGGTAGTGAGTTTATTAAGGGTAAACTATAATTTTCCAATCTGCTAATATTTTGGTAATTTACTATGGCTCTATTTGTTTTAGCTTAAAATTCCAACTTATTTTTAAACAGAAATATGCCAATGAAATATCATCCAAACACTATCCAACCTCTTTTTGTTTTAGTATGAAATTTGAGTTTCTTTGATTTCTTATTCCCTTCAAATTTCTAATATGTGACAAGGTTTGGGAAGTTATTATCTAAATGAGATTTCTTGTTGGGGAAGATTTGTCAGAATAATAAATTTTACACTTAGGAAGAAAGTATCTTACCAGGTACTTCATAATAAGTCTCACCACACTCAAGCAAAATACACAATGGAGTTCTCAATGAAAGAGGAGTTTTATTGATAACTAAAACATTACATATCCTTTGCTACACACATTGCATCACTCTTCACTTCTACTCTTGCTTATTTCACTTGCATTTTCATACTCCTGCAATCAGTGACAAGCCTTATATAGCATACATGAAAGACTAAAATTACACACTACATTCTAAAACAAATCGAGACAAGCAATAATAACCTATTACCTAAAAGTAAAAAAAAGACACATTACATACTTGTTTCAAGCTAAACTTGTTACATCTTTTGATAGTCAAAGACAACAACTCACCTACTAAAGTGAGAAATTTTCTCCTTCATATTTTTAGTTTACCAATCAAACTAAGCTAGTAAGGATATGCAAGCTTATCAAATAACACATGCAAAATGCTTTAAAAAAAATCATCGGCCTATTGCTAGGGTGGGAGTATAGTGCTGGGTACAGCTGCCTATCACTGAATAACAGAAGTAAACTTACTACCATTCATGGGTTTGAGTCAGGTAATTGACCTCTCCAAAACAATGGGGATAAGGCTGCCTACCAATCACCTCTCTCAAACCCTGTAAAAATTGGTGAGTTGTGCTATGGGTATGACTTGTAGTCCTTGGTTCCTACCTGGGGTATGTCAAAATTATATGTGCCATAAGTAGTGTTTATGTCAGACAGGCACTTCTTTGTATACTCTTGGATATGTAGCAAGCTGAACTATTATGTTGGTTGTTTCTGATAAAGATTCTCATCTATCTGAGGGTCTTGAATTTGTCAATCCACAGTAGTTTATTTATGTGCTTGTATGACGTGCATGCATGTCGTGATCAAGCTTGTCTTACTATGCTTTTTGCTAAAATATACTTTATTTCATTCAGAGTGATCCAATGGCTGTGGTGTATGCAAAGAAAAGAGATGGAAAACTAGAGGAGTTAGGTCGCACTGAGGTTGTATTGAATAGTTTGAATCCTGCATGGATAGAAAAAGTTACAGTTGCATTCCAGTTCGAGATTGTGCAGCCATTGGTGTAAGATTTACAAATTTCTTTAAGTGCTTATCTTTGTGTAGATAAATCTTGTTTACTATAAGTGATTTTTTAATTTGACTGGATGGCTTGTGTTTGCCTTTATTTTTCTTGGCGCCAGATTTCATGTATATGATGTGGATTCAAAATATCATAATGTACCTGTGAAGGTATATATCAGTTTTAGCTTTTTTAAGTATTTATTATTTTAATTCATGTTCTGTAGGTTATGTTCAATTATTTGCACTGTTAATAAATTACACACAAAAAAAGTGTACATGCTCAGTGTTCTTGTTGCATTTTTGCCAATCTTTAAGTTCTGAATATTGCACTTCGTAAGATAAAACTTTTATCAACATCTGTAATATGTGAAATGTGTATTGACTAGATCACACTATAAATTGCAAGTATGCTAAGCACTAAATTTGTCAATACATGGTCAAAAACATTGAAGTGGAAACAAAAGTAATTAGTGAACAATTATAAACAAATGTTTGATGCCAATTGTGTGATATGTCTTATTAGATAATCTCAGGAAAAAATTATTTTGATAGTAGCTATACATGTGACTGTGCATGGTGTAATTGTATGGGAAATCACTTGCCGGAAATTATTATGAAACTTTTTTTTCAGTGTGTTGCATTTAGCTCTTTCAAAAATAATTAAACTGGATTTGTTGCTTCCGTCAATTTGGCCATGATACAGGAAAGAAGTTATATAACAAATAAGAAATGAAAGTAAAGGGCAATTTAGTTTAAACTCTAAAGCCCTCCATGTAATATTGGTGATTTTTATAATTTTCTTAATAATCTTTTACTCCATTGTTGTAATTTTGGTAATTGTACAAAGCATGGAATGCAAATTTTTTTGACAAAAAACCAAAATTGATAGGTTAACCATATCAATTATGAATTAATTGATACTTTTGAAAGATTGTGACAATTTAAACCATATTCAGATGTGAGCAAAGAAGGCAACTTATAAAGATTATATTTCTGATTTGTTATCATTTCATCTAGAATAATCTAACAACTTTAGTTGATGATGAAGTTTATTTTTGTTGCCTTGCAGATGCTAAAATTGAATGATCAAGAATTTCTTGGAGAGGCTACTTGTGTTCTATCTGAGGTATATCGCCTTGGGTTTAGTTGGGCTCATTGAAATTATATAAAGCATATATATCATACTGGTGCAATTTGAGTAAAAATTTGTGTTAATTTTGAGTGTTTTATTCTTAGAAATTTCAAGGGTAGAAAGACAATTGTGAGAGCCACTTCACTATAATGTTATTTTAAGATTTTGAGCATCATAGTTTAGATTACCATTGATGCAGTTAAAAATTGTGTTGCAAATGTAACTAGTGGCTTAAATTCTTTTAGAATGATTTGGTCAGCATGTACTAAACTTCGGTATTTGTTTTTCCTCTATTTTCTCTCTTTCTATTTTCATGGCAGATAGTGACTAAACAAACTCGGAGTTTAACCCTAAATCTCAATAACAAAAATGGGCATATGAGCTTGAGGAACTTAGGGACACTCACTATCCATGCAGAGGAAACAGTTTCTTCGAGGATTTGTGTTGAGATGGTAGTCCATTGTTCCCACTTGGATAACAATGACCTATTCTCTAAAAGTGTATGTATTCACAAAGCAGATACCTTAAAAGTTCATGTTCCTTAAGCATACATATTCTTGATTGTGTTTGTTTCTTAAGTTTCTTCATTTATTTTAGGATCCATTCTTAAGAATATCTAGAATTGTTGAGAGTGGAGGCTCTGTTCCAATATGCAAAACTGAAGTGGTGAAGGACAATTTGAATCCAATTTGGAAACCCCTATGCTTGAGCATACAGCAGTTTGGAAGTAAGGTATGCTTGTCGATTTTTGATTCTTGGTTTCCTATTAGATTATGGTTATAGGATGTTTTGTAATTTTGATAATTAATGAAGACTCACATGGCATATGCAATTTCACTTGCTACAGGATAACCCATTAATTATCGAGTGCTTTGATTTCAATAGCAGTGGCAATCATGTGCTTATTGGGTAAGCTATAATTTATTGTTGTCCGGATTGGTTTTAGTTTTTGTTTATTTTCACGATTTAATCTCTGGTACTAAAAGAAGGTATTTATTTTAAAATTTACCTCATCAGTAAGCTCCAGAAGTCAATGGCAGACCTGGAAAAACTTCATATAGAAAGAAGTGGTGCAAATCTCACCTTACCATCTCCTCATCATGGTCATGAAAAGGTATTTATTCATACTTGTAGTTATATTTTTAATAAATACTTCATGTTAATCTTTATGTTTAAATTTTTACATTGCTTACTAATTTATCAATATAGATTTTGAAGGGACAGCTGTTTGTGGATCAATATTGTGAAAAGCAACAATACAGTTTTCTGGATTACATTTCTAGTGGATTTGAGCTTAACTTTATGGTTGCTGTTGACTTTACAGGTAAAATATATCACATTCTAGGGGAGTTATATAGTTTTTTATTTTATTTTTTGGGTTCTCTTTTTCCTAGTTCAAAATGTTTTGGCTGATGACTGATTTATGCTTTGAATATTCAATATCTCTTTCTTTAGCCTCAAATGGAAATCCTCGGAATCCAGATTCTTTACACTACATTGATCCTTCTGGCCAGTTGAATTCTTATCAACGGGTAAGACTGTGCATCCTCTGGTGCTCCCAATAGGGTAGTTGCTTTTCTTTGGCACTTGTGTGTGTGTTTTTTTTCTAAACATTAGATACAACAAATCCTTCCCCCCCACCCCCCATACAGTTTTAATCCTGTATGGGTTCGTGAGTTGTATTTTCCTACCACACGCCAAAAGAAGAAGAAAAGACACAAAATAACCTGGAAATTCCTTGTAGAATAAGAAAAAATAGCTTTTTACATTGAATTGGTCCAAAAAAAGGTGCACAAAAACAACCTGGGAAAGAAAAAATAACTTTTACATTGAATTTGTCGATAGCAATGTCTATAAATTGCTATCTTTTGTCTGTCATGACTCAATATGATCAAGCAGCTTGTTTTTCATATCAAGGTTGCAGGTTCTTTTATTCTCAACTAAACGCAGAACATGTTAGGAAAAAAAAGAAAAAGAAAAAAAAAGCATATGTGGAACATGTCTAAGATTTTGGATTGTGTAAAAAAAGTTTCTTTGTTTTGAAATTTTTGTTAGGGTTCTTCTGTTTGCATATACTTAAAATAAATCTTAATTTATTGATGAAGTCATTTTATACTTAATTAAGAAAACTTGCAGGCTATAATGGAGATTGGGGAGGTCATTCAGTTTTATGATTCCGATAGGCGCTTTCCAGCTTGGGGCTTTGGAGGAAGAACAATTGATGGTACCACATCACATTGTTTTAACTTGAATGGAAGTACATGTGCCTTTGAGGTGAGAGGAGCTGACTTTGTAATGCTTTGTTTGCTTAATCTTTGAAGAATCTGACCTAGCTGGCATATTGCCTAGCTGTTTTCACACAACCCTCTCTCTTTCTCTGCAATCCTGTTGCAATTTTTATTGGAAACCCCTTAATTTTTATAAAAGTGAAATCTATGCTTATTCATGTATTCTTATTCTTACTATTATTATCTCATATTTCCTTTCTTTTTCTCGAATATAATTGTTTATTTATTTATAATTCTGTTGAATAGCATCTGAAACCTAGCTCTGTCACCATTGATGTTTTACCTTCTTCTATTACCTCTAAATCACAAACATTTACAACCAAACACGAATAGTTCTAAACCCTATTTACAACAAACAAAAATACATTCAAAATCCCCAAATACATTAATTTTATCATCAAAAGGTTTGAGAAAGTCTCAGATGCCCTTAAAAAGAAGTCCATGAGAATGGTGCAAATTAAATAGATTGAGTTATCTCACCTAATAAAATTTGGAACATTATATGTTTTGTATCATAAGATTAGATGTCTATTGTAAAGGATTACAAGTAAATGGTACCATTGGATTCATATTATTCTTTGTAAGTTAATAACTATTGAGTATTAGTTGTTCATATATTTCTGAACACTGCATTTCATACTCTTATGTAACATCCAGTTTCTTTCTTTGTTTCTTTCTTTTTAATGGATGAATTAATCAAATTATTTTATTTTTTAATAGGTTGAAGGAGTTGAAGGCATCATGGCTGCTTATGCAAGGTCTCTACATAATGTTGCCCTGGCAGGACCCACTTTATTTGGCCCAGTGATTAACACAGCTGCACAAATTGCTGGCCAGTCCATCTCATACAATAGAAACAAATACTTTGTCTTGCTCATTATTACGGTAAAGAGAATGTCGAATTAAATTTATTTTGTTTGTGATATATTACTACTTTTATTGAAGTAGATGAGACACTTTATGTACATAGGATTTATACACAACGCTCTCCTAAAGAGAATTTTGTCTTTATTTGATGTCTCTTTAAATCAATTCTTCAATTAATCATTCAATAAAAATTGTCATCTTTCTAGGACGGAGTCATTACAGACTTGCAAGAAACAAAAGACGCTTTGGTCAGGGCATCCGATTTGCCTCTATCTATCCTTATTGTCGGAGTGGGAGGTGCGGATTTTAGAGAAATGGAGGTATAATTTTTTCCTAATTTGATGTCTTTTATACCTTTTTACACTTTATTTTAATTATTCACTAAAAATGGTGGAATTTTTAGCTTTTAGGATTTTCTCTTGAATGACTGTACTGTATCTTAATTTTTGGGCAGATTCTTGATGCTGACAATGGAAGACGGTTAGAGAGCTCTACAGGTCGTGTGGCTACACGTGACATCGTGCAGTTTGTTCCAATGCGAGAAGTGCATAGTGAGTACATAATGGCAATTGTCTGTACAAAATTTTTGTGGTTACATCTAAAAGAATCCACTAACTGTAATTTTGCATTCACAACTATCACGGTTAGATAATTATTCTAAAAAAAATGGAATGAACATTTGGTTAGTTCTGCCAGTCAGATAACTATTGATGGGTGGAGTGATGAAATGACAGAAGGGTGTGTGTGAACTTTGAAACTGTGTTTAACAAAAATGTTGCATGGATTGCTATTGCCATTGTTGTTTTGATCCACAGTTTTTGGCTAGATTGTCCATACACATTAGACATGTTATAGGTAGAAAATAAGATCATGGTTTTAATCTAGTGTGAATGTGTGCTCAGTAAGCTGATTTGTTGAACATGACCGGACCAAGCTTGACCAAGTCCTACAAATTCTAAAACTGCTTGGCTCCATTACAAACTTAAAACCATTTCTATGTCTTCCCTCTTGACTTTTTTATCATCTGTTTTGAGTCTATTATCTATTTTATCAATTGGAATTGATTATATCCTTATTTTTTCAACTTGTTGTACTTGTTCTTTATTTGGCCTGATCTTCTTCATTGTGTTTCATCTAACAAATTAACTGTGGTCTGTACAGGTGGGCAGATTTCTGTGGTACAGGCTCTATTGGAAGAGCTACCTGGACAGTTTTTGACATACATGCGGAGTAGAGATATCAAGCCAGGCCCTCTCCATGCAACCTCAACTTCTGCTTGACTAAGATTTACCAAGTACACAAGATTTATAAATACGCTGATTCTACTCACATCAACTGAAAAAATTTAGGTTTGAACCAATCACAAGTTAACTTACCTGAGAGGAGCTCTTTATTAACAATTTTTTTAGGTTTGAACCACTAACAGGTTGAATTTCTTTGAAAGAATTTCTTTATATCATCCTAAAAGAAAATTTTACAGATTTTTTAACCCAAAAAAATATTATTTATCTTGTATAGGTAGAATTTAAACTTTATTCAAGTTCAACCTATATTTTAAGTAAACGAAGCAATGAAAAAGAAGTTAGTTTTGCAAGGAGAAAGTGTCTTTTGGTCTACATGCTAGTTCAATGAAGTAGGTCTCTCACAAGGATTTGTAGCACCCATCCGTAAGGAAGGTGTTGTTGTCATGTTGTGGGCTCACATGTATGTGATCTGGCGATAATTTTTGGTGTAGAAATTTTTGGTCCTAAATAAGGATCTAGGTTCACTTATCCTTATCGAATGTCATTGCATTGTGTGGAGTACAAACATTTTTAGATTAAATCAATATCTAATTGGGAAGCTGTTAGCAAGAGGAATAATGTACAGCGGTTAAAGTATTTCATTATTTGTGTTGTGTGAGCATTGAATGGTTACATTCCTCCAAAAAGCCCTGTTACATTGTATTATTATGTTTTTAGAATTGCTTCAATTTTCATATTACAAAGAATGTGAAGGATTTTTTTTTTTTTGGAATGATTTCAAATGTTTTGTGAATTCCACAATGTCTACCATGGGATGACTCTCTTGAGTGCTGCTTGATGTGAATACCTCTACACATAAATCCGATAATATGTCACTAGATCATGGTTAGGGCAAAGATGGGAGCCGTTACTTGAATTGGGTCCAAGAACTGTTCTTTTGACGCTTGTGTAGAGGTTAATTCACCAAACATTAAGTCTTTTGAAGTTAGCATATGATCTTGGGAATGTGTTAGGCAACTATGCACACCTAACTTAAAGGACTAGCCTCCACTTGTACTTTTTTCTAATAGGAAAATACTACTGCATATTATTAATAGAAGTTAAGTACAAACAGCAACAATAAAAGTCAAGTACAAACTACAACAACAGAGGCAACAACAGCTTCTAAAAACTTGGGGTTTTCCTCAACCCATGCCTCAAAATCATGAACAAACTTAGCATGTTGAGCTAACATATGGGTAGGCTTATTGCCTTCCCTTTTAATGTGAGAAAAAAGAAAAGAACGAAAAGATTGAAGCTGAAGAAAGATGCCCTCTAAAACATTAGCAACAGCAGGGGTAGCTAGCGAGCAACCATTCATAGCATTGCAAACTTGTAGAGAGTCCCCTTCAAAAATAACATCTCGAATTCCAATGTCCCTTGCAAAAATAACAATAGCTTCCATAGCTTTTGCCTCAGCCTCAAGAGGGCCCAAGGGAGCATAAATCTGTGACTCAAGGCTCCAACTACCTGTCCTTTATCATCTCGAAGAAGCACACCCATACCAGCAGTAGACTGATCTCTGAAGACAACACCATCAACATTAGATTTATACACACCTGTTATAGGGGGAGTCCATCTAGTAGGGAGTGAGTTTGTTGATGGGATGGGGTAGTCTTGGATTGATTGGTAATCAACAACCAATCTGGTTGCTTCTAGGATTAGAGTGGTCACAGTTTTATGCTTCTCACCATGTCGAATTCCATTTTTGTTATTCCAAATATTCCATGAAACTGCCATGAAATGAGTAAGGTCCATAGCTGATGGTCCTGAGCCATTACTTAATTTCCAAAACATATCTTCAAAAGTACACTCCCTGTCTATCACCAGACCACAAGCCTCCCATACTGATAAAGAAAAATCACAGTGAAGAAGAACATGGCTTGTTGCCTCACAACTAACAACTCTTATCACATAGCTCACAAACTTAAAAATTAATCACTTGTCCGTGATAAAGGTTGGATTTTGTAGGGAGGATGTTCTGACAAGCCCGCCAAACAAAGTTTTTTATTTTATTTGGCAAAACAACACCCTAAACAAACTTCCATAGTTGCCGCTGTCCACTGGCTTCCGAGGTTCCTTCTTGCTCTGCATTTTTCATATCCATAGCTATCCAATAGGCAATTTTGACAATGAACTTACCATTTGGTGGAGCTGCCCAAACCAATTTATCTCTAGAGGCATACTAATACTCAGAGGGATGCCTAGGATAATTTCTGCTTCAAAATTAATAAACAATTCCCTTACCAGACTTGCTCTCCAGCATCCATGTTCTACATCGATAAGAAAATTATCTCTTACATTTTCTGGCAACAAGGTTCTAGGTGAGATTAGCCTCCACTTGTACTGCTTGGCCATTTTCTAACAAGGTCCCACTAAGTTGGTTCTCTTCTAAGCATGTAAAATTCACACACACACACACACACACACACACACACATGTATGGGATTAAATAGATAAACCACAAGCTCAAAGATCAATCACTTAGAGGTGGGTGTCCCAATTTTAGGGCTTCATTTATAGAACCCTAATCGGAATTTTTCAAAGTTGCTCAGACATCACACCATGTAAAACATTGATAATTTGGAATTAAAAGAATGGAAGATATACCTTAGACCAGCATCACATGTGAATCACTTTTATTGAAAAAAAACCAATGAAAGAAAGCAGAAATAAGGGTTTCTCGGAGGCATATGCTTACATAGGGAATGACTAGAGCTGTGTACACAATGCTTCAAGATGCATACACAAATAGGGCTACGTGTACGCATTTGTAACTCTAATTTCTATATCTCCACTATCTTAACATGCAACTACTTCTAAACTAGGAACAAAAAGAATGAGCAATAAAAATAAATTAAACCTAAGATTTCTAAGTAAAGAAAACAAACTACGGGATTTAAAAAAAAAAATAATAATTGTTAATGTGTAATAGGTTGTGGGCTGTAGGCCCACCTTATTTACTTGTATAGTACACATATTTGTACTACACCCTCAGCCTCTTATATAAGACACTCATGTATATTTTATTATTGAGATAAATAGAATACATTCATTTAGTATTTCTAACTTGGTATCAGAGCCATTGCTCTAACTTTCTTGTGTTTTGCAGTCTTGTCTTTATTGGTATATTCCGCTACCTTGACTTCTTTGGTAAGTAAACGTTTTCCATGCCCTCTCCTGACTGCTCCATCGCCGTCAGAGGTGCCCAAGGTTGAATCTTCACTGCTAGAAGCTCGATCACCGCCACCAAGACCACTGCCTCTGTTGGATATTTCACATTGTCCCTCCGATTAGGACATAAGACATATCACCGTGTCGATTTTCAACCGCTATACACAACGCCACCGGAATCATCAACATCTGACCATCCATGCGCCGCCACGCGTCAGTCAAAGTTATAGCAGTTTCTTCCACATGCCTCACACGCCTTAGGTATTGCTTCAATCCTCTCACCGCCGCTGCTATTGGAATCGTCTTTCTCCGATCTACATCATCGGAAAAGAATCGACCTCATCAGACTGTCCACGTGCTCTCACGCGCCGCTTAAAGATTCTGCAACGTCGTCTACGCGCCTCACGCGTTACACGCGCCGACCTTGCTGCTGCTAACGTCATCTGTGACGTCACTCTGCCACGTCAGCCCTAGCTGACGTCATCTTCTAGGTTGTTGCTGACGTCATCTTCTAGGTTGTTGCTAACGTCATCTGCTTACGTCATCACGATTCTTTGCTGACGTCATCTGCTTACATCATCATTGACTGTAGCCGTTAACTTGTCCTTGGGTTGACTTTTCTGAGACTTGTTATCAATGCAACAAATCAGCTATTTCCATTTCTGCTGCTACTGTTGCTAACACTGAGAGTATCTAACCAATGGCTCTCATCTCTGCAAAGTCCAAGTCTTCTGGATCCATTATCACCATTTCCATAGTTGACCTACAAAACATCATTGCTACTACCATTCGTATGGTTGGTAATGCATCTTATTCCTCTTCTTTCTCAATTTCATCTAGTATGTCTCCTTCCTTTTGGCTTATGGATTCTGCTTGTTGCAATCATATGACACCTCACTCATCCTTATTTTCTCAACTTGAACCTGCACCACATCCTCTTAATATTCGCATAGCTAATGGTTTCACAATGTTTGGTCATAATATAGGTTCTATCTCGACCTCTAACCTCTCGGTTCCTGGGGTTTTTAATGTTTCTAAACTTTCTTACAATTTATTTTCTGTGGGACAATTAGCTAAGTTGGGTTATCGCATTACCTTTGATTATTCTGGGTGTATTGTGCAGGATCCAAGGACGGGATAGGAGTTTAGGACCGGTCCCAGAGTTGGGCGTATGTTTCTTGTGGAAAACCTTCGTCTTCCACCAGTTGCTCTTGTTTCTGTTGCTGCTGCAGCTTCTTCTATTCCTTTCCTTGCACTTTGGCATGCCCGACTTGGTCATGCATCTTCATCTCAGGTATAACACTTGGCTTCTAGAGGTTTGTTAGGTTTAGTGTCTATAGAAAATTTTGATTGTGTTTCATGTCAATTAGGAAAACAACAAGCTTTGCCTTTCAATACTAGTGAATCAATGTCCACTGATATCTTTGACCTTATTCATTTTGATGTCTGGGGGCCTTCCTCTGTCTTTAGTATTGGTGGATCTCGATATTTTGTTGTTTTTATTGATGATTATTCTTGCTATAGCTGGATTTTTCATATGGAATATCGTTTTGAATTATTGCAAGTATATTTTAATTTTGCAAAAATTGTTGAAACTTAATTTTCCAAACGTATCAAAATTTTTCAATCTGATAATGCTCTTGAATACACTAAATATGCTTTCCAAGCTGTTTTGCATTCCTATGAAATTGTTCATCAACTAACTTGTCTAGGTACCTCTCAGCAAAATGGTAGAACCGAACAAAAACTTCATCATATTCTTGACACTGTTCGTGCTCTCCTTCTTTCTACCAAAGTTCCTGCTCCTTTTTGGGGCGAAGCTGCTCTTCATGCTGTTCATATTATTAATCGCATTCCTAGTCCTGTCATCCAAAATCAAACTTTATATGAACATCTTTTTGGGTCACCTCCAGACTATCATCACCTTCGCTCCTTCGGTTCTGCCTATTTCGTTTTTCTTCAGCCACATGAGCATAACAAACTTGAGCCTCAGTCTAGACTTTGTTGTTTTCTTGGCTATGGCGAAAATTAAAAGCAGTATCAGTGTTATGATCCTATCTCTCATCGTTTTCATATCTCTCACAATGTTGTCTTTTGGGAACATCGTTCCTTTGTCGAGCTCTCTCACTTCCGTGCCTCCCTATCTACCTCCTCTGTCTTAGATCTTTTTCCAGATGAGCCACATATTCCTTTTATATTTACTCCTGATCCTTCTATAACTTCTTTGTCCAACCACCAGATATTTTTTATGCTTTTCCTAGATCATCCTCTAATGAACAGGTGGAAGATGAATAGGTCAAAGATGAGCCGCCTAACCCTGAACTTGGGTCCCCTGCGCCTGAAGATCTTGCTCAAGACATTCCACCTCGTCACTCAACTCGGGTAAGATCCATTTGTGCACATTTACTTGACTATTATTGTTATACTGCCCTTGCTACACTGCACGAGCCTCACACCTATCGTGAGGCCTCAACTAACCCTTTATGGCAGATTGTAATGAAAGAGAAACTTGATGCATTATCTAAAAACCATACTTGGGATTTGGTAACTCTCGTCTCGAGAAATCTGTGGTTGGTTGTAAGTGAATTTACAAGATCAAGACTTGCTCTGATGGGTCCATTGAGCGATATAAAGCTCGTCTTGTTGCAAAAGGTTTTACACAGGAGTATGTGATTGATTATGAAGTGACATTTGTTTCGGTTGCTCAAATCTCATCTGTTCGTGCCCTCTTAGTTGTTGCCGTTGCTAGTAAATGGGACCTTTTTTCAGATAGATGTAAAAAATGCCTTCCTTAATGGGAATTTAAGTGAAGAAGTTTATATGCAACCTCCTCCTGGTTTCTCTATTGAACCGAACAAGGTTTGTCACCTTCAACCTGCATTTTATGGCCTTAAACAAGCTCCACGAGATTGGTTTGCCAAGTTAAGCTCTACTATCTCTCGCTTGGGTTACATTGCCAGTCATTATGATTTTGCCCTATTTCTTCGTCGCACCGACAAAGGCACCATTTTGCTTTTCCTATATGTGGATGATAAGATCATAATTGGTGATTACCTTAGTGGCATTTAAGAACTCAAGGATTTTCTCAGTCAGCAGTTTGAGATGAAAAATCTTGGACATCTCAACTATTTCTTGGGTCTTGAAATCACTCATTCCATAGATGGTTTTTATATTACTCAGGCCAAGTATGCTTCTGAACTTTTGTCTCGAGCTGGATTCACTGATAGCAAGACTGTTGACACTCCAGTTGAACTTAATGCGCATCTAACTCCCTTGGGGGGGGGGGGTAAACCATTGTCTAATCCCTTTCTTTATAGACGATTGGTTGGCAGCCTAGTTTATCTCACTGTCACTCGTCCAGGCACTTCCTATGTTGTTTACCAGGTGAGTCAGTATCTGTCTGCTCCACGATCGACTCACTATGCTGTTGTTCTGTGCATTCTTTGATACTTGAAAGGCATTCTTTGATACATTGCCAGTCATTATGATTTTGCCTTATTTCTTCGTCACACCGACAAAGGCACCATTTTGCTTCTCCTATATGTGGATGATAAGATCATAACTGGTGATTACCTTAGTGGCATTTAAGAACTCAAGGATTTTCTCAGTCAGCAGTTTGAAATGAAAAATCTTGGACATCTCAGCTATTTCTTGGGTCTTGAAATCACTCATTCCATAGATGGTTTTTATATTACTCAGGCCAAGTATGCTTCTGAACTTTTGTCTCGAGCTGGATTCACTAATAGCAAGATTGTTGACACTCCAGTTGAACTTAATGCGCATTTGACTCCCTCAGGGGGGGGGGGGGCGGTAAACCATTGTCTAATCTCTTTCTTTATAGACGATTGGTTGGCAGCCTAGTTTATCTCACTATCACTCGTCTAGGCACTTCCTATGTTGTTTACCAGGTGAGACAGTATCTGTCTGCTCCACGATCGACTCACTATGCTATTGTTCTGTGCATTCTTTGATACTTGAAAGACACTCTCTTCCATGGCGTTTTTTACTTTTCTTAGTCTCCTCTTGTTCTCCGTGCATTCTCTGATGCCGATTGGGCAGGAGATCCCACTGATCACAGGTCCACCATTGGCTATTGCTTTCTTCTTGGCTCTTCTCTGATTTCCTGGCGAAGCAAGAAACAAACCCTTGTGGCCCGCTCTAGTACTGAAGCAGAATATCGTGCCCTTGTTGATACCACATCTGAGCTCCTTTGACTACGATGGCTTCTTAAGGACTTAGGTGTGTCTACATCCTCTGCTACTCCTCTTTATTGTGACAACCAGAGTGTCATTCATATTGCTCACAATGATGTCTTCCATGAATGGACTAAACACATCGAGATCAATTGTCATTTTATCCGTTATCATCTTGTCCATGGTGCTCTCAAGTTGTTCTCGGTCTCGTCTAAAGATCAACTTGCAAATATCTTCACAAAGTCACACCCTAAGAGACGCCTTCATGCTTTGGTTGACAACCTCAAGTTGGTCTCACACCCACCTTAAGTTTGAGAGGGGCTGTTAATGTGTAATAGGTTGTGGGCTTTAGGCCCACCTTGTTTACTTGTATGGCACACATATTTGTATTACACACTCTGCCTCTTATATAAGGCACTCATGTATATTTTATTATTGAGGGAAATAGAATACATTCATTCAGTATAGCACACATACTTGTACTACACACTCTGCCTCTTATATAAGGCACTCATGTATATTTTATTATTGAGGGAAATAGAATACATTTATTTAGTATTTCTAACTAATAAAAAGAACATACATTAACTGCTTGAAAATCCTCTTGATCATTTGAGCAAAGCCAAGTCATAGAATTGAATGTACAAAATGGGGTTACAAATGAATATCAAATAACAACATTCTTGTTGTTTTGAAAGCTTCGCTTTTTGGATTAAAGTCCAACCTTAGTACTTCCAATAGTTGAACTTCCAGCCCTTGCTTTAAACCCATTACTTCCAATCTCTAATGTTAATGTACATTCTGAAATTATAGAAGCGGCCAAAGAATAATACACTGCTACAGTTGTCTACTCGTAACTTTTTTTTTCTTCAGAAAGCTCCGAATTTAAATTTTAACCTTAAAACATAAAAACTCTTTAGGGACCTTTGGCAATTTCTACCAAAAGACCGTTTTAATTTAAAAGCTTAGTTGGCTGTGTCTACTGTTTATATGGCTTGCGCTTAGGTGAACAAAACGAGAAGTAATAAAGCACCCCATGCAAATTACTCATGTCTATATAGTTTGAATTGATAAGATTATTATTATTATTATTATTATTATTATTATTATTATTATTATTATTGTAGGGACTCAAATTGGATTGGACCCAGAATATGAATGGGTTTTCAGCCCAGCAACTCCAAACAATAAATTTTTAGAGTGTGGGTACAAGAACTAGTTCTACTTGATAGGAAATGTTATAGTTATAGTGCAATAAAAGACACTTCGAACCGTTTGTATGACCAAGACTTTCCTCGGCTAGGTTTCAGTGAGCTTCCTTATGAGTTCTATTGTTCTTTTCTCTTTTTTTCCAAAAGTCCCTTCTAATGTCACCTGCTTCCATGTTATATACTACGTTCCTTACTCTATTTCCACCGTACACGTGTAGTTCCTATCCTAGGAACTCCTTTCTGTCCCATCCAGCACCTACCGGAACCTTTGCTCAGTGGCCATAAAGCTGCTTGGTTACTGTTCAGGTATCACCTCCACATTAATGCGGGTAGGGAGTTAGCTGGAAAGCATTTAATGTGGAGGTAGTAGCCTTGGAAGATATTTGTTATCTTTCCCGATTCCTCCTTAGGTCTATATCCACTTTCCAGTTCTAATACAACTTTGCGGAGTACCCTGGATAAAATGATAGTTACATCCACCTCGGACTGTAGTATCCGAGGTGAATTTCATCCTCGGACGTGTCCTGTGCCACTATACATGACTTTCACCCCTTTTTCGTATACTAGTCCCACAATAATTCTTTTAACCTATCCTCGGACACGTGAGTGCCCTCGGACTGGGCCGCTGGGCCCCAAGCCCATTTCTTGTGATTCCTGTATCTTTTTAGATAACAGACCCCACAATAACCCCTCAAAATCTCGCTTTTTGTCATCTCGAAAAAAGGGAGATTTTGATATCTTGCTCTCACCTATTTCGTAGACTTTCCTTGCCTTCAAAACGCCTTTCTATCTGCCCAAGGCACGCTCCTGACGCCGAAGCGTCAGGAACACGCCATTATTAAATGATGACGGCCTCCCTGTCCCCCACGTGCAACGACATGATGCAAATCTAACGGTGGAGGATCCTCCGCATTTATGGGCGGGATTTTTCCCGCTCCCAATTTCTGTGCCCTTATAAAGGGCCTTTCAAATCAAACTCTCTTCAGTTACACAAATCACACCGTCTCAGCGCATATTCATTGAACCTGCCTCTCTCTCACCACTCCACACTCTCATAAATACTAGGAGCCTGTCCGAGGAGCTCATTTTCCAAACCTGTAAGTTTCCTTAACCCTCCTTAGTTTCCCATCCTCTTCGTCAGTTTTTCTTTACAACTGTTAGGAAATGGGTAGGTTCAAGTATCTAGTTGACTCCGAGGAGCAAATAGAAGCATTTAGAGCCAAGTATTGGATTCCCCCAACAGTGGGTATGAGATATGCCTCCACAAAAACGTGGTTACACGATAGGAAAACAGGGGAAGTAGTCATCCCTATGATCGCTTTTATAGAGGGAGGGATGACTATCCCGATGGGTAGTCTAACTAGAAGTTACCTCAGGTTCTTTAGATTATCTCCCACACAGTGCGCCTCGAATATGTTCAGGGTGCTTGGGAGTGTAGAGGTCCTAAATGCCAAATTTAATCTAGGTCTGACCCATCACGATGTGAACTGGGTGTATAATCTCAACCATTTGAAGGGTCAGGGATATTACCTTAAGTCCAGGTTCCCTGAAGTAAGATTGATCCAATGCCTCCCTACATCAAACAAGGGTTTGAAAGATGATTTCCTTATTTTTTCCGGGGAATGGCATGATGGTTTACCTTGTCCGACTGAAGAGGGACAACTAGGTGGGGTTCTTAGGACATACGCCCTTATCAATTAGATTATATTTTTAATTCAAGTTACTTTTATCTCTGATAAAGTTTTCCTTCCATGTTTTAATGACCTTGCAGACAAGCGCGCTACTAAATCTCATATCAGATTGATTAACAGGGAGAGCTTAGACAGAATCCTGCGATCCAAGGTGTATGTGAACCCATCTGACGGCCAACTGAGAGCAGCACATATAATCCTCAAGTACAAACCAATCTCCACGGCCTTTCAAGCTCCCAAGTGCGTGATAAGGGCAAGAGATCCTCGGCTCCACCGTATCAGTGTAGCCTTTGAGGGATTCATTGTTCCTGAGGGCGTTCCAATTCCTGAAGGTGTTCCTTTCACTGAGCCGTTGCCCAAGGCCACTCTCTCAACAGGAGCTTCATCGTCACACTCCGTTCCTCGGGAAGTGAAGGAGGAAGACGAAGAAGAAGAGGAAAAAGAAGCAGAAGAAGAAGAAGAAGAAACTTCAAGGGGAGTTGTAGAACTGTCAGATTCTACAGACGAGTTTGACGTTTTCAACCAGCCTCAATCTCCTGAGGTGATCTCTGAAGAAATGGGCATCCAAAGAAAAAGCCAGAGGAGCTTGAATGATGTAATCGAAGGCCAGCCTAGCAGGGTGGTGGTGGAGAAGCCAGTTCAGCCCAACCTCCCACCTCCTCCTCCTCTTCATCCTCGGCCACCTCAGCCACCTGTGACCGAACCCAGCGATCCAAAGAGGAGGAGAGAGCCAAAGGACAAAGAAGTGGTGAATGCTGAGAGGTTTCGTACGACCTGTGAAGATGAGGACCAAAGAGCTGCAAAGCAGCAAAAAGTTAGCCACAGGTCTCAACGAGTAGCGGACAAGACGACCACTTAGTCCTCGGAACTCGAGGCCTAGCTTCCTGCTCCCATGCTCGGTGGGGAGCCTTTGAGGGAGGATGCCCCGATCAGGGACTTTAATGGCGGAATTGGGTGCCGCGTCGCCTCGGCTTTAGAGGAAACACTTCTTCTTCCCAAAGATATGGCCGAGCTGAGGGTCATCAAGAGCAATGAGGTCTTCCAGAATACCAAGAGATACTTGGGCATGGTATAACGCCCTTATTGTTATATTATTATTGTTCCTTATCATAGATATCATGCACACAACCCCCCGTATTGTATTTCTAACTCCTTTCTTTCTAGGCCGTTCAAGCCACTTTCAGGCTGGAGGAGATAACAAATTCCTGCTACAATCAGTTAGATGTTGAGAGGAAGAAAAGGATAGCAGCTGTGCACACACTCAATGCTGTTGAACAAAACGTTGCGCAGCTGAAGAAAAAGTTAGCCGAGGAGGAAAACGCTCGGAAAAGTGCTGACTCAGCTTTGGATGGAGCCTAAAGGTAGGCCGAGGACCAAAGGAAGCTCTTGCGCAATGCTAATGCCCAGCTGGCAACTTCCCAGGAACAGATACTAACTCTGCAAAAACAATTGGAGGAAGCCCAGAGACTCAGAGATCAAGCTGAAAAGGCCAAGGCTGAGGCTGAAAAAGCAAAAGCCGAGGTTGAAAAAGAAAGAGACGCAGCCGAGCAACATGGCTATGACGTGGGCGTCGCTGAGACAGAGGATAATTTCCGGGCTGAGGTTCCCGTTGTGTGCCGAGAGTACTGCGCCTTGACCTGGCAAGAAGCTCTCAATCGAGCTAGGGTTGAACCTTCATCAGAGCTGAGAAGGCCTGAGAATGTTTATCTTCCCCCAGCTATTCGAGCCCCCAGTCCTTCTACTCAACAAGGAGAGGCATCCTCTACAGCTGCTGAACCAACCAAGGAAGCTCAAACTCAGGCTCCTCCCTCAATCGATCAACAGGAGCAACCTGAAGTGCCTGAAGGGGCGAAGGACATGTCCTCGGATAAAGGAGCAGAAGGGCCCAAGGGTGGAGCAGCCTCTCAAAGTTTTGAACAAGCCTTGGCCTCAACCACCTTACCTGTTGGAGAAGCTCCTAAGGTGCAGGAGAAAGATGTTCCTCCTGAGGCAGCTGGCAAAGCCCCTCAACATAAGCTCCAAATAAAATTAAACAAATAGTTAATTGTAATCAAATTCCCTTTAGTTTCCCTTTCATTTCTTTTTTCTTTTCTTTTTTTTTTAAAACCTTTTTGAGGACATTTCTAATTGCAATGTATAATTCCTTTTCAAAATTTATAAGAGATATTGGGGTTTCGTCTGTCACTTGTATAATTTCTTACGTGAATGTTCTTTATTATTTTTTCTTTTACATGATCTCGGACTATAGAAGAATGAAAGTTGATATTATAAGGGAAAAACTTAACTTTATATACACTCATTGGGAACTAAAACAGACTATAGCAGTGACCTCCACAGCCCTACAAAGACTCGCTGTAAATTCATTAAGAAATATCCATATCTAAGATAGCATTCTAACATTTCACCCAGAGAGGTATTGAACACATTGAAATGCTTTAAGTAATGCTCATGGCATTTGCTTTGATATATATTTCTAATCGCACAGATCCCCTTTAAAAGGCATCGATTTCAACTAAGTTTGTTGTCTAAACAATTCGTTATCCCTTAGCCTATGTGTAATACTTCAACTGAAGCCACAGTGCATTAATTTCCACTAAGTTGTGGTCCGAGGACCTGACATGACTTAGTTTCTGTTTAATACTTCCATTGATAGTGTATTAATTTCCACTAAGTTGTGGTCCGAGGACCTGACATGACTTAGTTTCTGTTTAATACTTCCATTGATAGTGTATTAATTTCCACTAAGTTGTGGTCCAAGGACCTGACATGACTTAGTTTCTGTTTAATACTTCCATTGATAGTGTATTAATTTCCACTAAGTTGTGGTCCGAGGACCTGACATGACTTAGTTTCTGTTTAATACTTCCATTGATTTCAGAAGCACATATTGCAGAAGTAAGATAAACCATAAAGGAAAGTGAAACATAACTTGTTAATAATAATACCTCTTTAGGTTGCTTACATTCCAGGGATGGGGTACAGTTTTTTCATCTAAATCTTCTAAGTAATAAGCCCCTACCCCTGCTACAGATGTAATACGATATGACCCCTCCCAATTAGGCCCCAACTTTCCCCAGGCTGGGTTTTTGGTATTTCCCAAGACCTTCCTCAACACCAAATCTCCTGGAGCTAACGGCCTTAGTCTGACATTCGCATCATAACCCTGCTTCAGCTTGTGCTGGTAGTATGCCAATTGAACCATCGCTTTCTCTCGTCGCTCGTCTATCAAGTCTAGACTTTTCTTCAACAGCTCGTCATTTCCATCCGAGGTGAAAGTACTGGTTCTCAGCGTTGGAAAGCCCGTTTCAACAGGGATTACGGCCTCAGCTCCGTACGTCATTGAAAATGGGGTCTCCCCTGTTGATCGTCGGGGCGTTGTTCTATACGCCCAGAGGACATGCGGAAGTTCCTCCACCCATCTTCCCTTTGCATCATCCAACCTTTTCTTAAGTCCACCCACTATGACTTTGTTGACAGCCTCGGCCTGTCCATTTCCCTGTGGATAGGCTGGAGTGGAATATCTGTTCCTTATCCCCAGGTCGGAACAGTACTTTCTAAAAGCATTGCTGTCAAATTGTATACCGTTGTCCGAGATGAGAACTTGAGGAACCCCAAATCGAGTAATGATATTCCTCAAGATAAACCTTTTGACATCCACATCCCTGATATTAGCCAGAGGCTCAGCCTCAGCCCATTTCGTGAAATAGTCTGTGTCAACTAGCAGGTACTTCTTATTTCCTACTACCCTAGGGAAAGGGCCAACGATGTCCAAGCCCCACTGAGCGAAAGGCCAAGGACTAGAAAGAGGATTGAGGACTCCTCCTGGCTGATGAATGTTTGGCGCAAACCTTTGGCATTGATCACATTTCCTCACGTACTCCTGGGCTTCCTTTTTCATGCCTGGCCACCAGTACCCCTGGGTAATCGCCCGGTGAGACAAAGACCTTCCTCTAGTATGACTATCACAAATTCCTTCATGTAGCTCTTCTAGAAGATCCTCTGATGCTTCAAGGCGTACACAAAGCAGATATGGCCCAGAGTAGGAGCGTTTGTATAACTTCTTATCCTCGGACAGCCAAAAACGAGGAGCCTTTCTCCGTATCTTCTCTGCCTCTGATTTGTCCTCGGGCAGTATATCCTTCTCAAGGAATAATATTATAGGATCCATCCAGCTAGATGCCGAGCTGATTTGGTTGACCTGAAGAGTGTCCATTGTTACTGGTGTAGGTGTGCTCAAATCCTTAACCATTATCATCCGAGGTAGGTTTTGCGCCGAGGATGTGGCAAGGGTGGCTAAAGAGTCCGCATGGGCATTTCCACTCCTAGGAACATGGGTTATCTCAAAAAATTCAAAATTAACTTGCATAC
Source organism: Quercus aquifolioides (assembly GCA_019022515.1). NCBI lineage: Eukaryota > Viridiplantae > Streptophyta > Magnoliopsida > Fagales > Fagaceae > Quercus > Quercus aquifolioides. Next base: position 46,432,772 of record CM032331.1, on the reverse strand, counting down.
GCCTAACCTGGCTCAAGTATTCCTACATTCTTATGTCTCGAGCTTCCAATTCCCCTTTGACCTGGCCCACGACCAGCCCAAAATCCGAGAAGACTTCCACTGTTTTTCCACTTAGCTTCCTGACCATTACCATCCCCATTAACAAAGCTTCATACTCTGCCTCGTTATTAGTAACTGAGAATCCCAGCCTTAGAGACTTCTCAATGATAACCTTCTCAGGAGATATCAGTACAAGTCCCACTCCTGACCCCCGCTGATTTGCCGCCCCGTCCACATACACCTTCCAGGATGAAATAGGTTGCGCGGAGATAAGGCCAACTGATTTTTCATCCATGCCACTTGGGGTTGCCTCTATTTCTTCAGAACCTTCAGTAAATTCGGCCACCAGATCGGCGAGCACTTGACCCTTCACGGAGGTACGGGGCATATACTTAACATCAAAAGCCCCTAGGATTGTGCCCCACTTGGCAACCCTGCCAGTATAGTCTGCACTCCGAAGTGCTGCTTTGATCGGATACTGAGTTAGGACGACCACAGTATGCGCCTGAAAATAATGGGGAAGTTTCCTTGTAGCGTGCACCACTGCCAAAATAGCCTTTTCCAAGGGCAGGTAACGTACTTTGGCCTCATGAAGCGACTTACTCACGTAGTAGACTGGCCGCTGTACTCCATTGTCTACTCGTATCAGAACAAAACTGATCGCATAAGTGGTGATCGCTAGGTAGGAAAAAAGAACCTCATCTACCTCAGGGCTAGACATGATGGGTGGCCGAGACAAATACTCCTTCAGCTGCTGAAATGCTAGGGTGCACTCCTCAGTCCATTCGAATCCCTTCCACTTGTAGAGCAACAGGAAAAAAGGCCTGCACCTATCCGCCGACCTGGATATGAATCTGTTCAATGCGGCGGTCATCCCGGTCAACCTCTGGACCTCCTTGGGATTCCGAGGTGGTTGCAAGCTAGTTATGGCTCTAATTTGATCAGGGTTCACCTCAATTCCCTGATGAGTCACCATGTAACCCAAGAACTTCCCTGAACTTACCCCAAATGAGCACTTGGACGCGTTCAGCCGCAATTTATACCTCCTTAAAATCTCAAAAGTATTGGTAAGGTCTGTCACATGCTCGGCCACTACCTTGCTCTTCACAACCATATCATCAATATAGACCTCAATGTTTCTGCCCAACTGCGGCTCAAACATCTTCGTCATCATTCTCTGGTAAGTAGACCCCGCGTTCTTCAAACCAAAGGGCATTACCTCATAGTGATAATTTCCAGTGGGAGTGAGAAAAACAGTCTTCTCCTGATCGTCCAATGCCAGTGGGATCTGATGATAGCCCTGAAAGGCGTCCAGGAAGCTCATCCGAGGATGGCCCACTGTTGCATCCACCAACTGATCTATACGGGGCATAGGAAAAAGGTCCTTTGGGCACGCTCTGTTAAGATCTGTATAATCAACACATACACGCCATTTGCCATTTTTCTTCTTCACTACGACCGTATTGGCCAACCACTGAGGGTAAAACACCTCCTTGATAGCCCCTGCCTGCTTGAGCTTGGTCACCTCGTCTTTGATAGCCTCGGCATGTACCCTGAACGGACGCCGAGGTGGCTGTTTCTTTGGAATAATAGAGGGATTGACGTTCAAATGATGACAAATGAACTCCGGATCCACCCCTGGGGCTTCATAAGCACTCCATGCAAACACATCAACGTTCCTCTTGAGAACCTCAACCAACTGCTCATTCTCTAACAAAGGTAACTGTGCCCCAACCTGAAAGTACTTTTCTGGATCATCACCAACACTCACCCTCTCCAAATTCTCACACTTAATTTCCTCGGCAGAAGTGCTAAAATAGGCTCCCTGATTCTTTGATTGCTATAAATCATCATCGGCTACGGCCGAAGTACTTGTCTCTGGCCGATGTTGAATGGCCATTATCAAGCACTGCCTAGCCATGGCTTGATTTCCCAAAATTTCTGAGACCTCGCCTCCTAAGGGATATTTCACCTTCTGATGAAGAGTGGAAGAAACGGCCCCTAAGGCATGCAACTAGGGTCTACCCAAAATAGCCGTATACGGAGAAAAAGCATCCACCACAATAAAATCCACCTCCACCACATCTGAACCAGTCTGCATAGGTAATCTAATCATCCCCACCGGAACGACCGATCTGCCCTCGAAGCCCACCAGCGGGGAACTATAGGTTGTCAAATCCTCAGGTTTCAAATTCAGCCCCCTAAATAAATCAGGATACATTACCTCGGCTGCACTCCCCTCGTTAACCATCACCCTTCTCACGTCATACCTTCCAATCCTAATCGTAACCACCAAAGCATCATCATGCGGTTGTATGGTTCCTCTCTTATCTTCCTCTGAAAAGCCTAACACCAATGAGGTGCCCAATCTGACCCTCTTTGGCCTTGAACTGGAGCCCTCATCCAAGCACCGCGACACAGACATTACCCTGGAAGGGCAAGACCCAGTTCTCCCTAGGGCAGCAAATATAACGTTTATCGTGCCTAAAGGGGGTCCTGAAGAAGCATTCCCCCAAAATGCTGAGCCTGCCTGGCCTCCTCGGCCGCTGGAATGATGTAGAAGCTGGGTCAACTTCCCCTCCTGGACCAGCTGTTCCAAGTGGTCCCACAAGTTTTTACAATCTTCAGTAGTATGTCCATGATCCTGGTGGTACTAGCAGTAAAGGTTTCGATTACGCTTCGCAGGGTCCCCTGCCATCCTATTGGGCCATCTAAAGAATGGCTCGTCCTTTATCTTCTCCAGAACCCGTTGCACTGGTTCTCGGAACACGGCATTAACCGCCTGGGAGTTGGCAGATCCTGATTGCCCCCTAAAGTCCCTCCGAGGTCGGTTGTTATTGTACCGGTCCGACCTGAAATCCCTCCTTTCCTGAGGGACTGCCTTAGACTTTCCTCTACCCTGTATCTGATCCTTCTCTACTCTTCTATACTTGTCTATCCGATCTATAAGCTGACGCACGCTGGTAACAAGTTTACCAGTCAGAGACTTCCTCAGGCCATGCTCGGTTGGAAGGCCTTCCTTAAAGGTATTAATGGCCACATTGTCCTGAGCTCCGTCTACTTCGTTGAACATTTCCCAATATCTGTCCGAGTAGGCCTTCAGGGTTTCCCCCTCCCGCATAGACATGAATAGCAACGATCCCAAGGGTTGAACAACCCTCCTACATGTGATAAAACGGGCACCAAAAGCCTGGGTGAGTTTCTCAAAAGAGTCAATAGTATTAGCTCTGAGGCCGTTGAACCATCTCATCGCCACTGGGCCCAGGCTAGATGGGAAAACCTTGCACATTAAGGCCTCATCCCTAGCATGAATGGCCATTCTCTGACTGTAGTGGCTAACATGTTCTACTGGGTCTGTTCGACCATTATAAATGGTGAACATGGGCTGATTGAATCGCCGAGGAAGATTGGCGTCCTCAATACGCCGCGTAAAGGGCGACTTAGAGACCTGACTCAGTGCTTTGTTCAAGGCGTCATTTCCCCGACCCTGGCGAGGCGAACTCTTATACCTTCGCTCATGGTGGTACTCCTCTTCATGCGAAAAAGATTCACTGGGTGAAGTTCTCGACCTCTGCCTATAACTGGTGTCATCTGACTCCTCAGAGGAGTGCCCAGAGTTATGGGCCCTACACCTTCGTCGCTCATGTCGCAATTCCCTCTTCAACTTGTTAATCTCACGCTGCATGTCCCCTTCGTTCTTTACGTGGGAAACATGGCCTTTCTCCCGAGAGTGACTTCTATCTGTGTGGGTTGTTCGTGTACTTCCCTCACGATCCCCCCTATGTCCGTGGACTACCAACGGATTACTGTGCTGAGAGCCCCTAGACTCTGCCTGATGCTGATTAGCATCCACCTGCTGCGGGCCCGTCAATGGTTGCTGCGGTGCTCCCCCTTCCATCGCGAACACTGTACTTGCATTTCCTTGTGAATAGATCAAGTTCTCCCCACAGACGGTGCCAATTGTAGGGACTCAAATTGGATTGGATCCAGAATATGAATGGGTTTTCAGCCCAGCAAGCCCAAACAATAAATTTTTAGAGTGCGGGTACAAGAACTAGTTCTATTTGATAGGAAAGGTTATAGTTATAGTGCAATAAAAGACACTTCAAACCGTTTGTATGACCAAGACTCTCCTCGGCTAGGTTTCAGTGAGCTTCCTTATGAGTTCTATTGTTCTTTTCTCTTTTTTTCCAAAAGTCCCTTCTAATGTCACCTGCTTCCATGTTATATACTACGTTCCTTACTCCATTTCCACCGTACACGTGTAGTTCCTATCCTGGGAACTCCTTTCTGTCCCATCCAGCACCTACCGGAACCTTTGCTCAGTGGCCATAAAGCTGCTTGGTTACTGTTTAGGTATCACCTCCACATTAATGCGGCTAAGGAGTTAGCTGGAAAGCATTTAATGTGGAGGTAGTAGCCTTGGAAGATATTTGTTATCTTTCCCGATTCCTCCTTAGGTCTATATCCACTTTCCAGTTCTAATACAACTTTGCGGAGTACCCTGGATAAAATGAAAGTTACATCCACCTCGGACTGTAGTATCCAAGGTGAATTTCATCATCGGACGTGTCCTGTGCCACTATACATGACTTTCACCCCTTTTTCGTATACTAGTCCCACAATAATTCTTTTAACCTATCCTCGGACACGTGAGTGCCCTCGGACTGGGCCGCTGGGCCCCAAGCCCATTTCTTGTGATTCCTGTATCTTTTTAGATAACAGGCCCCACAATTATTATTTATTTATTTTTTTTTTTGGCTTAGTGATTGATACGTGCATTGCTGGTGCCTAAATCTCTCTTGTATAATGCGGGGTAATGTCATTGTTTGATTTTCTTTGACTATGAAATATGAATATTTGTAAGCCCGGTTAACTCACGAATGACACGGCTCAAAGCCTCAAACCCCAAACGAAAGCTTGGATAATGTTGATTGAAGATGCACCTAAAACGCCGCTACAAACTTTATGAAAAATACTAAAAATATTACAAATTTTATTATATAAAACTACAAATTGATGTGACATTTAAATTGACTAATTATGATTGGTGACACATCAATTAATTTAATTATAAGTTCAATCTAGTAAAATTTATAGTACATGTAACAATATACTCAAACTTTATTGTTGCCATACAAGATGCGATCCTTGTCAATGCATTCTTATTTTTCTTTCTAAAAATTGTGAATTCATACAATTTCTTGATTTCACATTTCAATTCATGTGACAGTGTGTATATGGTGAGTATGTAATAAGAAGTGTATGATTATCATTATTCTTTTTCTTTATGGATACTATATGTTTTATTTGAATAATTTATGGATACAATATGACTTGAGCTTATGCATCAGTTTTATAATAATTAACGTTTATTACTAGTCCAAAATATTGATATATTTTTTAGTGTCTTATTTAATAATATTTATTAATTTTACATTTGTACAATTCTTTATAATAAATAAATAAAAGTGTCAATCAAGAAACATAGTAGAGTTTTATATAAATAATACACATGAATAGAGTCTTAATGAATTAAAAAAGACAGCCTTAAATTAGTTTGAAGCCAAACTTTATTCATGCAATAGTTGGTCATTTTGCTTATTCTGGTGCATTTATAATTTCTTTTACCTATAATGATGCTAGTTTATTTTGTGGATGATCCTATATATGACATATGAGATTAATTAGGACACACTTATAATAATAAAATGATTTTTTAAAAGACAATGGGATAATACAGGCAAAAATTGCAAAACAGTCTATTTCTAGGAAAAAATTAGGCGCGTGGCATGCATTCAAAGTTATTTAGGAAGTTGGATTAAAACTCGACTTTGGGCTGGAAAACGAACATTATAGTGGCGTTTTTTAGTGCCTATAGCAGCGTTTATAGAAAACGCCATTATAAGGTACCTAAATAACTTACTAAATAACTTTGAACGCATGCCACGTGCCTAATTTTTTCCCAAAAATAGACTGTTTCGCAATTTTTGCCGGCTAATACATCAACTTACTACATGTAACAAGGGTTTAAGTGATAACTAAGCCGTACGTATCGGCATTTTTATAGTTTCCCAATGTATGTGGTTCAAACCTCACGTCTCTTTCCCGCACTTTCTACCTACTATAACAATAATAATAATAATTTACTATTTAATCAAAATAATAATAATTTACTAAAGGTACACTTCACAACAAATGGGTCGCTGAAAAATCCATTGCTACCCAAAAACTATCTATTTTTATTCCCTATCTCTCCCATTTATCTAATAATTATAAATATTTGTTATCTCTTTTTTTTTTTTTTTTTTTTTCGGGTAAATATATGTTATTTTATTTTTGAAGAGTACAGTAATTTTTGCTTCACCACCTTCACACGCCTCCCTGAAATGCGTTCCACAATTCTTTCTCTGCATTTATTAAAGTGCTACTGTCTTAGTTGCCTCGATCAACAAAATTAGTCACAACTTTCTTTGCCGTTGCCTTTACTTCTACGTTGCTCTCTGAAATTCCATGCTAAATAGCCATGCATTTCTTATGAATTTAACAAAGCCTGCATCATAGCAAGTTTTTTTTTATACCTCACATGTACGTAAGCTTCGTGGCTATGCCAAAATTTTTCATAAATTTTTTTTGTTCTAACTTTACGATGAAACCCTCAAATTAAACCCAACTATAAGAAGAATTGACACTTTTCTCTCCTTGCTTCTTCTCGGCTATTAGAATTTATAAACGATCAATAAACTTAGCAATCAACCTTAGATTTTAAAACTTAATTATAACGTTGGTTGTTATTTTTTGTATTAAAGACTTTGGAATGTGTAATATAACACACTATATAGAAATATAGGTCTCGACTCGTCATACGTACAGGAACAGAGCCAGGACTTGGAGTTAGGGGGCATAAGTATAAATAAATAAAAAATTTGAAACTCCAAATAAACATTCATTTAATAAACCATCGACAAAGAAAAATACACAAAATTATTGTTTTTTAAGATATTACAATGCACTTATTTATGAAAATGGAACTTGCCGTTTTTTAAATCTTTGAAATCATCTATAATTATTATGTTATTATATGATCAATAATCTATAATCATTGCACACAATAGACAAGCACTATGCACACAAGCATTCAACAACTAACCAATAAATTTTAAAGTTGCAAATAATCTCTTTAATTATTTACCCAAAAAAAATATCTTTAATGTTTTAAAAGACAGTAATTTATAGAAAAAAAAACACTAAAAACAACACTACAAAAAATAAAAATCACAAAACATCACAGGCTATGGCTAAAGACAAGACTACAAAAAAAAAAAAAATCACAAAACATCACAGGCTATGGCATATAGGAGTTGACTGTTGACGTGTTGTGTTGTGTTTGTCAAATTACAAATTTTTTATTTATAAAAGAATATAAATTATGGGTAGGGGTGCGCATGAGTCAGGTTGGGTCGAGTTAAGAAGGTTTTTTAACTCAACCCACCATGGTGGGTTAAAAAAAATTCAACCCAACCCAACCCATCACATAAGTCCAACACAACCCACATAGGTCGGGTTGAACTCATGGGTTTGACAATTTTTTTTATTACTATTATTAATAAATTGAGCAAAAAAAAAAATATATAAATATATTAAAAAAATCCAAAGATTAGTATCAATGCAACTCCTTAAAGGCAAACAACATTAATGACTAAACAACAATAGTAATTTACCAAGGTTTGTGTGAACTAATTGGCTTTTATATAGGATAGGAAGAGTTGGTTATTTAAAAAAAAATTATTAATTATATAATATATTTTAAATATATATTAAATATATGGGTGGGTCAGGTTAGGTTTGGCGGGTTTGAAATTTTATGACCCGAACCCAACCCGACCCGCTATCAAAAATTTTTTTTGTAACCCAACCCAACCCACCAAACCCTAAAAACCAACCCAACCTGGCGAGTTGGGTTGGGTTAGGTCGGTTTTGGCAGGTTTGCGAGTTGACTGCACACCACTAATTATGGGCTATATTAAAGAGAGAAAGCCAAAGATGGGTTAGATTTTTACCTCTCTTTGACTCTTTCTCTCTAGTTTCCTCTAGTATATTCTATGTCTCTAAGTCTCTCCGTCCCTGCTCTTGCTCTGTGCTCTCTTTTAAGTTTTCTCTACAAGTCTATGAGTCACAACAGTGTTAAGTGTCAACACATGATTAAATCTAAGTTAACCAAACAAGGATTCAATATGAGATGAGAGGGATACCTTTGCTTCTGCAAACCTGTAGTGCCGTTGGTTGCCGAACTCCTCTCCTCTGTGTTCAACCGTAAGTTAGGTTTTCTTTTCTTTTTTCAATTTTTTTTTTTTTGAATGGCTGAGAAATCCCCCTCTTTTTTCCCTTTTATTATATGTGTGAGGTAAGTTGGGTGTTTCCTACTTCTAGGCAGTTAAAGACTTACTTCGGACACTAGGATTTCTTTACTTCGGTATTGTTTCACATTTTCCATACAAAAATACCATTTATTTTTGGAATTATGGTTTTAGATTTTTTTTCATATTTTTAATATTGGGTAAAATAAAATCAACACCCCTAAAGTTTAAATTAATATAAGTCAATTTTAAGACATTTCAAAAATGACTAACTTGGTCCTTAAACTGTTGCCCATTCTTCTCCTCTAAACTAAGTTTATCAGTTTTGAAATGTCTTGAACTTGATCATCAATAAATCAAACCTCATGAACGTTAATTGTATTTTAGCCTTTTAATATTAATTGACTTGGGATTATGCATCCATAGTTCAAAAACATTACATGCAAGCCTAGCCTCAGATATTGGAAAACTTGCCATGTGCTGAATTGAACTAGTTAGGTGCTCTAGTCCTCTAGAAAGTCCCCTAAATTTATGATATCTGCTTGAGTAAGGCATGCAGTGAGTGCCATAGTCAAGGGCACGTTAGGATTAATTTGTGTGAACGCAGTGCTTGGGCTGTTTCTATATTGACAAACAAGCAGTTTATAGTGGTGGGGTGCAAGGGATTACAGTGAACTACATATAATCGTATGTGATTAATAAGTCTATGGCATGACATGCGCTTGGGATCAATCGATGCCGAGAAATTTTAAAAACTTTATGAGCCACACTAAGTATTGAAAGAAAAACCAGCGGCCAATGCAGTGCTGTTTCTTGCATATGATGATATACTGGGCATAACCTAGTAATGGTGCATTGTGACTTCTATTCATTGTTTATTAACTTTTAGCTAGTAATCACTTTTCCCTTCCATTATCTATGTATGTTAAACTATGATTCAAGATCAGTTTTACCAAATAGTAAATGAAACTATTCATGTAATTGCTGATACAAAATAAGGTTTCCATCTAACAAATAGTAACAATAGCATATATTCAACAGGGTAGAATCGTTTCAATTTACAAGGCCACACTCACATAAGAAACTGTAGACATCAACAAGGAGATAAACCACTGTAACAATGTCTCCTCATCACAATTGAGGAAGAATTCAATATCTCACGTAGCATTAACTACTTAAAATCAAGCTCTAACAATTAAAAGTAAAGAACCCTTAATTTCTTTGTCTATGAAAAAAACCCTATTTCACTAACTGCAAAGAAACATTTAACAGCAAAAAAATGGAAATTATACCTGTGCTGTTAATTGAAGTGAACAAAGATCATCTCAACTTCTAATCTTTCGGCTTAATCAGATAATCTTTTTCAGATACCCTTTCCAATGCTTTGTAGCATGCACGTAACCACTTTGGATGGACCAAAATAATTTCTTCCATCTCTGCCTCCTCAAACTCCTCCGCTGTAGCAAACCAAGTGACCACATGTGTGACGGGGTTTATCAAATTATCCATAGAAATTTTGGCCCCTAACTCCTCTGCCATCAACCAGAGACGCGAATTTTCGGGCCTAAAATCAGAAGGGAAAATATGTTTGAAGGATAATGTACACCCTTGGAGAACCCTAAGGCGATTAAGTATGTCTCTAACATCTCTAACCTGAAGACCACCTTCAAATTTTGGGTTGAAAAACAGTCTGTGTATTAGTTTAAGTTGTTGAAGAACGGTGGTGAGTGCACCCGTGGTCTCACCTTCATCAGTGCCCAATGCAGAAAGAGATACAACGCTCAAATCATGATCTGAATCAAAGTAACGATACTTCTTAACAGGAATCAAGTTTGATTCATGGTTACTCCACACACTCACGGTATCATCAAGAATAAGAACCATGCGTTCCTCCTTTAACACAAGATCAAGACTCTTTTCGTCAATTTCAAGTAAATCTTCACGTGCAATGATTCTTGATGACATGAAGTAAACATTTTCAGGGTCAAGAAACTCAGTCGCTTTCAACGCATAACTTCGTGTACCTGTTGTGCACATATAAATCTCAAACATGGTACTTGCTTCTTTCAGAAAAGTGTGAACGGAAGGTCTCAACTTGAGCATCATCTTTTCCCAAGGTCGACTCAGACGGAATAGGCTATCCCTTAACTCATGTTGCAAGAGTTCTTGAGGGGTTCTCAGATATTTTTCTTGTTTTGTTGAATGAATCAGAGTTTGATCTAGATCAAGAACCAAAACCATCTTCTTATCTTCTAACAATTTGTCTGACTCTATCTTCCGAATCCGATCCATTTCATCTTTGTTAAGCCACAACCACATACTCTGATGAACGTACTTCAATGCTACCGTCTCACAGCTCACACACTTTCCTCTAAAAACACATGGATGTAGACAAGTCTTCTCAGTATTTTCTTCAGGTGTATCATCAAAGTCGTCATAGTCATCTTGTGGAAAACCCCTCTCGGAAATTATCTTCATGGTGAATCTTGGAAGTTTCTTTAGCAAAAGATAGTGACAAAACAACCTCTCTCTCTCTCTCTCTCTCAACGAATAATAACTGAAACGTCTGGAGTGTGTTGGAGTTTAATTAGAGAACCAAAAACTCACTCTTACATACTTTTTTTTAAGTCCTATATATTTGGAATGGATTCATTTACTTATAAGAAAAATGGGTTCATTCTCTATCTCAGAAGAGCAGGCTAAAGGAAGCGCACACAGATCAACATAGATGCAGTTTGAATTATACTGCATAAACTGCAATCGTTTAGTTACTTTGTTTACTTGGGCTACTTGTCGTATTTCATATGCAAAATTTGTTGTGTCACGTGCAGCGCACGTGGTTTATTAATCCAGTTGTAGTCATCTTATAGGATAGCTATCTAGCTAATTCTGTTAAGTTGGTTGGATTCTCTGTTCAGGATTTTTTTTTTCCTGAAGAAAAGAAAGATTTTATTGAAAGCAAGAAATAAGGCTACAAACAAAAAGGGTAAACTGGCTTCAACCCTTAGAATATCACTAACATAGTGAGGGCAGTTGCACAAGTCAAAAGAACTTACAAATCTATTCTTAAGAAATCAATTGGCTAGAGAATTAGCAGCACCTTTGGCTAAGATCAAGTGTAGATTCTCTGTTTAGTTGTATATATAAAACAGAGGCCAATGTATTGATATAATTCATTAATGAATCTTTATCCAATTCATTAGATGTTGATACTCAATTCCGTTTTCTTAATTCTTTGTAGAATTGATTGAGGCTGGACAAGTATGGAGTTTCGTTAGAAGAAACTAAATCCTGTATGACTTTTTTTTTTTTTAATTCTTGAACCTCTGGGCTTCAAGGGGGGCTGCCTTTGCTAGAGGCTAATTGCACCTATGGAATACATTTTCATTCACCGATGAATTACCCTTTTTTCTACTATGAACTCACTAGATCTATGGGTTATACTGAGGTCACCATTTATAGGGTACATAATTATGTACATTTCATATCCACTATTTAACATCTCTTTTTTCACATCCACTTTTTTGTGCTAAAATGTGGACATTTCCATATCAATTGTGGATATATGTGTGAAATAGTGGAAGTGAACCAATTTTCAAAACCTATTATATATTTTTTTCTGAATAGACCCTGCTTTTGATAGCAATGATCATGTCATCAGTATACCGAACATAGCTGATCCTCCTTTCTTTTTTCATAAAGCTGGAAGAATTGATTTGCAAATCAAGTTGATGCAAAAAAAATGTTTATTGGCACAGGGGAGAGGGGGCTGCCTTGAACAATACCTTTTAGGCGATTTGAATAAGAATGCCCCTTTTTGTCTAAGACGGGAGTTTGGAGGAAAGCGGAAATGAGATCACAGAAGGATACATTTTCCTCACCTAAATAGGATTGTGTGAAACCATATTTTTCCCAACAATAAATAATCTTTTTAACCAGTTGAGCAGCTTGAGCTTATTGTTATTGTCTATGGGCTATGATTTAGACCAATACTACAAATATAGTATTATTTTTCTCAAGTAGAATTAAATTCAAAGCAAATATGTGTTTGGAGTCAGCACTTGATTATTTTAGGAAAAATTTAAGAAGACCAAAAAGTCATAAAAATACAATTTTATTTGAGTGACTTTTCAGTTCATGTTGTTAAAGGTCTTTGTTTGATGAAAGTAGTGCTTTATATAATGAGAAAATGATGCTATAAAGATGGAAAATTGATGGTTTACCAACCTAAGGGTCGGTGCTTGCAAAGACTAATGATGCTCCCACACATAAAATTTCAAGTTTTCTGCATGCAAAATGTGATCTCTTTGCAAAATTTGATGCTATTTTTTTGTTGATTCTTACATTATCTATAGATGGAAGAGATCAAAGACTTCTGGGAAATCACTCATTTTTATATGTTTTAATTGATGACCATTATTAAATAAAGTATTAGGACGATTTATTTAGTTGTAATGACCTCCATTGCCAATGAATTTTTTTGTGTACATATTATGGCTCTAAGTCACCCAAACCAATTGTAGGCTTATGTTTGTAGAACAAGCATTATAACCTTAGGTTAGTCTATGGTTAGCCTAGGGTCAATCAAGTATTCTCTAGTATATAAACCCTACATTAAGTTCATTGTAATACAACTGCTTAATATGATATGTAGTCGTCAAGGACTTTCTCACTGTAGACGTAGGCCTTTAGGCCGAACCACATAAATCTTTGTATATTCTCTGTTTTATACTTCCACTTACCATTCAATCACACAACAGCACACAATCACACAGCAACTTCAACATTTTGGAAAGACTTCATTGACAATAGTCTCTGGAGAAGTAACCTAACACACCAATTCACTGCCTGTAATTCTTTGAGGAGACCGCAATGCATTAGGTAGCCTGCACCACAATCAGGAATAAGACACACAATTCTTGGCCCACTTGAGCAAACAATGGAACTCTCAAGCTGACATCCTGTTGTGCAAAATGCAAAACAAAAAAAAACAAAAAAAACAAAACAAAAAACAAAACAAAAATTAAAAAATTAAAAAATAGATGATTACAATAGCAATATCAGATGGAGTAAGACATGCAGCGACTGCCATAGACAAGGGCACATTAGGATGAATTTGTGTGCATGCAGTGCTTGGGCTGGTTCAATTGATATTAAGCAAGCAATTTGGGGTGGGATGCATGGTATTAGAGTGAACTAAATATCATCGTATGTGATTACTAAGCCTATGACATGCCATGCTCTTGATATCGATGGATGCTGTTTCTTGCATATGATGATTCACTGGGCATAACCTAGTAGTGGTGCATTGTGGCTTCTATTCTCTCTGTTTATTAACTTTTGGTGATAGTAAACACTTTTTGCTTCCATTCTCTATGTATGTTAAACTATGATTCAAGATCAGTTTTACCACTTAATGTTAGACTAACATAGCTAAATTTTCTTCCACTCCTACAATTCATGTAATTGCAGATACAAAATAAGTTTCCATCAAACAAATAGCAACAATAGCATATATTCAACAGGGTAGAATCGTTTCAATTTTCAAGGCCACATTTTCACATAAGAAATTGTAGACATCAGCAAGGAGATAAACCACTGTAACTATGTTTCCTCATCACAATTGAGGAAGAATTGAATTCCTCAATTAGCTTTGACTACTTAAAATCAAGCTCTAAAGATTAAAAGTAAAGAACCCTGAATTTCTCTGTCTAGAAAAAAAAAAAAAAAAGACTACTGTGAAGAACATTTAACAACAAAAAACTGGAAATTAGACCTGTGCTGTTAATAGAAGTGAACAAAGATCTACTCAACTTCTAATCTTTCGGCTTAATCAAATAATCTTTTTCAGATACCCTACTGACTGCATAGTAGCAAGCACGTAGCCACTTTGGATGGACCAAAATAATTCCTTCCAGCTCTGCCTCTTGAAACTCCTCCGCTGTGGCAAACCAAGTGACCACATGTGTGATGGGCTGGAATGCACGGACACGGCTCCGGAGGAGCCGCACCCAAGTCGGACTCGGCCGGACGCGCGGACGCGGGAGGGACGCCGCTGACCGCGAGTTCGTGCCGCGTCGGGCCGCGTCCTGCCACGTGGACGAGCCGACTCGCGCCGACGTGGCTAAAATCGGGCCGACGCGGCTCAAATCGGGCCGTATCAGCCGAAACCGCCGAAACGGCCGAGTCAGGCCGAAATTCAAAAAAAAAAAGGTGCGAAACGCACCGTTTGAACTTACCCTAAAATCCCTAAGGCTCTCACGCACTCTCACTTCGTCCAAGCCCTCTTTCTCACTCCGTCCCTCATCTCTCTTCTCTGTGCTCTCCCTCTCTGTGCTCAGCTGCTTCAGGTTTGCTCTCTCTTCTCTATGCTTCCGTTTTGCTCTTTTTTTTTTTTTTTTTGATTTCTCTGATTCTCTCTGTGTCTGCTGTGTTTGCTGTGTTTGTGTGCTTGTTTTTTCCGATTTCCTCCAAACACTCTCTCTCACTCCGTCCAAATTTGTGTGCTTACTGTGTTTTTTTGTTGATTGTCTTATTGATTATCTTTTATTTTGTTTTAGTTTCAAACTTGTGAATTGTATTCTAATTTCCGAACATCATGGAATGTTTTAGTTTCAATCTTGTGGGTTGTATTTAATTTATGAACATCATGTTTTAGTTATTATCTACTATTGCTCTTAAATTTGGTATATGTTTATATAATGTGAAAAAGTATGCTTAGCAATATATTAAAAATATAAAAAATATATATTTTTAATAATTTTTTAATCGCCGAGTCCCGCCGCACCCGCACCCGAGTCCCAAAACGCACCCGTGCTTCCTAGGTGATGGGGCTTATCAAATTATCCATAGAAAATTTGGCCCCTAACTCCTCTGCCATCAACCAGAGTCGCGAACTTTCGGGCCTAAAATCGGTAGTGAAAATATGTTTGAAGGATAATGTACACCCTCGTAGAATGTCACGGCGAGCAAATATGTATCTCACATCTCTATACTGAAGACCGGCTTCAAATTTTGGGTTGAAAAACAGTCTGTGGATTACTTTAAGTCTTTGGAGAAGGGCGATGAGCGGGCCAGCGTGCTCAACTTCATCAGCACTCCAGCTATCAGGATCTGAATCAAAGTAACGATACCTCTTGATATGAATCAAGTTGAATGGATGATTACTCCACACACTCTTGGTATCATCAAGAATAAGAACCATGCGTTCCTCTCCTAGCACAAGATCAAGAGTCTTTTCGCCTGTTTCCAGTAAATCTTCACGTGCAATGATTCTTGATGACTTGTTTCAGGGTCAAGAAATTCAGCCACTTGCAACGCATAACTTCGTGTACACATTGTGCACATATAAATCTCAAACATGGTACCTGCTGCTCTCACAAAAGTGTGAACAAAAGGTCTCAACTTGACCATCATCATTCCCCAAGGTCGACTCACACGGAATAGGCTATCCCTTAAGTTATGTTGCAATAATTCTTGAGGGGTTCTCAGATATTTTTCTTGTTCTCTTGAATGAATCAGAGTTTGATCTAGATCAAGAACCAAAACCATCTTCTTATCTTCTAACAATTTCGCTGACTCTACCTTCCGAATCCGATCCATTTCATCTTTGTTAAGCCACAACCACATACCCTGATGAACGTACTTCAATGCTACCCTCTCACAGCTCACACACTTTCCTCTAATAACACATAGATGTGCACAAGTCTCCTCGGTATTTTCTTCAGGGGTATCATCAAAGTCGTCATAGTGATCATCTTTTGGAAAATCCCTCTCGGAAATTATCTTCATGGTGAATCTTGGAAGTTTCTTTAGCAAAAGATAGTGACAAGACAACCCCTCTATCTCTCCGTCTCTCTCTTTTGTAACGAAACGATCAAACGAATAATAAATATAAACTTCTGGAGAGTGAGAGTTTAGAGAACCAAAAACGCACTCTTATATACTTTTTTTTTCTCCCATATACTTAGAATTGATTCATTTACCGATAAGAAAAATGGGTTCATTCTATAATTGAGATTAAATAGTAAAAATATTTCTTTTAATCTTACTTTTTTATTGGAAATGGTGGAAAAACATAAATGCAGTTTGAATTAAACTGCAATCGTTTAGTTAGTCGGTGTACTTGGGCTACTTGTCGTTTTTCCTATGTAATATTTATCTGTTAGCAAAGTTAGTTGTGACACGTGCAGTGTACGTGGGTGTTTAATCCAGCTATATTTATCTTACAGGCTATTAACTATCTAACTAAGTCTGTTAGAGTAATACTAGAAATACAAACTTTTTACAAAAATTTTTACAAACTATTGGTGTTGTGATCAACGTGTCTTTTTAATTATGTTTTATATATCTCTTCTCTTTTCTGTTCTTCACTCTTTTTATCCTCTTCTTTCTCTAATTCGGTCTCCCTAATCTATCTTAAAATCACTAGACAATCTCTTGTCGTAACCCACCTCTCTCCTATTTCTCTTCTTACCTTCTTAGTGTTTCTTATAAGAAAATATTAGTCTCAAACTCTTCTTAAAACGATGCGATTATTTTCTAACAAAGTATAATTGTTATAATATATTAGATTTTTTAAATTAATCTATCTATATTTCTCATTTGAAAGTGTTTTAAATTTTGCAATTTTTTTCAAGGAAATATTATGATTGCTCGAATGCACCGAAGTGGACCAAAATGGAGCAAACTAGACCAAATTGAATTAAAATAGACTGAATGGAGCGAACTGAACTGAAGTAGATTGAATAGACCAGATGGATTATAGTAGTCTAAAGTGAACTAAATGAACCTAAATGCTGCATTGATATGGCTCAAGAGGAGCATATCAATAATAAATACTACGTTTCAAGTTTTAGATATTATATAGATATAGATGGATAACACCATATTCATTTAAATTAAATTTCCATACAAATGAATGAGGTTAGACAAGTATAATGTTTGTGATTGAAGAAAATTTTGGTTTTCTTTTTCTTTTTCATTTTGATAGAAGAAGTTTTAATCTTGTATTTGACTGTGACCTTTTTAAAATTTTAAAAAAAAAATACTTGGCGTTGGCAGGACGTATGGATTAGGTTTTTGGACATTATTTATTTATTTATTATTTTTTATACTATGAAAAGATTTATATATTCTAGGATATAAAACTGAAAATTACCTTTAGGTAAAACTTAGTTACAATAAATATATATATATATATATATATATATATATATATTGGAGGGACCGGATTTAAGCACAATCACTATTGGGTGAATGGATTCAAACCCAGTTAGCTCAATACAATAAATTTGTAGAGTGTGGGTTGAAGAACTAGGCCCTAGTGAAGATTATAGCAACTAAACATGGTTACAAGTGGACTAAAGTGTGAAAATCTGTCCTCGGCCCTCCTCTTCAGGGGTGGTAGCTCTTATTTCTTCCGCTCTTTTCTACAAAGGCTTTTTATGGTCATACCAGTTGCTCTGATGTTCCCCCCTCCGCCACTCCAGAAGGACTTCTTACATTATATATCCCATTTTAGTTGATCGTAGCCCTCCATTTGTTGATCAAGCAGGCCATCACTTGAGTGCTTGTCCCATCAGCCATTTTCCCATTCTTTCTGTGGGTTGCAGCAACCAAGGCTGCACTGTTCAGGGGTCTTTTCCTCATTAATGCGGCCAGAACGTTAGTTGTAGTCATTTAATGCGGAGGTGACAGTTCCTCCCTGAACTGCTCCTTCAACATGCTTCTGTGGCTGTCACGCTGTATCGATTCTTTCTCTTGAGATGCTCTGGAGACTCCCCTTGATGGTGTATTGCTCCTCCCTTTAATGGTCTCGGCTGTCCGAGGACAGAATCGTCCTCGACGACACTTCTTGGGCACCTAGGCTTCTTACTTTCATCCTCGGATCCTCAATACCTCCTCGGCGTGGGCCTTAGGGCCCAGTACGAAGTGGGCCAGGACTGTTTGGCTAATTGGCCCCACAATAGCCCCTCAAAATCTTGCTGTACGCATCCTCGGGCGGATAGGAGGATTTTGACGTCCTCGGGCCTATTTCGTGTCTAGTCAAGTCTTGTTCGATGTCAGTGCCGGGGTCTTTTCGTCTGCCCAAGGCGCGTTATTGGCGCTTCGATGCACGTAACGTGTCCTTAATTAAATTCAAGCGGCTCTGTGCTCCCCACGTTCAACGAGGTGATGGTGATCCAACGATGGGGATTCGACTCGCATTTATGGGTGGGAAAGCCCGCACGGTTCCTCGATTTAGGGTATAAATACCCACTCGAACTGCTTCTCCCCTTTTCTTTCGCAATCAAGAGCTCTTGTGCGTGTATCCTGAGTCCAGCCAAATTTCCAAATACACCTCCAGCACAAAAAGCCTGTCCGAGGAGCCTCTCCTCATTTATGTAAGTCACTCTATCCCTCTCTGAGCTTTCTTCCTCCCTACTCCTCATTCTCTATCATTTGCTCTTTCTTAGGTGTCTTAGGCGTCATTTGGGATGAGTAGATTTAAGAAGTTAGTCTACACCGAGGAGGCGATGGAGAAATTCATCGCCGATTATAAGATACCTGCTAACGTGGGCTTAAGGTATTGTAAGGAAGGGGAGTGGCTCCTTCGGAGGAAGGAAGGCGAGGTGGTGATTCCCATCATCGCCTTCCTAGAAGGTGGCATGAGAATTCCCATGGGGCCGGTGATGAGGGGCTATCTTACGTACTTCCGGCTAGCCCCCACCCAGTGCGCCACCAACGTCTTTAGGATTCTGGGCTGTGTGGACGCCTTGAACAAGAAGATGGGGCTAAGGTTGACCCATCACGACGTAAACTAGTGCTACAACCTTCAGCACCTAAAAGGCAAGTTGTATTACATGAAGACAAGGGAGGATAGGGTCCAGCTTATCCAGTGCCTCCCTGAGTCCAGCAAGGGGCTGAACAAGGAATTTCCCATCGTGTCCGGAGAGTGGCACGATGGCCTTCATTGTCCGACGACGGAGGGGACACCAGGTGGGGCAGTGGGAGTAGGAGGGGGGGTTCAATTTTCTATTGTTGATGCAATTTGTACTGCTTGGTTACTAACACGAACGTGTTTTCTTTCTGCAGATCCGCACGCCCACAAGCGTCACTTCAACCTCGTCAATAGGGAGGATTTACAGAAAGTGCTAAGGGCAGAGATTTTTGTGAACGAAGCCGATAATCAAGTTAGAGCTGCTCACAAGATCCTGGGGTACACTCCGATCCAAAAATCGTTTGCGGCTCCGAAGTACGTGATCCGAGCAAAAGATCCTCGGCTGCAGAAAATCATTGTAGTTGAGCACGGGTTCCTATTCCTCGAGGAGCCCCCCACTTCAGAAGGCGTTACATCAGCAGGCCCCTCCTCTTCCCACAAACCCACAAAGGCCACAGAAGAAGATCCAGAGAGGGAAGAGGAAGTAGCTGATTTTGGCCCTGCCGATGACGAGTTTGACATTTTTGATCAAGTCCATCAGTCCGAGGATCCTCCTGGAGACTTGGGTGATCCTAGTTTGACCGAAGCAGACTTCCTAGCATCAGAGACCTCTCCTCGGCCTGAGATGGGTTACAAGAGGAAATCCCACACTAGTCTGCTGGACCTCATCGAAGGCCAGCCGGGGAAGTCCCAGCCGAAGCTTCCCCCTCCTCCTCCCAAGACTCAGCCTGCCCAGACCAGGTCGGCCTCTGCCCAGTCTAGGCCTCCTCCTCCTCCGCCTCAGGCGAGTCTGCAGTCTAGGCCCGAGCCCACTGATCCCGAGCAGAAGAAGGACAAGGGCAAAAGGCCTATTGGGGACAAGTCTGTGTCCTCCCAAGAGGGGGACGACACTCGGCGGCCCTCTAAGCAGCTGAAGATAGGCCCCCAAGGCCAAGACAGACAGGCCACAGCCCAGCCCGAGGCTCAGGCCTGGCTTCCCGCCCCAATGCTACGTGGGGAGCCTCTGAGGGATGACTCCTCCCTCAGGGATTTCAGAGAGGGAGAAGGCGCACATGTGGCCGACGCGCTGGAGAGGTGCCTATTACTCCCAGCGGATATGGCTGAGCTGGAGACTCTGAGGAGCAAGCAAGTCTTCCTCAACCTTAAGCGGTACCTGGGAATGGTAAGTCCCCCAGCACTCGTGATTTTTCTGACTTTAGTTTTTCTTCCTTTTCTGAACTTGGCTTATTACGCATTCATTTTGTTTGGCAGGCCGTCCAGGCCACCTATAGGTTGGAGGCGGCGGCCAACAACTAAGGAAGGGCCCTGGATGCCGAGCGTGATAAGCGCTTAGAGGCCACTCGGACCCTCAAGACCTCAGAGGCTGACCTCGCCACGGCCCGAGAGGAGCTAAAGGTGATGACCCGGGCTCGGGACAGCGCAGTGTTCGGCCTTGAGGGTGCCCAGAAGCAGGCCCGAGACCAGACGAGGCGTCCGACTGAGGCGGAGGAGCAGCTGGCGATTGCAAAGGAGTTGGTTGCAGATTTGACAAAGAAGGTGGCTGCTGCCAAGGAGGCCAAAAAAGTGGCTGAATGGGCCAAAGATGAAGCTGTGAGGGCCAAGGCTGAGGCGGACTTCAGTAGGGAGGAGGCTCTGGCTTCCAAGGAGGAAGCCGAGGAGGCAGCTTACGCCGCGGGGGTAGCCGAGACGGAAGCTGCCTACAAAGGCGAAGTTCCTGGGGTATGTAGGCGCTACTGCTCCCAGGTTTGGGATGAGGCCCTTAAACAAGCCGGGGTCGAGGCCTCGTCCGACCTGTGGAAGGCGGAGAGCGTGTACTAACCCCCAGCCATCCGCGGGGCCGCTCCAGATAGTTCTGAGGCTGAGGTGACTGTTGAGGAGGCTGGTGCTACTCCGGGTGAAGGAGCCTCGGATGCTGGGCTTACTGGTGAGCATGTTCAAGGTGGTGATCCTCCTGGGGTGGTTGAATCAAGTGAAGGCCCCAACGAGGAAGCGCCCCAAGAGGCTGCAAAGCCCTCCTCTGACGCCCAGGTCTCTTCCACCGAGGTGGCAGCTATCCTTGCTGTGCCTCTGCAGGCTATCCCTCTTAGTCAGAGCTCAGAGGATCCTAAGGTTGCCATGAACCAGCCACCCACTGGGGGGGGGGGGGGAATTAAGTGGAAGGAGTAGGCCCTTTGGCGCCTCTGTCTATTGTTTTTGCTATTTGTTTTGTTTTTGTATCTTTCCCTTTCTTTCTTTTTTTATGTTGTAATGTGACTCCTGCCATGTAACTTCTATGGACTTAATATAATGCGAGTCTTATTTCCTTTTTATTTGTTCTGGCTACTTATTCATTTGCGCGTTATCCATTCTCTTTCCCTTTTTTTTTTTTTTTTTTTTACTTGTATAATTTTAACTTCAATTGTATCTCGGCCAATCACGGCAGTAACTGTAATAACGTGAGGGCGTGCGTGCTTAGGCATACCTTTTGTGTCCCAAAGACTAGGTAGGGCTCTGATTCTTCCTAACACAGGTCCCCTTTGAGGTGGTTCGTTTCCCCCATAGGCTTGAGTCCGAGGACCATGCAATGCCTTGGCTCTGTCTAACACTTAGAATTTTTTAAAGTAGTTAGTTTCCCCATAGGCTTGAGTCCGAGGACCATGCAAGGCCTTGGTTCTGTCTAACACTTAGAATCTTTTGAAGTAGTTAGTTTCCCCATAGGCTTGAGTCCGATGACCATGTAAGGCCTTAGTTCTGTCTAACACTTAGAATCTTTTGAAGTAGTTAGTTTCCCCATAGGCTTGAGTCCGAGGACCATGCAAGGCCTTGGTTCTGTCTAACACTTAGAATCTTTTAAAGTAGTTAGTTTCCCCATAGGCTTGAGTCTGAGGACCATGCAAGGCCTTGGTTCTGTCTAACACTTAGAATCTTTTGAAGTAGTTAGTTTCCCCATAGGCTTGAGTCCGATGACCATGTAAGGCCTTAGTTCTGTCTAACACTTAGAATCTTTTGAAGTAGTTAGTTTCCCCATAGGCTTGAGTCCGAGGACCATGCAAGGCCTTGGTTCTGTCTAACACTTAGAATCTTTTGAAGTAGTTAGTTTCCCCACAAGCTTGAGTCCGAGGACCATGCAAGACCTTGGTTCTGTCTAACACTTAGAATCTTTTGAAATAGTTAGTTTCCCTATAGGCTTGAGTCCGAGGACCATGTAAGGCCTTGGTTCTGTCTAACACTTAGAATCTTTTTTGAAGTAGTTAGTTTCCCCATAGGCTTGAGTCCGAGGACCATGCAAGGCCTTGGTTTTGTCTAACACTTAGAATCTTTTTTTGAAGTAGTTAGTTTCCCCATAGGCTTGAGTCCGAGGACCATGCAAGGCCTTGGTTCTATCTAACACTTAGAATCTTTTTTGAAGTAGTTAGTTTCCCCATAGGCTTGAGTCCGAGGACCATGCAAGGCCTTGGTTCTGTCTAACACTTAGAACGGCCACCAAAACGCGAGACACATAACCATGATAGATTTAGAATCCAAATCAAAAGAAACTTTTTCATTAATAATAATACCTTTTCAGATTATTTACATTCCATGGACGAGGTACAGGTTTTTCATCTAAATCTTCTAAGTATTATGCACCTATTCCCGCTACTGAGGTAATTCGGTAGGGGCCCTCCCAGTTGGGTCCCAGCTTCCCCCAGGAAGGGCTCTTGGCGGCGCCCACCACTTTCCTCAACACTAGGTCACCTGGTGCTAGTGGTCTTAACTTCACATTGGAATCGTACCCCTGCTTGAGCTTCTAGTGGTAACAGGCCAGCTGGATCATTGCTTTCTCCCTCCGTTCTTCGATTAGGTCTAGGCTTTCCCCTAGCAATTCATCGTTGCCGCCCGGGGTAAAGGAGCTCGTCCTCAGCGTTGGGAAGTTGGCCTCCAAAGGGATAACCGCCTCGGCCCCATAAGTCATGGCGAAGGGAATTTCCCCCGTGGACCTCCGCGGCGTGGTCTGGTAGGTCCACAGGACATGGGGCAGCTCTTCCACCCATCTTCTCTTGGCATCGTCTAATCTCTTCTTAAGCCCATTGACTATGACCTTGTTGACAACCTCGACTTGTCCATTTCCCTTAGGGTAGGTTGGAGTTGAGTATCGATTAGTGATTCCCAGTTCGCAACAGTACCTCCTGAAGGCCTTGCTGTCAAATTGGAGCCCGTTGTCCGAAATCAGGGTGTGGGGGACCCTGAACCGTGTAACGATGTTTCTCCAGATGAATTTCTTAGCATCCACATCCCTAATGTTTGCCAAGGGCTCAGCTTCGACCCACTTAGTGAAATAATCCGTGGCGACTAGCAGATACCTTTTATTTCCTGGCGCCTTGGGGAAAGGCCCCACAATATCCAAACCCCATTGGGCAAAGGGCCATGGGCTGGACAGCGGGTTGAGGACCCCCCTTGGCTGGTGGATGTTTGGGGCGAACCTCTGACACTGGTCACACCTCTTAACATACTCCAGGGCCTCCTTCTGCATCCCCGGCCACCAATATCCCTAAGTGATGGCTCTGTGTGATAGAGATCTACCCCCTGTGTGGCTCCCAGATATCCCTTCGTGCAGCTCCTCTAGCAATAATTCTGAGGCCTCTGGGTGGATGCACAACAAGTATGGCCCGAAATAGGAGCGTCTGTATAGTTTGTGATCCTCGGACAGTCAGAACCGAGGAGCATTTCTTCGTACTTTCTCAGCTTCTGACTTATCCTCGGGCAGGATGTCATCTTTGAGGAATCTCACTATAGGATCCATCCAGCTGGGGCTCACTCCAACCTGGTGGATGTGAACCCTGCCCTTTGTTCCATCACTTACTTTCTCGAGGTGCTCAACAAGTATAGTTCGTGGCAGATCTCCAGCCAAGGACGTGGCGAGTGTAGCCAGCGAGTCTGCATGGGTGTTTCCGCTCCTAGGGACATGTGATAAGCTGAAAAGGGTGAAAGTTGACTGCAGGCGTTTGACCTGGCTCAAGTATTCTTGCATCCTCACGTCCCTCACCTCCAACTCTCCGTTTACCTGGCCCACCACTAGCCGAGAGTCCGAGAACACTTCTATTTCTTTCCCTCCCATTTTATGCACCATGACCAGCCCCTGGAGCAGCGCTTCATACTCAGCTTCATTGTTCGTGGCCGAGAACCCGAGTCTTAGGGATTTTTCTATAACAGACTTTTCCGGGGACAATAGGACTAGCCCCACTCCGGATCCTCTTTGGTTCGCGGCGCCATCGACGTACATCTTCCAGCACGGGGGCCCTGGAAGAGAGATTGCCCCAACTGATTTTCCATCCATGTCCCTCCTCTCGGCTACCTCTTCCACTATTAGTTCGGCAAATTCAGCCACCAAGTCCGCCAGGACCTGGCCCTTTACGGAGGTCCAAGGCATGTATTTAATGTTAAAAGCCCCCAGAATTGTGTTCCATTTGGCGATCCTTCCCGTATAATCGGCGGCCCGAAGTACCGCCTTCAAGGGTAGTTGGGTTAAAACAACCACCGTGTGAGCCTGGAAATAGTGGGGCAGCTTTCACGTAGCGTGGACCACGGCAAGTATGGCTTTCTCCAAGGGCAAGTACTTGACCTCAGCTTCGTGCAGTGACTTGCTAATGTAATAGACTAGTTTTTGGACGCCACTGTCATCTCGTATCAGCACCAAGCTTACAGCGTGGAACGCCACATCAATGTATGCGTATAGGACCTCGTTGGCCTCCGAATTAGACATGATGGGTGGCCGGGCTAGGTACTCTTTGAGTTGCTGGAAGGCCATGACACACTCTTCGAACCACTTGAATCCTTTCCACTTGTTGATCAGGAAATAGAAGGGTCTGCACCTGTCAGCCGACCTGGAAATGAATCGATTCAGAGCTGCAATCATTCCAGCGAGCTTCTGGATCTCCTTGGGGTTTTGCGGAGGCTTTAGACTATGGATAGCCCTAATTTGGTCAGGGTCAACCTCGATCCCCCGGTGGGTAATGAGGTAGCTTAAGAACTTGCCAGACCCCACGCCGAACGAGCACTTGGAAGCGTTTAGGCGTAGCCTGTGCCTTCTCAGGACGTCGAATATACAGCCGAGGTCGGCCAAATGCCCGGACACCAGTTCGCTCTTCACCACCATATCGTCAACATAAATCTCGATGTTTTTGCCCAACAACGGCTCGAACATTCTCGTCATCATCCTCTAGTAAGTAGATCCAGCGTTTTTCAGGCCAAATGGCATAACCTTGTAGTGATAGTTGCCAATGGGTGTCACAAAGGCTGTCTTCTCTTGGTCTTCCAAGGCTAGTGGGATCTGAAGATAGCCTTGAAAGGCATCTAAGAAGCTCATCCGAGGATGGCCTGCGGTCGCATCTACCAGCAGGTCTATCCGTGGCATCGGGAAAGGGTCTTTTGGGCATGCTTTATTCAGGTCCGTGAAGTCTACACAAACCCTCCATTTCCCACTCTTCTTCTTGACCACCACAGTGTTGGCCAACCATTCGGGGTAAAAAACTTCTTTGATCGCCCCTGCACGCTTAAGCTTATTGACCTCTTCCCTGATTGCATCAGCATGCTCTTTTGATGGGCGCCGAGGTGGCTGCTTCTTGGGGATCACAGACGAGTTGACGTTAAGGTGGTGACAGATGAAGGATGGATCAATCCCCAGGGCATCGCAGGGATCCCATGCGAACACGTCAATGTTCCTCTTGAGG
Organism: Quercus aquifolioides; assembly: GCA_019022515.1. Classification (NCBI taxonomy): domain Eukaryota; kingdom Viridiplantae; phylum Streptophyta; class Magnoliopsida; order Fagales; family Fagaceae; genus Quercus; species Quercus aquifolioides. Next base: position 46,406,769 of record CM032331.1, on the reverse strand, counting down.
AACTCAAGCAACTCCTCTTTCTCCCGGGGAGGCAGTTGGGCTCCGACCTGAAAGAACTTCTCCGGGACATGGTCGACGACCACTTTTTCAAGGTCTTCACATTTTGCTTCCTCGGCGGCCGTATCTATTGGCGCCACCGAGGTCCTTGATTGCTATAAACTTTCGGCCGCGGCGGCCGAGGACCCTGCATCGTGCCGTTGCGAGATGGCTGCCACCATACACCGCCTTGTCGTGGGCTGGCAACCCCGGATTTCGAGGACTTGGTCCCCTGACGGGAATTTTATCTTCTGATGCAGCGAGGAGGCGACAGCCCCCAGGGTGTGGAGCCAGGGCCTGCCCACGATGGCCGTGTACGGGGAGTAGGTGTCCACCACAATAAAGTTAACTTCCACTACCTCTAGGCCATTTTGGATGGGCAACCTAATCATGCCCCTTGGAGTGACAAGCTTCCCACAGAAGCTCATTAAAGGAGAGCTGTAAGGTGTCAAATCCTCAAGCTTCAATCCCAGCCCCTTATATAGGTCGAGGTACATAATCTCGGCTCCGCTGCCATCATCCACCATCACTCTTTTCACATTGTATCCGCCGATTCTGAGGGTGATCACCAAAGCATCGTCGTGGGGCTGGGTAGTCCCGTCCTTGTCTTCCTCGGAGAAGCTTAGGGTCGGGTGAAAGCCGCTCCTGGCCCTCTTCGGCCCGGATTGGGATTCCTCGGCAAGTACCTGGCTCACAGACAGCACTCGCGAGGGGCGCGTGCCTGTTCTTCCCGGCGCAGCCAGGATTACATTAATCGTGCCAGCAGGCTGCCCCATGGTAGTGTCCCTTCGTGGCTCTTGGTAGGTCTGGCCCTGATGACTGCTGGAATGATGCAAGAGGTGCTTCAGTTTTCCCTCCCGGACTAGCTGGTCCAGGTAGTTCCATGATCCTAGTGGTATTGGCAGTAACGGTTCTGATTGCGCTTCTCAGGATCCCCTGCCATCTTATTCGGCCACTTGAAGTATGGTTCGTTCCTGATCTTTTCCAATACCTTATGTACTGGTTCTTGGAACACGGCGCTGACAGTCTGGGTACTGGTCGCCCCGGATTGTCCCACGAAATCCCTCCTCGGGCGGGCATTGTTATACCGGTCCGACCTGAAATCCCTCATCTCTTGAGGGATAACCTTCTCCTTCCCTTTGTCTTGCAGCAGATCTTCCTCTACCCGCTTGTATTTATCGATCCGATCCATCAGCTGCCGCACGCTAGCGGCGGGCTTACCAGTTAAGGACTTCCTCAGGCCATGTCCCATTGGTAGTCCGTTCTTGAATGTATTGATGGCGACATCGTCGAACTTGCCGTCTAGCTCATTGTAAATCTCCCAATACTTGTCCGAGTAGGCCTTGAGGGTCTCCCCTTCACGCATGGACAAAGACAGTAACGCGCTCATTGGCCGATAAGGTCTGCTATTTGTAATAAAACGGGAACCAAAGGCCTGGGTCAGCTGTCTGTACGAGTCTATGGAATTCGTCTTCAAGCCGTTGAACCACCTCATTGCCACAGGTCCCAAGCTGGATGGGAAGACTTTGCACATCAGCGCCTCGTTCTTAGAGTGAACAGACATCCTCTGGTTGAACTGGCTCACGTGCTCTACGGGGTCCGTTCTGCCGTTGTAAACGGTGAAGGTTGGCTGCTGGAACCGCCGAGGGAGCACCGCCTCTTCTATACGACGTGTAAAGGGTGACTTGGAGAGCTGGTCCAATGCCCTACTCATGGCGTCACTCCCTAAGCCCCTAGGGGTTGGGCCGTCACGTTTACGCCTCTGGTAGCGCTCCTCCTCGTGAGAGAAAGTCTCGCTTGGGGGTGTTCTTGACCTTTTTCTGTAGTTGTCATCACTTTCATCGTCAAAGGGCAACTCAGGGCTGGATTCGGGTCGCCTTCGCTGTGCATGGCGCAGCTTTCTCTTCAAATCGTCTATCTCTCGCTGCATGGCCACCTTATCATCCTGTCTCTGGGATGCGTGACTCTTAACCTCTTCTGATCACGTGGCCTGGCGATTATCGTCCCTGCAGGTGTGGCTTCAGCTAGTTTGTGAGGTATGCATGCTTCCCTCTCGAAATCGTCCGTTCTCCTCGTTTTGGCCGTGCCCGGGGTCGCCATAGTTATCTTGACGCTGGGATTTAGCCGGTTCAGGTCGATGGGAGCTCCCTTGGTGAGGGCCTGATCCTGCCATGCTTGGCTGTTGTCCTCACTAACGCACGAGTTCTCCCTATAGATGGTGCCAATTGTAGGGACCGGATTTGAGCACAATCACTATTTGGTGAATGGATTCAAACCCAGTTAGCCCAATACAATAAATTTGTAGAGCGTGGGTTGAAGAACTAGGCCCTAGTGAAGATTATAGCAACTAAACATGGTTACAAGTGGACTAAAGTGTGAAAATATGTCCTCGGCCCTCCTCTTCAGGGGTGGTAGCTCTTATTTCTTCCGCTCTTTTCTACAAAGGCTTTTTATGGTCATACCAGTTGCTCTGATGTTCCCCCCTCCGCCACTCCAGAAGGACTTCTTACATTATATATCCCCTTTTAGTTGATCGTAGTCCTCCATTTGTTGATCAAGCAGGCCATCACTTGAGTGCTTGTCCCATCAGCCATTTTCTCATTCTTTCTGTGGGTTGCAGCAATTAAGGCTGCACTGTTCAGGAGTTTTTTCCTCATTAATGCGGCCAGAATGTTAGTTGTGGTCATTTAATGCGGAGGTGACAGTTCCTCCCTGAACTGCTCCTTCAACATGCTTTTGTGGCTGCCACGCTGTACCGATTCTTTCTCTTGAGATGCTCTGAAGACTCCCCTTGATGGTGTATTGCTCCTCCCTTTAATGGTCTCGGCTGTCCGAGGACAGAATCGTCCTCGACGACACTTCTTGGGCACCTAGGCTTCTTACTTTCATCCTCGGATCCTCAATACCTCCTCGGCATGGGCCTACGGGAATACCTCCTCGGCGTGGGCCTTAGGGCCCAGTACGAAGTGGGCCAGGACTGTCTGGCTAATTGGCCCCACACACACACACACACATATATATATATATATATATATATTCAATACCTAGTCTTGTTGCATTAACCAATTAAAAACAAATAATAACAAAGTGTTTACAATCAATTATAGTATATAATGTACTACATCTCAGGCATTGTAACAAAGTCAAAATGAACCATTTTTATTCTTTTTGGCTTAATTGTTCAACCCAGCCTTTGAGCCACCCGAGGACTACACTTTGTATATTAGACATCATGGAAGCTAAAAAATAATTCCTACAATCCTGGCTACATGAAAAATCTCATAGATCCTAAGAGATACAGGGGAATCCGATAAGGCGATAACTACTCACAAGCTCTAGTCTTTGAATTGTGCTATTAGGATTTCCCATCTGGGAATGCAAAATGAACTTTTATCAATTTTAAATTTTATTGTAGCATCAAATCTACAAAAAAGTCTCAAATCTGGTTACGCAAAATGCAAAAAAAATTGCATGTAGTTACAGTAACATCTAAAAATAGATGTCCATTTTAGCAGCATCAGCTTGAGTAAGGCATGCAGCGAGTGCCATAGTCAAAGGGCACCTTAGGATTAGTGTGTGTGTACGCAGTGCTAGGGCTGGTTCAATTAACAAGCAAGCAGTTTGGGATGGTGGCCATGGGGTGCATGGGATTAGAGTGAACTACATATAATCTTATGTGATTACTAAGCCTATGACATGTCATGTGCTAGGGATCGATGGATGATGAGCAAATTAAAAAAATTTATGAACCACATTAGTATTGAAAGAAAAACAAGTGGCCAATGCAGTGCTGTTACTTGCATATGATGATTCACTCGGCATAGCCTAGTGTTGGTGCATTGTGGCTTCTGTTCACTGTTTATTAACTTTTGGTGATAGTAATCACTCTTCGCTTCCACTCTCTATGTATGCTAAACTATGATTCAAGATCCATTTACCACCTAATGTTAGAGTAACTTGGCTAAATACTCTTCCACTCCTACAATTCATGTAATTGCAGATACAAAATTAGTTTCCATCTAACAATAGCAAAATTTGGATATATCCAACAGGGTAGAATCGTTTTAATTTCCAAGGCCACATTCACATAAGAAATTGTAGACATCAAAAAGGAAATAAACCATTGTAACTATGTCTCCTCATCATTATTGAGGAAGAATCCAATTCCTCACGTAGCATTAACTACTTAAAATCAAGCTCTAAAAATTAAAAGTAAAGAACCCTGAATTTCTTTGTCAAGGAAAAAAAAAAAAAAAAACCTTTATTTCACCAACTGCAAAAAATTGGAAATTACACCTGTGCTGCTAATAGAAGTGAACAAAAATCATCTCAACTACTAATCTTTCGGCTTAATCAGATAATCGTTTTCAGATACCCTACTGACTGCATAGTAGCAAGCACGTAGCCACTTTGGATGGACCAAAATAAATTCTTCCAGCTCTGCCTCCTGAAACTCCTCTGCTGTGGCAAACCAAGTGACCATATGTGTGATGGGGTATAACAAATTATCCATTGAAAATTTGGCCCCTAACTCCTCTGCCATCAACCAGAGACGCGAATTTTCACGCATAAAATCTGAAGGGAAAATATGTTTGAAGGATAATGTACACCCTCGGAGAACGCTACGGCGAGCAAATATGAATCCAACATCTCTATGATTTAAACCAGCTTCAAATTTTGGGTTAAAAAACAGTCTGTGTATTACTTTAAGTTCTTCGAGAACAGCGGGGAGGGTGCCAGTGGTCTCATCTTCATCAGTTTCCAATGCAGAAAGAGATACATGACTCAAGTCATCATCTGAATCAAAGTAATGATACTTCTTAACAAGAATCAAGTTTACTTCATTCTTTCTCCACACACTCTTGGTATCATCAAGAGCAAGACCCATGCGTTGCTCCCTTAGCGCAAGATCAAGACTCTTTTCGTCTGTTTCAAATAAATCTTCGCGTGCAATGATTCTTGAGTACTTGAAGTAAACTTTTTCAGGGTCAAGAAACTCAGTCACTTTCAACGCATAACTTCGTGTACCCGTTGTACACATATAAATCTCAAACATGGTACTCGCTTCTTTCAGAAAAGTATGAACAAAAGGTCTCAACTTGAGCATCATCTTTTCCCAAGGTCGACTCAGACGGAATAGGCTATCCCTTAACTCATGTTGCATGAGTTCTTGAGGGGTTCTCAGATATTTTTCTTGTTCTGTTGAATGAATCAGAGTTTGATCTTGATCAAGAACCAAAACCATCTTCTTATCTTCTAACAATTTCTCTGACTCGACCTTTCCAATCCGATCTATTTCTTCTTTGTTAAGCCACAACCACATACCCTGATGAACGTTCTTGAATGCTAGCCTCTCACAGCTCACACACTTTCCTCTATAAACACATAGATGTTCACAAGTCTTCTCAGTATTTTCTTCAAGTGTGTCATCATAGTCGTCATAGTCATCTTGTGGAAAATCCCTCTCGGAAATTATCTTCATGGTGAATCTTGGAAGTTTTTTTAATTAGCAAAAGATAGTGACAATACAGCCTCTCTCTCTCTCTCTCTCTCTCTCTTATTTGTGTATAACGATTAACAAATAATAACTGAAACTGAAAAATGGGTTCACTCTATAATTGAGATTAAATAGTAAAAATATTTCTTTTAATCTTACTTTTGCTATCCTAGATGAACATAGTTGCAGTTTGAATTATACTGCAGACTGCAATCATTTCGTTAGTCTGCATACTTGTGCTACTTGTCGTAATCCTATGTAATATTTATGTGTTAGCAAAGTTAGTTGTGACACGTGCATTGCACGTGGGTGATTAATCCAGCTGTAGTCATCTTATAGGTCAATAATCTAACTAATTCTGTTAATTAGTTTAATTAACCCATTCATTAAAGAATTGTATCCAATTCATTTGATTTTGATACTCTGCAGTTTTCTTGATTCTAAGTAGAAGTGAATGAAGCTACAGGACAAGTATGGAGTTTACCTAGAAGAAACTTAGGATGAATTTGGCAGCAGCTTTTAGTTTTTATTAACTTTTATGTACAGTTTTTTAAAACATTTTTTTTCTTGTTTTTTTTTTTTTTTTTTTTTTTCTCTTTTTCTAAAATTTTCAAGGTACAAGCATATTTTAGCATATTTTCATCAAAAAAATTTTAACAAAAAGTTAAATAAATTGTTCTTGTCCTATCAAAAAAAAAATTGTTCTCGAACAAACACTTAATCTTGCATATGAGTGTAACCCTTTTTGTTCTTCCACCAAAGGCTGATTAAACTTATGAATTACATTTTTATGCACCTATGAATTACCCTCTATTTTTCTTTTTTTTAAATGTGAACTCATTAGGGCTATGGAATATACTCAGATTTACTACTTATGGGGTACAGAAACATTTTGATTCTCTCACACCCATTATTTCACATCTTTTTCTTTCATGTTCAATTTTATATATTAAAATGTAAACATTTTTGCATCAATTGTGGATATATGTGCGAAAAGTAGATGTAGTGTCCATTTGAAAACAGCTTATTTAACTAAAACTGAAAACTTTTTGCTAAAAGTATTGTAAATATAAGTAAAAGTTAGCTGAATAGTGCAATGGAACCCATTAATAGTACCAAAAAGTGCAATGGAACTCATAAATAGTAGCAAAAATAAGCTAAAAGTGGAGATAAGCTAAAAAATTCAGCTCATCCCAAACGCACACATAAACTAATGCGAGACAATATTTTTCCCAACAATTAATAGCCTTTTTAATCAATTGAGCTTGCTAATACTTTAGTGTCTATGGGCTATGATTTAGACCAAAACTGCACAAATAATATTATCTTTCTCAAGTAGAATTAATTTCAAAGCAATTATATGTTTGGATTTAATTGGCAAATCTATGGTATAACACTTAGGGTTCATTTGGTTGGTAAGATTGAAAAGTGAAATGATAGAAGGGATTTTAATTTCCCTCATTTGTGTTTGAATGGGAAAGTGGAAAAATAGAGAGATAGAAATTTATATTTGGCTGAAAAGAAATATGGAAGGATATAAAATGTGGTTTGTATAAATTTACAATCATGTTCCTACTAAATAAAACCAAAAATAACACCTTTTTTTTATATATTTTTTATTAAAAATATATATGTAGGGTTAAAGGTCCAAAACGCCTACTGGGCCTTGGGCCTTGGCTGAAGGCACTATTAGTCCGAAAAGGGTCAAGTGGTAATAAATGATACAAATTCAGGACTTAATGAGCCAATTGCGAGCAAAGAAGTGGTCCGAGGAGAAATATCTCCTCGGACATGCTAAACACCGTTCAGATATAGATCCTATTGATCCAGATGAAGCTCCCAGGACACTCTGATGATAGAGACGTGTATCTCGAGCGTGCCATAGGGCTGGGAGCTCAGAAATATCTAAGGGAAAACTGCTACCACCGCATTAAATGCACTGCAGCTACTTTTCTGGTCGCATTTATGTGGAGAAGACCTCTGAACAGTACTGCCTTGGCTACTGCAACTCACAGAAAACCAAAGAGGATGTCTGATGGGACAAGCACTCAAATGAGGGTTTAAATGATCAACAAGTGTAGGACCAAGATGGTCCAAGGGGGATATATAATAGAAGAGACCCTCCATGGAGAAAGGATTGAAAAAATAGAGAAAGAATACTGTAGCAATCAAAGTTGCACTTGTAATCAGTTCTGTTAATTTATGCCCAGATTTGGCTCCTCGGACAGTGAATTTATTCAATCCTATATGTCTTGTTCTTTCTTGATCATCGCACAAAAAATTTCAAGAACCCAAAATTGATTTCTAAAAAAACCAAAAAAAAAAAAACACTTAAAACAACATATATGCTGTGAACATTGACAAGTGGGTGGGTATTTTCATCCAAATTTTACACCGAATTTTCACTCTTATTTTCTTCCAATTTTTGGGGAGATTAAGTTTTGATGGGCCCAAAGAGAAAATAGTCAGATCCCATCATTTTTCTCTCCTCCTCTCAACCAACACTCCTCCCACTAATTTTTTCTCCTATTTTTCACCCCCCTTTTTCCATTATCTCCAAAATCCTAACCAAACAATTAAGGAACTGGACGTAAGTTTTATCCATTAATTTTGTCGCATAAAAACAATCTCATAGAGACTACAAGATATTTCGGAGCCCAATCTCATAGAGAGACTACTCACAAGCCCAAGTCTATGCAAAGCTAATTTTCAAATGTAGATAATAATCTTCCTTGTAATCTAAGAAAATTTTTATATCATTGTGATAAACACAACATAGACAAGAGTCAACATTGAGCTTTCAAAATGTATAACCAATATAAAGATACTTTAGAACCTAGATTGAGAGTTTCACAATTGAAGTCATTCAATTGATTATTTTTGGAAAATTTTAAGAAAACCCAAAAAGTAATAAAAATAAAGAGGAGCACGTGACTACAGTTGGTTTTTATGAGAGCAGTCACAACGGCAAGTCGTTTTCAGAATGAATTTCATCTCCACCTTTTTCCAAACACAACGGCAAACAGGGTACTAATCTTACAGGACTAAATAATCTTTTTCTGTAATGTGGAATGTTAATGTGTTGCTGCCAAATTATCTAGAAAATTTTGGCTTCAAGCTGTGCATAACACTTTGAGATACGTATTATAGTGTTCATTATAACGTATTTAGATGATTCTGGAGAACTTTAATTTAAGCCAATGTGAGTACTTATAGAATTTAATCTTCAAAAACACCACATGCAAGACTATCCTCAGATATTGGCAAACTTGCCATGCGCTGAATTGAACTGGCTAGGAGCCCTAGTCCTCTACAAAGTCCCCCAAAACTATAATTTTCATTGCAAATCACTCATTTTCAGATGTTTTAGTTGATAATCATTATTAAACAAAGTATTAGGCCGGTGTATTATGATAAATTTATTTGTAATGAGGTGAGCAAGGTGTAGTCTCACAAACTTCACTGCCAATGAACTGTTTTTGGAAGGACTTGATCGACAAATGACAAATGATAAATTGACAATAGTCTCGGGAAGAAGCAACATGACATACACCAATTCACTGCCAATGATTCTTTGAGGAGACCACAATTGGTAGCTTCCACCTCAATTAGGAACAAGACAAACACAAGTCTTGGGCAAACAAAGGAGTTCTCAAGCTCACATCCATTACTGCAACACTCATGATCAGAATTAAACTTTTCTGTCAATGCCATTGTATTCACTATAATATACATTTTCATCAGTTGTAGTTCAATTCAAATTGTATCCCCAATCCCAAGCCAAATACAACAAATAACTCATTCACTCCCTGCCTACACTGCAATGACAACTCGAAAATACTAAAAATAATATTATTGTTTATGTTAATGAAAAATTACTCTAGCCAACCAATTGTAACACTAACATGTATATGATTAAAAAAAAAAAAAGGTTTAAAACTTAAATCTCTCACTCACCTAAACTTTTTGAGGCTAATGGGAAAATCCTGTTCAGGCATTCTTTCAAACAGGTTATAGGCAGCTTCAACCCACCTGGGATGAACCAAAAACCTCTTCTCCCGCTCAGCCCACATACACTCCTCTGATCCCACAACCAAAGAAACCACATGGGTCACCGATTCCTCAAGCTCCATAGCACGCATTGCACCCAACTCCTCCGCCATAACACAAACCCTCGAGTCCAAATTGCTAATAAACACATTACACCCTTTGAGTACCTCACCACGTAGCATTCGCAGTATGACCCTCACATCTCTTTGCACAAAACCCACCTCCAATTTCTTGTGAAAGAACAAACCATGAACCAGTTTGAGCACTCTTAGACTCTTTACAAGCGCGCCTTCGGTTTCGCTCTCATCGGTGATCGAATTTGAGCCAAAGTAAGTGTATCTCTCAATGGAAACCAAGTTAGGCCTATGATTCAACCAAACATCGTCGGTGTCATCAAGTACTAGAACCATTCGTTCGGGGGCGAGAACAAGGTCGAGGCTCTTTTGGTCACTCCGAGGACTATCGTCCCGAGAGATAATCCTCGTACCGAAGTAAACGTTTTCTGGGTCCAACAACCTCGTCATCTCCAATGCGTATGCTTTGTCTGCTGTAGTGTATATGTAAAACTCAAACATCGTACTCGCTTCTTTAAGAAAAGGCCGTACGAAGGGTCTCAGTTTCACTGTCTTCTGAAGCGAATTCAATGTGAAGTGGTCGTTACCAGACGACGAGGTTTGGGACTGTTTGGTTTTGGAGGTGGTGGTGACGTGGATCAAGGTCTGGTCGAGATCGAGAACCAAGACGAGCTTTTTGTGCTTGAGTTTCTCGTGGGATTTGAGGTCGCGTAGGCGAGCGATCTCTTTGTGGCTGAAGCGTAAGCCTTTGCGGACGTAGCTGAACGACACGCCGAAGTTGTCGTCGAGGAGTTTTTTCTTGCAGTTGATGCACTTGTTGTCTTGGATTTCGGGGTGGCCGCATGGGTCGTTTTCGTCTGAGTTGTGATGTGGGTCCGAACGCTTTTTTGATTTGGATTTGGATTTGGATTTGGATTTGGAGAGCACATGGGGATTGCTGTTGGTGGTAGTGGTGTTGTTGAAACTGAGGGATTGGAAAGCGGAGTTGAGGGTGGCGATGAAGTCGTGCTCGGTGGTGTATGAATGTAGAGGAAAATCATCGCCGAGACTCATATTTTGGTTGGAGAAAGACAAGAGAGAGCAACATAGGGTAGAGGAGAGAACGCTTTTTGATGGTGTTCACACGTGCAAGAAAGAACAGCACGTGACTTTCAAAACGCATGTCGTATTCAGAATGAATTTCATCTTACAGGACTAATAAAGAATTTTTTATTGCAGCTTCCCCATTCCTTGAATTTGAATAGGCCAAAGATTTTTTCATGCCAGAATTCCAAACCTCAAAACCCCAAAAATGCTAAGTGTTGCCTCTGCTTACAATGATTTCATGACATGTCAATTCAAGCTTGGACCTTGGCGTCCTTATATTTTAAAACTTGGCCTTTAAATTCTAGAATTTAATCAATGATGGTTTTTTTTTTTTTTTTTTTTTTAGCAGTACTATGTTCACGGTATCAATTGGGGGACCTAGCACATACATTATCCAAACTGCACAGCACAACGAAGGCAATTTTCATGTGGTGGCTTTGAAGACATGCGTTGGGCTTGTGGAGAGAGTTGAAATGGTAGTACAGAACACTCTGCCACTGTTATTTTTAGAAATTTTTGAGGTCCATATGAATTTTAGTTTGGAGATGTATAATAGAATGGCTTAGAGAACTTATTACAGATTTGTCACAATTACTGTTAAGTTAGCCTTATAGAATCTTTTGCCTATAATAAACATTGTGGGAAATTAACCATAAGGATTGCATTATCGATCCTGTATTGTGTAGCAGTCTTTAATGAAGCAAAGTTGGTCATTATGTAGATAGGATTGAATTAAGATGCAATTAATTCCTAATTCTGCTATGTCGGTGCAGGGATTTGCAGTTGGAACGCTTTTTATTGTATGCTGTTTATATGGGTAAGGAGGTGAAGCAAATTTTCAGCCATTTGCTTGTTTCATTACAATGACAATTTGTTTACATCTGGTTTTGTTTAGTGCAGAATACGGATGATCAACTGCCTCTCGCTTACAAACTACACGTCCTTCCATGACCAATTTAGTCATTCTTTGGAGTCTGCAGGGCTCAAAAAGATCCCAATTCATGATAACTTCATGAGGAAGTGAGATTTTAGGATCCACTCCAGCATTTAGAAATTGGTCAATCGGTAAAGATACATGGACTTGCCATTATTACTGATTTGTGTCATATAATGTGAATGTCAATAGACCAATCCCAAAGCTAACACATCGCCGACTACTTAAGAGTCTTACAAGATGTATCTAATAGAAGTGAATCTTGGGGAAAAAAAAACACATAGTACCAACTAGGGAACAATTTGGATGACATGGGTTCTCCAGTGACTGTCTTTAAATTGTAGTGCACTAAAATTTTTCTTTGAGCTTTTGTGTGTAATCCTAGGCATTTCGAGAAATTTCTGAGTAGAATGTACTGCAAAAGATACCTTTTAAGTACTAATTATTCCTCTTGAATCAATTGCTGAACTCATTTTCAAGAAGGATGCAAGGTCCAGTTTGTTTAGTCAAAGAGTAACACAATACCACTTAGAGCAACCACATCAGCTCTTGCAAAGTCTTGCAAAATATAAAAAGTAACTCATTTTACACATTTTGACCAAAAAACACCCACATCAGTGGGTGTAAAATTGTGCATAAATGCATAAGTGCTATAGTAACCGTGCATATATGCACGGATACTGTAGCTCTTCTATCCAATATTTTAATATTATCTTCATATAATATAAAAAACCTATTTCACTCTTTTTTTCCTCTCTCCTCTCACCTGAGCAACACCAACGCCTCTCAATACTTTGGTTTTTTTTTTTTTTGGGGGAAAATAACACTAAAACTTAAACTATTTTGTTAGTTAGCACACTTTTGAAACTATATAGGAAACTAATATCTCGAGTGCAATAGACTCGATTTTAGAGTGCTAAAATCAAGTCCATTGAACTCGATATCATTTTGTGCGCGCCAAAAATGAGGCTATTGGGCTGGGCCTCACTCGGACTCACAACTTACTTGTATGATGGGTTTGGATTTCCTACACTAGGTCGTTCTCGACACGGAGACTCAATGAGATCACTTTTCTCTCCTCAACTACCTGAATCACCTTCTTCTCCCTCTTTTTCAATGAATTTTCCAAACCCCCTTCTTCCCCCAATTTCTCATATTTATAGCTCTGAGTTAGTGGAAATGTTATGATTATCTCCTTGGCTAGTGCAATGCGAGGTCCAATGTCATTGATCATAAGTGGGTGGTTAGGTGGGAGTGGGATGTGGTGTGAGTGGCCTTGGAACTTGATTCCCCCTCCTGCAGGTATTCTTGGCAGCGGCGCCTCTTGAGGCATCGCCGAATATGTAAAGGACGAGGTGTTTGAACTTCGCTTTTTCATCATTGCCCGGGAAAGTATTGCCGAGCAATGATGAAGTGGCAAAGTTTGGGCCTGAAGCTTGTGTGGCTTTGGGATGGGCTGCTGGGTAGAAAGAGATCGGGTTTATGGGCCGTACATCCATACTAGAGTCCCAGGCCCAAATGGGCCCAGGTGCGGGGTGCCGTACACATTTTAAATGAAATCAAGCTTTATAGACTCAATTTCTCAGACTTGCCTTATCACATTAGCAACACACTCCGTTTCTCCCTCACTCAAGAATCTTCCTCACTCAAATCACTCAACAAACCCAATGAAAAAATCAAGAATCAAGAAACCCAATCCCTAACTCAAGAATCTCCCTTACTCAGATCACTCAACAAACCTAATGAAAACATCAAGAATCAGGAAACCCAACCCAATGAGAGAAACATCAAACCTCGTCGTCGTTACTTGCCTTTGCCGCCTTGGTTCAATTGCTACCGCCTTCACTGTCGCTGCCTCTGGTTTGGGTTTTCTGTTTTGTCTTCGTTGGTTTGAATTTCTTCATGGGTTTTGGGTTTCTTCATGGGTTAAGTTTCTGAGTGTGAGTGACAGAGTGTAACGGAAAATCATGGATGAGAAATCGAGTCTGTAAGGGTCGATTTCAATTTAAATGAGATTGAGTTCTACAAACTCGATTTATATGCCACGATCTTGAAATCGAGTTCAGTGAACTCAATTTAGCACTCCCAGAATCGAGTCTATAACACTCAAGATGTTAGTTTCCTAAATTGTTTTGAAAACGTGCTAACTAACAAAATTGTTTAAAAATTAATGTTATTTTGAAAAAAAAATCCTACTCTTGACCTCTTCCTCTCATCTTCTCTCTTCGTCTGCTTCTTGACAGCTCTTGTACTTGCTCATTCTCATCACCACGGGAAATAATGTGATTAGTTTGGGGGTTTTGCAACCCCGTGAGGAGGGTGGATCAACTTGGATGAAGCTCTATTGACACACTTTGGGGCAAATTTCTCTAAAAAGGTATGGGTTATTCTCATTGAGATTTTAGGGTTTTTTTTTTTTTTTTTGGGGTTTCGAGCAAGATTCTTGGGAGTTTCTCTAAACTAATTTTTTAGGGTTTCCTGTTAGTTCAAGCCTTAAAAAACGATGTAAATTAAAAGATTGTTCTACTCTAAAATTTTGAGTTCCAAGGAACTGAATAACGTGAACCTATAATTCAAGTGAGGGCATGAAAGTGTTAATTTTGGGACTCATTGGAATTCTGTTTGTATTGTGTTATGACTCTGTCTTATTGTTTTGTTCTGGAAGTTGTGGTTTGTTATGACTCTGTTTTTTATGTCTTGGTTGATGTCTCTGTGCTACACATTTATTAGCTATCAATATAATCCTCTTTAATGAAAAAAAAAAGGTTAGGATTTGTACAAATACAGTTAGTCTTTTTATTTATAATAGAATTTGTAATATAATTCGTTCAAGGTTTTTTTTTATATATAATAGAATTTGTATAGATACAAAATTTGAAATACAAGAGTGTTTGAAATACAAGAGTACTGTGAAATACAAAGGTATTTGAAAAGGAAACAACTTTATCCTATCTTATCACAATCCTAGAGTTGTTAGGATTTTGTATCTTGTATTCTATGTTATCACTTGATCATAACGGTATTTTATGTTATCACCTTCAAGTGTTTTCTTCATTACTCTCTTATCCATTAGTTGTGGCTCTTGTTTTGTTGGAACATCAAGAATTTTAATTCGGATCCATGAGTTGGTGGCTGTAGTTTAATGTCTTAATGCAAAATTGAAAAAAGCCAGGACATTTTTTATATGGACTTTCAATTTAAGTAATGATGTTCTCAATTGTTTCAGTGATTCTGTACTTGATTTAAGGTAGACTTTACTGAGAAGATTGTCAATTGTGAATGCAACCTTAAATTTTCCCCTGCATTATCTAGTAGATAAATTTCAACTTCAATTTTGTTGCTTCTAGAAAGTGGCTTGTGATATCTTCACAAAGACAATATAAAGTACTTATGCTATTTTGGTGAGACTGAACTATTGGTAGGTAATGTAGGTTCGTAAGATCTTAACTATGGGTACCTAAATTCGGCTTGGGATCTGCTGTTATTTTTCTTACTAGACCCTGCTTCTTATATCATTGACTGAATGTTCATTGAGTCTAATGCACCATTTACAACAGCTATGCTTTGGCTGCTCTGCTTGACTTTCTTGGCTGCTGTGCTTATCTCGCACTTGATAGAGTTGTGTTATTAGATAGTTGGCAATGACTTGATCTTATCTTGCAGTAGATGGAATTTTCAGTTTTAGCATTAGATAGTACCCCACATTATTTTGGTTGCTTATTAGTGCTACTTCTGAATTTCTTTGGTGTTTGTTAGGTGATGGACTCGCAAAATCCCTTCTTCCTTGACATTTTACAAGACAAGGAACAAGGTTTTCAGTCTTTTGACAATGGTATTTTGATGTCCACTCCACATTCAAATGTGAATGTCCATCAATCTCCACCCCAAGTTGAAATGGGACAATTTGCGCCCCCCCCCCCCCCAAATTTCAAAAAAAAATCAACTACTAAGAGAAGTCAACAGGGAAACAACTTCACTGTAGATGAAGACATTAAGCTAGTGTCAATGTAGCTCAATGTTAGCTTAGATGTCGTGACATCGACAGACCAAAAACACACAACATTTTGGGATATAATTTGGTCCACCTTCCATAATGACAAGAAATTAACCACTCCAAGGATTCTTTAAATAGTCTGTGGTCAACAATTCAAAGGGAGACCAACAAGTTTTGTGGATACTTGGCCCAAATTGAGAACCAGAATGAAAGTGGTAAAATTGAGCATGACAAGGTATTTCAACTCAACATCTAATATGTATTGTACATCAATGCACTTTTAGTTTTATGATTCTCATTATTTTCAATTTCTTACTTTTGTAGATTAATGATGCAAAAAAAAAAAAAAAAAAAAAACTATGTATAAAGGTAATAGCAAATGTGCATTTCAATTGGAACATTGTTGGAGAATTTTGAGGAATGAAGCTAAGTAGTTGAATCTAAAAGATAATGTGAAGGTCTGCACAAGACAGCCAACCACACACTCTTGTCAAACTTTTGCAAGCTCAATAAATCTATATAAAGATAATGATGAGATGAACTCTTACGAAACCTTGGAGAGACCCATAGGCAAGAAGGCCGAAAAGGAGAAATTAAAGAAAAGAAAGAATTGCGATGATGTGGTCCCAATACTTTCCTCCCAATTGGATGAAATCAAGGAAGAAAAGTGGAGAATGCATGAGGAGAAAAAGGAAAGTATGCGCATTGCATTAGAAGAACAAAGAGAGTTAATGCGCATTGCATCCGAAAAACAAAGAGAGTTGATTCGTATCAAGGAAGAGAAGAATGAAGTAGAAAAGAGGAAAGTGGAAGATGAAATTATGATGAAAGATACAAGAACCATGGATCCTGAGTAAAACGAATATATTCATCTACGTCGTTTGGAAATCTTAGAGAGGTTAAGGTCTAAATTTCCATCATAATTTGAATATTATTATTGACAATAGCTAATCAAGTAATTTTTTGTATAGTGTAAAGATATTAGCACATGGTTGACATAGATGATTTGATGTTAGACATCTTTTTTGTAGTGTTTACTTGTGCAAGGAACGTGATTATTCAATCTCTAATCATGTTAGATATATTTTTGTAGTCTTCACTTGTGCAAGGAAAATAGCAATGTTGTAAATTTTGTATTGTGCACAGATAATAGCACTTGATTATTCAATTTAATTTGTGATTCTGTTCGTATCATTCTATTTTGGGTGAAGCAATGTCTTCACTTGGATAATTTTCCATTCTCTTTGCTTGTTGAAGGTGGTTGTACTTGTACTTGCTACCATGGTTTATGGTTTGTGTATGTCTAGCTGTACTTGTACTTGTATGTTGGTTGGATTCTTGCAATTGAAGCCATTGATGAAGATTGTTTGTTTTGCTTGTGTAGCCGTTGGGCAAGTGTCCTGGAGATTATCAAAATTTGCTAAGCAGATATATTCCATGCAAATGAAGATGACAATACATAAGAGAACATCAAACGAATGCAATTTGAAAATTTTAGTCATGTCTAACTTTAGTCATGTCTTCTTCTTCTTTTCTTTTTTTTTTTTAATGTTATTGATGGTTCCCTATGTTTCTTTAGAATTAATTAATGATTCCCTTGGTGAGGTGAGGTAATTAAACTTGGCTTCATGTTGAAGGCCAGCTTGTTTAATTTCTAATCTCATTGACTAATAGCCAGGTGGTGTCTTGAGGATATATATATAAGAAATAATGTTCAGGAAAAACAGCATTTTGCATGCATGTATGGAATAAATACTACCCATAATGTTTCTTCACAAGTTTGTTTAAAAATGAGAAGTCTCCCCCAACTTGGAAGATCGGTGGCTGAACTTTATTAGTCATGTCTTTTTTTTAATTTGTTAATGGTTCCTTGTGTTTCTTTAGAACTAATGATTCCCTGTATTTCTTTTATTATTGCCGGCTTGGTGAGGTAATTAAACTAGCTTCTCATGTTGAAGAATAAAGATAGAAACTTGCGCCGTCCCCAACTTGGAAGAGGTGGCTATAACTTTAGTGATTTTTCTCGTTGATGATTCCCTATGTTAATTTATTTAGAATTGATAACCTTTTTTTTTTTTTTTTTTGAAATTTTAATGCTATATATATATATATATTTCGGTAGTCGTCGGAGCCACTATTCCGGCGGTTCAGTCACCAATTCTAGTAGTACGGTGGTCGGAAACATCGATTCAACGGCAGTCATCGGAGCCACTATTACAATAGTCAGCCCATCGGTGATGGCGATACGATGTTTGAAGACACCAATCTGTCGGTGGTCACCAAAGCCACTATTTTGGTAGTTTGGGCATCGGCAATGTTCGTCGAAGCCACTATTTTAACAATCCACCCACCAGTCGGTCATTATTCGGCAGTACGGTGGGCGGCAAGACCAATCCAGCGACGTTCGTCAGAGCCACTATTTCGACGGTTCGGCAATCAGACCTCCACCACAAGCGACTCCATTGGCCGAGCCACTGGTGTTGGTAGTTTACTTAAAATATAAGTTTAAATTAAAAAAGTATGACCATTAGGGAAAATAATAAAAATTTGATAAAGAATGAATATTTTATTGAAATATCTTATAAAATAGATAAACTGATGTGGATGTTTTGTAAAAGTGATGGTGTAAAATAGAAAAAGTATACTTTTTGTGTAAAATAAACAGAATCTTTTAGAAGAGCTGATGTAGTTGCTCTTAATTGTCTCGAATGGGTATATGTGCTCATTGTTGTTGAGATATGTGGTGGAAGTTTTGTCATAATAGTATATTTAACACTTAAGAAAGAAGAAAGTTTTTTTTTTTTTTTTCCAGATAATTTATAATTAATCTCATCACACTCAAATAAAATACACACAAAAAATTCTTAATGATACTTATAACATTACTCACCATTCATCACTATTTTGCTCTTTTACTTTTCTTTGTCCTTACACGTGCATTTACTTTCTTGCTTTTTGTCGGATTCTATTCTTATGGGATACTTCAATAAGTAGGGTCCGTTTAGATACAACTGAAAACTGAAAATTAAAAATACTATAGTAAAATAATTTTTAAATGTGTGAATAGTACCGTGGAACTTATTTTTAATGAAAAAGTTGCTAAACGGTGAGATTTGTGGGTCCCCTGAACAGTGCACGGGACCCACTGGTAGGCTGAAAAGTGGCTGAAAAGTCAAATATTATGATTACTGTTCATGAACATTGAAATTTGTCTCCTAAAACGCATGCCAAAAAAAAGAAAAAAGAGAGAAAAGAAAACACAAACGCACGGATAGTGCTTTTCAGCACTATCCAAACGCACACTAAGAATAATTATATAGAATAAAAAAGGATACAAGCTCCTAAATTCTATAAAATTAAGGAAACGCCAAAAAGCACACGATATTACAAAAATGGAAAACTTTTTGTTAAAAGTGTGGAATTTTTTTTTTTTTAAAGCTAGTTAAATCGTACAATGGGACCTATAAATAGTATCAAAATGTGCAATAGGACTCATGAATAGTACTAAAAGGAAACTAAAAACTCAAATAAGCTGAACTTTTCATCACATTCCAAACAAATTCTAAGAGTCTGTTTGGATACCGCTTATTACTGAAAACTGAAAACATTATAGCAAAATAATTTTTAAATGTATGAATAGTGCTGTGGGACCCAATTTTAACTTAACATTTGCATTTTTCTGTACTTTCGGGTCTCGTGAATAGTACACGGGACTCACAGAAAAAACGCCAAATGCTCCAACTTTCATTATGCAGTGCAATCCAAACTCAACCTAAGTCTTTTCTTAAAAGCAAAAGAAAGCTACATAAACATTTCAATTTTGATAGTCAAAGATAAGAACTTACCTACTAAAGAAAAAAAATATTTTCCAGCAAAACACATAAAAGAAAACACACAAGCAACATGTTAGTCGATAATGACTTCTTTAGAAATGGGCATTGGATCAAAATTTTGAAGGGTCTCTTCGCTTTCCTAGAGAGGTGACCCTTGTTTATATTCTTGTTTCCCTACTTTGTTTAATGAAGAGGTGGCAATTTGTGTAAACATGTTGTATTCGACTATTCGTGTTGTATGAAGGTAAGGGTATTCGAATATATAACTTAACTCTAACTTATTTAATAATCATGTCAAAACCACTCATCCTTAACACAGCCAAATTTATTGAATGGGTGGACACAACAAAACTCATTATAACTCATTTAATACATAGTCAAAAAATAAATAAAGTGAAGAAGTTCAATGTGTTTGGTAACTTTGGTTGTGACAATTTTGCTATGGCGATCACAATTGAACCTTGTAGGTTGTGAATTGGATTGCAAATAAACAAAGAACTTATATGTTCAAGCTTCAACTATTGATGCTGCTTGTGGCATGGAAGCTTTGGTGTGTTCCAAGATGTCTTGGTCAGTGTAGAAATGCCTTAGGAATTAGGGCCGGCCCTAGGCTTAGGCAATCGCCTAGGGCCCCCTACTAGAGAAAGGCCCCCAAATTTTGGGGCAAAAATTGAGATATATATATTTTAAATTTTTTTTTTTTTTTTTTTTTGAGATATAGGGAAAAAAATAATTAGTTTTACATTTTTTTTTTCTACTTTTAAGAAGTACCAAAGAATTGAGTAATACTAAAAATATTACAATTTTAAATACATAAGACTTACAAATATGTGTCACTAATTACAATAAATAATTTAGATAAGAAAATACTATAAATACAATAAATTTTACTTTAAAACCTTTATACAAATTGATGTGACAATAAATATGATTTGTAGACGTCAACAACCTATTAAATACATTTTTAAATTACTTAGTGATGCATCTTTATAAGCATCATGTTGTAAAATTTATAATATCTCTAACATCATTCATTCAAATACTTGTTTATTATCTTCTTGAAGTGTCATTAATCACATTCATTGCAACAACATTCGTACGTTTTTTTTAGTAAAATTTGTTATAGTTTCAGCATTTCTTCAAATATATATATATATATATATATATATATATATATTACAAGATAAAAAGAATGCATTTTTGTTATATAAAAATTATGATATTGAAAACTAGTAAAATATTATTTAATTAATAACAAAAAAACCCCATTTAAATATATCACCTTAAGCCTCAAAGTTTGTTGGGCCGCCCTAAGAAAAGCTTCTATTTATACGAGTTTGGGGGTGGGTGAGCTACACGTGGCGGAGTCTGATTGTGACATGTGTCACAGTCTGATTGGAGGAACTTTAAGACTTTTTCTCCAAGACACGTAGCATCATTTGATTGGCCGAAATGACTTGATTTTCAAGGTAACACATGTCAGCACTCGATTGGACTGTTTATGTTATTGCTTACATGTGTCAAACTGCTTACATCATTACTTAAACGTGTATTGGCATTTTGCATGCTGTTTATGTTTTTATTTCATAACACTTGGCAAATTTTTGTTGGTTCCTGAATGGTTATGGTAGAACCTAGTTGTAGTGCGTGACACTTACATGTGTCAGACTGCTTACATCATTGCTTACACGCGTATTGGCATTTTGCATGCTTTTTGTGTCAGACTACTTGCGTCATTGCTTACACACGTATTGGCATTTTGCATGCTTTTTATGTTTTTATTCCATGACACTTGGCAAATTTCTATTGGTTTTTGAATGGTAATGGTAGAATCTAGTTGTAATACGTGGCACTTTGTAATTGACCGTACTTTGTGGACTTGGTAGTATATGTCAGCTTGTCATAGTTCAGAAATTTTCCCACTTTACATATGTGTTCAAAAAACCAATTTTCTATTTGTAGTTTATTTGGTGACACTAATGTCAAAATAATGATATCATTGAGAGGTTTAGAACTTACTAACTATAAATTATGGATCAAATTTTGCAATTTTACGGGTCCTAGAATTATTCACCTACTATTCCCCCATGGCACCAACCATATCGATATTATTGTCCTATCTGATTTGATAGATTGTCCAATATCGATCATCTTCCAATAAAAGCTGCCATCTCATTCTCACTGGTTTGCCCATTATCGCTGAGTTTGTAATGACAGACTCCTCCAACAAGAAGTTACAAGGCAAAGTAGCCATAATCACTGGTGGTGCAAGCGGCATAGGCGAGGCTACGGCTCACCTTTTTGCCCAACATGGTGCACGCATGGTTGTGATCGCCGATATCCAAGACCAATTGGGTCACCAAGTAGCCATATCAATTGGTATAGATAAGTGCCAATACGTGCATTGTGATGTTTCCGATGAAGACCAGGTCAAGAACATGGTTGAATCAACGGTCCAGAAACATGGTCAGCTCGACATCATGTTCAGCAACGCTGGGACTGTGAGTGGCTCTGATCAGACAATCCTCGAGCTCGACCTTTCAGGGCTCAACAAAGTGATGGAAACCAACGCGCGCGGCATGGCTTTGTGTGTGAAACACGCGGCACGTGTGATGGTTGAGAGGCGCGTGAAGGGGAGCATCATATGCACAGGAAGCGTAGCCGCTAGCCAAGGTGGACAGCTACTCACAGATTATTGTATGGCAAAGCATGCAGTGCTGGGTCTTGTTCGTTCCGCAAGTTTGCAGCTTGGGCAGCATGGGATTAGAGTGAACTGTGTATCACCCTCTATGGTGGCTACACCAATGTCATGTGATGCATTAGGAATGGATGCAGAGCAAGTGGAGAAGATTTCTGAGCCAAGTTCAAGCTTAAAAGGGGTTGTGTTGAAGGTGAGAGATGTTGCTAATGCTGTGCTCTTTCTTGCATCTGATGATTCTGGTTTTGTCACTGGACTTGACTTGAAGGTTGATGGAGGCCACTTAGGGAGTCGGTACAAGCCCCAATAAGTATTGTTTTGAGATGGAAAGCAAAGGGTTTAAGTTTTAATCATACTGTCTTAAACAAAATAAGTTGAAGGAAAAGGTATGTATACCTTGTTTAAGTTCTGGGAGTAGGTTCTACTTTATGTTTCACAAATATTGAATACAAATCATATGTTTTACTTTATATTTCACCAGTATATCTGATTTTATATAGAAAATAGATCCTGTAAGAAGAAATAAGTTGTCTACTATTTCTTATCTGGTAAACATTTGTAGATATAAAATTAAAAGCTTTAAAGAAGAGCTCATGAACCTTTGTAAAGAATAAGGGCAAGCTTTTAGGCAACTTACATGTATGTACAAAAAGATTTCTTCCCTTGCTTGGTCTAAGGTAGTACTCTTCGGTTCCAGTAAATTGATGCCTTTTGAAGTAAAATATTTTATTACATGTAAGAAATTTTCAGTAAAATATTTCCAAAATTTTCAAGTAAACCACCAAAATTAGTGGAACAGCCATAGGAACTATTGGTGCCGAATGTCTAGTGACCAGATCACTCGAACCAGTAGCCAGAATGGTGGCTTTTGCGACCGCCACTAGAGCGTTGTCTTCAGTGATGAGACTGCCAACACTAGTAGTCGAACAACAATTTCGGTTATCAAACCTCCGGAAATGATCACTAAAATAGTGTATTCGGTGATCAGACTGCCAGCATTGGTTGTCAAAACGTCGGTCAAGTGACTAGACTGCAAGCACCGGTCGTTGGAGTAGAAACTTCGGCCACCAGACTACCGGCTATCGACACCGGCTACCCAACCCACCGGACCTGTGACCTAACCGCCAGAAGATAAGAAGGGAAGCCATTGTATGTTTTTGTAAAACATTTTAACAAATTTGTAAAATTAAAAGTTTTACAACTTTTTATAAAGGATTTCATTGTCAACCAAAAATATTATACAAATTTAACTACATTTTACATGCAATCAAATACTTGAAAATTAAAAAAAAAAATCAAAATATATTTTACTTCAAAACAAACGAAACATAAGTCATAGTGTGTGTGCATGACCTCAGTGCGTTGAGTTATAAGAGACCTTGGTGTTTCAAACTTTTAGCCCACAGTAAATTAAATTAAAGCTTAGTAATGAGCTTTATTGTGATAGTGGCAAGTAAGCCCCTCTTGCATTCAATGGTTAAGATGACAGACTCTCATTCTATCAAAGACTTGATAGACAAGACCATTAAGGGGGCGTTTGGTTCGCTGCAATATTATATTACGCCATAATATTATATTATTATAATTTTACATTAATGTAATCTTAATATAAGAATAAAATATTACATTGTTTAGGAATGTGATAAGATTAAGATGATGTGATATGCTTTGTAATTTTAAATTATGATAATATTAGAAAAATAAAATAAACCAAAATGTGCATCACAACGAACCAAACGGCCATTTATCAATCCCTCTCACATTCTTTGTATTGTGGACCACAATTTGTGGTGGGCTCAACTAAGTTGACAGTAATAAATACTACACTTTAACTTTTACATATATATATATATATATATATATCTAAAAGTTAAAGTGTAGTATTTATTATTACTATGGTCCCGTTGAGTCACATCATCCACCCATTTCCAACATTCTCTCTTTATTTTTAATTCCTATTAATTTCTCAACTTTATGTTATACTTTCTCCAACTTTTTTCCTCATTTTTACCTTTTCATCTCCCCACTATTATTTATTTTAATATCACTTTTTCTTTATCCTTTTGTCTTCCTTTATTTTTGGCTTTTTTTTATTCCCCTCCTCTTATTATAAATTTACAATTCTTTATTTTATTCTATACATAGTTTTCTCACACACAAAAAGTTATTTCTCTCTCTCCCTCTCTCTCTCTCTCTCTCTCTCTCTCTCATATTTTTATTTTTTTTATTTTTTTGGTTGATTTTTTTTCTTCCATCTCTACTTTAGATTGATGAATTTTTATTATTATTTGGAACTTTACTTTTAGTTGATGTGATTAAGTTGTGTTTTTAAGTTGTTATATTTTTTTCTTTTCTTTGATTTTATAGATGTTATCCTATTGCATTATATATAAAGATAGTATATAAGAATATAATATTATTTTATTACATAACATAACATGACTTGGATAATTTGGTATTTATTACAATTTTTTTTTTAACTTTTTTTCTTCTCATATTATTTTCTACAAATTTCTTATTATTCTCTCTCACATTCTCTCTAGAAAAGTGGTTATTCTCTCTCTCTCTCTCTCTCTCTCTCTCTCTCTCTCTCTCTCAAAGGGCTCACATTTCTAATTTCTAATGTCTATTTTGTTTGTATTTTTTTAACTCAAAACTAAAGAGTTTAGCCTAAATATAATATAAAATTTTACTTTTCAACTCAAAAATTAAGAAAAAATAAATAAATTTTGAGCTTAACTTGAAATGGCAACTTACAAAAAGAATCAATTTAAGGCTCAATTAGTCCAAAATGGACCGAAGGGGATACAAAGTAGACCTAATTGGATCAAATAGCAATTGTTTAATTTTTAAGGAGAACAAATTATGTTAAACAAATTTTAAGGAACAGATTATACATTGCATTACAATTACAAAATAATTATTTATTCCCACGAATCGCATGGATCTACGACTAGTTTAATAAAAAAATCGAATTATATAAAACGCAGTTGATAAAATCTTTAATAAATTATTGATTTGCAGAAGGGGAAAAAAGCAAAATGGAAAATTTTCCTGAAACTTTTCTAAGCTTGCTCAATGGTGTCAAAAAGACAAAGGAATCTAATTTCAAGTCATTAGCTGTCTTACCAAAGTTAGAATTGCTAGTAATCAACAAGTAAACTAGTACAATAATTCAAAATAATAGGGAAAAAAAGAAAAGAAAAAAAAAGGCGAAGAAACTAGTACAATAATTTAGATTTGTCAAAACGTTTCACAAAGAACTACACATCACAATAATAATTTCAACGACATGCCGTTTTCAGAATGAGTTTCATCACCACCTCAATCCTAATACGGCGGCAAACAAGGTACTGATCTTACAGGACTAGTAATTTTTTATTGCTGCTTCCCCATGCCTTGAATTTGAATAAGCCAAAGCTTTCGTGCCAGAATTCCAAACCTCAAAAACCCACAAATGCTAAGTTTTGGCTTTTGGCTCTACTTATATATGATTTCATGACATGTTAATTCAAGCTTGGATCTTGGTCTCCTTATGTTTTAAACTTGGCCTTTAAGTTCTAGAATTTGATCTATGATGGTCTTAAAGGTTTTTTGCTTTAGCAGTACTATGTTCAAGATGTCAATTGGTGGACTAGCATACAGAGGACAGCACAAAGAAGGCAATTTTCATATGGTGGCTTTGAAGATATGCGTTGGACTTGTGGAGAAAGAGTTGAAATGGAAGTACAGAACACTCTGACACTACGTTATTTTTAAAAGTTTTCAAGGTTCATATGAATTTCAGTTTGGAGATGTATAATATATTGAATGACTTAGAGAACTGTATGACAGGTATCACAATTACTGTTAAATTAGCCTTGTAGAATCTTTTGCCTATAAGAAACAGTGTGGAAAATTAGCCATAAGGATTGCATTATTGAACCTGTATTGTGTTGCAGTCTTCAGTGAAGCAAAGTTGGTCAGTCATGTAGATAGGACTGAAGAAATATGCAATTAATTCCTAATTCTGCTATGTCAGTGCAGGGATTTTCTGTCAGACTGCTTTCTATTGTATGGCGTTTAGATGGTTAAGGAAGTGAAGCAAATTTTCAGCTATTTCCTTGATTTATTACAATGACAATTCGTTTACATCTGGTTTTGCTTAGTGCAGAATGCACATGAGCAACTGCCTCTCCCTTACAAGCACACGTCCTTCCATGACCAATTTAGTCATTCTTTGGAGTCTGCAGAACTCAAGCTTCACCATCTACAGATCCAGCTGGAATATAGAGTTTTGTAGTCATTGTTTAGCTCGATCCTCATATCTAATCCTGATTATGTACCAATATTACTGATTTGTTTCATATAGTGTGAATATCACTAGACCAATCCCAAAGCTAACTCATTGCCAACTCCTTACAGTCTTACAAGATGTCCATCTAATGGAAGTGAATCCTGGAAGAAAAAAGAAATCACATAGTACCAACTAGGGAGCAATTTGGATGACATGGGTTCTCCAGTGACTATCATTAAATTGTAGTGCACTAAAATTTTTCTTTGAGCTTTTGTATATAAACCTAGGCATTTCAATAAATTTCTGAGTGGAATGTACTGCAAATGATGCGTTTTAGTCCTTCCCTTCTGTGTAACATGGTCAATCGTGTAGAAGTATTATTTTGAATCCAACTTTCATAGATGCTTCTGAGAATCAAATTCTGAACTCATCTTCAAGAAGGGCACAAATTTAAGTTGGTTTAGTTAAAGAGTATCATAGTAGTATTTATATTTTCCTTGAATCAATTACTGAACTCACTTTCAAGAAGGATGCAAGATTCAGTTTGTTTAGTCCAAGAGTATCACAGTACTAATTAATTTTCTTGAATGGTTATATGTGCTCATTGTTGTTGAGATTTTTTGTTGCGGAAATTTTGTCAGAATAGTATATTTAACACTCAAGAAGAAAGCACTTTTTTTTTCAAATACTTTATAGTAGAAATTAATCTCATCACAGTCAGGTAGAATACACAAAGAATTTCTCAATAAAAGAGAGTTTTATAGATAATTATAACATTACTACACACCATTCTTCACTAGTTAGTGCTTTTACATTTCTTTCGTACATTTACTTTTTGGCTTATGCTTTTACTAGATTCTATTCTTATTCGATACTTCAATGTTATGATTCTAGTGTCCCACATGAATTAAGTATAAGCTTAACTGCTCTTGGACACCTTCTCCTTGCAAACTGGTTTTCAAGAGTAAGTTCTAAACATGAGTTTGTAACATTTGATATCAGAGCCAACTAAAAAGGATACAAGCTCCCAAATTTTAGAAAATTAAGGAAAAGCCAATAAAAAGCACATCTTCGACTAAGTCCCTTCTACCTAAAAGCAAAAGAAATCGACATAAACATTTCACTTTTGATAGTCAAAAGATAGGAACTTACCTAGTAAAGGAAAACTAAAAAATGTTTTCTGTAACAAATGCAAAACACCAAAAAGAAAACACTTATGCAACATGTTAGTCGATGATGACGCTTACAATTGTGACTTTCGCTTCACTGAGACTACTAGATAAGCTTCTTTAGGAAATAAGCTTCTTTGTAAATGAGCATTGAGTTATGATTTTGAAGGTCTCTTTGCTTTTGTGGATAGGTTACCCTTGTTTATATTTTGGTTGCCTAGCTTTGTTTAATGGAAAGGTGGCAATTCGTGTTAACAAGCTATATTTTTGTTGTATCAAGATAAGGATATTTGAATACATAACTTTAACTTATTTTTTAATCGTGTCAAAACCGCACATTCTTAACACAACCAATTTATTGAGCGAGTTGATATGACAAGACTCATTATAACCCTACATTGTCTAAAAAAATAAAGCGAAGAAGTTCAATGTGTTTGGTTGCAACAACTTTGCAATGGTGATCGCAATTGAACCAATGGTTGTAGGTAGGTTGTGAATTGGATTGCAAGAGTGTTGTTAAGTTATGGTTTTTCACATAACATTTATGTTGACTTTATTCCATAACAAAAAGTGTTGTAATTTCATTAATTTATTTCCTTGTATTTTGTGGGATTTAATTATAATGGGTTTAGTATTAAGTTGGTGAAGATTACTCAAAAAGTTGATCTCACAACTTGGCTCACAAGTGGTGCAACCCACGAAAGGCCATGTAAGGAGCATATGCCAAAAGCTAAAGAGTGAGTAATCTTGCGACTTGGCCAACCTACGAGATGACTAGCGAGATGCACTAATAGCTGAGATTTTAAGTGTGACTCTTATACCCTTCACTCATACTATATATACCCTCATTACCCACAAAATTGTAAGGAGACTATTCAGAAGAAAACCCTAGAGAGAGGTTTTAGCAACACCCGTCATTTTATAGAGAGCTACTCATCCTCGAGAGAGAAATCCTTATAGTCTCTTCTCCTTCCCCTCTTTCATTGTTATACATTGAGAGGAAATTTGTACCCAAACACAACTTACACCCATTTAGAGTGTAACGAGTGTTTTTGGAGGTTGGAAAGCATTGGGTCTTTGCCAAAATAAGCAAGTGAGGCTTGGCAACGCAATCAGGCAGTATTGCGAGATCTGGGAAGCTAATAAAGACAAGATCCCGAGAAGTCTGGTGGTAGCTGGAGCTTGGAGGGCTCAAGTACTTTGGGTAGATTAGGCTTAGAGAGTCTTTTTGATATCCTTGTACTTCAACTTATTCACTATTGAATCATTTCAGATTGGAGGGCCATGGAGAGGTTTTTACGCCGAATTCTTCATTTTTCCTCTTCAATAATACATTGTTGTGTTATCTTGGGTTTGCTATTCTTTTTCCCCACTGCCCTTTACATATTTGCCTTGCACTTATATGTTCATCTATGCAATTGTTGAATACTTCGATTAATTAATTTGCTAATCATGTATATTCCGCATCAAGTGTGTTAAGCTTAAAATTAATCAAGCCGCGATTAAGTATTGGGGGTCTAAATAAGCTTTAGTGGTTTTATTATTGAGCTTTCAAATACAATATAGACAAAGAACTAATATTCTCAACCATCAACTGTTGAAAATCAACAATACCTTTGAGGCTTACAATATTTGGTGCAGTTTTAAGAAGACTTAGAAAGAGCTAAAAACGAATGCAAGTATCTCTCTCTTTCCCACTCAATGACAATGAACTCTGTTTTTTGCAATTAATTTGAAGTACACGATAATACAAGAATATAACCATAAGATTTTATTTCTTACATTTTGAAAGCTAAAAAATTTAATTTATTAATTATTATTACCCCTAACAATAGAGTTAAAGTGAAAATTTTTTCTTTATATATCTTATCACGTAAGATATTAGATTTAAGATAGATCAGATAATAGATATAAGATCAGATCAGATCAGATAGAAATGATCCACCTATCAAGTAAACGGTCTAATAAAATATATGTTTTAAAAACCCAATTTTCTATTTTTGGTTCATTTGGTGACACTAATGTCAAAATAATGAAATTTTGATGTCGCGAAAGCCTAAAGAAAGCACACACAATACTCTCTTGATGGAACAGAAACTAAACTGTTAGTTCCTGGTAGTAAACCTCAAATCCACGAGAGGTTTTCCTAAATCCACAAGGAGAAGAAAACTAGAATCTACTAGAGAAATAATTTGACAAAAGTCTGTATTTATTGATAATAGTCTGATTTGCCTCTGACGGCTACAAAACATATAAATACTGAGAAAAACGTCTAAAACCCTAATTCACACTAATTACATGATTAGGTGACAAAATACCAAAATTTACTAAGAATGGAAAAATTGAGTTAAATGCAGAATCATAAACTACTGACCTTAAGAGTCATCCCAAAATAGACGGGACCTTATTTTGACTTTTAAACTAAAAGTTATTAAGGAAAAACAAATCTTACTATAAATAGCAAAAACACTGTTTTCGGGGCCTTAATGAAAGAATTTGTCTAAATTTTGGCAATATTCATGATAACATGATTCTTAATCAGAATGTCATTTCCCTTCAACCTGCCAAATTTCATGCAATTCCGACATTGTCACCTTGATGACACCCCTTTTAATCTTGCATTGTGACTTCCTGCACCCCTGCTGCTCCAAGAAGGCATAAACTGTCTGTTCTACATCACATTAAGAAGTTTATAACTTATGTAGAACAGACCTTTATGGCCTTTCTGGAACATTAAGGGCGCTTGAAATCACGGCGTAAGGTAGAAAGACACTAGTAGAAATCATTTGGGTGACGAAGTCGGATTTGCATGAAATTTGGTAGGCTGTATGGAAATGATTTTCTGATCAACAGTTGTCACTTTGCCACAAGGTGCACCCTAATTTTGGTGAATTCCTTACCCTTTTTAGTAATTTTTGTTTTCTTAATAACTTTTTGCTCAAAAGTCAGAATAAGATCATGCTTGTTTTAGAAAGACCTTTAAGGTTAATAGTTTATAATTTTGTATTTAACTCAATTTTACCATTTTTGGTAAAATTCAATATTTTACCACTTAATCTCATGATTAGTGTGAATTAGGGTTTCGATGGTTTCCTAATCGTCCTAGAGTTTTATTTCTTTAGTATTTACATGTTTTGTAGTGTCCAAAGAAAAATCAAATTTTTTTAATATAAAATTTAGAATTTTTCTCTGTTGTTTTCTATTCCATCAAAGAGTATCATTTGTACTTTCTTTAGGCTTAGGCAATATCAAGAACTGACCAACTAAAAATTATGGATCAAAATTTGCCTATGCTAGATCTTACTCTTCTCCTCAATTATTCTATCTACATAACATTCCACAATCCATATGAGAGCATCCACAACAGAGGAGCTAAAAATATAGCTATTTAGCACCTACAAAAGTCATTTTATCTATTTTACCTCTTTACACCCAACATCAATGGATCTATATTTTTAGCTATTTGATTAAAATAATACAAATAACTCATTAGAATAATAATAAAAACATCCACAGCAAAAAAAAAAAAAAAAAAACACCAACCCAAATCCTCAATCTTTTTCCTCAACCCAGACCAAACAAAATCACCAACCACAAACAAAATCAAAAATACCAATCACAAACAAAATAAAAAATCACCAACACAGCACAAACATGGCGTGGGTCGGCGAGCTAGGTCAGCAAAAGGGGTGGGTCGGCGAGTTGGGTCGGCGGAAACCAGCACAGATGAAGATGAAGATGAAGATCGGTGGAAACCCAGTAGCTAGGTCGACAAAAACCCAGAAATCAAGCTCCAACAGAGCTAAGGGATTAGGGAGGCACTAGACGGCTAGAGAGAGAAAATAAAATGAGGAGGAAAAAAGAAGAAAGAAGGAAAGCCAGAGAGAGAGAGAAAAAGAAAGAAAATAGAAAATATTTGTTTAATGAGAGAAGAGAGAGAAGTTTATCAAAATTTTTTTTTAACTTCTTGCTACAGTGCACAACCATAAATAGCTATGTACTGTAGCAAGAAGCTAAATTTTTTTACCTATAGTACCACTACTACCGCATATATTTTTGTATTTTGGTGAAGCTAAAATAGTTAATATATAGTAAGTATTTAGCTTATGGGCGCCCATATCCATATTATTGTCCTATCTGATTTGGTAGATTGTCGTTGTCCAGTATCTATCATCTTCCAAAAAAAGTCAATAAAAGTTGCAATCTCAATGGTTTGCCCATTATTTCTAAGTTTGCAATGACAGACTCCTCCAACAAGAAGCTACAAGGCAAAGTATCCATAATCACCGGTGGGGCAAGCAGCATAGGCAAGGCTACGGCTCACCTTTTTGCCCAACATGGTGCACGCATGATTGTGATCGCCAATATCCAAGACCAACTGGGTCACCAAGTAGCCACATCCATAAGCATAGACAAGTGCCAATACGTGCACTGTGATGTTTCCGATGAAGACCAAGTCAAGAACATGGTTGAATCAACGGTCCAGAAACATGGCCAGCTCGACATCATGTTCAGCAACGCTGGGACAGCGAGTAGCTCTGATCAGACAATCCTCGAGCTCAACCTTTCAAGCTTCGACAAAGTGATCGAAACCAACGCGCGCGGCATGGCTTTGTATGTGAAACACGCGGCACGTGTGATGGTTGAGAGGCACGTGATGGGGAGCGTAATATGCACAGGAAGCGTGGCCGCTAGCCAAGGTAGGAATCTGTTCACAGATTATTGCATGTCAAAGCACGCAGTGCTGGGTCTGGTTCGAGCGGCAAGTGTGCAACTTGGGCAGCATGGGATTAGAGTGAACTGTGTATCACCCTATGAAGCACGGGTGCGTTTCGGGACTCGGGTGCAGGTGCGGGTGCGGCGGGACTCGGCGATTAATAATATTTTTATTTATATTTTCTATATATTTTTATTATTAAAATATTCTTAAAAAACACATTGCTATGCCTTGATTCACAAAACAAAGAAAGAAGAAGGCAAGAAACACATTACTATGCCTCTGAGATCAGAATTTCGGCTGTTCCGGCTAGTTTCAAGGCCGATATCGGCCTGTTTCGGCCGTTTCCGGCATGTTTCGGCCATATTGGTAGTATTAGTCGCTGGCCGATACGACCCGATATGGCCCGATTCTGGCTGAATCGAAGCCAATTATGCCCGAATCGAGTCGAGTCGGAGCAAATCCGAGAAAAAAAAAAAAAAAACTCAGACGCCGCACTGACGTGCGGTCAATCGCATCAGACGCCGTGTCCCGCGTCAGGCCGCGTTGGACTCGGGTGCGGCACCCTCCCAACCGCGTCCGTGCTTTCTAGGTATCACCCTCTTTGGTGGCTACACCAATGGCATGTGGTGCATTTGGAATGGGTGCAGAGCAAGTGGAGAAGACTTCTGAATCAAGTTCAAGCTTAAAAGGGGTTGTGTTGAAGGTGGGAAATGTTGCCAATGCTGTGCTCTTTCTTGCATCTGATGATTCTGGTTTTGTCACTAGACTTGACTTGAAGGTTGATGGGGGCCACTTAGGTAGGAGGTAATCAAGCTCCAATGAGTATTGTTTTAATTGAGATGGAAAGCGAAGAGTTTTAACTTCAACCATATAGTCTTGAAGAAAATAAGTTTTAAGGAAATTTTTTATGCAAATTTTATGTTCTACTTTTTGTGTTCTACTTTATATTTTACTAATTTAACAAGTTTCATTATTAGAAAATAGATCATGTGATAAGAAATTAGTAGTCTACAAATTTCTTATGTGGTCAAAAGTTGTAAATACACAACTAAATGCTGTAAAGAAGAGCTCACTCACTCCCTGAACCATTGTAAAGAATGAGGGCATGCTTTTAGGCAACTTACAAGTTACAAGCATGGAGTGTTGAGTTGCAAGGGAACATGGAGTAAATTATTGTGGTAGTAGCAAGTAAGCCCCTCTGTCATTCTCCGTTTAAAATGTCATACTCTCGTGCTATCCATCACTTGATAGACTAGACCAATAAGTCTATGGGTACAATTTATCAAACCCTATCACATCCTTTGTATTGTGGTTTGTGGACCACAATTTGTGGTGGGCTCACTCTCATTCATCTTTCTATTTCATAAATGAGTTCTATTAATAGGTGCGAAAGGCACCCGTTAAGGTAAAATTATTAAAACAATCGAGCCATTTTATGAGTCAAGATAGTAAATCTAAAAAATTTTATTACAGATATATCACAATTACTGTTAAGTTAGTCTTATAAGATCTTTTGCCTATAATAAACGGTGTGGGAAATTAGTCATAAGGATTGCATTATCTAACCTGTATTGTATAACAGTCTTCAATGAAGCAAAGTTGGTCATTATGTAGAAAGGATTGAATTAAGATGCAATTAATTCCTAATTCTGCTATGTCGGTGCCGGGATTTGCGGTTGGAACGCTTTTTATTGTATTGTGTTTATATGGGTAAGGTAGTGAAGCAAATTTTCAGCCATTTGCTTGTTTCATTACAACGACAATTCGTTTACATCTGGTTTTGTTTAGTGCAGAACACAGATGATCAACTGTCTCTCCCTTACAAATTACACGTCCTTACATGACCAATTTAGTCATTCTTTGGAGTCTGCAGAAAAAAGACCCCGATTCATGATAAATTCATGAGGAAGTGGGATCTCTTTAGGATCCACTCCAGCATTTAGAAATTGGTCAATCAGTAAAGATACACGTACTTGCCATTATTACTGATTTGTGTCATATAATGTGAATGTCACTAGACCAATCCCGAAGCTAACTCATTGTCGACTACTTACAGTCTTAAAAGGTGTATCTAATAGAAGTGAATCCTGGGGAAAAAAATCACATAGTACCAGTTGGGGAACAATTTGGATGACATGGGTTCTCCAATGACTGTCTTTGTTAAAACAGCACAGCAGAATGCTTCCTTGCATCAAGGAGAAGTCCATTTTGCTAATCAAATCAGTTCACAACTTCAAGATGACCAAGGCATTGATCAAACAACTGCTATGGCTATGATTGAGTAATGCCTCACTATGATCAAGTGTTGTACTCAATGCAGTAGATGATGCCACATATGCAAGGATATTGGGAAGGTGATTGGACACGTGTGCATAAGCTGAAAGCTACTGTAACAGATTTTCCTTCTTTTAGGGAGTTAGTTATTTGACAGTTTTCTTTGCTTGTTTTAGTCTCTGTATATAAATATAGGATCAGGGCTTGTATGTATTCATTGTATTCATTCACTCTTTTATCAATAAAAGGTTCAATTTCTATTTAGAGTGAGAGCACAAAACTTTATAGTCTTTAAATTGTAGTGCACTAAAATTTTTCTTTGAGCTTTTGTGTGTAAACCTAGGCATTTCAAGAAATTTCTTAATATGTACTGCAAAAGATGCCTTTTAGTCCTTGCCTTCTGTGTAACATGGTCAATCGTGTAGAAGTATTATTTGGAATCCAACTGTCATAGATGCTTCTGAGAATCAAATTCTGAACTCATCTTCAATAAGGGCAGAAGGTTAAGTTGGTTTAATCAGAGAGTGTGACAGTACTAATTATTCGTCTTGAATCAATTGCTGAACTCATTTTCAAGAAGGATGCAAGGTTCACTTTGCTTAGTCAAAAAGTTACACAGTACCACTTAATTGTCTCGAATGGGTATTTGTGCTCATTGTTGTTGAGATATGTTGTGGAAGTTTTGTCAGAAAAGTATATTTAACACATAAGAAAGAAGAAAGTTTTTTTTTTTTTTTTTCAAATACTTCATAATTAATCTCACCACTCAAATAAGATACACAAAAAAAATCTCAATGGTACTTATAACATTACCCACCATTCATCACTATTTTGCTCTTTTACTTCTTTTTTTCCTTACACGTGCATTTTCTTTCTTGCTATTTTGCTCTTTTACTTTTTTTTTTCCTTACACGTGCAATTACTTTCTTGCTTTTTTTCTTTTTCTTTTATTTATTTATTTATTCTATTCTTATGGGATACTTCAATAATTGTGTGTTTGGCATAGCTTAAAAAACCAACTTTTTTTACTATTCAGCTTATTTTTACTATTGTTTATGAATGCAAAATAGTAATGAATGGTGAGTAATGTTATAAATATCATTGAGAATTTTTTTTGTGTATTTTATTTGAGTGGTGAGATTAATTATAAAGTATTTTGAAAAAAAAAATACTTTCTTCTTTCTTATGTGTTAAATATACTATTCTGACAAAACTTCCACAACATATCTCAACAACAATGAGCACATATACCCATTCAAGACAATTAAGTGCTATTTTTTTGTTTTATTTATAATACTTTCAGCAAAAAATTTTCAATTTTAGTTAAATAAATTATTTTCAAACGAACTCTAAGAATAATTATATAGAATGAAAAGGAGACAAGCTCCTAAATTCTAGAAAATTAAGGAAAATCCAATAAAAGCACACCTTCACTAAGTCTCTTCTTAAAAGCAAAAGAAAGCTACATAAACATTTCATTTTTGATAGTCAAAGATAAGAACTTACGTACCTACTAAAGAAAAATAAGTTTTCCTGCAAAACTCATAAAAGAAAACACACAAGCAACATGTTAGTCGATAATGACTCTTACAATTGTGACTTTCACCTCACTGAGAGTAGCAGATAAACTTCTTTGGAAATGGACATTGAATCAAAATTTTGAAGGGTCTCTTTGCTTTCCTAGAGAGGTGACCCTTGTTTATATTCCTTGTTGCCATACTTTGTTTAATGAAGAGGTGGCAATTTGTGTTAACAGGTTGCATTTGTGTTGTATGGAGGTAAAAGTAATCGAATACATAACTTAACTCTAACTTATTTAATAATCGTGTCAAAACTACTCATCCTTAACACAACCAAATTATTGAACGGGTGGACACGACAAAACTCATGTTAACTTGTTTAATACATAGTCAAAAAATAAATAAAGTGAATAAATTTAATGTGTGTGGTTGTGACAACTTTGCTATGGTGATCGCAATTGAACCAATGGTTGTAGGTTGTGAATTGGATTGCAAATAAACAAAGAAATTATATGTTCAAGCATCAACTATTGAAAATCAACAATACCCTCGAGGCTGACAATATTCAGTGCAGATTTAAGAAGTAAAGACTTAGAAAGAGGTAAAAACAAATGCAAGTGTGCATTTATAGTTAAGAAACAATGGCTCTCTCTCTCTCTCTCTCTCTCTCTCGTTACAATGAACTCTCTTTTTTTTAATTAATTTTATTAACATGATATTACAAGAATTTAACGACAAGATTTTATTTGTTATATTTTGAAATCTAAAGATTTAATTTATTAATTATTATAACTCCTAAGAAATAGAGTTAAAGTGAAATTTTTTTTCTTTAGATATCTTATTAGGTAAGATATTATGAGTCTATTTGAATATCGCATATTACTGAAAACTGAAAACACTATAACAAAATAATTTTTAAATGTATGAACAGTACCATGGAATCCAATTTTAAAGTTGTTTTTGCTGAAAAAAGTACTTATAAATTCTGTAAACAGCACACAAACCTACAGAAAAACAACGCAAACGCAAAAACAAGTTAGCAAACGCTATCTAAACTCCAAACTCCACCCACATATAAGGCAAGATCATATAAGATAGAAATTATTGTAAACATTCTCAAATATGTGATCAAAAAACCAATTTTCTATTTGTGGTTTATTTGGTGACACTAATATTATTGTCCTATCTGATTTGATAGATTGTCCAATATCGATCATCTTCCAATAAAAGCCGCTATCTCAATAATTTGCCCATTATCGCTCAGTTTGCAATGGCAGACTACTCCAACAAGAAGTTACAAGGCAAAGTAGCCATAATCACTGGTGGTGCAAGCGGCATAGGCGAGGCTACGGCTCACCTTTTTGCCCAACATGGTGCACGCATGGTTGTGATCGCCGATATCCAAGACCAATTGGGCCACCAAGTAGCCACATCAATTGGTATAGACAAGTGCCAATACGTGCACTGTGATGTTTCCGATGAAGACCAGGTCAAGAACATGGTTGAATCAACGGTCCAGAAACATGGTCAGCTCGACATCATGTTCAGCAACGCTGGGACTCTGAGTGGCTCTGATCAGACAATCCTCGAGCTCGACCTTTCAGGGTTTGACAAAGTGATTGAAACCAACGCCCGTGGCATGGCTTTGTGTGTGAAACACGCGGCGCGTGTGATGGTTGAGAGGCGCGTGAAGGGGAGCATCGTATGCACAGGAAGCGTATCCGCTAGCCAAGGTAGACAGCTATCCACAGATTATTGTATGGCAAAGCATGCAGTGCTGGGTCTGGTTCGATCTGCAAGTGTGCAGCTTGGGCAGCATGGGATTAGAGTGAACTGTGTATCACCCTCCTTGGTGGCTACACCAATGTCATGTGATGCATTAGGAATGGATGCAGAGCAAGTGGAGAAGATTTCTGAACCAAATGCAAGCTTAAAAGGAGTTGTGTTGAAGGTGAGAGATGTTGCCAATGCTGTGCTTTTTCTTGCATCTGATGATTCTGGTTTTGTCACTGGACTTGACTTGAAGGTTGATGGGGGCCACTTAGGGAGTGGGTACAAGCTCCAATGAGTATTGTTTTGAGATGGAAAGCAAAGGGTGTTAATTTTCACCGTATTGTAACAAAATAAGTTGAAGGAAAAGTTACGTATACCTTGTTTAAGTTCTGCAGGGAGTAGGTTCTACTTTATATTTCACATATATTGAATAAAAATCATATGTTCTATTTTATATTTCACAAATATAACTGATTTCATATTAGAAAACAGATCCTGTAAGAAGAAATAAGTTGTCTACTATTTCTTATCTGGTAAACATTTGTAAATATAAAATTAAAAGCTTTAAAGAAGAGCTCACTCACTCCCTGAACCTTTGTAAAGAATAAGGTCAAGCTTTTAGGCAACTTACATGTATGTAACAAATGATTTTTTCCCTTGCTTGGTCTAAGGTAGTACTCTTCCGTTCCAGCAAATTGACGCTTTTTGAAGTAAAATATTTATTACATGTAAGAAATTTTCAGTAAAATATTTTCAAAATTTTTCAAGCACACCATCAAAACGAGTGGAACAGCCATCAAAACTATTGGTGCCGAATGTCTAGTGACCAAATCACCCGAACCAACAACCAAAACGGTGGCTTCCACAATCTACACTGGAGCGTTGTCTTCAATGATGAGATCACCAGCACTAGTAGTACTCAAATAGTAATTTTGGTTATAGGATCTCCAAAAATGGTCACCGGAACGGTGTATTTGGTGATCAAACTACCGGCATGGTTGTCAAAATGCTGATTCAAGTGAACAAACTTCAAGCACCAATCATTGGAGCGGCAACTCCAGCCATCAAACTACTGGCACTGGCAACCCAACCCACCGGACCAGTGATCTAACTACCAAAGGATAAGAGGAGAAGCCATTGTATGTTTTTGTAAATATTTTAACAAAATTGTAAAATTACAAAGTTTTACAACATTTTATAAAATATTTTACCATCAACCGAAAAATATTTTACAAATTTGACTACATTTATATGTAGACAAATACTTGAAAATGAAAAAAAAAATTCCAAATATATTTTACTTTAAAACAAACAGAATGTAGGTTACAAAGTATTTGCATAACCTGAACATGCTTTCAGCCCATAGTAGATTAAAGCTCAGTAATGAGCTTTATTGTGGTTGTGGCAAGTAAGCCCCTCTTGCATTCAATGGTTAAGATGTCATACTCTCATTCTATCAAAGACTTGATAGACAAGACCATTAAGTCAATGGGTAAAATTTATCAATCCCTCTCACATTCTTTGTATACAGACCACAATTTGTGGTGGGCTCAACTGAGTTGACAATAATTCTAGGTAAAAAAGGGTGAACACTTTGTTGGTTCAAGCCAGGTACCCATCATGGATTCATGGTTATTCCCCTTTTGGTTCATAATGTCACGCCCCGAACCCAAAATGATCCAAAGCATAAGAAAAACATCTCAAAGGTACCTATAGATTTTGTTCCTTTTGGCAATTCAATCCAAATAAAATTATATTAAGTACCAACATCAAGAATTATCACAATAATTCCATTAAATATACTCTCAAAGTAAGTCAGAGCTCTATGCAATAAATACAATGACCATTGGTCAAAAAAGAATGGAGGTCTGAATAAATAATTACATATTATCATCTTGTCCCATTAGTGAAAATAAGGGCATAACCACTATAAGATACAAAAGAATTGGGTCAAGCCTACTCTAAGTTATACATCATCAATTATCTCCATCACCAAAGTCAGCCTCCATCAGCAGTTAGTCTAACTACTGCTAGCCAGCAAAAAGCTGTCTCAAAACGATAGTTGCCTACTCTGAAAAAAGTTTGTAAAATAATGGAATGGGACAGAGCTCAGTAAGTAACATAATTAATGGAGATGGGAGAAATGCAAGTTTTATGATAATGAACATTTTACAGACATGCTAAAATTTGGGAATTTCCATTTGAATTCTGCAAAATAAATTTCCTTAACATCATGACAAGAATGATAAACATATTGTAGCACCAAGATTCCCAAAGTAACTATGAAACTACATATTATTCATTGCGAGCCATAAAATATCCAATACCATTTCAAATCCAGAAACCTCACCCAATGCCACATGACAAGGTCATCACACAGATGGGGTCATCACACAAACGGGGTCGTCACACATACAGGTCGTCAAACAGATGAGGTAATCACCAATATCATGGCACAATGACAAAACCACGTCAAAAGCTCCCAAGTTAATGTATTTGAAATACACAGTTCACTTCCAAGTAGTTTCGTAAAATATTTCAATAACCAAATAGCCACAATATTCTCAAAGTCCTCTAAACTATTTCTTGTCATAAATATTTTGCGTAAATTTCCCAAATAATACAAGCTAAAATAAAGCATCTTTAGAATTTGCAAATAATGCAATAAATTCATAAAATCCATTCCCAAAAATTTTATAAAAGATGCTTATCTTTTCCATACCAATAAATCATGCATTTCCCCATATGCATTACCAAATATGATGCCCTTTTCACAAATAATCACAATTAAAATTACAACATAAAGCTTTCTAGGAAAATATAATTTCCATAACAGTTTCCCAAAATGAGCTTAACCCAAAAACAATATGCAACATGATTATTTTCCAAAAATCTCATTAAAAGCTACTTACCTTGCAACCCGCAAAAAGCTTAGTTCCAAACTCTAAAGGAGATTAGTTAGAACCTAAACAATACCAAACAAACCTATCACAATAAGCATAAGGCTTGACATTTTATCTAGCTATGAATTATAAATCGCTAGATAAGAAATTAATTAGGCAAACCTAAGTACTTAGCCTCACAAATAATGTATTTCACTTCCAAAGTTTATCAACAATTTCATTTTACAAAGCTTAGACTCCAATTTATAATCATGTCATTCAAAGCCTCTTCTTTGAGGTAAGAGAGAGAAATATTATTGATTGAAGAAAACAGTTCAAAGCCTCTTCTTTACAATAAGAGATCCCAACACTTTATGAATTTCTTCCTCAATATACATGTCATTTTCAAGAGACTCACAAAACAACAACATATATAACAATACCCACCATTACAAACCCCAAATTTAAATCCTCCACTAGCTCCAAATACACAATAAAAATTAGATTCATCAACCATTTCACATTAGAAAGCCAAAACTCCCAAATCTTCACCACTTAGCTAACCAACATTGCAAAAATCATAAACCCACTCATCAAATACATCCACCAAGACCAAAACCCATACATAAAAACACATAAATGTCACTTCTAATGCTCATAAATCACATGGGTGTTATTATTAAAGCTTAGATAAACATAACCTAAAGCAAAAGCATATAAACCCACAAAAAGATTAGAAATTTTTACTTAAAATAGTAGAGATGAGTGAGCCTTACCGTTTTCGTATGGAGTTTTCCGGTGATCTTGCCGAAAAATGATGGTGGAAACAGTGGTGGTGTGGAAGTACCGGTGAGAGAGGATGTAAGAGTAGAGAGAAGTGTATGAGAGGGGGGGGGGGGGTGGGGGAAAGGCGTAAATGCACTTTAAGTCCCTACATTTTGCACTTTTTTCATTTTGGTCCCTACATTTTATTTTTACCACTTTCAGTCCCTAAACCAATTAACGCTTGACATTTAGGTCCTTTCCGTCACCCAACTATTAGCAAAAGCTGACGTGGCTGACTGTGGAATAAAAAAATAATATAATCACACACATTAATTAATTAAATCAAAAACAAACATTAAAATTTTTTTAAAAAAAAATCATTATTTTTTGGGAAGAACATGACTATTCATATTCTTCATGTTCTACCGTAAACATGTTTGATTGCCCAGAAATTTAAAATATCGAAGATTTAAAATAACGCATTGATGCCCTTGAGTCCTTTCTCCACCATTTAAAAAAGCCTACTTTGTATAAATTTCTAGTCTTTCCTTTTCTTCTTCCATTTCAATTCCAAATCCTCTCTTTCTCACAATGCATGTTTGTGTTTGTATCTTTCTTTTTCTTCTTCCTTTGTTCAAGCTCTCGATCCCTCACTCTCTCTTAAATCTTAATCTCTGACTTTCTCTCTCTCTCTCTCTCTAAACCCGACTCTCTCTCCCTCTTTGTTGTTTGATCGATGATGGTGGTGTGGGTTTGATTGGCAATGGTGGAGTAGGTTTGATTGGGTTTTTCTGGGTTTCCATGGAGCTGGGTATTTTCGGCTTGATCAGCGATGGTGGTGTGGGTTTGATCGGGTTTTTCTGGGTTTCTGGGACTGTGTTTGATTGACAATGGTGGTGTGGGTTTGATCAGGTTTTTCTGGGTTTCTGGGGTTGGGTTTGATCGACAATAGTGGTGTGAGTTTAATCAGTTTTATTATGGGTTTCCATGGGGCTGGGTTTTTCCGGCATTGGTGGTGGTGTTTGCTGCATTGGGAAATGGGTTTGATCGGTGGGGTGGTGTTGTTGATGGTGGATTTGGGTCAAGGATGGTAAGTTTGGTTTCGTATTTACAAGTTGTGGGTTTTGGATTTATAAACCTTGTATGGATGAACATGAAAGAGTATTTGGTTATGGGTTTCTGGGTCTATTTCTTGGATTTATGGGTTTGATTTACTAGAGGTTTCAATGTTGAATTAATGTGTTAGAATTTTCTATGTTGAGATTGATTATGAATGTTGGCCGATTGGGTTTGTCTTAATCTGGTGAAGAACATGAAGTTCATGTTCTGAAGAAGAAGAAGAAGAACATGAAGTTATTAACAGTCATGTTCTTCCCCCTTTTTTTTTAATTTTTTTTATTTTAATGTTTGTTTTTAATTTAATTAATTAATGTGTGTGATTATATTATTTTTTTATTCTACTATCAGCCACGTCAGCTTTTGCCGTTAGTTGGGTGACGGAAATAACTTAAATGTCAAGCGTTAATTGGTTGATAAAAACAAAATGTAGAGACTAAAATTAAAATAATAAAAAAATATAAAATATAGGAACTAAAAGTGCATTTACGCCAAAACAGAAAAGAAGGAAAGTGAGTGAGCCAGCGAAAGAGGGCAGACGAGGTGGAGTGAAATGTGTGGTGGGAATGGGTGGAGTAGGTGGGGTAGTTGGGAGGCACGTGTGTCTAAAAAATAAATCTGATTTTTTTTTTGGGCTAACTGGGACGTTACGCATAATATGTTTGTTCGTCTAACCAATTGAAGCCTCTATCCTTAAGTTTTAGTTTGAATGCTTGCCTTGCTGTCATTAGTGTTTTTTTTATTATTATTAAGTTTGAGTATTAGAGATGCAATATAGACAAAGAACTTCTACGCTCGAGCATCAACTATTGAAAATCAACAATACCTTTGAGGCTTATAATATTTAATGCAGTTTTAAGAAGTAAAGACTTGGAAAGAGCTAAAAACGAATGCAAGTGTTTTCTCTTTCCACTCAACGACAATGAACTTTGTTTTTTGCAATTAATTTTAAGTACACGATATTACAAGAATATAACCATAAGATTTTATTTGTTACATTTTGAAAGCTAAAAATTTAATTGATTAATTAATTATTATTACCCTTAAACAATAGAGTTAAAGTGAATTTTTTTTCTTTATATATCTTCTCAGGTAAGATATTAGATTTAAGATAGATCAGATAATAGATATAAGATTAGATCAAATGGAAATGATCCACCTATCAAGTAAACGTTCTAAAATATATGTTCAAAAAAACCAATTTTCTATTGTTGGTTCATTTGGTGACACTAATGTCAAAATAATGATGACATTGAGAAGTTTAGAACTGACGTAAAACAGACTGTCATGGCCATCTTGAAACATCAAGGATACTTGAAATCAGGGCGTAAGGCAAAAATGCACTAATAAAAATTATTTGAGTGACAGAGTTGGAATTGCATGCAATTTTGTAGGTTGTATGGAAACGGTCTTCTGATCAATAGTTGTCACTTTGCCACACTGTGTGCCTTAATTTTGGCAAATTTTTTGCCCTTTTCAGTAATTTTTGTTTCCTGAATAACTTTTTTCTCAAAAGTCAGAATAAGGTCCCCGCTTATTTTGGGAGAACCCCTAAGGTTAGTAGTAGGCCTGTCCACGAGTCAGGCCGTTGGTTTTGGACCTAATCCGAACTTAACCCTCCTGTGTCGGGTGGAGGGCGGTAAAACCCAAAAACGATCGTTGGCATCAATCGGTTGAGTCAATTTCGGGTGAGGGTGAGCATCAGTCGATTCGGTTGATCATCAAAATTAGAAAAATGTCATCGAAATCTAGAAAAAGTCACCGGAATCTAGAAAAAGTCACTAGAAAGCGGCAAAAAGTTTCCAAAATCTACATTTTTTCTTTAAAAATTGATGGGATTAGCAGAATCTGACTTAATCCCACTAGATCTAGCCAGATCTGGTAGAGATCTTGCCAGATCTAGTCTAAATCTCGTCGAATCTAGCTTGATTTTATCGAATTTTGCCAAATTTTTTATATAGCTTCGGTCAAGTTTGTTGGAGAAGCAAACTCGCCATTTGACCCGCTAGCGTCAATTCTTGGAA
Source organism: Quercus aquifolioides (assembly GCA_019022515.1). Taxonomy (NCBI): domain Eukaryota; kingdom Viridiplantae; phylum Streptophyta; class Magnoliopsida; order Fagales; family Fagaceae; genus Quercus; species Quercus aquifolioides. The sequence continues at coordinate 46,362,048 of CM032331.1, read as the reverse complement.
TCTGAGACCCACCGCCGACCAATTGGAGCTTCGGTTCCGACTAAAATCTGGTCGACGTCGGGCAGGTTGGTTGGTTTTTTGGGCCATGATCGGGTCTAGACACCCCTAGTTAGTAGTTTATGATTTTGTATTTAACTCAATTTTACTATTTTTGGTAAGATTTAGTATTTTTCCATCTAATCTCATGATTAATGTGAATTAGGGTTTCAGATAGTTTCCTAATCATCCTAAGGTTTTACTTCCTTAATATTTATATGTTTTGTAGCATCCAAAGACAAATCAAGATTATTATTAATAAAATTTAGAGTTTTTTTTTTTATGTTGTTTTCTATTCTATTGAAGAGAGTATCATATATGTGTGCTTTTTTCAGGCTTAAGCAACATCAAGAACTAACCAGCTATAAATTGGGAGCAGCTTGTGTCCAGTGCCAGTGATCACTGGACACGTTGCAAGCAGACACGTGTCCAGTGATCACTAGCCACTGAACAGAAGCCGGACCCCTATAAATTATGGATCAAAATTTGCCTAGATCTTACTCTTCTCCTCAATTATTCTGTCTACCTAACATTTCACGGCCCATATGAGGCTTATGAGCGCCCACATTGATATTATTGTCCTATCTGATTTGGTAGATAGTCCAGTATTTATCATCTTCCAAATAAAGCCCATAAAAGTTGCAATTTCAATGATTTGCCCATTATTGCTAAGTTCGCAATGACAGACTCCTCCAACAGGAAGCTACAAGGCAAAGTAGCCATAATCACCTGTGGCGCAAGCGGCATAGGCGAGGCTACGGCTCACCTTTTTGCCCAACATGGTGCACGCATGGTTGTGATCGCCGATATCCAAGACCAACTGGGTCACCAAGTAGCCACATCCATAGGCATAGACAAGTGCCAATACGTGCACTGTGATGTTTCCGATGAAGACCAAGTCAAGAACATGGTTGAATCAACGGTCCAGAAACTTGGCCAGCTCGACATCATGTTCAGCAACGCTGGGACAGCGAGTAGCTCTGATCAGACAATCCTCGAGCTCGACCTTTCAGGGTTCGACAAAGTGATCGAAACCAACGCGCGCGGCATGGCTTTGTGTGTGAAACACGCGGCGCGTGTCATGGTTGAGAGGCGCGTGAAGGGGAGCATAATATGCACAGGAAGCGTAGCCGCTAGCCAAGGTAAAAATCTGTTCACAGATTATTGCATGTCAAAGCACGCAGTGCTGGGTCTGGTTCGAGCGGCAAGTGTGCAACTTGGGCAGCATGGGATTAGAGTGAACTGTGTATCACCCTCTTTGGTGGCTACACCAATGTCATGTGATGCATTAGGAATGGATGCAGAGCAAGTGGAGAAGATTTCTGAGCCAAGTTCAAGCTTAAAAGGGGTTGTGTTGAAGGTGGGAGATGTTGCCAATGCTGTGCTCTTTCTTGCATCTGATGATTCTGGTTTTGTCACTGGACTTGACTTGAAGGTTGATGGGGGCCACTTAGGTAGGAGGTAATCAAGCTCCAATGAGTATTGTTTTAATTGAGATTGAAAGCAAAGAGTTTTAACTTCAACCATATAGTCTTGAAGAAAATAAGTTTTAAGGAAAGTTTTTTATACAAATTTTCTGTTTTATTTTTTGTGTTCTACTTTGTATATTTTACTAATTTAACAGGTTTTATTATTAGAAAATAGACCATTTGATAAGAAATAAGTAGTCTACAAATTTCTTATCTGGTGAAAAGTTGTAAATATACAACTAAATGCTGTAAAGAAGAGCTCACTCACTCCCTGAACCATTAAAGAATGAGGGCAAGCTTTTAGGCAACTTACAAGTTACAAGCATGGAGTGTTGAGTTGCAAGGGAACTTGGAGTAAATTATTGTGGTAGTAGCAAGTAAGACCCTCTGGCATTCTCTGTTTAAGATGTCATACTCTCGTTCTATCTATCCATCACTTGATAGACTAGACCAATAAGTCTATGGGTACAATTTATCAATCCCTATCACATTCTTTGTATTGTGGTTTGTGGACCACAATTTGTGGTGGGCTCACTCTCATTCATCTTTCTATTACATGAATGAGTTAATAGGTGCGAAAGGCACCCATTAAGGTAAAATTTATTAAAACAATCGAGCCATTTTTATGAGTCAAGCTACTAAATCTAAAAAAATTTATTTTTATTAAATATTAATTTATTTTTGAATTTTGATAGAATCTTTTTTAAGCCTCCTTAATGAGTGCATAAAACACCATTAACAAAATCTCTGATAATTTTATAATTAAAAAAAAAACATAATCTTTAACAAATTATTGATCTACAAAAGGTGAATAAATAAAAATGGAAAATTTTCCTCAAATGGTGTCAAAAAGACAAAGGAATCTAATTTCAAGTCATTAGCTGTCTTACCATACTAGCAATCAACAAAATAAACTAGTACAATAATTCAACATAAAAAAAAGGAAAAAATAGTACAATAATTTAGATTTTTCAAGATGTTTCACAAAGATCTAAGCATCACAATAATAAATTCAACACGGTAAACCATCTCTTTCCTTCTCTGTCTCTTACTTTCCTAGTTTCCTCCAATATTTCACTTCCACTCAACTGAAATATGATTAAGGCCACAAAACATCGAGACCCACAATACTAGAGGAATGGCTGGAAAGGAAGGAAGTAGCCGAGAATAATGTTACATCTTACATGTGGCTCACATTTACCTAAGAATGGGCGTTGAGTTGGGTTTTTGGATATAATATAAAAAGAATATTTAAATGAAAAACTCCCCACAATTACATAATTTTTGGATGACGTGTGTCATCATGAAGCCGAAACTGGCACAGTATCTTCATCTTCTACATTTTTTTTCCCCCTGCTTATTACACACTAATGTATACAATGTGTGTGCGTCACTTCAACTAAAATTTTGGGTTTAAAACATGAATTTAATTAAATTGTAAAATTGTGTTTTCACCATTTCAAAATTATAATTAAAATTGTATTTTCAAAACACAATTTCGTCATTTACATGTATAATTGTGTACCACTCCATGTATGCAACAACAATTTCCTTTCTTTCTTTCTTTCTTTTTTTAAAGGGGTTTTCGACACTCAAGTGTGAGAGAAGGTTTGGGATGACATATTTTATTTTAAAAAGAATTATTAAAAATCAAGAATGGTGGGAAGGAGATAATTGTTTAGCTTAAAGAATTTGGTACATTGTACAATAAGGTAGAATGGTATATTGCCACTTTTACAAGCACAAATTATTTTACAATATTTTTACAAATTATTAATGTAACAAATTTTTAAACCTACTAGTTTATGGCTTTATCGTTATCGAAATTTTCAGATTAAAAAAGAAAAAAAAGAAAGACAAATTTTCCAATATAACTTTGAAATGTCTTATTTGGGCCAAATAATTATCATGGAACAAAAACAGCTAGCCTACTCACAATGAGACAAAGGAAAAGATAAATTTAGAACTCCAACAACTAAATTCACGGATGAAAAGCTGTCAATACTTTTTTTTTTTTTTTTTTGAAACTAGCTGTCAATACTTTCAAAACAACAAATCTTAATTATTTCCCATTTGGCCTACAATAATTCCACTAGTGTTTACCTTTTCTACCGAACTTTCCACCGTTCATATGGGTCAATAAGGATATCCCATTTCCATAAAAAAAAAAAAAAATAAGGATATCCCATCTGAATTTTTTTGATAGATTGCCTAGTATTGATCATCTTCCTAAAATTTCAATACCAGTTGCAATCTCAATTGCCATGACAGACTCCTCCAACAACAAACTACGAGGCAAAATAGCCATAGTCACCGGAGGAGCAAGCGGCATAGGTGAAGCCACGGCACGCCTTTTTGCCCAAAATGGTGCACGCATGGTAGTCATAGCCGATATCCAAGACCAATTGGGTCACCAAGTTGCCACATCTATTGGCCTAGACAAGTGCAATTACATGCACTGTGATGTTGCCAAAGAAGAAGAAGTCAAAGACATGGTTGAATCAACGGTGTGGAAACATGGTCAGCTAGACATAATGTTCAGCAACGCTGGGATTATAAGTGCTTCTGATCAGTCAGTCCTTGACCTTAACATCTCCGAATTTGACACGCTGTTCGCCACCAACGTGCGCGGCATGGCTTTGTGTGTGAAATACGCAGCGCGTGTGATGATTGAGAGGCGCGTGAGGGGGAGTATTATATGCACGGGGAGTGTGGCCGCGAGCCACGGTGGGTATAAGGGCACGGATTATTGTATGTCAAAGCATGCGGTTCTGGGATTGGTTCGATCAGCGACTTTGCAGCTTGGGGAATATGGGATTAGGGTGAATTGTGTGTCACCAAATGCACTTGCAACCAGGTTAACGAGCAACCTTCATGGTGAGAGCATAGAGGTACTTCAGAAGAAGTATCAAGCATACGCTAGGTTGAAAAGGGTTTCACTGAATGTGAATCATGTTGCTGATGCTGTGCTTTTTCTTGCATGTAATGAGTTTGTGGCTGGACATGATTTATTGGTAGATGGTTCTTTCATTCATCCCTGTTTAATAATGGGTTTGCAATAAAATTCATGATCACATCTCACTTGTATATCCATGTTAGAAATAAAATGTTCAATTTGTCAAGATTTGGATCTAACTTTATACTATTTCTATTTTTTGAGGTTGTGGATGGAGTTTGAATACATGAATGAATATAGTAATAGTTGAAAATCACCGTCTGAATAAGAAGCAAATGAAGAGGTAACAAAATTTATAGAGTAATTAATGAAGAAAGAAAATTAGATAATTTCAATGTTTAGACCATATTAGGGAGGGAAAA